>CM052191.1:6819707-6935116 GCA_028455805.1 Lasioglossum figueresi
TACAGTTATATTATTCTCAACTTATTAAACATATATTAAGAAAGAAAAGAAATGTCTAATTCATTCAAGATTGTTCAAATTTAGGTGGAAAATTTTTATTTTGCATAGGGATCCGTTGGCTAGTCATCAATTATGAGACTGTAGGTTCGAAGGGGTTCCAAGGAAAAATTCATGGTGCTGTACTTTTGTCATATAAGCGTGGGATCGAGTTTAATGGCGGAAGACGTGGTTTCGGCTGGCGATTTGACTGAAGCCCGCCGTTTTCCTAGGTTTAATAACCGAGTGAACTTCCTAGCGCTTAATCATGGCTGCGGCGCGGCGCGGCCTGTTAAATCTTCGATCCATTAATCTTTTCCCGGGCCGTTCTTGTCCAAAGGAAGCCTTAACGCACCATTAAAACTTCGACACCTAATTACCGGGCATTCGCGGCCCGTGGAACTTTTGGAAACCAGTCCGCGCCCGTAAATTTGTACTCGATCGGGCCCCGGCCATTACACTTTTGGCCGGAACTTCTCCTCTCCTCTCTCGCCCCTTTACTCGGCTTTGATCAGTGTAATTACAACACCGGCCGATAACGTAATTAACTATAGAATGATTTCGGAGATTGGAATTTTCTGCTCCGACGGTTTTGCAAACTTTTCGCGGTTACGATTTTACCGGTTTCTTGACTTACCGGAGCTTCTTGTGCACGAGAGTGCCATTTGATTCGTTAGAATTTTTTTTCTGTGGCCTGGCATTATCTCCATGACGTATCCGAATTTTTAAATCAATTTTTGATCGACTTCGGTGCAAGATTTTCAGTCAATCTCTTTTCGTTCCTCTGTAAATCACCGGGATGGACAATTTAAAACCTGTTCTACTTCGGAAGAATCCTTTAGGAAATAAACGAATTAGCCATTGCAGTTTTCAAGTTCAAGGACTGCAGACTCTTCCCTGCTAATTTTCAAATCAATTTTTAATTGATTTTGCTTCAAGATTTCTGTGTACAATCACAGGAACGAACAATTTTAAATGTATTCTACTTTGGAGGACTCTTTCAGGAAATAAACTAATTTTCAAATATTATTCATGCTCCATGTACTTCTATGTATGTACCTGTGTTTTAAATAAAATCATAATTATGTTTTCCCGAATTTTACGGAACGATATCTTCTTCCAATGTTTTACAAGTGGATAAAAGTATTTTGACCCAAGGAACGAAGAACAGGATGGCTGGCAAACATTGTCGAACAATGTTTGCGTAACAGGATCGGACAAGGACGCGCGGATGGAAGGATCTAATTATATTAACGCGGGTCGCGCGACATCGATTAACCGGCCTTTCGCCGATTCGCGCCATTACGCCACGGCCCGAATTACCGTCCAGTAAATCGGAGCCCTCAGTGTGCTGTCCACGTTCCTCTCTCGCTCTCTCTATCTCTATTTGGCCGTGCTGCTAACGAGAAATTAGCATGTGCGGGGCTGCGCCCGTAAAGCAGAGACGAGTTAAACCGATTATCATGAATCGATGCGCTCGGAACCCCTTCGGCCGCGGCCGCATTAACGACAATGCGCGACGATGTCTTGTCGACTTGACTGAGACTCGCCTGATCATTCACCAGAAATTTTTAGCCCCCATACATCCAAAATTTTTTAGCGCGATACCTGTTTTCCTTTAACTTCTTGCGAAGTTACGGTGGAACGTTTTGAACCGTGTTTCGTGTCGAATAATTCTTTTGTTCTTTTGTGAAATTCTAGGAAAAAGAATTTTAACCCTGTACCACTTCAGATCCTCGAGGAAATAACTTAGTAACTAACTTTTTAAGTCAATTTTGTATTGACTTTAATATAAGATTTTCAATTGAACACCTCTGCTTTTGAACTTTTGTGAAATTCTGGGAAGAATTTAAAAGTTGTGCTACTTCCGAGGGATCCTCGAGAAAATAAATTAGTGAGATATTATCAAAATTAAATATAGAGAATGTAGACATTTCCCGGATAACTTTTTAAGTCAATTTTGTATTGACTTTAATATAAGATTTTCAATCGAACACCACTGCCTTTAAACATTTGTGAAATTCTGGAGAAAATAATTTTAAACTTGTGCTACTTCAGAGGGAACCTCGAAGAAATAAATCAGTGAGATACTATCAAAATTAGATATAGAGAATGTAGACATTTCCCTGATAATTTTTTAAGTCAATTTTGTATTGACTTTAATATAAGATTTTCAATTGAACACCTCTGCTTTTGAACTTTTGTGAAATTCTGGGAAGAATTTTAAACTTGTACTACTTCAGAGGGATCCTCGAGGAAATATATTAGGTAGCTACTGTCAAAATTAAAATATAGAGAATGTAGATATTTCCCTGATGATTTTTGAAGCGAATTTTGTATTGATTTTAATATAAAATTTTGTGTGGAACACTCTTGCTTCCATTCTTCTGCGGAATTCTCGGAAGAATTTAAAAGTTGTACTACTTCGAAAGGATCCTAGAGAAAATAAATTAGTTACATACTAGCTTCATCCAATTTAGAGATTGCTACTTTCCTGATAAGTTTTAAATTAATTAGTGACTCGTTCCGGTGAGAAACATTGATTATAGCAGATCCTTTTTCTCTCTGTTTCAAAATGGCAGTGTTACAGTCCCTGCAGGCCCTTTCTGCTGAGAAATAATCCTTAAAGAATGGAATAAAATGGCCTCTTAATGAAATTACGAGGCACTATTTTACACACTCGTTACAATAAAGTTCCAGTAACGCAGAGTTTAAAGCAGTCCGTTATTTTACAGTAATCCTCGTGGTGATAAAACGGTGGCCTGGTAATATCTCCCGATGTTCAGACCGTTTTGTAACGGTTACTGCTATTTTAATGTCGGCTGTGCAGTTTTAGCGAACGATTAACAATGCGCGTTTTATTTCAGGTCGATTTGAAACCACTGCGAGAGGCAACGATCGCCGTTCCGGCGCCGAAGATCTCGGAGAAGCGGAAAGCTGAAGAAGCGGACGCCAGCAAGGATTTGAAGAAGGTGAGTTCTTCACAGGAACAGCACAACACTAATTTCCGCTCAAACTATTATCACTAAACAGATTCTTGCGCAAAATAAAAATTAGCATTAACTGCGAGACACAGGAGCACCATTTATTTATCTTTTCATTTTCGATTTTTAGATTCTTGAAATTTACTCACTTTTCGTATTTCGTCATAAATGCATAAAACCCTCAGTCCAATCATCAAAGTATCATATCACTAGATTTTACCAACTTATATTAAAATTTCTATAGGAAGAAATCAATTTTGATTCGGTTCTCCAGTGCCTTGCAAACGAGATGCAGAACAATTTTATTTTGCATAAATATCCGCAGTGTAATTATGTATAACACTTGTTCACACCTGTTAATACATATTTATGAAACTCGTTGAGAAACACCTCAAACGCAATACACTAAATGTAAACACCATCAGTTCCTTTTAAATCGAGGTCAAATTTTATTTCCCGATGGTTAGAAAAACTGCAGACGTTTAGTAGAACTTTTTTTCCTCTGGTAGGAAATTATTGACAATTACTGTCAGAAGTTCCGATCGGTACGACATTAAATGATCGTTCTACCCTTGGGCGGGGCGGAGAGACAATTAGGCGAATAAATAAGCATTACAGTGGGGACAGGTAGAAATCAATGGAGGATCGAGCTTAGTATTCGGGTGACGGTGACCTGGAGCAGTTCGGGAAAACTTCTCGCTGCTTTCTTATCTTCTGTTCCCTCTCGTGCTGGTAAATGTGTGTGTCGGTGAATACGATTGTCCGTGGTAGTGTTCGGAGTTTCTGAAAGCAGCATAACACGCAGATAAAGTACTCGTTCAATAGTTGGCTTTGCTGGAAAAATTTGCGGAGGACATTTTCTTGTCGGTTTGGGCTTGTTAGTTTCTTTGTCTTGTACATTTGGTTGATATATGGATTCGGTATACAAAAATTGAAAATAATACATTATACGATATAACACAATTTCACCTTCGCAAGGTAACGTGGGGTCTCAGAGTCCCCAGCTTCAGATTATTGAAAAGAATTTTTATATGAATAAGATTAATTCTGTGCGTTTACTTTTTATTCCCTGTTATTCTTTGTCCCAAATTGATTAAAAACGAGGCTATTTGTGAAATTCATTTGTCGGGGTCTAAGAGACCCCACTTTACTGTTTATGCGTTATTAGATCTTACATTGCGAGGGTTAAATATCAAATTTCTATTTTCAAATTTGCGCTCTAATAACAGTTTCGACTAATAAGATTAATCAAATTCCAGGTTCTAATATTTTTAATGTATTTAATTATAGCTTTCTATCGATCGTATTTGTTGTTAATTAAATTGTTAATGCTTTCGGCGATTAAGATGGGATATCTTACTATTTGTGTCATTAGATCTTACCTTGCGAGGGTTAACATTATTTCCTCGAGACAAATATGCTCTTTTAATGACATCCGAGTGATACAGGGTGTCGATATTTTGTAAAAATATCTCGTAAGTCGAACCGAGAGAAGTCGAAGGTACGTAGGAGAGAAAAAAAGCAGGGATCTCGATGAGGCTCTCGAGAATCTATTTCGAAAGCATGGAGGCTGCCGATGCCAGCTCCTTGGCCATCGAAAATCAGTGGAACAGGTCCGAAACGGTGCGCGTATTTCATCCACTTGTCGCGTATCTCGGTCGTTCTCGTCGATATCCGACGTCGGAGAGCGTCCCGGCGCCGTCACGGGGCCACGTTCTCATTAATCCGGACCGGCCAGTCGTCATTAACGAAATAAACTGCAGCCGCCATCTCGCACCTTCGGCAAAATTCGACGCCCGTTACCTCGTTCCCGCGTCACCGTTAACGACGATTTTTACACGTTCGTCAACGCTGCTCCGTTCGCCGTTCTTCTGCTTGTTTCCAATCCTACTCCAGCAAAACCGTTCTCGTTTTATTCAGAGATCCGTGCACTGCAGTTTGAAAAAGGAAAATTTTAGATAATCCTTCTCTGAGAATTTTAAAAGAGAAATTTAATGAGACAGCTCTGGAAATCAAATGAAAATTATTATTCGTACTGGCGATTTTGATTGTGAACGATTTTTCGACAAGGGTATACGTTTTTATGTAAACGTTCGCAAACGCTCGAATAACTTTTCAAAATTGTACACTCTGTCCAAGTGAAGAAATTTATGCGTGCAATTATTTTTTTACTTGTATTAAAAAGAAGCAAACTTAAATTCAAGTTTTATTTAAAGAAAATAAATTGACGTTCCTTGTCTCAGAAAAATTCGAACAAATTACTTGGCTCGCGATAAAACGGAGGAATGGAGGAACAAAAAGGTTTTAGGGGATGGAAGGACGCTCGGCGTCGAAAACCCTCGTCGGTCTGCAGAGAAACTCTACGCGCAGTTTGTTGCCGCCTGTTGCTGAACGACTCCGAGCGCGTCGCCGTGAGAAAAATACTTTCTCCGTTGAAGGAGGACGAAATCAGATAATCTAGAGAACAAAAACTGGCTTTTAGGGAAAGCGAAAGCCGTAGCGCTCGGGCTCGAACCATTTCTCAAACGAGTACAACGATTTTCCTAACTTGTGTCACTTCGGTTTCTCAACTGCGATTTAGAGACAGAACTTACATAGTTTTATTGTATTGTTAATTCTACGTACGCTTAAAAATCCTCGACAAATTATGAAGTACAATTTCGAACAAAAGGCGAACTTTTATTGTATTTCTAGCCTACCGAATGTCTCGACGAGACAAACAATCTCATCTGATTCTAAAATTTTTAAGTTTGTCCACGAAACCGATTAATCTGCCGATAGGATTCAATGAACATCAAATTTGTTTTCGCGACAATTCAATTTGCAACGACGGTTCTCAATCAGGTTGATAAGGGTGACAGGTTCGAATTTGTTTCGAATTCGCGCTCGCGTTCTCGCAGATTAATGGCGGATTAACAAAGCGGCGAAACGGTCCCGGGGCTTAAGACTTTAAGCGCTGCCTTGAGCAATTAATTTCGAGTGGACCTGTGAAGTTCCAGCGATAGGGGTGGCCGGGAACTTGGCCTGACACTTCGAAAAAACAAACAACAGACGATAAATTGTCCCATTCGCTTTGTGCCCCATCTACAATTACTTGTACACCGGCGAAACACCGCGATCAAAAGAAACAGCGGCTTCTTTTGTTTCGAATTTGCCGCCATTGCCTTCTGCTCGTAACGACGATCTTCCGGTCCTTTAATTGCGAACAAAGACAGCATTTTCACCCCCTCGGTTCGAAAGCAATGTCGTTATTTTAACGAGTCCAGCCCGCAAACATTACCAAAGACTCCATAAAAGATTTGTTGTTTAATCGCTGCAAATTTCTCGAGCGACAGAGTCGGTCGCCAAAATGGCGGACGCGTATTCCCGCGAAAATTCAATTTCGTTGGACCTCCGGCGAGCATCCTCGTTTCAATTTTATCGAATTCCCGATCAATTATCGCGTCGGTACAAATATTTGATCAAACGTTGCGATTGGTTTCGTTTAATTTAAACAATATTCGCGGATTGTCGGGACTGATGCGCGCGTACCGGCTCTTCGCCGCGAGTAAATAAATATGGAGATTGATAATTTTTGCGAAACGCCGACGGTATTCGGTATTAATAAAATCCTTTGAAAAGCATCGGCCGGTCCCGTTTGTCACACATTATAACGATTTCCGAATCAATTCGTGTTCGAATATTTGATAAATATAATATATATATACATAAATAAATCTGATTTCGGCGAGGAGGAGAGGGAATTTATCGTGCATCGAGACGAGTGCCTGTCAGTCGATATTAACTGCCCCTACGACCGCCGCCTCTTTCGTTAATGTAAATTTAATTACCGTTTAAACGTCATTAGCGCGATCGCGAAGCTAACGTTCTGCTAAATTGGATGAACGACGTTGATTTACGGTCGCTCGAATACGTTAAATCGAATTTGCCGCGGGTCAAGTAGCCGTCGTCATCGTCAGCTAGTCTCCTCTGCTGGCTACGGCCCTGGATCGTTATTCGAAATAATAAATATCGTCCTTATACTGGACCTGTTAGCTGATTAAATTTATTTTAGCGTTCTCACCCTCATAAAACAACCCCTGTAAGAATTTCTAATAGAAACAATGGGTATTGTAGTATATACACAAACTGAAAACCGTTTTCCACCAAAACCGCAGAAAAAACGTTTGTATTCACGATTTACACAAAAAAAGTATGCCAAAAAAATCGATCCCTAGCAGAGGCGCATGATCGACAAGAAAGATTCCACTGAATGGTAATCTTCGTGCGCAGGAGCCATCCTTCGAAACCAGGAAAAAGCAGGACAGTTCTTGGCGGAAGGGTTGAAGTCGGCAACTTCATTAATATTTCCCGTCGGAGGGAGGGTTAAGACGTCGAAAGGGTGGTTGGGGGATGTTCGATCGTGCGAAATAAAGTGTTCCTCGGCCGAGACACGAAGAGTAAACGGCGGAGAAAAAAGTAACAGGGGAAAAAAGGAGGGAAGCAGCCCTCGGGGCGAAGGGGTGGGTTCCGAGCCCTGCCAACTGACTTATGTTTCCATCCGCAGGAATTTTCGCGCCACGCTCGCCCCGTTCTGGACTTTCGGCTGTATCGACCGGCCCTGAGCCTTCCCTTCATCCCCCTTGACAACCCCCAACAACCCCCGGCAACCCCCTCGAGCCACGGTTCCCGCTTCGAGGAGTCAATGTCTCCTTTCTGCCATCAACCATGGCCTTTTTCTCATCCCCTTCGTCCCCGTTTAGGCTACGCGATGAGATTTCTCTTCTGTTCGACGACGAAATGAATCCTCCAACTCGTTTTTCGCTACGTAAGCTTCTTTTGGAGGACGAGAGAAGAGGGTGTTGTGATATTTTTGGGGGTCGCTCATCTCTCTCGGGACCTGGATTCCAGTTTTTGGATTGCTGGGGATGTGTGCTCAATTTACGGGAGTTAGGGGAGATAAGTTCGATTGGGAATTTGGAGTTCCGCGAGGGTAGTCTCGAAAATGGGGTGGGAATGTTCTAATAAATTTGATCGTTAGCAAGCTGCTCCACTTGGACGTAGACAGGCTTTAACGTTTTCTCGACAATTGGTGAAACGTGTTCTATAATCAAATAAATTTTACGGACATAAAAAAAGAGATAGAAATTTATTGTACATCATTTTAAACCAAGCTAATCTTTAAGGTCTTGCCTTCAATTTTAATTTGGATATCTAATTTCATTTTTAAATAAAGTTTACTTCAATGTGTCGATCAATCGGACTTCTTCGTGTATTCTTCTCGCCGCAAGAATTATTTTTAATGCACACTTTTTTCCACCCGTGAAAAGGGATGCGCACGTTTCAAAGGTTTCTTCGTGGCCCCAGAGCCGTTACTCTGGCGTGCTGGCATTTAGGCTCGTGTCCTCGAGGGTCCTTTCTTCGAAACTTCCTTTCAACCATGAAAGGACAAAGTTCCCAGGCCTAACAAGCTCGAATACCAACCTGGTATTAATATAATAGCTGGCTGGTGTCAATATTTCTTGCGTGGTCTGCTCCGCACGTTCCCATTTCACTGAAACTGTTTCCAATACTTTCTTTAATTGTGTAACATTAACAAAGCGTTATTGAGAAACGTTTTTACCGAGCACTCGACTGAGATCGCTCCACTTACCGTTCCGAATCTAATTGTTTAATTTCTGCTTTCGCAACAAACTTTGTCTCTGGCCCAGATTTATTTAAACACTCCTTCCGCATTCAGAATATTTGTAATGTCTGCGAGTAACATAAACATTTTTGTTGTAAATGCGTAGAATCGATAGTCTGTACGAACGAGTCATTCCCATTATGTTACAAATATTTACGATCTCGAATAAATTAGATGAACGATTCTGTTTATTTTAATTTTCATAAATGTTCACTCGGAATCAAACAACAGTCAACAAGGTACACTGCAAACATATTTTCTCGTACGCTCGGTCTGATCAAAGTGTCCTCATTCCACTGAACAGCTCGTGCTATCGGAATGAAACGAACTAGCAAACATTTCGACAGTGGGACTTCGTTGAAATTTTCTGAGACTCCGGTTAGCTTTCCTCGCGGTGTAACACGGTTTTCTGTCAGGGCTAACGAGGTAAATTAATTATGTCTGGTCCGGTCTGATCAAGATATGCCCGATTCACTGGAATACCTAGGGCGGCCGTCGTTTCCGTTGCTCCGTGGAGCGAGATCGATCGATTTGACAGGAATTGTTTGCACGTCGCGAATTCGTGTTACGCGTCCGGTTTAATCGGATTTCCATGGCTCGGTGTTTCGGCTGATTATTGTCGTAATTAAAACGCGCGGCGCGAACGAGGCGTCGTTACCGGAATATTAGGATCCATTAATGTAATGCGCCGGTCGGTTCTACGGGAGAAGAGAAAATAAGAGGGGGAGAGAGAGAGGGAGAGAGAGAGAGAGTGAGAAATTGAGAGGCGGAGAGAATCGGCGAAAATCCGAGCATTCGGCTGTCGTTCCGCGCCTTTAATTACTGCGATGATTAACAGGAATTAATACGACTCCAATGACTCCCTTTCTACTCCTAATGGTCGCGCGATGATCGACGGTTTCCAATGAAATCGATAAAAGTTACATTCCATCGTCATGTTCGTCGATGTCGAACCAAACTTTTCACCGCCGTTCCTCCCGCGTGAAATTATATTTCTGTGCGCTCTCTAGACGAATTTAGTGAGAAGATTTGAACGAGCTGGTTTGGTCGTTGAATAAAATATTCAAAGTTCAGATTTTAGTTGTAGATTTTCACGGGATATGCAGATTTTTTTAATGAAAAATGCCACGGTTCTTTCCGCGAGTACGTTAAGGAGAGCGGGCCGCTGAAATTAGAATCGCAGGAAAGTTAATTAATTGTGTTTGTCACGCGAACTGCCGCGAATTAAGAGGATTGTGCCCCCCAGTGTCGTCGTCTCCAGAGGAAATCCTAAATTAATTCGTCTGCCATTTAATGGCTTCTTTGGGGAGCAATTGCGCGTCGGAGTGCTTTATTAGGAGCTCGTCTAATTGTAATTATTCCCCGGGAAAGCTTCCGGAACCAATTAATAATTGACAGTGATAGAAAGCAATTCTTGCGGAAATGGTACCGTGTTATCGTAACGCGTTGAATTTCATCTTAACGTGTTTTAAAATTAAACAAATAAAATTGGCCACATATTTTTGAGGCCCAAATTAACCAGTTTAGGTCGGTAACCTAAAAATTTCCAAAATTCCAAAAGTGTTAAATAATAATTTCAAAAAATCGGGTCCTGCGACAGAATGGTGCTATTTTGTTTCCACGAGTTCCACAGCGTTCCAATAAAAATAACTTCATATTTCGATTTCCGAAAGGACCAATACTATTGAAGTCGGAATACTTGGATAAATCTGTACAAATAAATCTGGTGGGCGACGCAATTTCACCCGACCGCGCGCGCCTAAGCGCCCGAGCAAAAACCGGCGGGTTGTTTCGGGGTGCAAACCAGCCAATAACGTTCAAAGTCGGAATCTATTCGGCAAATTGTAGTTTAGTGGATCGCTGGTTGAGCTGGCTCGGTGATTTTCCGCGTTCGCAGGGCGAAAGTCGTCTATCGCGTCGCTCGCGACAATGAAAGAATCATTGGCACGGGATCGAAGAGAGAGAATTAGTGTCAGAG
The DNA here is from genome assembly GCA_028455805.1 of Lasioglossum figueresi. Lineage (NCBI taxonomy): Eukaryota > Metazoa > Arthropoda > Insecta > Hymenoptera > Halictidae > Lasioglossum > Lasioglossum figueresi. The sequence continues at coordinate 6,830,371 of CM052191.1, forward strand.
CCGTGGGTAAATTTATTTCGACCTGCAGAGCGACGCAGCAGCTGCTATAATTGAAGACTGGTCGGGCGCGGATCGCTGGAACAACCATGCTTCGCTTGGTTCACGGAAAACAAAGGGAAGCTTGTATTCCGTTCACAGCGAGGATTTGTGTTCCTTCGGACCGGAAATGGCACCGGCGCGTCGCCATCCATCCGCTGCCTTTACAACGCCTTCTCCCCGCTCGTCGGAACTTCACTTTTCCACGATTCGATTGCCCACTAATATTTCTTCGACCATTTCAGTCTCTCTTTTTTTCCAAATTTCTACCAGCCACTACAATCCAATACGATCTTCGATTTATTCGCAATTCTTGTTATTTACATTCAAAACGGTGGCACGTCTAATCGCCGAAGATTGTTAGTAGACAGCGAATTTTATGAATTTGTGACGAAAGTAGGCAGGTGTAATTGAAAACAGACAATACACGAAGAAAATTTAAAAATATTTTTATTTCATTCCAGTTTGTTGCAGTTCAAGTCAAAAAAATTTATATTGTATAACGAGGCTGTCTAGTTAACAATTATAAAAAAAGTCATGAATAAATGCATTAGAAAAATTGCAAAACGTTATTGTACTGTTTTCGTCTCCATAATGAAGTTAATACAATTTTTCTTTCACATATAAATCGCATAATAATAATCGCGCAATAAAAATCGCATTACCACGAAAAAACATTATCGTGTAAGTCGCGGGATTGTCGCGCCGGTTCCCGGAACAGCAATAAATTCGTGCCAGCTCCATTTTCCTAATCTCACAAACAGCCAGTGTCTCCTCGCGCTAACAGCATGCAAATTAAAACAGTTGCGTCGTTCCCATCGAGACAGAAGAGCGAGAACGAGAGAGAACTTATTCCGTTGATTCGGTTCGAAAGAGACTCGTCTTGTTTTTTCAGCGAAAGCAATCGAACTTGTCACCTTGCAGGGGCTCGCAAAAAGGGAAACTTGGTTCCTCGTAGTTCGAGGAAACTTTTCCCTTTATCGCGAGACTCGTCTCGATACCGATAGTCGCTTTTTCTTGCGATATCGCCCACACACCGACGCGGCGCCGCAATCGAACACTCGGATCGTGACTGACCACATCGGTCACTATCTACTGGATGAGCAACCGTGGATGATAAATGCCGTTCCAAATTATAACGTCGGCTTATCGCCAGCCCGTTCCCCGTAGTTTTATTGCGTTCCGTTCCGTGTCTGCGGTCATTCTTTTTCAACCGAAACGTCATTCTCTTCGCTCTTATTTCCTCGAGGGACTGCACTTATTTTCCACTATCGTATACGGCTGTGTACTTTCCGTATTTTATATTTAACAGTTTTTGTATAAATGTCCATTGTATTTGTCTACCGATGTTAAAAGTCACCTCTTTTTTTAATACTCTGAAGGCCAGTTTAAAATGTCAGAATTATTCGTTTCTTTCTCTGCTTCGTCCAAAACTCCGCCCACTTTGCTTTTACACCGCCCTTTTCATTTTAGCTCCGCCTCCAAAAGATCCAGACACACAATGGTATAGATTATCGACTTTAACTCTGTCTTATACGTTGATACACGATGAACCCTCTTAGAGTCTCGCTACTAATGAATCTAACTACCGTGGACGGTCTGTAATCTTTACGGGACCTAAGAAAGCCACGAAAAATTTAAAGAACATTGTTTGAGTGGCAACAACTAGTGTCCACTGGTTCCTCGCCCATGTGTCAGCCGAGCAGCCAACTACCCAGTCAGCCGGGCAGACTATACGGTTCACTTATCTATTGCACCCTTTGTTCCAGGCGAAATTGGAAACGAAAGCCCTGAAAGCGAAAAGGCCAGGATTCACGGACGAGCGGTACAACGAGACCAGCTATTACGTGGAGAACGGTGAGTACAGATTCCGCCCCTCATGACCCCTCCTACGGCTTTCTGGAAACGGTCGCCGCACACCCACGCGGGGCAGATCGTTTTATGTTTAATCCGGGAGCCACCGGGAGGGGAGGGGGCACTCGATATTATCCGATAAATTGTTCCGCGGTAAATGTCAGCGGGCGCCGGCCCCTTCGAGAGCCGTTCCGGAGAGACCCGTGTTTCTCCTCACGCCCCGCCCCCTTTGCGTTTTGACGTGCACGCGCAATTAACGGTTAACGGCCGGATTTATGATCGTTGATCGATCATCGGCCCGGCAGGGCAGGCTTCATTCGCGGCCAATTAGTCTGTTTTCGGCCGGGGAATTGAGAAATCTGCCCCTGAGTGCCCGGGACTGTTACCTAATTCGCTGTTAAACACGTTCGAGCGCTCGCACGTGTTATGCAACCACCAATTTGCACGTAGAAACGTTCACGAGGATTTTCCTGTTGCTTTCCATGCTTCGCTTGGCATTTTTTCTATGGATTCAATGTTCCTCGGTCTTCTTCGGGACTTGGAGACCACGCCTCTTATCATTGGGCAGCCCTTTGCCCCGCCCCTTGGTCCTTTACACCTCCTCCTATAATTCCTATAATTAGAGACTTCGATGGAACACTTAAAAATCTCTTTCTCTCACGGTATTCAATATTCAACGAATCAGCCTGTTGCTTTACGCTCTCCCCGCCCAGTTCTTCAGAACCTTAAGTACAATCTTTTCGTCGCGCATTTGCAAATTCCTGAATATTAAAAATTTAATACCGATAGCGATTGGCCCGATGAACGCCCGCCCACTGGCAAACTCCGCCTCCAAGCGCGAAGAACCGCCCATTTCCGCTAAATACATGGAGGAAACGGTTGGCCAAGCCGGTTTTAACGCGGGGAAACAGGATTGGCAACGAAATCACCGCGGTTCGGTGTCTCGACTTCCAGCGAGCTGGAAAGTGTTTAGCAACGGTAACGCGGCGAGGGGCGGGGAGGGGGTGACGAGCGACACCATTGATCGCTTCATCCCCGTTACCCCGTCAACCTTACACCGGTAACTGCAGGTTTGCCGGCACTGTTCCCAGGTAATCGCGGATAATCCTGTGAATGGGCGCGATCCGACCGGTAATCCGACGAGGATTCTCGCCCCCTCCGGCGGGCTTGTCGGCGTAGTTAACGCGCGTGCTGACGGGATCGAACCTGGGAGATCAAGGCCTCGAGAAAAAGCTTGTCGAATTCCTCGCGATCCTTTCGCTTTCGGTCGATCACGTCAAATTATCATCTTTTATGTCCTCTCCTCTCTGGCATTTCAATTTTGCCAGTCAACCGCACACCTTGTCTAATTTTTTGAATTCGTACGTACATAAAATGTCATAAAATCTTGTGTGGTGTCTCCCAATTGGTGTCTTTCTGCCAATTCTTCGCGAGTCTGGGTCGGATTTTCGTTGTTCAATTCCTCTAACTCACCGTCATCGAACTTTCTCGGCTCACCTGAATGATCGTCCTCTTCCAAATTAAAATTTCCGGCTTTATATCTTTGGTACCACCTTTTGCATGTTCTGTAAGATACAGCGTTCTCACCCACTCTCGCACAACCATTTCGGCAGCTTCAACAGCTGATTTCCAGTAACGCAAACGATGCTTCTCGCTCGCCATGTTCCTTGAAATTGTTGCATAGGACCGAAGAGTCCTATGGAAAATCTTAGAGCGCTCGTCACGATTCTTCTTAAAACTGGAAGAACTCTCTTTCAGATCGCACCGAAATCGGGAAGTACTTCGAATTCAGTCAGAAGTTATGATCGTAGAAAGAAAAGTAGAAAGAACTTATTTGCACACCTAACAGATACCTACAATTGTCTCCGACTTCCCAACTACGGCTCTATCGTATTCTATGGAAGATAATAACGTCGGTGTACAGTGTTTAAACACTTTATCAATTAATATACACATTTTATGTCCCTCGACAGATTAAAAATACATCTAAAATAAATGCATTAAATCCGCACTCCAGCAATTTAAAGCATTAAATCCGCAGTCTAGCAATTTCATGCATTAAATCCGCAATCTAGCAATTTGATGCATTAAATCCACAGTCCGGTAATTGAATGCATTACACTCGCAGTCCAGCGATTTCACGTATTAAATCCGGTAGTAATTTAAAACAGAAAAGCAAGAAAACGTGCAAACTAGTAGGAAGTGCAACAATCGACTTCACGAATACGAATCCTTTGGTGACGAATATCGCTTGATTACTATCGTGTACAGCAACAAACAAACTTAACAAATTTAACAAAAATGGATGTAATTGGTAACGGTAGAAAGATTAAATTTGGAGAATTTGATTCCCCTGTATGCTGAAATCAATGCAAACATTTTTCTATCATCATGCTATTTAAGATTTCAAGAAATCTTTACCCAGTTTTTAATATTTGAAAAAATCCTGGGAATCGTCGGGACCCTCAGGGTCAGTTCTCACCCGAGCCTCTCGATGGGGGCCTGGTTAATGGAATGTGTTCGCGAAGAAGTAGCCGGCGTGGGCGTGTGTCTTTCGAGTGGCATTAATAGGTCTTTGTTTCGCCGGAGGAGAGGATGGCCCGGCATCGCGTCGCGCGGCCGTGCGAGTCTATTATTCGAATGTGGAGCAGATATCGGTTGTCGATAGGACGACCGGGGGTCTAAATATTCGATCGATTTCTTCCCTTTCCCGTGGTGCCACCCCCTAACACCCCCAGGCACCCCGTTCTTCGGCATCGAAAGCTTGTTCTCTTCGGAGATTCGCTCCGGTCCTTACTTACGTGCTCCCAAGAGCAAACGCGCAGGGCAAACCGCTTTTCCTTTTGACTCTCCGCGAACCGGTCCCTGTTATCGTCGAACGCGACTCAAACTCGCTATAATGAACTTCCGAACGATCGATACTATATCGAACCTCTCGCGAAACTTGCTTCAAGCGCGGGAGACCCGTACGATCCCTTAGACATCGATCTCCTTCCTCGTTTATCGCTCTTGTGCTGGCTAATTGTTTATCGGTACTCCAATTATTAGGTGTGCAAGTAACTTCGGTGCCGTTTTCTAGTTAGCTTTTGTTCGTAAAAGGAGTAAGGTGAATGAAAACGCAAGCCACCGTTGAAATTGGTAGTTGCAAATTTTTATTTAATTTCCCGAGTGCTAATTCCTATAGCAAGATTGCGTCATTGTTAAGATCTTACATGCCCCAACACAGTTCTAATAATTACGTAGAAATTTGTTTCTGTTTCTAATAATTTTGTAATTATAATTAGACTGCGGATGTCTATGCATTTACGAAGAAATTGATTAGCTTTTGTTCGTAAATTAAGTAAGGTGAATGAAAACGCAAGCCACCGTTGAAATTGATAGTTGCAAATTTTTATTTAATTTCCCGAGTGCTAATTCCTATAGCAAGATTGCGTCATTGTTAAGATCTTACATGCCCCAACACAGTTCTAATAATTACGTAGAAATTTGTTTCTGTTTTTAATAATTTTGTAATTATAATTAGACTGCGGATGTCTATGCGTTTACGAAGAAATCGGCTAGGTGAAATATGAAACAGTGAAAAATTAGAAAAAAAATCTAAAAACGGTGTTGTGTTGTTTTCACGCGTAAAAAAACTATTAGAGGATGAAATGAATTTGTATTTAACTCCCGCTGCCAACAATCGCTGCTGAACATTTTTATTTCGCATAAAGATTCGCAGTCTGATTATAATAATTAAGTAAGAATTCGTTCTTTTAATCCGACTACAGTGTTTCAAATTTCTCTTCGTAATTTGTCGAAACGAATAGAACGACATTTCCTGAGATTGCGAATTCTTGGTGATATCAGCTTCCATAAAATTGTAGGTTGAATTCGCGTAGCGTGCATTAATCGAAAACGAGCAAGCTCTCGGGATGACATAATACAAGGTTTCCCGAGCAGTTTGCTTTGCAGTTTAGCGGAATAATTATTGTTGTGAGTGCGGCGGTAGTGGAGGGACACCCTGTACATCCTGGAAGGGTCGAAAGGGTTAAAAGCCAACAGTATCGGAGGGTTGTTCGCGATGGCGTCGCGTCGGATCGATCTGGTTGTTTAAGCAAACGCGGCCACGCTCACGGAGATGGAAACGCAGAACGGCGGCGGCTGGTGGATATTACAGAAATCCACCCGGCTTAAATTAATATCCCGATGGAGACGGCCCGTTCCGAGTCGATTTATCGAGTGTCAATACTACGTCCTGTAATTAAAGTACAACCTCGGCGGCTCTGCGTTTTTCGAGAGCCGGTCGTCGTCGGTAGCTTTATCGACATTCCGGACTGGTGGTTCGCTTCGATTGCTTCCATTTTCCTCCTCGATAATTATTCGTAAAAATTAGTGGCCCTCTCGATCGACATTCTGGAAATCTGTGTCACTCTATCCGGACGTAATACTGTCCCCTGCTCATCGTTAATTAATTTATTCATGGTGGACAGGCGTTCCGTTCCAACCCTCGAAAATTGGGGTTGAATCGTCTCTCGAGTTTTCACAACTCGGCAGAGAATTTTCATTTCTTTTTACACACGTTAACACGAACTTTTCTTACAGAAGTTATAAACATATTTGTAAAGGTTCTTCGATTTTATATGTTGCTCGAACAAAAATTGAATTTGCGGTAACGGGTCAGAGGAGACCCAGCGCTTCCAGGACACTTGTGAAAATCCTCCGGACGCGCGATTATAATTTCCCGTTCGGGAAACGCCGCGCAAGATCGGTTTCGGAGCGTCGAGGATGGAACGCGTGATTGGATCGCGCGGGATCTACGGTACAATTTGATCGATCGTCTGTCGGATCGGTTGCTGGAACTTGGAACCTGAGACCTGGAACCGGTCGCATTGAACCGGGCCCGTTATCTGAGCCACGTCGGAGGCTTCATGCCGGGTACCGATCAGCCCGACATTGCTGATACACGTGTATACAACGGGGACGGGAACGGTGTGGGTGGAGCTTGTACGTGATTCAAATCTAGATCCGATCCTATCTCGTCCGTAGGAGCTCAAGAGTGTGCTATTGGCCGGAGGTATCCTTGGCTCACGATACTTCGAGCCCTCCTTCTCCCTCTTGCTCTTCTCCTCTTCCTCTTCTCCTCTTCTCCTCTTCCTCTTCATCGGCCTACCCCTCCCTGCAGCCCCTATTCTTGGCTCCACTTTTAAACCGGCTTCTATAGTGCTTCAACAAAACACTACAGACATTATTACGATGATAATTTATCGCCTTGATCTCGATGCCGCTACAAATTCATTTTTTTTTGTGGTTCACACCAGCCTGCAAAATTTAAGCATAATTAAATTTTCTCATTTTTGTTGTAACTTGATGGAGAAATGCCGTAGAATATTTGTTCTGGTCTCATTTTACAGCTTGAACCTTCTACTGTCAAAAGCCACTATTCGTTTTTCTCGATAATGCTGTTTACACGGTTCCGAAAGTTTTGCAAATTCAAAGGTACGCAGTGACGTTACACAATTTTTTTCAACGAATGAAACCAACGTGGATTCGAAGTACGGAGCCCCGCCTTTCAAATGAGCCCTCGAGGGTCGCTGCACGATTTTTTAAAGCCGAGTTATTAAACGTTGAGTGCGAAGAGTGCCAAAGGGCATCAGAAAACGACTTTTTGAACGTGGGAAATTTTTGAATAAAAATTTAGCGATCCTCGTGTGTTTGTTCGCATAAAAATCGACGAATTGATCGAGTTCGCTAATAATTTTGTAGTTTGAATATCCAGTGAAATAATCCAAGGAACTACATTTTCAATCATCGCCGTACGTCTCTGTCGGGGAATAATTAAAATCCTGCCAGGGAAATGACGAAGATCGAACGGGACGGGCGGTCAGAGGATTTCTTTTGTTTATTTATCCGTGTCTTTCAGACTTTGATGAAGGCTGTCCATCGACCGAGAAGATTCTCTCTCTCTCGTCGATCTTCGTAATATTGTTCCGCCCTCGTTCGTGGTCTGTTATCTCTATCCCGGTTAATTCCAGCACTTAATCTCACCGGGAAAACCGTGTCGTTAATGTATCTTTTTATCTGGCCAACGAGAAGGATTCCCGGGCATTATTACTTTCTCTGTAACCGAGGTACAACGATGCAGAGAAGCCTCTTTCTTTCTTCCGACCATTTCTTGTTATTAAAGTAGAACCAGTCGACGAACCGGACAACGGGACGTCACGCGTCGTAAAAACTGACGAGCTTGTTCCTAACTGTACCGCGTGGCTCCGTTCAATTTGTCAAAAACCTCCCCAAGATCCCCTTTCGACACAGTTAATTAATTTTTCCTCAATGATATTGTTTGATTCGAGTCGCAGGAGCGAAATCACCATTTCTTTCTTCTTTTAATTATTTGATTAAGCTGAAACTAATGCGGCGATGTCCTTAAATCTTTTCAATATACCTACTGCTTTAAATTAAAATAATTTTTTCTCTGTTCAAAAACTGAATAATGTTGTTGCCGATGCACCAGATGACCCCGAAAAATTACTACATTGTAAACCAAGTCTCCTCCATTATACCCACTACTTTTTCAGGACATGAAACTCGAGATTCCACGATGGTAATTTTCTCTCCGTTTCGTTCCATAGTTCGTCTAACTTTCCCACATTTTTGCCGGAAAAATTTTGCATAAAATAAGGAAAATTCCCCTTGCAGGAATTTTTATTTCACTCTAATTTCGATCTAGCGGTTTCGCTGTTCGGCAAGAACTGAAACAGATGTCCATAGGGTGGTTTCATCCCTTAAACTCCGGACTACGTACAATCGTGAATAAAAGTCGGCTGTGTAACTTGTCCAGAGTAAAATGAAAATAATTCTCGCTTCGCAAAACTAGATATTTCCTTCATATATTTTCCGCGCCCACGCGAATCAAAGTTATGGTTCATTCGTGTTTACCAAACCCGTGAAACTGTGTCGCTCGAGGAGCAGTTTGAAGATTCACGATCGAGAGAAAAGAACTTCGATCCGATTAACTCGGGGCGTAAAGTCGATTTTACGGGGGTAAAAAATGTACGGGATTTTCTGAGGGATGCGAAAGTAAAATCAGCCTCGAATTCAGTCGCTGCGGACCCGTCTCGCCTGGTTACGTGTTCATCCGAGGGTCGTGAAGTTTTACGGCGGGTCGAACTTATTACAGGGCTCGATACCAACGCTGGTGCTAGCAGTTCTCCAAACTTTGTTTTAGAAGACACCACCCCTTCGAGGGGGTGCAACCGTTCCGATAGAGGGTTGAATTCTGTGAGCCCTTTCTCGCAAATACACGGTTGTTTACGGCACCGTGCGCGATTGCAAAATGCAGTATTAAGTCGATGAAGGACGGTAACGGGTTAATAATGCAGCCGGGGACAATAATGGAGCGGGGTGAGCGATGGGCAAATAAAATTCTCGTTGAAATGGTACGGCTTCGCGGAAGCACGCGCGGAAAATTCTTGCAATAATTGACCGACTTCGTACCGGGCTGCTTTATTATCTGACCGGTTTTATTTGCTGTTCCTCGTCGGCTGTAAACACGGCAAGCACAACCTTCTGAAGCGTTTTGTCGTTTGGAGCTCTGCAGAGAGTGGAAGATCGATTTTGTGAATGATTCGGATGTGATTCGATTAATGGATGTAAGTGATACAAATATTATGTTAAACTTTAGCAGGCAATTTTGCATCGTCGGCGAGGACCTCCGCATAGTATTAAATAAATCCTCTTGGCAACCCTTCGTTTCCCAAATATGCGTGTTTTCACAAAATTAAATTCGTTAAAAGATCTCGTAGGATAAAAAGATATTGAAGCCATTCCAGGTTTCGTATAATATTTTTTCAGTTTTTTCCAAGCTGTGTTTCATTAAGTTTTTGGAAAATACCGCGGGTATTTGGGGCCTCGGGGTAAGCCGTTCCTATTAATAAATGTTAATTTCCAATTACCATAAATACCGGCAGTATCCCTTATATCAGGGATGGCACGGGTACGGAAAAAAATTGGCATAAAAACCGCGAAAATGCAAATTGCCCGGGGGCTTTTTATCTCGCCCTCAGAAGAGGGAGAGAGAGAGTGTGTGTCTGTCTCGCGAAAGGGGTCGGAGGAAATGAGATATACGAAATTCCCGGGGCCGGAGAAAGTGCCGGCGCGTTCACGGGCATCTCGATAACACCCGGCACAAATATTTAACGATATCTCGCGGCTGTTCGTGAATTTCGCAGACGCAGACGATTATTCTCGTTCGGCGGGGTGTCGAGCCGAGGGGTCGCGATCTCGAAGAGAGCTGAACACGCGGCCACTTCGATCGCAACCCCCTTTCCGCCGTGTCCTTACGCACTTAATTCAAGTGGTCTTCTTCTTATTTCTTCCCCGAAATGTGCCAACAACACGCATCATTCACAGGCTTTTTATAATAATCATTATTTTCTCTGCGGTGGACGATTTAACAAAATTGGTCTTCTTTCTGTTACATTTTCTGATTAAATTTTTCTACTGCATATTTTCGTTACATTTTTTAATAATATTTTAGAGTTGCGCTTTGGAGTTATGCTTCAGCACTGTATTTTCTGGTTGCATTTTGGGGTTACGTTTTAGGGTTGAATTTTTTAGTAAGGTTTTAAGGTTACGTTTTAGGGCTGAAATTTTTAGTAACTTTCAAAGTTTGCGTTTTAGGGTTGCGTTTTTGGGTTACGTTTTGGGGTTGAATTTTTCAGTAACATTCGGAGTTTGCGTTTTAGGGTTGAATTTTTTAGTAAGATTTTAAGGTTACGTTTTAGGGCTGAAATTTTGAGTAACTTTCGAAGGTTGCGTTTTAGGGTTGCGTTTTTGGGTTACGTTTTGGGGTTGAATTTTTCAGTAACATTCGGAGTTTGTGTTTTAGGGTTGAATTTTTTAGGAAGGTTTTAAGGTTACGTTTTAGGGCTGAAATTTTTAGTAACTTTCGAAGGTTGTGTTTTAGGGTTGCGTTTCTGGGTTACGTTCTGGTGTTGAATTTTTCAGTAACATTCTGAGGTTGCGTTTTAAAGTTGAATTTTTTAGTGAGGTTTTAAGGTTACGTTTTAGGGCTGAAATTTTGAGTAACTTTCGAAGGTTGCGTTTTAGGGTTGCGTTTTTGGGTTACGTTTTGGGGTTGAATTTTTTAGTAACATTCGGAGGTTGCGTTTTTAGGTTACGTTTTAGGGTTGAATTTTTCAGTAACATTCGGAGGTTGCGTTTTAGGGTTACGTTTTATGGTTAAATTTTTCAGTAACTTTTACAGGTTACATTTTTCAGTCGAACATAGGAGGGTTAAATTGGCCCCCAGCATTATTGTGTTACGTTCCCGAGGTACGTTTCAGGGTCATCTTTTTAGGTTAAGAATCAAGGTTGAATTATTTGGTTGAATTCGTCCAAAACAACGAACAAGGGGCGAAATCTCCTAATCTGGCTCGACATAATGGCGCGAAGGGGTTGCCGAGGGTTTCTAGCCGTTCTGAAAATTTTACGAGCGCCACGTCCTGACAGTCAAAGTGTTCGCCGCGACAGCGGTTCTTGACAGCGAGAGGACAGTGTCACGCGGCTCGTCGGCTCACGCGAGTCTCGCATAATCTCGACGTGGCCTGGGCGTAAGCGTCGGTAAATTCGTGGCTTCTGTCTGCCGCGTTATAATTCACGGTCAGATAAGATTAGGGTCGGCGGGAGGGCGTGTTCAAGAAGCCCCCGCGCCAGCCAAACAGACCCCGAGCGATTTAGACTCTAATGATACGCTGCGAGAGAGAACGTGCGCTCGAGTATTGTGTTCCTCGTTAAAGTGATCTTTATGCAGATCCCGCGTAGTACATCGGTATTTTTATAGGCATGTCTGATCGTTCCAATATTTTTTTATGAACTGCAGGCGACAATGCTAATTGAAGTCGGGTATTCGTTGATTTTATTGTTTCAAGCTAATGAGAAAGAAATGTTACTTCTTTTGACGTCGATAGCGAAGTTGATGGGGGTAAATTTATACAGAACATTTTTTTAATGATCGTACCGAAGAGAAAATCTGTCGGTATTAACGAATGAATATTTATCAGTAGTACCAATCCGTCTTTTTCGTGTACCCAGCCAACTTCATTCCCTGTTGTCTATGATTTACGAAATTTCTAACAGAAGAACTGCAATGACCGGATCCGTGATTCTATCTTCAACCCCTGAAATTATAGTTTGACTAAGAGACTCGAAAACAATTAACTCTTGCTACTTCCAGCGAACAATGATGTTGGACGCAATCTCCTCGATCGGTCCAGCTAACTTTTTCCCCAACTTCACCCCTAATTTTTCATGTTTTGCGAAACTTCCAATAGAACGACTAAAATGACTAGAGAGTCGGTGCTTCTACCTTTAACCCTTGAAATTACAATTTTTGTTAAGAGCTCCAGAGGTACTTCTTGGTATTGTTATTGAACAATGACGTTCAGCACAGTCTCCTCGATTTATCCAGAAATAATTTTTCCCCTAACTTCACTCCTAATTTGCTATGTTTCGCGAAACTTCTAATAGAACGACTAAAATGACTAGATCACTGCTTCTATCTTCAATCCTTGAAATTATAATTTTTGTTGAGAGCTTCAGAAGTACTTCTTGCTATTTTTATTGAACAATGATGTTCAGCACAGTCTCCTCGATCCATCCAGCTAATTTTCCCCCCTAATTTCACCCCCAATCAGAGTTGAGCAGAACTTTAATCAACGATTGACGAATAAATTTCTACTTCAATCGTTAATCGCGATTAACAATTAAACTCCTACTTTAGTCGTTAATTGCGGTTAACGATTGCATTCTTTTCAATTGTAATCGTCAATCGGATAATAAATTAATGATTAACCGCTGAATTTTCGAAATGAAATACGGAACAAAACTGTATGCATACTGAAAAAAATTAAACTGAGTTTAGGTATATTATATAAAGGATTTGTTGAGATATATTTCTGTCCATTCTCCATCTCCGCTCTCTCTCTCTCTCCCTCTCTCACCCCCTTATTACAATTTGTGGATAGACCGTGTGACGATTAACTTCAACAATTGATTAAATCAGTTTCCGATTTTTCGATGATTTCTTTATTTAATCAACGATTGACGATTAACTTCATCAGTCGATTGAATCGATCGTCCATTTTTCAATGATTACCTGTTTCAATCGTACGCATTAATCGATCAATCTTGGTTAAAATTTTAATCGATTAATGCCCAAATCTGCCCCCAATCATGTTCTTTTAACAAAATAAATTCGTGACCTCTAAAAACGCGAGGAAAACCGAGCGGCAGGTTCCAGGTCGAGTGAACGTTCCCGAAAGGCAGTCGCCTTTCCGCGTATCAATTAGGTATAGAGCCAGTGTTCCAGGTACCGGTTATCAGCGATCTATTCGGGCTAGCAGTCGGATCGAAGGGGGCGAATAGGGTGCGTGAGATCGACGCGCGATTCCTTGCCACGGGGCTCTCTAACCCAGACATGCTTTACGACCGGTAACGAACCTCATTGGCTGAGCCGACCGGCTGCTTTGAATTTTATTTCCTATCGATCCCCTATACACACCCCCGCTGTCCCATAAAGAGGGAAAATATCGCGCTCGCCGCGGAAAAAAATTACCCGACTTTCCCTATCCATCGACGAGGGATGGTGCCGGCGAGTCCATCCACCCCTTGAAAAATTCATTTTTATCGTGTGTGTGTGGCCCCCGGTGTCGTCGTTGCCGGTAAAGGCAAAAGAAGCCGCGGGATTTATACTGCGAATATTTCGTGGAGACGACGACTTTAATCCTGCGAGAGCGAAACCAAGAGCCTCTCCCACGGAATTTTTAATAATCCCCCGGAGGCCTTTTCAATTTTTAATCCTACGGGACGGTTTATCGGGTATCGAAATTGTTCTGATAGCTGCTTCGTTCTCACTCGGGTCTCTCGACTGCGAATCTCTTCGTGCAAAATAAAAATTGTCCCTCAGCTATCGAGAAGCAGGAAATAAATAAATTTCCACCCCTAAAAATCATGATTAGACTGCGAATCTTTCCGCAACATAAAAACGTTGCGTGCTAATTGTAAGCAAGTAAAAATTCTTATCTTAATAATTTCGGCAGGATGAAAATAATACATCGATGTTTCTAGATAATTTTAATTTTATCGCTGTCTGAAATTGTTCCCATTTTTGCCATAAGTCGATCAAATTTTGCCGTCCAATCTTTTTAATTTCTCGTTTATGAATTCTGAGCGAGAAAATGATTTTGCATTTGTTGCAACTGTGCCATCACTCCAGATGCCCTATATTTATAATAGAAAAAGTGCGTTGCTCGCCATCGATTGGTACCGAACACGAAGAAACATTACAATCGCTATACTCGAGCTAATTAGGTCAGTCGTCACGTTTTGTTTTATAACCGCACGTATCGGCTCTGTTTTCTTCTACGCAAAAAGTCATTCAAGGTGGATTATCAGCGGCGACAGAGCTCGGATGTTCATGCAAAACATCCACCTTTTTATAGAGCGTTTTTCAACACCGTGAAAGAAACGTCGCGTTATCGGCGCGATAAGGTCCGAGACCAAAATTAACTAGCAATTAGCTGTATGTTTACCGACGTGTGCACCAGTTCTTTAAGTTCACTGTCTCGTGTAAAACATTTACAGCATATGTTTCATTTACATTATAAATCAAAGATATACGACAAAATTGGCGCGGTAAGCTCGTTAAACTTGTTCTGTTTAAAAATTACTTGAAAATTTTTGAGCGACCCTATCGTTCTAAACAAAATTACCACTGGCTTCAGGATAGTGCATAGAATTGTTGTGCAGGAGTTGCAAAAAATTAAATTTCCGAAAAACTGAGGAAAATCGGGAACGTTTAAACATTTTTAAGCGACCGTAATATGGTTGTAATAATATTTCGCAAAGGAGTTGCGTTTCATAAAACATTTCAACGATGAAAGCTACGAAACTGATGCTGGTACGTGTTGTTAATCCCGCAGCGAATTTTCTAGGAAGTTGAACGTTGCAGAGACAGGGCTAACAAAATTCCCAAACAACCTGATAAAATGCCTGAGCGTATCAGAGAAAAATTGCACGGATAATAAACACGTATAGATGGTCGAGCCGGGAATCCGACAGGAAATCGATGGTGTCTCGTGCGAATTTTCCCGGTCACAATGGAAAATTCATGGTGGCCGTGGCCGGACGGTGAAATTATTGGTCGATAATGTTGTCGCAC
Organism: Lasioglossum figueresi; assembly: GCA_028455805.1. Classification (NCBI taxonomy): domain Eukaryota; kingdom Metazoa; phylum Arthropoda; class Insecta; order Hymenoptera; family Halictidae; genus Lasioglossum; species Lasioglossum figueresi. The sequence continues at coordinate 6,845,462 of CM052191.1, forward strand.
GCTGTAAGGGACGACAAAGACTGCGGGTATCTCGGATATATACTGGAATGCACTCCACCCGTTACCGGGTATGCAATTAACACCCTTCCAGCGAGACATTGTTAACACGCCCATCTAGACCGAGTGTTTCACCGTGATAAATGGCCGGGTGTCTAAGTCGACGGACGCTAAACTATTTCAATTTGTCCGCGGATTCTACTTGCGAAATTCTCGGATCCGTTCCGACAACGTTCACACCAGAAAGAAATGTCTGTTAAAAACCCTTTAATCACAACTTTGCGACACCCTTCGGAAACTTTCCTGTTCTTATCAAACGTGATCTATTATATGTAAAATCTTCAAGCGTTTGCCGTCAGCAGTAATATTTATTTCACTGGCTACCTTCGCTATTGAAATGTTTTATCTCCAATGTTTTTATTGAAAAAATAAATAAATGTCTAGCTCCCTCGTTTTGCTATTAATATAATTTATATTTTGGATAAAAATCCGTCTACACACATAAATGATTTTCGTCTCTGACAGTTCAATTTACATGAACCGGGAGCGGATGAAATGTTGTGTTTTCCATTAAAGGATTCGTTAAAGTATCAAGAATCCAAAAATGGCGCCGAACATGCTGAAACGCTTGGCAACCCAGAGACTTTCGTCGAGGCTGCCGTAAACGCGCGTGAAGTCCGCAGTCAGCGTTCCATTCGGCCTGATTCGTCGAACGAAACCCAACCGGAGCGAATTCATGCATCTCCCCGATCCATCATCAGCCCCCGACGCCCACGGTAGCCGGCTCAGCAAGACAGTGTACACGCGATGCAAGCGAATACAAGGGGATGCAGTCGTTGCGAGCGACAACTTGGTCGGTTTCGTAACGAACGCGAATGAAAATTCACCGGGGCTCAAAACATCGGCGCAAACAGTAATTGCCGAGCATCCATCGATTACTGTCTCGGTAATTGTCCTCCTCTACGGTATCCCTTGCCTGCAACCCTCTGTAACCCTCTGTAACCCTCTGCAACCCCCTGCAACCCCCGTGAAACAGTTTCTCGATAACAGGAGCAGAAACTTTCTCGGGAAAATTCCGCGACGGCCTGTTGCAGATCGCTTTTGCGAGGCTCCGCAGGATCGCAAATCGCCGATGCATAATTCAGCGAGAGCGCAAATAACCGACGCGACAGTCAGACAATCGGTTTTCAGGGGCCCCGGCGAAACAATGCAGTTCCGCGAGCATATTTCGACGACGAGCCCACTGAATTCGTAACGAGCCTGGAAATTTAATCGGTGAACGTGCGTTCGGGTCGGTTTTAATCGCACCTATCTGCACGCGAATCTGCTGGCGAGCCCGGTTGCGCGAACTTTTGTGTAACCTTGTTTTTTGTCCGGCCCGCCGCCGCCGCCATCGCCTCTCTTAATCCGATGCTTTTGAATTTGATTTTTGTTCCGACCGGTTGTCCCGGATTTTTGTTTGTTTTGTTTTTTCGTTTCGTTTCGGGTGATGAAATTCGTTCGACAGGATCTTCTGGAGCGTTCGAAGGCGAATTCAATAATTGCGAACGTGTAATCACTGTGCATCTTTGTGCAAACGAGTTAGGAGTTACGTAAAAATTGATTCCTTTAAGGATTTAACCCTTTGCACTCGAAGCAATTTTAATTTGAAAATTAAGCATTTCTTCCGACCTAGTATAATAGTCCATACAATACCTAAATGTTTAGTAATTTAATAGATACCGACCTATTTAATAATGGAAACAATATTTCGAATAATGGTACAACAATTTTTAGTGGTGCCTCATAGTCACCATTCGATTGCTAAGGGTTAATAATTTTTCCAGCTTTTCAAATCGTTCTAAAAAAAAAATCGGAAAAATATTTCCCCGGAGCAAGAGGGTCTCTAGCATCGGGGTGCATCGATGGAAAAATAAGATCTCGTCGATCGCACCCTTGAGGATCGACGAGAAGGTGTGGTGCATCTCCACCGGGCGCTTGGTCTAATGAATTTCGCGGATGCAGGGCGACTCGAGCACACGAGGTAAATCGCCGGAGGCCTCCTTTTGCGAAAAGCGTTTCCTCATACACCCCCCGCCCCCTATCCTCATCGAGGAAACTGACAAAGTTTCCGGAGGAGGCTTAAACTCGCGTCACAGAGGACGACGACGCATTGTCTCCTCGACGATCTCCCTCTCCCTTTCTCGCCGTTCCTCTCCCCCCCGTGTTCAGGGGGTCGTGGGCGAACGGGGTTGAAAAGGGGTGGGTTCGGGAGATCACTGAAGAACCTTCGGAATCCCCTTTCGCCACCTCTGTCGTCGGTTTTGCGCCTCTTGGCACGTTTCACGCTCGCCGCGTAATCCAGATCCACGGTCCTCGAGCGTTCTGGCCCCCTCTAAAATCCGCCTTTCTTCTCGCCAAACCGCCCACCCCCGGTTGCCCCTTTATTTCGCGTAGAGAAACCGCGCGCGGCTTCTTAACCGGAATCGGCCGCGATTTTCGCGGTCCTTTCTACTGTTTGAACCGTTCTCCACGCCGATCATCCCCCTTTGTTCTCGCACCCCAGGGCTGAGGCGCTGTTTGCTCGGTCGCCGAGGGATTTTCGGGTACTGGCGCACTGGAAACGGACTGGGAACTGTTCTTGTCTCTATTGACCACTTTTCTGGCTATTTATATATTTTTTTATTTGCTCAATTTATTTGCAAAACTTATTTTTGCGCCGCAGTGTACGCATAGCACACTGAAAATTGAAAGAGGTCACTTACGGGTGCTAAATTATTTTTAGAAGAATTTTTTCGGGTCCTGGTGCACTGGAAATGGACTGGGAATAACCTAACCTGAAACTGTTCCTCGAACTGTTGGCCACTTTCCTGGCTGTTTATTTATTTCTAGATTCCTACCATTTAGTCATGAGACTTTAGGGTTAAATTTGAACTTAGGGATGCGTGATTAGTTTATGCAGTGCGAGTCGGGAGGAACGAACCAAACTACAGGAGTGGATTGTACACAGGAAAATAATGGAAAAAACTCATACGTTCTTATTCGATTTTCATTTGTTTTCATTTTGTAGAGTGATTACGATTAAACAAAATTTCATACATTAACATTTCGGTTATCACAGTCTTGTTTTAATAAATGCTCGAAAATACCGCCATTGATCTATAAACATTTTTGTCTTCGTCTACGAAGGGCGGTTGTTGCTGTTACGATTGAAAAAATAAAAATTGAAAAGAAAATTGAAAAATAAAAATAAAATGAAAATCGGGTAAGAACATATGAGTTTTTTTTACATTATTTTCCTGTGTACAATCCACTCCTGGTGTTTGGTTCGTTCCTCCCGACTCACCCTGTATAAGAATCGATGATAGCAGTCAAATTGAGTTGCCTCGTAAATTTTCTGAGTATTTATTTATGTTTCTATTTTATTATTTATGCCGGTTATTCGCGTTTTCAAGAGCTGTATACAGATAAGGAGGTAAAAGGTAAAATTATCGTTCTGGTAAAAATGTGAGAATCAAAAGATAAGATACTACTGAAAAACGGTAGGAACTGTAAAACTGGGTGATTGCAACAACGTTCTGCATATTTATTTATTGTATTCGTTACGCATTTTAGAATACAGAATGCAGTTTCTTCGGATGGAAATAAACAGATCCTTGCAGCAAGGATGTAGATTAGCGAGATGAATTCGAAAAACAGATGGGAACCATAAAACTGGGCTGTTCAGTTATTTATTTATTTATTTATTCCGTAGCATATTGCATTTGTGCAATAGGAAATGCACTGCAACTGCACTTTCACCAGAAGGAAAGTAAACGAGGTTAGAAAGACAAAGTTATAGGGTGTAATATAAATTTAAAAATAAAAACAATAATGGAACATTGTGCCATCCTGCCTGTTCGGAGAGCAAACAAGAAAATTCATCTGACATAGTTGACTATTGCAGGGAAACGAAGACAACAATAATGTCGCCTGTTTGCCCTGACGTGCGTGTATTTATTTATTTTCACTGCTTGCTTCCGCGTTATAATGCAAACGGTGTACCGAAGAGCAAACAAGAAAATTCGTTTGGCTTATATTACTGGCTAGAGAGGAGAGGGAGGAAGAGGGGGAGAGAGAGAGAGAGAGAGAGAGAGGAGAGATTTAAGAGAAGAGAAAACAATAATGGTGCCCGGGTCGTTCCTGCATCGCGCTCGTGCTCTGTTTATTTATTTCTGCTACCTGTTAGTGCATAATAACGCGCTCGACACACACGTACGCGGAGCAAAAGCGAACGAGACGACTGTATTGGCGAAGCCATAAAGTTAAGGCAGCGAGATAGATTTAGGAGAAGACGAAAACAATAATGTACTGATGAAGATAGCCAATGGTCGCGAGCATGACACCAAACAAGCGTTTTCCGTGCCAAATGGTGCTCTAGAAAAAGGTGGGGTGCCGAGTAATGGAACTTTACATAACGCTCGGATAGCATTATCTTTGAAGGTGAATGCATACCGGATGGCCCATTTAAATTAGATCACGCACATATCCTCCGCGCTTATGACTACCTCTATTTTTACTTCGCAACCTGCCCGCCCGTCGAGTTTATTTTTCTTTAATCTTCATCTTATCAACCACTCCGCGTATATTTCTCCTCGCAATTTCCCTTATCGCGGCTAGCCTATTTTCTAGCACCAACACCAGCAGCTTTTCATTTTTTTTTCTTTTTTTGTTCGTTGATACCATCAGCCAACTCCCGGCACACGCTCATAATGGAAAATCCGAAGACGAAAATGTTATTCCTAGCGGAAAGGGTTGGAAATCGTTCCGCAGTTATTTTTCCTTCGCTCTTCTGCCGCTCGTTTGATTTATTTCGGTGCAAGGGAAAAATTGTTTGCCGGGTAAGAGGGATTCGGTGTTCGTTGCGAAACTTTACTGCGCCTTCTCGAAAAATTAAGTCGGTCGATTTATTAAATAATTCAATCGATAATTCAATTCGAAATCTTTACTCGATTTTATAGAGGAATTGTAGAATTTGTTAGTCTCCGTTTCCCATGCCATATTTTTACCTCCAGAATCTCAGTTATAACGATGACCAATGATCGATGTAACATTATTTTAATAAACATTGTGATTAATTTCTATAAAAATTCACTGAAGAAAGATCCTGATATTCGTTTAAAGAATTCTTTTCCCCAAAATCCCAGACGTACAACATCCTAGCATCAAATCTACTGCATCACCCCAAGCTCTCAGAAGGCAGCAGGAGTGATTCTAAATCAAGAAGCGTTGTTTCAAAAATCTCCAACGCAATCTCCGTAACACAACGCCAGCTCCACTCGAAAGTTTTTCTACAGAAATCCCTCCTGCAGATTCGACAGGAAACATTCGCTCAGTTAGGTTTCTCTGGCGTTACCCAATAGGATTCCTCGAGGAAGCTGAAAAATGGAGCTATTCTGGTTTCTATATATTGATGAATTTCTTTCTGAAAATTAATGTCCCTCGTTCGAAAAACATTTACCCTATTCCAATCAATATTCTTGGGACAATTACCTCATAATGTTTTCACCGAAAAATATTTAACAGTTGCAAAGTTACGAACAATCTCTCCAATCGGAGAGCCTCGCGAGCGGAAAGAATGTCCTGAAACAGGATCACGGATGGAATCGGAACGCTTTTATCGCGGGCCCAGTGGCGAATGAAGTTACAAAGGGGTTGGATCGGAGGCCGAGGAGTCGGCCGACTCCATTCTCGCAATTAAAATCATTTTAATTAAACATCTGGATAGGTTCGATCGACTCGGCGAGCCGGAAGCGCTCGAAAAGACCACCGATAAAAGGTGACAGCGGGGGTGGTGGAAAGGGGCGTGCGGAGGTAAAGGGTGGAGGCTTTCTCCTTTTCATCGAAGAAAAAGATTACCCTGCAATTTATGGAGCGAGGTTCGAGAGGGTGTGTCATCGAATCGAGAGCGTCCGCGTGATCTTTAAAGCGTGAAGGGGACCGGGGTTGATGGGGGGAGGATGGGATTTTTCTTCGCCGGCGGAGAGACTCTTGATCGACGCTCTAATTAATTGAAACGCGACGACGAATCTCGTCCCCGACGATTTCCTCCGATGCTCCCGTTGGTTCCCGGTGTTTCGGCTTCTGCTCGCCACTTGATATCGACGATTAATTGAAAAACAGCCTGTCACCCCCACTCGGGACCATAATGGAAAATTACATTGAGCGGGGAACACATTGAAATATTAACACCCCGCCCCAATGTTCCGTTAATTAATATTTGCTGTGCTAATGTTTGTCCCCGTTAAAACTACACGCGGATTCCACGCTTGTAAACCGGTTCACATTAATTTATTTATTTCTGGGATAATGGTGTCCGAAATGACGGCGAATTTTTCATTCGAATTAATATTCAGCGGTGTTGCGTAAAAGTTGGGAAAATGCATTTTTTGAGGGATGCTTTTTTTGTGAACGGATTGTTTGCGGTGTTGAAGCGCCTGGCTTGGCGATTGTTGGCCGATCGTGTTAATTTATTTATTTTTTTGGCCACGTATCGTGTTCAATGGCGAATTTTTGAACGGTGTATACTGTGAGCGATATCGGACCACTTTCGAAACAACGATAACTTGGTTAATATCGAACAGTACGCCTTGGATATTTCTTAGAACAATTAGTTTACTATATAACGTGAAAATAAAGTTTGAGAAAAATTGCAATTGGTCCGAGAATTAGAAATGAAATACTAAAAATATAAAAATAATTATCAAAAAAATCCGTCGAAGAGAAAACCCGAGTCGATAAATATACGTTTGAGGTATTCTTTTATTCAAACTGTTGTAATAATTCCTGGAATGGACAGACAAAAGCGAGGAAAGCGGGGAATGATTCGGCGGATGATCGGCACGATCCGGCCCGTTTTTTTGGCCCGATTCATCCTGTTGCAGCTTTCACGGTGCTCGATGCAGCTTTTCACGTTTCACCGGATCCTCTCCACGCCCGTCCAAATTCGCAGTTAGAATTTCCCTTTAATTCGGCAAGAATCCTCGACCCGGCCGATCGGACGGCCGGCTAAAAGGGACCCGATTGGTTTCCACGAGTAATTCCTGGTTGCACAGATCGCTGCAATTCCGTGGACGATTGCCCCGGAATGCCGAGGAATCTCCAGGCTTCTTTCCCTTCGATTTTTCTCTCTCTTTCTCTCTGTATATAGCAGATCTCTCGTAGCCCTCCTTTCGACAACCCTCCGGAGTCCACCGATGTCGATTTTCTCGTCTATTTTTCTTCCCCGCGTTCGTCTTGTTTCGTATCTCATCCGGTATCGATTGAAACTAACAAGTTAGATCGTTCGACGCGCGCGCAGAATTCGTCTACTGTCTATATCTACATAAATAAAAATGTAAATGTTCGTTTGTTCAAAATCTTAAATCTCCGAAAGCTATATAATCTTTAACCAGACCGGTTACAGCTAGTATTGTTATATAAGGTAGAGGGTATTCAGGTTTTCGAGGCCGGTTTTGCACAAATCTTGAGATTTTTTATCCATATTTGTAGATAAGTATCCGAATTACACATACGATTTTCTCAAGTTGTTTGTTAATCGGTACGAGTGTGGTTACGGTCCGAACCAAAATAGGTAAAAAATTTATTGAAATATATAAGATATAACATTATGCGTCGAGATTATTTCGATTCCTGTAAGAAAATCTCTATTCTCATAAGCGTCCGTAGCAACGAGAACTCCGTCGAGCAAAGTTGACAGTCACAATGAAGCGTCAGTCCAACAATTTCTAGGCCAGTCTAGCGCCTGCGGCGTCGCCGCGTTCGTTTCGGCTTGTTTAAACGCTTTATCGCGACGCGCGCGCGTGTCACGCGGCGTATTAATAAACAAACAAATTTATTGACCGATATATAACCGCGTCCACGGAATGACAGACGCATTCGTCGCGTCTCCAGCGCGAACAACAGGTGCAACGCGCGCGATAATAAATCGCATTCGCGAATAGGAGAGCCCGCGTTTCGGTCATTTACGTAAGCTGAGGCGAGACCACGAAAAGAGAGAGCGACAAAGAGAGAAAGGGAGACGGAGATAAATGTGTCACAGAGAGAGAGAGAGAGGAAGAATAATAAAACTACCCCGTGGTAGCTTTTCAAGTTCCGAAATCCAGTAATCCCGTTATTATAATCTTTAAATAGTGTCGCGCGTTCGCGCACGATTGTTTCGTAATTAATTACGGATTGGCACGGAATCTGCTCGTCCGAAAATAAGCTCCACGGGGCGGGCCAATCGCGAGTATTCGCGATAAATCCAGTCTCTGCCGGGCCGATTAAACCTCGCCGGATTTTTCTGAGCCGACGTTCTTGGCCGTCGACCAACCCCAGAGACCCGTATTCTGGACTTTCAAGGACGATTTATTGCCATTATTTATTTACCCGCCGGCAAAGCGATACACCGACCACCGTGTATAATTAACACGCGAGCGCCGGGGCCGACCGGTTGCATAATCGACGCCGATTTGTTTGAATCACGCGCCAATTTTTCGGCGCGAAACGCTGTTTATTTGAACGCGGTGTATTTACGTCGGTTGTGGGAAATCGAGACGTCGAAATCTTTGAACGTTTGAGGGCACAAATTGAAGGTATGAAATCACACTGTACGATAAGGGCATAGACTTTCAAGAAATCAGTAAAAATTGGCTCGATCGAGGAGCTTTATCAAATCAATTTTAGAATTTCTTTCTGTGTGTCATTTTTGAACATTCTGGGGCTTAAATCCAACATGGAGGATTGCCCTTCGCGATAGTGGCACAGATAATGACGTTCAACAACAATCAAATTGTTTATTTTGCTATAATGCTGCTGAAATTCCATGGATTCACGAAGAAATCCAAAAGAAATTAAAAACGAATAATCTGCCCCTGGAACTTGGAGTTATAAATCGCGACAAAGTTCATTTCTACGAATCATGCCAGCGAGAAGCGTGTCGCGGAACGATTTAGGCGCTCGCAAACGAGAAGCCTGTGGTAGAACATGCCCGAAGTCGAACCACCGAAGGATGTATTTTTAATTGGAACGATTTCGCGTTCGCTACAAGATTGAACAGCACGAAACGACAGGATACATTTAAGTTCGCCCCGGTCAGATTGCATTATTCGTGATTTAATTTGTTTGGTAAATGCGGGCCGGCGGAAACGCGGGTTCTAACCGCGAATCAAAATGCGCGCTGAAATTTAACGCCGCCCGATGATATTCATAGCGAATTTTCATTCGAAATTTGATTATATCGCGCGTTAATTCGCGTTCATTAGCCCGACTCTTAATAGAATCCGGCTGGTTCTGATACCCGGGGATGGCGAAGGGGAGGGGGGCCTCGCTCATTTCGTTACAACGATATTTCATGAAAAGCTTGTCAACGTTTTCGTGATATCGTTGCGCAACGAGTCCATAAATTGCGCGCGGGCGATAGAGTTTGGGAATAAAGAACGACACCGGCGGAATTATGTTACTTATTTCGCTGTTGTCGATCAGACGTCGATATCGACGCCGTCAGTTTCAGAACGCGTCGACCTGTCAGTGTTTTTATCCGTCGGAGGGGCAACATTATTTTCCGAAAAATTCCGGCTCGATTTTAAACGTCAAATTTCACGTTACCGCTTTTTATCGGACCACTCCCACATTCAATATCGAAATTCAAACAGGCTCGTAGATGTGCATCGATTTCGACGGATCTGTTCGGCAGGATCAATTTACAGCACATTTTATTCATTTAAATAATCATAATATCGAAATGGTAGGTTCTAGAAAAGAAAAGAAATTAAACGTCCTGTAGATGGATGAAATATATGAAACAACCTGTACAGCGAATGGTACGTTACTATGTCGTTGATGGACGTGTAACGATTACGAATACAATACGCAACAACTAAATTCTTAAAGAAAGATTAATGAAACGTCCCGTAGACATCTTTAACGCTAAATCTACCGAGCCTTAAAAGTAGCTGGTACATGTTCCCATATAAAAATAACAACATTGTAATACGTGCTCTATCAAAGATATTTTTACAATCAATTCTTATAAAATCATTTCTATTATTTCAATAATCGTAAAATAATAAATCTAGAACCGATCGTTTTGACCGGTGGTGGTAGGTTCGGTGTTAACGTCTTCTACATTTCCGGATTTTTCGAGTGAAGCGAAACATTTTACGAATTTTCATGTTTTGTAGATTGTCCAGCCGGATCATGGGAAATGGAACGTCCAGTAGAACGATGAAACATCGCGAGAATCTACATCTTCTATATTTTTTAGTATTTCGCGAGTGAAACAAAATTATTTTGCGACTTTTGTAGGAACCTTTTGAAAATGTTAGGTTATTGCATATGAAATGTCCGATTTTAGAATGCAACTCTTATAAAACGTTTCGATCAAGAAATGCTATTACAGTCTTATAGGTTTATTATATAAAACTTTGAGGTACAAAGCTAATCCTTAACACTAAACGTACCATGATTAAGTCTAAGATCAACATAAGAAATGATTTGATAAATATCTTCGCTAGAGCACATGTTATAATATGAACCGCGCAAAGTCTAAATTAATTAATTCTTGTCATTTTTATAAGGCAACCACGTGCTTGTTGCCTTTATAGCTCGGTACGTTTAGTGTTAATATCCTATGTTCAATTTTAATTTAGATGTATAATTTCACTTTTAAATCAAGCTTATTTCAACGTCGACCAACGCGACTGGATAAATAACTTATTGACGATAGCGTTGTGTGATTTTTGCTCGAAATGTGACGACTAATTAACGTACCAGTCGTTGACGATAAAAAGAACTACAAAATCAAGATAATAATCTTCTAAATAAAAAACGTGAATGACCATAATATCTTATTTTTACCGTAATACAATCAAGGAACTTGAAATTTCTAGATAGAATACATTGGGTACAAGATTGCGTTTGTTTAATACCACTGCTAAAAATCGGACATTTCATATGCAACAACCTGATAGCGTAGCTTGGCCGCGGAAAATGGAGAGTCCTGTGGAAGAGACATCGTGCCCAGCCAACAAAACGGGAGCTGTCGATCGTTTAAACGCCCCAGTTGGTCGAATGTGGTGCGGGTCGCCGCGGAAAAACTGGGGGAACGCGTTCGTGCAACTCTGCATGCTCGCTTGCGCCCGGTGACGAAGAAAGAAGACGACGCGCGGGGGGTGAAAGAAGAAGCGAAGCCGCCCCCGCGTCCGAAAACCGTCCTCTCGCTAACGATTTGTGCACCGTTGCCGCCGCTCCGGATCCCTTTCGGCCGCCTCGGGGCTTGAAAATTAATCTGACTTTTCGGAAGATCATCCCTCCGACGTCTAGATCCCCCCGACACGCTCCAACTCCCTCGAGTCGGCTTCCGTGAAAGATCACACCTCCGCGCGACATTTACCAGGTCCTGCGGTTTTTTTTTCTGCGCAGAAAACCTCAAATGTCACGTTGACATTATTTTCATTGAAGAATAATTCAAAACAAACGTACTGATCAGTTTGTATAATAGAGGTTCTACTATATCTTGGATTAAAAGAGTGAACACGATCCGAACTGTGTCGTGTTTTGGTATCGTTTCGATCAGAAAAGTGTCACGAATGCGTTGACGATATCCCCATTGAAAAATAATTAAAAACAAACGTACTGATCGGTTTGTATAATAGAGGTTCTGCTACATCTTGAATTAAACGAGTGAACACGACCCGACCTGTGTTGTGTTTCCTATCGTTTCGATCAGAAAAATGTCATGTATACGTTGACGATATCTCCATTGAAAAATAATTAAAAACAAACGTACTGATCGGTTTGTATTAAAGAGGTTCTACTATTGTATATCTTGAATTAAACGAGTGAACACGACCCGAACTGTGTCGTGTTTCTTATTGTTTCGATCAGAAAAATGTCACGAATACATTGACGATATCCCCATTGAAAAATAATTAAAAACAAACGTACTGATCAGTTTGTATTATAGAGGTTCTACTATATCTTGGATTAAACGAGTGAACACGATCCGAACTGTGTCGTGTTTTGGTATCGTTTCAATCAGGAAAATGTCACGTATACATTGACGATATCCCCATTGAAAAATAATTAAAAACAAACGTACTGATCGGTTTGTATAATAGAGGTTCTACTATATCTTGAATTGAACGAGTGAACACGATCTGACCTGTGTTGTGTTTCCTATCGTTTCGATCAGAAAAGTGTCACGAATGCGTTGACGATATCCCCATTGAAAACTAATTAAAAACAAACGTTCTGATCAGTTTGTATAATAGAGGTTCTACTACATCTTGGATTAAACGAGTGAACGCGATCCGAACTGTGTCGTGTTTGGTATCGTTTCGATCAGAAAAGTGTCACGAATGTGTCGGCAATATCTCGATTGAAAAATAATTCAAAACAAAGGTAGTTTCGTCACTGAATCGAGATGGCGACGTATCTACAAATTATCGTGATTCTCCGGCAGTTTCGAATCTCGGCTGGTCGCATCTGTCAGCGTCGTGTAAAACTCGTTGTCTAGCAATGAAATAAGAGTCGGAGATTGAATCACTTTTGGCCGTAAGTGGCTGTTTATCGTGCGCAATAAAACGGGAAGGATCCTTCGCGATGGACGATTGCGAGCGAGGACGGGCAGCGATAAAAGAAGTGGAATCGATTCGAACGGGAGGGAATCATAACGTAATCGATTGTGTTCGGTTCGCAGGTCTGCGGAAGGTGTACCCGTACTACTTCACGTTCACCACGTTCACGAAAGGAAGATGGGTCGGCGAGAAGATACTCGAGGTATTCGCGAGGGAATTTCGCGCGCATCCCGCGGAAGAATACGAGCGGTGCATCCGGGCCGGGACTTTGACGGTCAACTACCAGAAGGTGGACGTCGATTACAGATTGCGGCACAATGATCTGCTGGCGAACGTCGTGCACAGGTAAGAGAAATCCACACGTGCCCGCCGCCGACGAAAGCGTGCACTCTCGCCGCGAAAGTGATCGTCCCACGAATTTTCTCAGAACCCGCGATCTTGTCGACGGCATTTATTCCACTGTTTCAATATTTCATTAAATGCTGCGTGCTCTTTTGTAAAATATGAAAAAAGATACAGTAAAGTCGCGATATTTTTCTGCGACCTTCTACCCAGAATTTATTCAGTGCCCATTCGCTCGTTCCTTGCGCCCGTAACTTTCATCGTCGATTAAACCAGTAAATACAGATGTAATTATATCGTGTTTGGTGACGTTTTAATAAGAAAAATGCCAGAAACAATTTAGTGAAAATGTCATAAAGAAATAATGAAAAATAAAGAAGTTTTGTAATTCGATTAGCAGTGGTTCACACAGATACGATTCGGCCGCGCGATCCGTATATACATGCTGTCCTTTTCTACGTTCGACTTCGATTGTACTCGGCGCGGTGGACGCAGCCTTAAAAATAAAGTCTCTACACGATATGTCACCGTGCAGACCACAGGCCGTTGGAAAAATATAGCGACTTTACTGTATTGTTGCTGAAAAATGACAAGTTCTCGAAAAAGATCAACGGGATCATTGACGATCGCTTTCGCGGCGCAGGTCACCGGTAACCCACGTGTCACGTGGCCCCCACGACTCCGTGTTCTTGTGTTTGGTACGTGTCCTGTGCTCCCGATGTGTGTGTGTCTCTTCCCGGTTGATTTTGCTCGAGTACGGGAAAGAATAATCGAATTATTCACCGGCGATTAAACGCCTAATGAACCGATCGTGAAGATCGATCGTGTGGTCCTTCTCTCTAATCGAGCATCGGCAAAAGCAACGAGCGAACGAACGAACGCGTCTTCTTCTTCTCAGCTTTAGCAGAACCCAGAGTCTGTTTTCTTCTTTGTGATCGCGGATCAGGACGAGAGGAGCTTGAAAGCTCGATCAACAAAAGAAACGGCGAATGAAACGCTCCGAGGGAACAGAGAGCTCTTCTCGTCGAGTTTGCCGAACGCTCTTGCCGCTCGCGGTTATATTATTCCCCGGGACAAATAAAGGGAAAGCCGTTCCTCGAGCACCGTGTAATTATTTCGCGACGAGCTACGGATTCTCTGCCCGTGAATCGCGACGCTTCTTCGGAAGCTCGTCGGTTCTCGTCAAGCTGTCGTGCTCTGTTTATTCGTGTTCTCGAATGTTCTCGACGAATTTCCTCGGCGCGAATGACGATTGGCGTGGAATCTTTATATTTTTACTTCTTTGGTCACTGATCACTGGTATAAAATTATCTTTTCATTCCATTGGTCACCGATCACTGGTACAGAGTTATACTTTCATTCCTTTGATCATTCACCGCCTTTCAATGCAATGCTTCGACTGTGGATCTATACGCAAAGCTTCAATTTTATACCGATACACTAGAATGCTCGGTAAAGTTGCAATTTTCGGGTACGTCGCGATGCAATTGCGGGATAAACGCGTTCGAAGTATTTTTTTTGTCGTTCCGATCGTTTCTTCCGGCACAGAATGGGCCATCTGCGGCGAGAGTCGATTGTTTATTGTGTTTCCGCGCGTAGCTTTTGTTTCTCTAGGTATGTATATTTGCTTTTCATCGGTGAATGAGAACCACTGCGCCGCACGTGACAGCCAATATTTTCCGTTGTAATATTTATACGTCGCGAATGCGGGATACGTAAACCGAAAGCGGGACAGGGTTGATTTTTTGTGTCATCGCCGCGAACTGGAAATTACCATTTGTACACTCTGATATATTTTTTTCCTGTCTCTGTCGAGCTTTCGAAAATACTCGCGGGAGATCGCTGTTTCGCGAGGATACTGTGGCAACAATGTTGCACGTTTCACTGTTCTTGTTTCTTCAAACACCTACAAAAATATTCGTGTTTATTAAACGTTGCAATCACTGGAGAAAAATATCCACGAAAAATAATTGCAGCGATGCATCATACTATTTCCTTTTTATTCTACTTTTTTTTTTTGCATCGTACTATGTCCACAACTTTGTTTCTGCGTGTGAGAAAGAACGTAGCCTTTGAATAAGCCTGTGTATCATCGCGGAGAATATTAATAATGCATGAGCATGAAGCTCTTTTTACAGAGATTTTTATGAACAAGTTTTTAGGGGTCGCAATCGAAAGAGAATTTATGTACAGACTCCAGAATAAATGAACACATCGTGTTCACATTTGTTTATGTTTTTACTGTATACGCGATTCAAGAGTTGGTCATCGTTCGCTATTGATACTCGGCAGAGTTGTGCAGAATTACAATCGAATTATTCCAGGAATTATAATTACAAAGTAATTGAATTACATTGTAATTCAGTCATATTGTTATTTATAATTCAGATCTTCATTCAATTAAATTACAATGTATTTCGTAATTGCAATTGGAGTGCTATTATAAAATACTTTGTAATTAAATTACATTAATAACGAACTACGAGGACGAGGAATAGAAAATACGCTGCATAGACAGCAAACAAGTATATGAACGAAAAACATAAAAATATATTGCACTTATGTCAAAGTTCTGGGAGATAATTTCGAGAGCTGTATTTTAATTATTTTGTATTTCAAATACACATCTGATTAAAATAATTAGCAATTGAATTAATTGGAATTGAATTACATTGTAATTGAATTAGCACAACTCGGTTCAGTGACAAGTAGACTGCGGATATTTACGCAAAATAAAAATGTTCTGCATTGATTGTGAAATGCAGGAATAACATAAAAATTGAATTCATCCCTTACCAACTTTGTTACGTTAAAAGCAGCATTACAACATTCTAGAATTTTTAAAATCTCTTACCGTTTTATATATCGCCCAACCAATTTCTTCGTAAATGTATAAAGATCCGCAGACTAATGATAACCATTTTGAATAACATAAAAACTGAATTCATTCCTTAACAACTTGGTTACGTTAGAAACAGCATTACAACATTCTAGAATTTTTAAAATCTCTTACCGTTTTATATATCGTCCAACCAATTTCTTCGTAAATGTATAAAGATCCGCAGTCTGATGATAAACATTTTGAATAACATAAAAACTGAATTCATCCCTTAACAACTTGGTTACGTTGAAAGCAACATTACAACATTCTTGAATTTTTAAAATCTCTTACCGATTTATATATCGCCCAACCAATTTCTTCGTAAATGTATAAAGATCCGCAGTCTGATGATAAACATTTTGAATAACATAAAAACTGAATTCATTCCTTAACAACTTGGTTACGTTAGAAACAGCATTACAACATTCTAGAATTTTTAAAATCTTTTACTGTTTTATATATCGCCCAACCAATTTCTTCGTAAATGTATAAAGATCCGCAGTCTGACGATAAATATTTTGAATAACATAAAAATTGAATTCATCCCTTAACAATTTGGTTACGTTGAAAGCAACATTACAACATTCTAGAATTTTTAAAATCTCTTACCGTTTTCTATATCGCCCAACCAATTTCTTCGTAAATGTATAAAGATCCGCATTCTGACGATAAACATCTTGCAGGACAAGCCACTTACGTCGAATCGAGAGAGCCAAAGTACAATCTTGCCATAATAAAACTCGCGTTTATGTCTCTGTGCGGGAGTCCGCCTAGTGTTTCTAAGTGCCGGCGACAATGGACTCTCGTTATCCTCGTAGGAACCGCGCGGCCGTGATATCCTTGGCACGGATATCAAAGGAATCCGTGCTGGTTGTTTGAACGCGTCGTCGTCTGCCAGCTAGCCTGCCATTATCAGCGCAGTTATCCTATACCGGGACAAGGTCCGCGATTTTTGCTAGCTGTTTCAAGGCCATGAAAAAAGAGGATGGCCTTTCTCTTCGACGCAGCTTCCGCCGCTTCGGACACACGATCTTCCGCGAATGTTGCAACTTTGTAACACTGTTAACGCGTACGACGGTGATTACGCGTGTCTGTATTGTCCTTCTGGGAGACAGCATTAGCATAATTGCACGATAACGGCGACCAGCGATAAGCGCTCCTTTTTATTAACCGTCCTACTGGAGGTGTATACATTTTTTCCGCGTGTAAGTGGTTGGTGGAAAATGTTGACTTTTTAGGGGAATGGTGAGCCAAATTTTTACTGTGTTTTTGTACTTCAGATTACAAAAGTTAAGTCAAAAGTTAATGGATTACGAAAGTGGAATCATTTTTGCGGCAAGTTGAAGGGAAATAGATTGTCTTTAAGGTGGTATATGATTTTATTTCGTCGATGACGAAAGTGTCTTAATTTAATTATTCCAGTAGAATACAGTTGAAACCCAGAGTACCTTCGGAAAAGGTCTCTTAATATTCTAAAATGTTCGATAGGTGGATTCCCAGTCCCGCGGTTGCGCAACGTAAGATACCTCCTCGGCGGCAATCATCCATTTGCGCAACATGGTTGCTGAAGAATCCTGTCAATTAGCGTATCGTATCGGTCAATTAACTCTTTCGACAGCGTTTGGATCCTCGGTTTCTCATTCGGTGCCCTGCGAGCACAGTTGAAATGAAATTCGCGTTTGAAACTCTGGCGGGAAATTCGAACGCGTGTCAAAAATCGAATCTTCGAATGATCGAGTAAAAGTATCGAGGTTAATGGCGATCGCTGGAAGGAGAGGATAGTTATAGAGAGGAGCGAAACGATGCAACTGGACGTAGAAATCGTCTCTCGCGACGATTTCGCAACGATTTCGCAACGGAGAACCCGTTCCCGCGGGTGAAGGTCGCTGGGTAGATCATTCGGGTCAGCCAGCTCCGTGATCCCTGCCAGCGAACAATAAAACGCGGATGCTTACGTCATTCCACGGCAGATCGTCTTCGAGCGATAACGAGGATTAATTTGCCGTGGCATTCTTGAATTAATTGCTGGTCCCGCGGACCGAGGCCGGGGAAATCCTGGTAACGCGATACTTGCTCCATGTCCGGCCGGTACAGCCGATTTGCGAATCAGTTTCAACTCTCTGTCCATTCATTTTCTTACCACTGAAACCCCAGACACGCTCCCATCCTTCAAATATTTATTATTTATTCCTTAACAATTCATTCAAGCTCTGCTTCAGAAATTTTATTGGATTCTAGTGAACCAACATGATCATCTAGGACTTCTTCTGTTCTCGTGCAGACTGCAAATCAGTCGCAATTTAAATTAATACAGTAGAACCTCGATTATCCGGGTCTCTAATGTTCAAATCCTTTATCGTCTGAAAACTTTCCACGAAGAATTAGTTCCCGTTAAAACAACTCATATGCTGTACGTTTCACTGCACACTTCAATAAGGATTAAGTTCAGCACTGAAACTATGTAATTGTTGTGTTATCCGAACACTCGTGTGCCTCTAATTAGCACGGATAATCGAAGTTGTACTGTATTTGAAAAACTGTACTCATTTTCCATAAATTTATTTAATCTTCATTTTTATCCATTTCATCCAGCAGAATGTCCTCTCTTTCCTTGCATCGCTATTAAGTCTTACATTCTAAGAAACATTTATGTTTCTTTCGCAAAAATTATTTGATCCACATTTTACATTGTTTCTAACAGATGATAATTGTATCTGTCCAGTCGAGTTTCTTCGTTTTTCCAGTGAGACGTTCAAATAATTTTGGAGACACAGCCGGACAAACTTTACTTTCATATTCCCCTGAGCTAATGTTCTTTGTTTAAGGACTGCGACACTCGAACGCGACTACACACAGTCTCCGCGATACACTCACACACCGCTAGACCGCGTATACGTACGCAAGGATTGCCAGGGGCCGGGATTCCACTCCTGATTTCTCAATAATGCAAAGACGGGGTTTCTTTGTAGTCAAAATCGCTCGATGAAAGATCAATGTAGGAGGCTATTTGCCTCAAAAGTCCAACTTTTACGTTTACGACGCGTAATTCTCATTATTCGGCAGCATGTCGCGGAGTTGCGAGATGCAATGAACAGGCGACGGTGCTGCCGCCTATGGTGGCTGACGATATGCTGCCGAATAATGAGAATTACGCGTCGTAAACGCAAATATTCGCATTATTCGACAGAATTTAGCGGAGCCGCGAGAAGAAATGCTGGCGCGACACTGCTGCATTTTCATTTGTTCCAGCATTTCTTCTCGCGGCTCCGCTAAATTCTGTCAAATAATGCGAATATCGCCTAAAAAAACCCAAAATTAGGCTTTCTGGGATAGTAAGCGCGCTAGATTTATCTTTTATCTAGCGATTGCGACTATGGAGAGGTCCCCAATATGCATAAGCGAGACGCAATTTTGTTAATACTGGACCCTTGCAATTCTCGTGTACGTACATGATTCTAGCGGTGTATGGTGTACGACACAACTCATCAATTCGTCAAGGCCAAATTCCATCCTACTCCCTTGCCGCGAACTTGATATCAGTATTAAGTCTTACATTCAAAGAAACATTTATGTTTCTTTCGCAAAAATTATTTGATCCACATTTTACATTGTTTCTAACATATGATAATTGTATCTGTCCAGTCGAGTTTCTTCTTTTTTCCAGTAAGACGTTCAAATAATTTTGGAGACGCAGCCGGACGAACTTTAATTTCATATTCCCCTGAGCTAATGCTCTTTGCTTAATGCTCGCCGCGAACTTGATATCCTTCCGTGAAGTTAATGCTGTATCCGGTCTCTTAATCTCCACGGACACCTCCAGGATCCTCGGGCGACTTTGAATTTCATGGGCGACCCGCGAAAAAGTTGCCAGGAACGTCGACCGGGGCTACGAATTACCGTAAATAATTGGATTAATTCCTACGGTCGATGTGTCCCGCGAGCTTCTTCGAGAACCTGTTGTATATGCATGTGGAACGCGTGAGCAGTACTGTGCAGAAGTTTTGACGGAGCGAGTAGAGTGTCGGACTCCTAATCCCCCCGGGGGCTCGGGTTCGAATCTGTGTATGGGTTTTTTTCTCGTTTTTCTTTCAAATTTTCGATTTTCTGTAATTGGTACGCGTTTCGCCTTGCTAAATTTGCATATTTAACACCTTGCCGTATTTTAACGAGTCAGGCTCGTCATTAAGATTTTAGATGAAATATAATTTGGTTCGTTTGTAATTAATATTTAAGCAGTAAAATAAATGTACCCATACGAAAAATATAAATTTTTTTCCTCTCTACGAAATTTTTGGAGGTACAGACGTGTTTTAACGAGTCAGGCTCGTCATGAAGATTTTAGATGAAACACAATTTGGTTCGTTTGTAATTAATATTTAAACAATAAAATAAATGTAGCCATACGAAAAATATAAATTTTTTTCCTCTCTACGAAATTTTTGGAGATACAGACGTGTTTTAACGAGTCAGGCTCGTC
Source organism: Lasioglossum figueresi (assembly GCA_028455805.1). Lineage (NCBI taxonomy): Eukaryota > Metazoa > Arthropoda > Insecta > Hymenoptera > Halictidae > Lasioglossum > Lasioglossum figueresi. The sequence continues at coordinate 6,865,737 of CM052191.1, forward strand.
ATGAAGATTTTAGATGAAATAAAATTTGGTTCGTTTGTAATTAATATTTAAACAATAAAATAAATGTAGCCATACGAAAAATAAAAATTTTTTTCCCTTCTACGACATTTTTGGGGATACAGACGTGTTTTAACGAGTCAGGCTCGTCATGAAGATTTTAGATGAAATAAAATTTGGTTCGTTTGTAATTATTATTTAAGCAGTAAAATAAATGTAGCCATACGAAAAATATTAATTTTTTTCCTCTCTACGAAATTTTTGGAGATACAGACGTGTTTCAAACACTGTAACTGCAAAGAAAATGGTACGGCAAGCGGTTAAACGAGTTTAAAATTCGATGTGGATCCGAATTTGAGTTGTTTGAATACTTTAGAAGCGATGATTGCATTCAGAAAAATCTCTCTGGGAGAGGAAATAAGATTGATACAAAGCAAACTATAATTGAGTTTTTCCACCGAGAAAAAACAACTTAGGAAAACCAATAGGAAAATAGAAAGACAGGAAAGTGGAAGAAAAAAGTCTAATAATCAATCAGTGCCAACCATCAGACCGGATCAACGAAAAAGGTTCCTTTCATCCAAAAATCTGCACAAGGTTGCAGAAAAGATTAAAGATACAAAAATACGAAGAAAATATGAAACCCATAAAATATTAATTTAAAAAAGCCGTGGAAGAACAGAGTCCCATCGGATGAAATCTCGAATTAGATTCGAAGTTTGTCTTCAAAGAAAATCGACTGGACGGAATTTATTGACGGACTCTGAATGGATCCGTTGTTGAAAACATGCTGCCCGGGTCCCCCAGACATAGCGAAACGATCGGGAAGAATTACAAGCTCGGCGAGACGATGGATGGATGACATCGAGGGAGAGAGGAAGCCAAACGAGATTCTCGTTGCTCGTGTGGAAACGAGGAACTTGTTCGAATCGTCGAGAAAACGCGGGTTCTTCGGCAACGGAGAATACTTCGTTCAATCCAGAGGTGGGAAACAAAAGGAAAAGGGGAGGGGAAGGGAAGGGGGAAGGGAAAGATTTGGCGAAACAAATATTTCAAATACTATTTAGTATTTTAGATTTTATTTTGCTTAAAGAAAATAGTATTTTAATCATTATTTGATCCACAAATTAAAATATTTCTATTTTAACGATCTGATACACGAAATCAAATATTTTACTTTTCGCATTGTTATAATACTCCGAGAAACCGCATAAACATACAGTCTATCTTATCGTTAAGAAACTCGACTTACACTCGTAAATGTAACGAATTCGAACCATTACTTTCAGCAATATTTAAAATTAAAATTGAAAATAAACAGAAAATACAAATATTTTCAATATTCTTCAAATAGAATACTATTTTCAAATACTATTTTCAAAAATTACTGTCTCAAATAAATGATTTTATTTACAAAAATTGCTGCATCAAATACAATATTTTATTTTCGAAGTTGTACACAATCTTTAAAATAAATCGGATTATTTATTATTTACTATTTAAAATACTATTTTCCCCAGCTCTGGTTCAATCTATCGGTGTCCGGGACCAAGCTGTGCGGTCTATCGTGTAGACCCGATACAGAACGCCATCTTTCGTCGATCGATCGATCCCCGTTATCTTTAACAAGACGTCTTCGCGTCGCAACATCTGTACCCCGGCGACAAAAGGCTTTTGTTGGCCGACTTCGGTGAATCGTTTGACGTAATGCTGCGCGGCCGGAGTTCCGTTTCAGATTCTTGACAGCCTGCCAGTCGTACGTTTTAATATTTGACCTACCGATACTCTTTCGGTGATCATCCTGATCCCAGAAAACAGACGGCAAACGGCGCTAAGTTGTCCTACAAACTCAACGTTGCAACAATTAATAATAAAAAAATCTACAATCTTCACAATCCTGGCAAGCTGTTGTTTCATTCTGGTGGACGAAGAACGTTTATACTCTACGATTATGCAGACGCCTACCAACCGCTGGCGGAACCAAAATGGCGGCGTCGCGTGCCGCAGAGCATTAAAGGATTCGATTGGCTGTCACGTTAGCTTTGTAAGTCGTATTGGCAGATTCTACCAGGCGTAAAAACATTTTATTCTCTCTGGGATCGCTTTCTCCGCCGTTCAAAAATGCCAGTCTATTTGTTAAAAATCGAAGGATTCCTGTCGGTCGACGTTGCGTAAAGTTCGGTAATGCTTTGATCACGTCCCGGCTACTGTTTGCGTTTCATAGCCGACGTTGGAAATTATGGAAATGATATTCCGACGAAATCGGTGGTCGCTGCCGGCGTGGGAATCCACCGGGATCGTCGTTTGCGTAACGAATTGTCAAACATCCACTACCCGGGATAAACTTTCGGCGAGAGTTACGCGCTCGCCAGCCGACGATCATTTCCTTTAACTTACCAGCCTTGGAACGGCGAATTTTCGTCGAGATCCTTCCCTTTTGTACACTGTACCCGGCCCGGAGAAACGAATTCGGCCATTTTGGTACACGTTGCGCCTCATTCTGTATTCCCTGCCCACTCTTCACCGAAATGAAATTCTTTTTAAATAACCACTATTTGTGGTAACTTTGTCGGAATTGTAATTTTTCTTGAAGTAAAAAGACTAGTATTGGAAATGAAAGAATTTATTATAATTTACGATGTCCGTTTGAGAAATTACTGCCTCGATAGAGTATTTGTATTCATTTTATTATTCTTTGCAGCTTTAGCGATGTGTGAATTTTTCTTACAACCTGCGGCAGAAGTGACAGCGTGTGAATTAATTATTAATGACACAGAAAATATTGTCGAAGTCGGAAATGCGCGGTGATTATTTAATGTGTCGGATTTAAATAATCGAGGCTGTGCATTATCTGGACTAATATTTGCTTCAATAAATTGACTACCTCATTAATGTGACGCGGATTTTATGCACGCGTGACAAAAACGAGTAGATCAAATTGCAAGATGGTAAAATGATCAGAAGAATTAAAAAATGCATATCTTGTAGATCTTACAATTAATGCAGGAAATTTTTATTTTGCACGAAGATCCGTCTATCAATTAATACCGTCTCACAATTAAACTATACAAATTATTGTTCTTCCGATCCAATGAAGGGTTGACATGAAAGAAATACTTGGAGCTCCCAAATCCGCTAGTATTCATTGCCTAAAAATTTCGTCGGCCAGCGTACATGAAAAACGAACGAAAGCGAGGAAGAATCGTCTGATTACGTGGACTATATTTCGCCGGGCTGGTCGAAGCAATCAGAGTGGCTGAATTTTTACGGTGCTCGGTGGGCGTTTCACGTGATTGCATTACGGATTTCATGGGGTCGTGGACAGCTTGCATAAGGACTCGTCGAACACCAGAGTCGGTGAAGTTTCGAGGATTGTGTACCGAGAGAGGGTCGCGTTAATTCCGTCCATTTAAGGGTGAATTCCTGTTCGAGCGCGAGCTACAGGTGCAAGACCGACGCGCAAACGTCAACTGCACTTTAATCACGTTTCGAGTGTCCCTTGAGCAGTTTATTAGAGACCCGTTTTTCGACGCTTATTATTCCGGACGGCGCTTAACGAGCGAGCATTTCAACTACCGATAGAATTTCGTTAACCCTGAAGCTGGCCCTCGTCTTTCTAATTGCCGACGACTCCGACCTTCTCGTTCCCTGATACCGAGATGCTCCAATTTTTCTGGCTTTCATGCTTTTTTTTTAACACTTCTACCGGGAACCTAGTCTATACGTGTTTTTAGCTCTCTCTCTCTCTCACTCTCTCTCTCTGGTTCTTGAAGCAACTAGGTATCGGGCCTTTGATGCTTTCAGGCCTCCGCTTGTCGTGTCCTCTGCTTGACGACTTCTTAGACTGGTTCAAAGTTTGATAAGTTTTCAAGATTTCTGTGCTTTGAGATCTTATGGAGCGAAGTTATCAAGTCTTTTTAACTTCCCAATTTCAAGACCCGACGATTTCAAGTTCACAAGCTCTCAAGTTCCATAGCTCTCATATTCTCAATCTTTCAAGTCCCTAAGCTCTCAAGTTCCAGAGCTCTCATGTTCTCAATCTCTCAAGTCCCTAAGCTCTCAAGTGCCAATGCTCTCAAATGCTGAAGCTCTCAAATTCCCAAGCTGTCAAATGCCTAAGCTGTCAAATGTCCAAGCTCTCAAATGCCCAAGCTCTCAAATGCCCAAGCTCTCAAGTGCCCAAGCTCTCAAATGCCCAATCTCTCAAATCCCCAAGCTCTCAAGCACCCAAGCTCTCAAGCGTCCAAACTCTCAAGTGCCCAAGCTCTCAAGTGCCCAAGTTTTCAATTTCTCAAGCTCTCAAGCTCCTAAACTCTCAAGCTCCCGAGCTCATCAACCTTTACGTTCTCAAGTTCTCCAAAATATTCAAAATCTCGTCACTATCAAATCTCCAATTTTCCAAGCCCCGAAGCTTCCAAGCCCCCGAGTCTTCAACCCCCCGAGTCTTCAACCCCCCGAGTCTTCAACCCCCCGAGTCTTCAGCCCCTTGACTTCCCAACTGCAAAGCCCATCAAGATCCTCACCCCCTCAAATTCCATAGCCCCGAAACACCAAACTTCTTCCAGTTTCGCTCCACTTGCTTCTTCGCTGTTGCGTTCCGCTCGAAACACCGGTTCAATTAATAAACGTCTCCTATTCACAATACCGCATGGCTGGTCAACAATCGTTGCAACACGCGGCTCTACAGGCTCCGGTTCTTTCGTGTGCGCCTAGCCTCGACTCAAAAGGAATCAGATCCCGTAGATCCCGTCAACGGGACAATTTATCATCCAGCCACGGGATAAATAAATTCACCGGTCGGATAATTAATCTTGTGACGCCGCGCCGGGCACGTCGTAATTTCAAGCTGGCTCTCGCGAAAGGGGTTGTTGTCCGTCGTGGTCAGGCCCGGTCGATGTCTCGTCTTATGGTGTCGTGTGTCCATCGGGTCGCCGCCTAATTTATGCGGAAACTAATTCGTGGTGCTCGTGAAATGCAAATCGCGACGTAGGGACACTGCACCGAATCTGCAACGAACTGCTCCGTTCGGGTTCGGACGGTTTTTTAATCTGCAGCAAACGAAACCGCGATCTTAAGGGAGTACTTTTATTCGGTGTTGTCAATTTTAGACAACTTATCGGATCAAAAATAGATCCGTTTATCTCGTGATCTAGAATGATGATTTTTAACAAAGTGGCAGTCGTGTTTTTCAAGCAATACCAAACGAAACTATCGTCGATATCGACATAATTTTAGTCCACCGTTATGATAAATAATCAACATTTTTTATTTATTTTGGTTCAGACTGTGTTCCACATTCATACTGTATATTACCGAGTATGTTTGATATACTGGGCGTGTTTTATACAGATAAAAGGAGACTGGCTCGGTTAGGGCAACGGTTTTCGATAAAATGTAAATGTAGGGGGGAGCCACATTTTATGGGGTCAATCCAATTCATGAGCCAGGGTCTACTAAATTCGAATCGCTATTGTTCTCGTAACCGGCTAAAGAATATGCGAATGCCGTACGATAAATTATTCGAAGCCCCGTTTTTTCGTAAGAGAATAAGCAAGAATGGATTCTGCGTTACTCTTTGTCTCGTTGAAACCTTCGATCTATTTAATCGAATTTAACCGCACGTAAAAATTATTCTATACACAAATCACGTGTTGAAGGGTTAAAAAGGGTAAAAGTTAGTTCATTAATCCTGCAAATTTGGTAATATTAATTTAGAGCTTGAGAGATTAATTGAGATTAATTAAAACAGACAAAAACAATCGTACATCAATTTCCAGTGGATCGCCAGAAATCTAACGTTCGAATCGCAACGCATTCCCTTCAGCATTGTAACGTAATGGCAACAACGATTCGCAACAATGTCGCCGGTAAAATTCGCAACACAATAGCCACGATGTACAGACTGCATGTAGAGCAATAATCGCGAATGTAATAATCCCAGATCCCCGCAGCTCGTCCGACGAATACAATAATCCCAGAATTTCAGTAATCGAAAATTCGCGAGCACCGCTGGGAGCTCTTCGCGCATTAATTCGCACGGTTCTGATAATCGCGAGTCGAACGCGATGATACTCGAGCTTCGATAGCCTTATTCTCGAGAATTGCGGCGAGTTGGTTATCGGGAAACTTGAGCGAGAAAGTTAGCGGAGTTACGAAACTTGCTAATTTCAAGAATTTGAATTGCCCGCCGGACGCGGCGCCGCCATATTGTAGGTGGCTGAGAGAATGTAGGTTTGCAGATTTTCTAGACTTTACAGAAGGTTTCACAGAAGTTATACAAATTGTCGTTTTATTCTGTAAATGAAATGGAAACTAAACGGAAGTCCTGCGAAACTTCTGTTGTATCCTACGAATATTTATAATAAAATATATTTTATGCTTCGTACACCGATATTAGACACGAAACTTCCGCAACAACATGTTCTCGGTAACTATAACTTTCAGATACTCTAATAACGTTTCTGCTATCGAATTTTTATACTGAAATATATTTTGTGGACCGATTCACAGACCGATATCATAAAATAAATTCTTTTTTATTCTATCGGTGGCTGTTCCAATTCCCAAATGAAATAAAAACCTAAGCTTCGGCCGCACAAACATCCGCGGTCCAGCAACGATAGCGAATAACAATATCTCCGGAACGATGATAATCTCGTTCGACTCGTAAAAACGAAGGAGGACGTCGGTGACGAGTGGAGAAAAATAATAAAAGTACCGGCGGCTGTGAATGGCGCCGGTGTGTAACAATTGCGTCGCGCGAACTTCTTGTTTCCTCAAAATGGCGGATACCCGTCGAAGTCAAACGGCTGTCGTCGTCTCTCGTTCGGCTCGTGTTATTATTCTCGGGGGCGCGGACAAGCTCGCAAATAACCGCGGGAAAATGTCGCATGAAATCCTAGTTAAAGAGGATCGATGGGAAACGAGCAGGAGGAAAAATGTCCGTCTCGTTTCTCGAACGACGCCGATTCAAAGCGGGCTTCAAACGGAAGCTCGTCAGATTGTCGGGCACAAAGTGCTCCGCTTTTTGCGTTTCTTTGTGCTCGCCCTTTGTATCGAGACGTTCCGTTTCTGGGAAATAAAAAAGTAATTCTGATCCCTCGGTCCAACGTAATTAACAATCTTGAAATTTCTGAGATCATTTCCTTCGTAAGAAATAATGAAATTTACAGAAAGCTTCAATTTACTTTGAATTGTCTTGGACCTTCTACGGTCTTCGTCAATCGGCTTCAAATCGCGTTCATTGCTCTTCAATCTATTATATTGCGTTTAATAATTTCAAAGTACTGCAGCTTGTCTTCAATCTTCTCCAAATTGATGTCAATGTTCTCTAGCTTGTCTTCAACCTTCTACAGTCTTTGTCAATCGGCTTCGAGCGGCTTCAAATCGCGTTCATTGCTCTTCGATCTATTATATTGCGTTTAATAATTTCAAAGTACTGTAGCTTGTCTTCAATCTTCTCCAAATTGATGTCAATGTTCTCTAGCTTGTCTTCAACCTTCTACAGTCTTTGTCAATCGGCTTCAAGCGGCTCCAAACCACGTTCATCGTTCTCCAATCTATTATATTGCGTTTAATAATTTCAAAGCGCTGTAGCTTGTCTTAAAACATCTCCAAATTGCTTTGAATGTTTTCTAGATAGCCTTCAACCTTCTGTAATCTTTGTCAATCGGCTTCAAACCGCTTGAACCCTCTCCTAATCTAATCTACATAGCTTCTAACACTAAACCTACCGAGCCTTAAAAGTAACTGGTACGTGTTCCCTTATAAAAATGACAAGATTGATTTTATTTAGACTTTCCTATTGTAGTACGTGCATCGCTAAAGATATCTGTACAATCGTTTCTTCTGAAATCAATTTTTAAAAAACCTAGAGCAGATAATTTTAACCGGTGTTGGTAGGTTTAGTGTTAATAGTCTCGAGAATACCGTGAATTGTTTTCGAATTTTTTAAACTTATTCCGTGAAGTCGTCGATCGGCTTCAAAGTGCCTTGGTTCGAACCCTGATAGAAGGTGCTCGGTGTCCAGTTGGGAAGCACGTGAAGGCGTTTAACGTCGCAGCGAGCGGCCTTTGGCATTCTGGATTCGAAATATCGCGGAAATTGAATCGAGGACGCGAGGAACGGAATTTTAGTGGGACGAGCAGATCGATGGTAGGGACCTGGTGGGTGCGTGCAGGACTGCGTGAGGCTGGTCCGAAAGGTCAGAATAGCAGAGAGTGAGGTCTCTTCGAGCGTCAGGTTTAGGGGTCGCAGCCTGGCAGGGGGTTGCCTGGCTGACTTCTGACTGTAACAGATATCGTGTAGCCCCAAAAACGACCGACTCGCGATCCTTGCAGATATTATCGTGCACCGGGTCCGAGCCTAATAAATCAACCTGTCGCCGAGGTTCGCCTGTTCGCCTGTTCGCCCTCGACCCGCAACACACTTTAACCACCCCCCGTCATCCCCCGTCCTTCCTTCAACCCCCATCCCTTTAGCGCTTGTTCGACGGTATATAACTAAGCCGCGGTGCATGCCGGGAGGAGCCTTCCGTGTCTGAAGATTAACCGACGCCAGCCAGCTTCGTTAAGCAAATTGTTACGTCACCTACTATTCCTCACCTTAGGATTTTCTTGCGATCTTCGACCGGGTTCGCATCTAGGGATTTGCCCAAACCGTGGACATTGTTAGGCAGCCGTGGATTATTGTTCTCAATTAGGGGAATCAGAAATTAAGGGACGCCGACGTCTCGTTCTTCGGTCTCATTTTTTGAGGTGTTTCCCTGATGTAGGTTTACCAGCCGACAGGTTTTTATCAAACTTGATAGTCAATTTTCACTGAAATCTATTAAAGAAAGCAAATTTTATGTGTTAAAATTTCACAGTGTCACCCGACAGTCTGTCAATGTTCTCTGTCCTTCCAAAATATGTGTAACAAAATCCAAAGAAATTCCATATATAAAAATTCTTCCAACCCTCCGCCAACATTTACAGGCAACATAACATTACACAACGTTGAACGTTGGGCAACCGTTTACTCGGCAAGCTTACCGTTCCCAAATACCCGTGAAAAGATCCCTCAACCGGATATCCAATTCCGTTATCGAGCCGGGATCATCCATCGGACATCTCTCCATCTAAAATTCAACGACTCCACCCGGAACCCCTTGTAGCTGTTCCAGGGTGCACCCTCGACCGAATATTCCTGCTGTCGGCTTCGAACGCATCTCTCTCTCTCTCTCTCCGCCTTTATTCCGGTTCTTAATCGCGCAACCAGACGAAGGCACTTGTGCTTCATCCCCCGAACTGGTACCAGCCACCCCCTCGGCAGAATTTAAAAGAAATTCGTCTCGTTGTCGTTGCGGAAAGCCCTCAGCCGATTCATTTCCTCGTTCGGCGATCCGTCCGAGATCTCTCGATCCTCTCGATCTCGTATTCCGACGATTTTCTACCGCGATGGGGATGGGAGCGATCAGACGTAAAGAAACATCTATAAAGGGGCCTCCGAGGCTCTCTCGCTTGATTTTAAATATTACAAAGCACCAGCGAGCTCGTTGCCACAGCGTCGTCCCGAGCTGATTTCCCTTCCGGTTGAGCCATGTGTGCGTGTTCCTTTAATTTCCACGGGTTTTTCTTCAGACCAGCATTGTTTTCGCTTTTGGCGAGCTGGGGGTGGAGAGGGGCGAGGATCGATCGCTTAATACGGCGAACGGGGACGGAGAAAGCGAACACAGAAGAATGAAATCCACGGATCGAGACTAGCAGAGTTGCCTGTGTGTTACAGTTGCGTGATTGTGCGTTCGAGGCGCTGAGAATCCGTTTGTTCTCCACGCGGACCTCGAACAGACGCGAATGGAGAACGAATTCCGAGCTTTCGGCTTCTTTGTATTTTGCCCGCTTGCGTAAACTGCTGTCATAAATGCTCATGATTGCCTGTTAGGTGCTCGTCCGACGAGACCCCGAGAGAATTCGTTTTACCGACCCTTCTGAGTTCGAAAAGTGGAGAAAAGTTAGATGCCTGAAACAATGCTACGTCGTAGCAGGAAATTGGGTGTCCTAAATTCCCTTCGTCGAAAACTGATAAGTTGGAATTTATAAAACAGTTGCGGCAAATAAAAGATTCTGTCGTATAAAATATGCTACGACGTAGTGGTAAATTAACAATCCTAAATTCTGTACGTCAAAAAATAAAAAGTTTAATTACCCCTGGTGGGACTCGAACCCACAATCCCCGGTTTAGGAGACCGATGCCTTATCCATTAGGCCACAGGGGCTGTTGAAGCACTCTCGATCGGTCTACCATTTTAGATCGATAACAATTCTTTCCTCGTCTTTCAACGAGCACACTCTTGTCAAGTCGAAGTGTAAATTGTCTGTTCTATTTTCCATTTCTCTTTCGTTCTACAAGTTCTTTTCTCACGAATTTTCAACATTCTAATCTCTCCAGTCTGAAGCGTCGAGAGCCGAACGAGATTTAAAAAATCGGTGATTCTTCGTAGAAACCACGGGCACCAGTCACCGGGCAACGAGTCGTTCGTTGCATTACGGGGATCGTGGCGCATCAATGCTGGCAGCCGTCGAAAGATGGTTGATTTCCACAAGAAAACCGAAACGTAAGTCGTCTCGACGCGTGGCCCGTTGAATAACGCAACGGGGGCTGCTCGAGGCGTCTCCATTATTCCACGGTAACGTCCATTGAGCCGAGGGTGGCCGGGGGTGGTAGTCAGAAGGGATACGGACGATTTTTATTTGCATGAAAATGAGCCGCTCGAGGAGGCGGGGGTGTGAGCGGCCAGAGGAGAACCAGGGGCCAATTATTTATGCGGTGGAATGAGCCGGACAGATTAAAAATTCTGTGGGGATGTGGATCGCGACGAGGGGGTTCAAGGGGAACGAAACACGGCTCCGTCGATTACTCTCGTTCCTTTCTTATCGACGGTCCCCGGATGATCTCCGTGAGAGGGCACTCGAGGGCTGCGGCTAACGAGAGAGACGCTCCCCCGAAAAACTGTGTAACCGGCTAATTGGACAGCCGGTGGCCCCCGCCCCGCCCTCCGGACCGCCCCGGAACCGCCCACCCTGTAATTGAGCCGGATAAAGAATCCTTCGGCGGGAGCAATTAAATGCACGCCAGGATACGCGGGAAAGGACAAAGCGGAGGTCCTTGTCCGGCCGCCGATAGCTTTGATCGGACCATCGGGAAATTGAGAATGAAATTATTGGTAGTTCGGAAACGGCAGCCGGAGCTGCGGATGACGGACTACAGCGCGATGTTTGATACTCGGCAAGCTTCACTGTTATCCTTTGATACGGGTTTCTGATCTTTTCTTTAACGCGCTGGTTAATTTTGATTCGATGAAGTTTCCTTTTCGGGCTGCCATTTGGTGGCGAGGAAGGATTCGTATCTTTGGAGACTTGTACAAACAATGTGGAAGCAGTTTGAGGACGATTGTAGAATGTTGAAGACAATTTGGAGTAAGCTGAAGACGATTGTAGAACGTTGAGAACAGTTTGGAGCAATCTGAAGGCAATTTAAATTGAAGAACGTTTCGGTCGATCTACCGAAGTTTGACGCGAGTCTACAGCAATTTTGAGAAGACTAGTCGCAATCCAGACACATTTGAAGCTAGACAACTGCAGTCTGTGGAAGATTAAGAACGTTTATCGAGTTAAAATCCAAAGAATGTCGAGTTTCTCGGCTGTTAATCACTCTCGGAAGTTGCAAGCCGAAAATTCCACGGTCTGTTTAGAGACGGGAAAAGTTACGGAGGCAATGAGCTCGGCGGGGTTTCAGATTCCTGTGAATTCCTCGGGAACGCTTCCGCCCAAGTAAATTTCCCTTTGTAGGGGTGAGTTTCGAAGGGGGTTTGAACGCGTGGTCTGGTTACAGCTCGTCGGGACGTAAATTTAAGGGAGCAACAGCTCCCTCTCTCTTCATGGTGGCGCGTGCCCTTCCTGCTGCAAGTTCTTGCCAGCGGCTGCTGCCAAATTCAGCAACAAGTTCGCTTCCGGGCTTGTCCGACCGTCCTCTGTCTTCCGTTGTATTTCTTGGCAGCCAGCTTCGGCCAAACACTGTCGCCGATCTCTCCCAGCCGCGTCAATTCCAGCAACAAGTACCGCTTCCGTTTGACTATTCGTCACAAACCAATTCTCTTTCGCTGGTTCATCGCCTCGCGTGACGAGCAGACCTCATTCTGGCCTCGCTGAATTTTTCTCGGGCCGTTCCCGGGCCGGTTATCGTTATCGCCGGCCGGTGAATTTTATTATTATTGCCCGGTAATGTCCGCGATAACGCTGGCCGCTGATGTAGTGTTCCGATACAGCCCCCGGCGGCGATAAAAATGGGAAACGGAACAGTGGAGTTTAAGCTAATGGCCGAGTTTCTTTTATTCCTCCTTAATGCGACCGCCACCCGTGAAATTAACGGCACCGTACACTTTAACCCGCGACGGCTTTGACTCTGTTTCCACCTCCGCGTCAAAGACTTCTTATTTTCTATTCATTTTTCGTAAATTCATGTTTTTAATTTACAAATGTCGGCCTTCTAAGGTCCTCGAATTATTCCCTGAAGATCCTCGATGATCCAGTTCGTCGTCCAGAGAGAGAGAGGCAACGGGTCAGCAGGCGGATGCACTTGGAACAGCGTTCCTCGACGACGTTGCGGCCTCTCGATTCACCGACTCGAGATAACCGCGACGGAATCGACCACGAGCATCCCTTATCTCTCGCAAGTTTGAACCCCCTCGAGTTGGCGGAGGCAAGAGGTCCTCTCTCCTCCCGGCCGTAACTCGTGATTGCTCAAGTTATGATTGAACTAATCGAACCCGGTGGCCCGTTTGCGGACTCGCCGCGAGGATTTCGTGTGGAGTTCGCCGAGTTATTGGATCGTTAAAAATTTCGTTTCGAGCCGTACCTTCGAGCTGTTCGGACGGCGTCTATGTCGAAAAGACTCGACTAGCGAACGACAGGTTTTTCCCCGGTAAACAATCGGAAAGATATATGTCCCGTTCCCCCGGGAAAGTATCATGTTTGTTTTTTTTATTTGCTACCACGATAGTCTTCCGCCGGTGTATCCGAACTGCGCCGATAACAAGACGATTTTTTTATTCTCGAAAAAGTGTAGCGCGAGCCACGGGAACGATTCGAGCGGAAAGGCGTAAACGATAAAGTGCACTCTGCGGGATTTTATTTTTTCCTAAGCGGCCCTGTAATGGCTGCGGCGTCTACAAGGGCGCATTTTATAGGGGATGAGCCGTAGAACGAACCAGTAATTCTTGTTCTAAAAAAAATCGGGAGGGACGCCGGGGAAGAGTAATGCAGTCTTCAATTTTGCGGGGTCGCGAGAAGCGTGGGAAAAATGGTTTAAAATTATGCGAGATGAAAGATAATGTCAAAAATTTGTTGTTCAAGTAATATACCGTACTCGAGTACTGTCGCGTTATTTTTAACTCGACGACATTATTCGAAGATGAAACACGTGTTTCTGTAGCTCCTCCGATAGATTTCTGGATAGAATGAAAAATATAGTGCCAGAGCACGAACAAAAATTCAACAAAAATGAACAGAAGTCGAACAACATTTCCCACGATGTAGAGATAACATTTTTCAAACGAGCTGCAGCCGCGGTCGGAATGTTTTCGCGAGAATCGGCGTCGGATCGGAGTTCTCGTATTTTCCGTGTGGACGGAGGGCTTTTAAAGGAGGTTTTTCGTGGAAGCAATCATTGTTTCGGAACTGTCCCGGGGCCGGTTGACGCGCCTCGTAGGCCAGCAGCCGCGTGCATTTCAATGGAGATGTGTGTCAGGCCGGTATGTGACCCGCGTTAAATTTGGAAAGGTGCGCGGAACCCGGTGCTCCACGCGCACGGAGTGTGTTGCACTTTTCAAATGTCACACGGTGCCCGGGTTCCGTCTAGACCGGTTAATGTTCTATTCGATGGAAATCCTATATATTTCTATCGCCAACTACGCCCCGTTAAATTAGACAAATATCCGCCGGACCCGGTCCGAGACTCCGCTCCGTTTTGCCTTTGCCTCTCGCCATTAATTATTTACAGAACAATCCGCGACGCCACGGAAGCCTCTAGAAACTGAATATGCCGTTGCGCAACCGGTCGCGTAATCCTGGAACCTCGGACGATCCCCGAATTGATTCATTTCTTTGTTATATTTCGGATACTTTCGTCGCTATAAATTAATAAAGCTTTCATTCCACGCCCGAGCGTACCTTCGATGTATTTATTTATCTATAATAATTATAATCGTAACGAGGAATGTAAAGCGATGAATAGCGAAGAGACGTCGCGGCGAAATTGTTTCCGGTCGCATATTGCGTGGATATCCAAAATTATTTCGATCGGTGCTTCGCATCGATCGCTCGGTTATTAGGAGCACTAATTCAAAGAGGAGGTCCTGGCACGCTCGGAGGGCCGCATCCTCGCAGGATCGTCGATCCTGTGACGTCCTCGTACATGTCCCCGGTGACACGGGAAATTGGGTAGGATGATTCTATTAGCTGGAAGCGGTTCCGTAGGCGAACGATCCGCTTCCGTCGGACACGTCGCGCAATTTCGCACAAGAGTAGCCTTTAGCAGTGAATTAGAAACGCATTTAGCTGGCTAAATCGGAGGACAGGCCGAGCTTAGTCCTTCTCCTCTATCAGAGGGCCTTCAATGACCGCCATTTTGTCACGGGATCACCGAGAACCTCCCTAATCCAAATCAGTTCAGCGAGACTCGACGCTAAAGAAATTTCTGCAGCTTCGAATGTCAATTTAGAACTCCACTCGAGGCCCATTCGGTGTTGCAATTGTTAAACGAACGGTAAAGTCGATACTCACAATTTACAATTAAATATCTACACTGGCGGAATTAATTCTGGACACTTTGAATAAAAATATTCTTTATTTCATATTTCTGCAGAAAATGTATATTCTGTTGTACGTTCTGATAATGTTTATACTTAATAATACCACGTGATTTAGTTTCTAAATGTTTTAAAATTTTAATTCAAAAAATCTAAACTGTGTTGTTATTTTCGTTATTCCGCCTGGCAACACGAAACGTCGCATGATGTGAAATAGCCAATTAAAGGATGCGTGGATTCATCGTAACAACCAATCAGTCTTTACAAATCAATCGGTCTTTACAAACAGTATCATCGTTGTTTTAGTCAGGCATTGTGTTTTCAGTTGTGGGGACCTTCGTAAAGTTTTTAAAAGTGTGAATAACGACTAAAATGCCTTCGAAAACCTCGAAACGTGTTCAAATTGTAATCTTTATTGTATAATAAAAATATGGCTGCGTAAATGTCCTTTTTACGGATTTTTTTAAACATAAGCGACGCCCTAAAATGAGAAAACAACGATTAAAATATAAATGTGTATATATATCTATATAAATAAAAATTTAAATGTTCGTTTGTTCAAAGTCTTAAATCTTCGAAAGTTCTTCACTAATTGCTTTGAAATTTTGACACAACGTTGCATTCGATTGCGCGCGTGTTTTTATATATACCTAATAAAATATTGTATACCCACAAGCATTGTGAAATTAAACATAGTAGAAACGTGCGCTTTCTCTTTTCTTTTTATCCCCATTTAACCAGACTGAGAGCCACAGCAACGCGTGGCCAGCTGGTTAAACAATCTTTAAGTAAAAATTTAAGTGTCCAGAATTAATTCCAATAGCGTGAAATGTCGGACAATGACGTCACAATTAATTCGTGATAAAAATGTGGCGAAACATGAAACGGTAGAAAAATAAATTGGATTTAAAGTTATTAAAAGAGAAGACCAATTTGTATTTGGTTTCAGTACCTTGTAAGCGATGCAGAACATTTTTACAAACTTCTTAATTGCACGTCTCGTGGTTGATCGACCCCAATCGTCCATTCAAAAGTTGCCTGACGTAAACGCGGCTTTACCGTCACTCTTTCGAGCGTCATCGAGGCCCGCATTCGTATTCGATGGTCGTCAGCCGCGTAAATCAGTGGTCGGTACGGTGGCTGGGGATCGTTAACCGTTCTACCCGACGAAAGAATCGGTGTGCCCAGCCGTCAGGTTCCGATCCGCGGTAGTAACAGTCCATCATAACTTTATCATGGGAACGGCACGCGATATATATTCCGCGGAAACCTCCGGAAAACGAGCGCGAGTTTGTCAACCGACCGGGGGAGCGAGCTTGAAATATTCTCGCAATATCGCCGAGCCACGTGCGCCCCATTTTTGGTCGTTTTGCCACCGTTTTTCGCTCGTTTCGCTCCGAGGACGATGCCTGAGAGAGCCTTTGTTCGGTCACCGGACGCTGCGGAACGTAGAATGCCGAAGAAAGACCGGTTGCTTAGACTAGATGTGCTTGTAATTCATATAGGATGACGGTTCCGTGGTTGATCCGGTCTCAGACGGTGCCTGGGTCACATCTGACCCATTACAACATCCCCTTGTATTAAACCCCTTGCCGTATTTTGACGTGTCAAGCTCGCGATGAAGATTTTAACAAAGTCTAACAAATACGAATGTTATGCCTTTCTTTTTAGATGAAATAAAATTTGTTTCGCTTGTAGTCAATACTTAAGCATTCAAATAAATGTAGCCGTACAAAATATATAAATTTTCTCTTCTCTTCTACGACATTTTTTCCGGATAAAGACGTTCTAATCGCTGTATTTGTAAAGGAATTTGTACCAGGGGTTAATTGAAAGATTCATTTGATTTTTGACATTTTTTATTTAACGCGTTCTAATATTTTCAATTTTCAATTATTAAGATTGTAAATATGCTTCCACGAGGAATTGTTCAACAAATTTATTTCTTTGTTCGTATATATTATTAAAAAAATTGCTAAAAATTTGGATAGATACATTCTTGTTACTTTTATATTACCTTACAAAAATAACATGAATGTATCTATCCAACTTTTTATATTTATTAAAAAGTGACTAGTTTAAATTGATTTATAAAAGTGTCACTTTTAGTTGTTTCCACTATATCAAATTGTAATTCCAGTAATAACTCGGTAGAGAGTAAACAACTTATAAAACTGGAATAGAGTTCAAGATGGCCGACACAGAGCGAGCACACTCGAATAAATCGACGCGTTCGGATTTCGTAGTTTCGAAAACGCTTTTATAAAAATTTGCGGGCGCACGGAGTGAAAACGGGCAGCAGAATAATTCGCGTGGAAATGGCTGACGCATTTATCATAATCCGGGTCATCGGTACACGGATCTCCTTAATTCTGGTTGAAGGCGAATGATCGATAATCATTCAGGCTGCCTGGTGATCCGGTTACTCGTTGATATCATCGTAAAATCATGGCGCTCATCGACGGAATCAACGGGTAGATCGACCGAGTGGATAGAATGGCGATTGCCAAACTAATGGCCACGCTGATCATTGACCTACCGACGTACCAAATAAAAGCACTTTTACACGAATCGGAAGAAGAGGAAGCTGGATACAAATTTATTTCTTTTAAAAATTTCGATAAGCTAGATTGTTGCATATGAAATGTCCGATTTTAGAATGCAACTCTTAGAAAACATTTCGATCAAGAAATGCTATTACAGTCTATAGGTTTATTATATAAAACTTCGAGGTACAAAGCTAATCATTAACAATAAACGTACCATGACTAAGACTAAGATCAACATAAGAAATGGTTTGATAAATATCTTCGCTAGAGCACATGTTATAATATGAACGGCGCAAAGTCTAAATTAATTAATTCTTGTCATTTTTATATGGCAACCACGTGCTTGTCGCTTTTATAGCTCGGTACGTTTAGTGTTAATATCCTATGTTCAATTTTAATTTACATGTACAATTTCACTTTTCATTCAAGTTTATTCAACGTCAACCAACGCTACTGTCGTGTATTCCTTTTATATGTCTGGATAAATAACTTATTGACGATAGCATTATGTGATTTTTGGTCGAAATGTGGTGATTGATTAACGTGATAGTTGTTGACGGTAAAAAGAACTACAAAATCAAGATAATAATCTTCTAAATGAAAAACGCGAATGGCCATAATATCTTATTTTTACCGAAATACAATCAAGAAACTTGAAATTTCTAGATAGAATACATTGGATACAAGATTGCGTTTGTTTAATACCATTGCTAAAAATCGGACATTTTATATGCAACACCGAATAGAAACGATGTCGCGACGGTCATAAATTTTCCTTTTTACATCCATTACAAGAAACAGAAGCCAAATACAAATTTATTTCTTCTTTTAAAAGTTTCGACAAGCTGGAGACGATGTAACGACGCTCTTAAATTTCGGCTTTTTTTCTCCGTTTTACATTTCACAGTCTCGAAACACGACGGGAAAATAAGAACATAGAACGGTACTCCGTAATCTCCATTCATCTCGTAGAGATTGATCGAGGAAAGGGGGAGTTATATATTTTCCTGGAGGCCGTCGCTAACAGAAAAAACGTGTTTCATGGCTGATGTCACTCGGCAGCGGACAACTTTCACCGGCGGTGGTAACTTTATCGCGTCCCTAACTTATCCAGCGACCCATCCATCTCGGCCAGATATCAAGACATCAATCTAGCATTACAGGCACGTACCGCGTGTGCAGCCGCGAGCGTAACGCGTTGTAATATTCCAGAAGGATTTTCCGGGACCCTCTTTTATCTTGCTAGGGTCTACCTTGCTCGGAATTCGAATGTCGATGCCAGTCTTCCCCCTGTTTTTCGAAAAGATTCTGAAACCTGCCAGGTTTCAACCTTTAGCAGTCGAGAGGTGACTGAAAACTGCTGCACCATTATTCACAATACTGTTTACATTATTAAATATATCGATATCTAATCAATTACCACACATTTAAGTATTGCACGAGGTATTATATCAACTTCATATCCATAAAATAAAAAAATCATATACCATGAAATTATTCTAGGCCGGAAGAAATGTTTAATTTTCAAGATTCTATTTTTCAAAATAGCTCCGACTCCAAAGGGTTAAAGAATCAAACGATATCGGGCCATTCGAGCATATTTTGTTACAGTTTATTATACTTTACGTAGTTGACACTCTGATTAGTGGATCTTTAAGCAGAATAAAAATTGTATGCACATCCGTCCCAAGGTATGAAAAATGTTATTTCTTCTCTGAACACTTTGAATGTCAATAGCCTTGAAAATTCCATCGAATAAAAATAATTTACATAACGGCATAAAATAATTCTTGTGAAATGTTGAGCCTCCCGGGAAAAGCCTAATGGAATATCGAAAGGTGATTGCGCAAAAATGTTTCGGGGCCAGACGCGGTTCTAGCACAAGGAATCTGGGAATTATTTATAACAACGAGCTTACGTAATCGAAGCATGGACAGAGGGATTTGATTCGATACGGGCATTGTCGTAACGGGTTTGTTTAACGAGAGCACAGGCTTCCGTCACGCGTCTGTCTGCTGGCTGGCTAAATTAAACGACGCAGGATAATAAATAAGTAGAACTTCTTCCGAGATTGCTCCGCTGCCAAGAAACCGATGGGCCAAGCCCGTGGCTCTCTTGTCTCTCCGCTTCGGAGAACTATGAAATATCATTTCGCATTTTCGTTTCCGCTTGAGAACCGTTCGTTGTCGATTAATCATTTTCCGGAATCCAAAATACCGCACCAACCTATAGCTGTCGTACGCTTCTACTTTGATCAGAAAAATATTTTAACAAAACGACTACGCGGGACTGTTTAAAATATATTGCAAATTTTTTGGTATAAGCGAAACGATGCGATCAAGATGAACATATGTAGTGTGAACATATGGGGTGTGGGTTATTTTTTCGATAAAAAATCGATCGCAATTTAAAAAATTACAGAAATTACAAAAAGTACGAATTATATTCTGGAAATCTTTGGTTTATTTTTGTCATAAATGCATAAAGTTCACTAGTAAATAAATGAAGGAACATCTCCACAGTAATTTGTAAAACATGTCTCTCACCGATCCGAATTAATATGGCGGCGGAGTATTAATCGTGTTGCGAGGCGTTTACTTTGGTGCCGATCAGAAGTTCCGACGGAAAAGAGAGTTTCCGAAGAGGAGCTCCGTTGATGATTAATAATAATAGCAATTAATATCGAGTTGGATAATTATTGGCTCTCTCCCGTAGAGGAGGAAACTTTATTCGGAGTCTATTGGTGGACAGTGAACCGTAATCGCGAGAGGGACTCGCTCGAACGGAGCTCCTCTTCAATCTATTCCTTTCGCTGTCTATTATTCATGCTCGCCCGGATGCCCTCTCGTTATAATCATTTTCTTCGAACGTTCGTAGAGCTGCTGAGAAATCCATTTTCCAATAAGATGTCGGTACAACTTGAAATATTTTCGAAATGGGATAGAGAAGAGTTCTGTTCCGACAGTATTGTAGGAAGAGTATCATACTTATGAATATTTCCCGAGGGGACCACAAGCTTGCCAGAAATTCGTTACACGCTCAGATACATTCCTTAACAAGCTCCCCGAATTTTTGTCGCGAGCACAAGAGAAGAAAATTTTATTTCCAACGGTCTCCCGAAGTAAAGAACCTTTCAGCAGGAAGGAACTTTTTATTCTGCTGGATCCTGGATCGGCATCCATCCGATTATACTGTTTGATGCTCCTCAAACTACCGAGCGCGCACGCATTTTTATCGGAAAAGAAAATTCTTGCACTATGTGAAAATTTCAGGCTACCGATTTACCGATCTTCGTCGAGAGGAAACTTAATTCCACAGAAATTAATTCCAAAGATATTACAGATGCTTTCATCGAAGACAGCATTACAAAACGATCATTTCCATTTTAGATTTTCCAAAGACACATAGATTTCGAGAAAAGCGAGTTACCACGAGGAAAAGATAGGGTACCAAAGATCTCAAAGATAGCAAAGATAGTTTCGTTAGAAACAAAATTACGAAGGAAATTTTTCACATTAGAGTGATCAATTCGGGCATGTTTTAGGTTTCCCAAAGACATAAATTTCAAACAAATGTACTGTTCGGATTATCCAGTTTTCCAGAGTGAAGAATCGAACGTGGCCGTGATAATAAATTCATGCTCCGGTTTTCCAATATCGCGTAAATTAATAAGAATAGTTGGAACAGGCAAACCGAACGGAGTTTCGCCGCGGCTTGGAATCGAATTATTCAAAGAGCCTTGCGTCGCGAGCAGTGTCCTTCGTTAACAATGCCTGGTCAAGTCAGAAAGGCGAGGCACAAAGCGAAAAAGAGCCGTGGAGAGAGAACAAGCACGGCGGAAACTGCAGAAAAGAACGAAACAGAGATAGAGAGATGGAGAGACAGAGAGAGAGGGAGAAAGAAGCAGAAGAAAATGGCGTTGGAGAGAGGAGGGAAGAAAAGCATTCGAAAATTCGTTCGTGTCGCGGCAGAAGCTTCCTCCTCCAACCGCGGTTAAGGCTTCCTTATTGTCCACGAGGAGAGAATGCTCGTGCATCGCGCGACTACTGCAGTTTCGCCGAGTGGAATGCATTAGGTAGATGGAACGTGTAATTGGAGTCGCGGCTAGCACGTACGTAGCCCACCTGTCGTTTTCTACAGTGGCTACAGAAAGTATTTCGTCACTGGATTTTTCCAAAATTTGTCTATATTCAAACTCCTGTCGTTTCGCAACAAAAAATCGTACCACGATAAACCTTGTCTCGTTTCAAACCTTAAAGTCTCTATTTTTGCACAGAGTCGCTCATTTTCTACTAAAACATTTTTGCACGATCTAGCAGATACGAAACTGAAGAGACTTTACCCCTCAAAAATGGGTCAAATCGAAATGCCCGTAAAAATGTTAGAAAATTTTTTTTGGAACTGAATCTACCGTGGAATTAAAGATTGAAGTCTTCTCTTTGCAACGGCGCCTCCAATATTGATCTACGATTTTTTTTGTCTGTTTCACGGAACATAATTGGAGACCAAGTTCGGTCGTGAGAAGCGTCCATGGTGTTGCGGAACACCTTTCGTTCGAAACTCTATAAAACAGTAAAAAAAAATCTTAGATCAATTTTTGAGGCATTATTGTAAAGGGGAGGATTCAGTCTTTAAATCCGTGGAATGCTCGGTCTCGAAAATAATTTTTCGACGTTTCTAGAGGCGATTCGATGTACACCATTTTCGAGGGAGAACCTATCTTTAGTTTCCCACTGGTAATATCACACAAGAATATTTTATGAGACAATTCGCGATGGGCGATGAAAGTAGAAGGTTCAAGCTTTAAAAAATGAGCCCGGCTTACTGTTGTACGATTTTTTTTGAGAAAGGTATGGTAGGTCGAATATCGACGATTTTTCGAAAAGGTTTAGTGTTCGCATACTTTCTGAAGCCACTGTACGTTCTTCGTCCGCGGATTCGTCTCTCGCTCCTTTGTCCCGTTCCAGGCTTCTTTCTCTTTCTCTTTTGCCTTCGGTTGTTGTTTCCTTCCTCTACACTCGAGCCACCCTCTTTTCTGCAACCCCCTTCGACGCGGCGGACCGCGTTTTGCCATTAACCTGTTTAGCTGCCTGTCGAGTAAAAGGGTTGCTCTATCGCGCAACGATCTCTACTTTCGGTTTCCGGTGACGTTTGATGTGGTCCACCGATTTTGGAATGGATTGTACAGCGGTGTTACCCTATCCCGTGATATTTTCCGTGCCGAAAGCTCGAGGAATTTTTCCGTTTCTACACAGGAACTTGAAATCGATCATCTCATAGAAAAATCGGATAAATAGAAACCGGACAACAGAAAAGAGAAACACTCTCTAATCTTGTTCAAGTACAAACCCTTATGAAACTGGCGTTATAATTTGCGGCTGTATCAATTTCAGTCATACAGAATCTTATAAGAAACTTCATTCTGTTTCTTATAATAGTTTAGAAAGCTTTCATTAGGACACTGTGTGTCAGCATGCGTGTATGGAATGTGGGAGTTATATGTATGCGTGTAGAGTGTCTCACGTAAGTGCGCACGTAAAATGCACGAAAATTATTAAACAGATTCATCGATCGCAGAACCATTTATTATTGTGTTTTGTCAAATTACTTAATTCCTCATTATCCAGTTACCTGACTTACACCATTTTTGCATTAAAAATATTCTGTTACGATGTTAATAACATATTTGAGATAAACTTCAACTGTAACTGCAGTAACAATGTATCAATGGTTTTCGAGAGAAAATTGAATGAATCGTGTACAGTTGTGTAAGTGTATGCGAGTGAAAGAGAGAAAGAGAGAAAGAGAGAGAGAGAGTATGGGAGTGTATGAGAGACAAAAGAGTATGGGAGTGTATGAGAGAGAAAGAGGAGAACGCCACGCGTTAGAAGAACAAAGCCACGTTAAGCTGGTTGCGATTGGTGTGTTGCAGACACGAGGTGCCTGTCACCTCGGAGCCGATCACGGTGATACACATGGACGAGGACGTCGTCGTGGTCAACAAGCCCGCCTCCATCCCTGTAAGTGGTGTACTGCCAGGACTGTACTGCCAAAACGCTTTTTGTCGCATCGTCTCTGCTTTCCGACGCGACCACGATTGCACGAACCACGATTGTCGCGATTATTTTTGGCCCTCGAGGGCTCCTGCGCGCGCACCATCATCCTCGGCTGCGTTTCACTATCATTTAACAACCTCTCAACACCGTGGGTCCTTCATTTCAACTTTTAATCGGCTCTTTACCCTATTTTTTCCCGAACCATCTTGTTTCGCTACGATCCACCATTTTGTTCCGCGAGCGAAACTCCCATTAACTCGAGGATTCTCTGTGAACAATTCTCAATTTTATTTCTTTACGTTCCGTCGTGATTTAATTTTAAACCAACATCTCAATTTTACTGCTTCCAAAAGTTTGTTAATTCCAAAGTGAAACGAAGCCGTAAACATTTTCTTCAAGAACATCGTACCATTCAATTTTCCAAAATGATCGTGCTCCGGCGAATAATTTATTTCCACGAGAGCCGGTATTTTCGAGTTTCGAAGCTCGGAAAATTTCGAGAAAACGGCTTCGTGCAATCGTCGTCCAGACTCCCCTTTCCGCCTACACGTCTACGGTAAGTTTCCGTTTCTTTGACTGGCAATTAACCGCACATTTTACTAATTTTCCCCACCGAGAACGTCCTTGCCGCGTCGGTTGCCGTTTACTCATCGCGGATGACCTTCCTCCGAACGCGGCAAAAACGTTTATGAATAATTACCCGGCGGTTTTGCAACCGCATTTTTACACGGTGACTGCGCCTGAACACGGTTTTCGCATTATTCCCGTCATTCCCGTCGATGACTCCTTTCTCTTCCTCGAAGAGACCTTTCGTTCTCCGATTAACGCACCGCGCCGTTTTAATTAACCAGACGTTGCAGAGAGTTTCTTTTCTTACCAAATCATTCTTCCTATCTGTTAAGGAGCGTCTCGAGATTTTTTTTCTGCTATTTATTTTATATAAGAGCGCACCGAGTTTACTTTAAAAAGGAATAACGAGCGATTAGGTTAGCCGGGTACGCGCGAGAGCCTCCTTCGCGGCGGCCATATTGGATTCTCCCGCTCCCAGAATTTCATATACAACTTTCAGGTATTTAAAACACGAAATACGTAGTAAATTAGCGAACAAAATTACTTGGTAGACCAATTGTTCGAGTATAGTGTAGAAGTTGATATCTAATTCTATTTCATAATTACATAAATCGTTCCCTCGTGCTGCAACCTAGTGAACTACAATCTACTGAACCGTAAACAAAATTTTAGAAACTGACAAAATTTTAAAAGTTCTCTCCTTTCCCTGATAATCTTAACAATTTAAAAATAGTATATTACATTCTTAAATTCTTCTATTCTGTTACATTGCGCCCTGTTTTCTTCAGCCTTTATTTATCTCTCGCTTTCCCAAATTACCATCACTGAAGGACAAATAATTAACTTGGTCAATTCCTTCTTTTTTTAAATGAAATGAGACGAGTCTAAAATATGATTTTGAATATAACACATTATTAATTCACAAACCCGTCACAACCGCCCCAAAATCGACATGCGATCGAGGTTTAACAAAAATTAATTTCCCGCTCCCCAACAATAATCAATAAATTGCACTCAGCCTGTCGGCACTCGGCAACAAAACTTTGGACGGAAATTCGCTCGCGAACAGCAACGACAACAATAATAGCAATCCGTCTTCGTTCCGTCGCGGCATAGCTGTTGCGTGCGAATGTAACGGGACCGGGAAAAGGGATTAATTATTTTTTAATGACTCGAAACACGTTCGACGGGACTCGGGGCTTTTTGTTACGCGTTCTTCGTTCAATTTACGAGTCGCGTCGCGTCCACTCACCAACGGCCAAAGAGAAACTGCCACGAAACATTGTACGACGCTTAATTACCATTCAGCCGTTTCGGTTAATCGTTGCAAAAACATTCTCGCGAATGCTCCAACGATCATTTCATTTCAATGGCCGACCTGGCCACTGTTTCTCGACTTACGGATCAATCGATGACTTTATTCGTGTTCAGGAAAAATCTCGTTTCTCTGTAATCGTTATTTGAAATTTCTGGGACGCGCGAGCCGTTTGATCCAATTGCAAAATGTATGATCGAATCGTGGATTTACGTGTGTACACACTTTTGCAAAATTTTTGGAAACTGCCGTCAAAGGGACAATTTACTGTGCCAATTTGCTCGTTTGCTTTCAAATAAGCTGCAAAATTGAAGTTTACTCGATCATGTGGTTTGGGTCAATATTAGGTGAATTTTTGCAACAACCTGTGAAGGCACACTGATGTTTAATTGCATTTCAATATTTTGATGGTTAAATTCGCACATTTCGATGCAGTTACGCACACATTGTTAACAGTTCAAACAGTTTTTCTTCATGTAAACAAGTTCTTCGAAAAGAGTTCCGACTTCGATCAGCCAATTTACAACCGAGCAAAAATTTATTTTTTTCACCGCTCTTCAAGAATGTAGTTTATTATATTCCCCCATAAGCGTATTAGTTTGTTGTTCTTTGACGGCTATTCGCGACAGGGAGTTTCGTCGTTCTTCTAAATTAAAATCATTTTAATACTTTCACCCTGTCCTTTTTTTCTCCCGAGCTTCTTTTTCAGCTTTATGGAATTACATCCGCGTTCGGTTTAATAACAGCGCTTACTCCGTGAGGCTCATCCTCGCACACGACATCGTCTCCGGTATTTCATTTTCCCTCATTTATTTACTAATTAATTTATGCTCCTTTTTCCTGTTGCTGTTCGCGTCTACCGTGTCGTATCGTGAATTTACTTTGTCCTCGTTTTGCTGTTCTTTAAGCTGTTTCCGTTCCAAACATTTCGCTCCATTGTCCCCGTTAAAGACCGTTGTTGTTATTATTATTGTTGTTATTATACCGTACAATGCCGTTCAAACGCACGCGTTCACGTAGGGATATACCGGCGCAATTTTCTCGTTATTGGCTCCCGGTAAATTCAATGTATATTGCAGCGAAATTGCGTGCGAAATCTAATGGGGGTAGGACGGCTGGACAATTTTTCTATTTATTAAATCGCACGGGGATCGCCGATTATTGGAGCTCCGGATTGTAGGAGTTAGGGTGTACATAGGGTGCTCTCAGTTTATCAAAGTTATTTAGAAATGAAATTTCAAATAATATTTTAATCGCGTTATATACGAGAATCTTATATGTAGAATACATTACGAAATTTCCAAATTGAACACTCTCGGTATTATAAAATTTGTATTTTTTTTATTGATAACACTATTAACTCCTTGCCGTATTTCGAGAAGCTAGACTCGCGATAAAGGTTTTTTTTTAGCAAAGTCTAACAAATATGAATATTACGCGTTTCATTTTAGATGAAATAAAATTTGATTCGTTTGTGATCAATGTTCAAGCATTAAAACAAATGTAGCCATACAAAACATATAAATTTTCTCATCTCTTCTACGACATTTTTAAAAGAAAAGGTGTACGGCAGGGGGTTGAAGCAGAGGCTCGAATAAGTATCCCAGAATTTTTCAGATTTTGAGAGCCGAAAACCGTGAACAAAAGTAGTCCTGGACATAAACAATCCAGTGAGTCCGCGGAGGGTTAAAATTTTTTCAGCGTGTCAGAATGATTTCCTGGTGAAACTAAAATTGCATACCATCCCCTGGGGGATTCCCCATGAGCCCGAAAGCTCTCTACGGCAGCCCCGACCTTATTAGCCACGGGATCGCGCGTCTTTCGATCATCTAGCCTGTCGCACTCGAATAAAATCGCGCGTGCTGCAACAGAGTGGCCGGGAATCGCCTTAAAAAATTAAGTCCAGCCTGGGAAGCCTGTTATCGTAATAAAAAAAAAAAAAAAATAGTTTGACCCGGAAGAGGAGTGTGCCGGCCACGGTGAGATACGTCCGCGAGCATGTCAGTGATTAGGTCAAGCATGCATGGAAGAGGAAACGGGACGTTCGAGTGGACATAGACAGGATTATCCGGGGAATCGAGTGGCTCTCGCTGTCGGCCGACTGTCAACGGGTCTTTACGGTCCGCTACTTCCTGTTTATTATCCCCGTTTATTCGCCATTCACGCCTTAAATAGTTTCCCGGCACCGACAGACCATCGACGTTGGCCCAAGGACCTTCGAGATGTTCGAACAAGTCCTCCGGTCGCTTTATTGCGAGCCGAGGATCTCAACGATCCTAGAACAGCTACGAGCATACTCATATCCGACGACGAGGGCTCTACTCTTTTTTTATGGGTCGATTAAACCCGGAACGGAAGTTCGACCTCGCTGATATTCGCGCTCGAGGTGTTCAAAGTGTCTGATTCGTGGGATTTTGTAGGAAGCGGTTGGAAAATTAGGTGGTGGTGAGATTCTTTGGGGTGGAGATAGTTTGCGAGGATGAACAACGGTTGAAATCATTGAAAAATTAGTGAAAATGATTTTAAAGAGTGTTGAAATCAAGTTGATGACTGATATCAGTCGTTTGATATCCTTTGAATCTCCTTGCACCCTCATCGGTGAAACGAGTTTCCCTCGACCCTGAAAGAAAAGTGAAAAGTTAGAGATCTAATAGTATTCAGATAAAGACAATATTAACACATTACCGACCAGTGATTATTGCATAATTTTGAAACATCTATGGTATATGGCTAAACACTTTTTAATGGACCCTTCAATAGCAACAGCAATTTTCATTGTGAACTATCAAGTCACCCTCGATAACGTCATTTAATAGATTCATTTAAAATTGCAATGTAAAAGTAAATTTCTATGCTTTCTTTTGGTCCAGCACAATTATTGAAAATCCTATTAACACATTACCGACCGGCGATTATTGCATAATTTTGAAAAATCTATGGTATATGGCTAAACACTTTTTAATGGACCCTTTAATAGCAACAGCAATTTTCATTGTGAACTAACAAGTCACCTTTAATAACGTCATCTAATAGTTTCATCTAAGATTGCAATGGAAAAGAAAATTTCAATTCTCTCTTTTGTTACGGCACAATTATTAAAAATCCTATTAACACATTACCGATCGGCGACTATTGCATAATTTTGAAACATCTATGGTTCGTGGCTAAATACTTTTTAATGGTCCCTGCAACAGTGACAGCAATTTTCGTTGTGAACTAACAAGTCACCTTCAATAACGCTATCTAATAGTTTCATTTAAGATTTTAAAGTAAAAGAAAATTGCTATGCTTTCTTTTGGTACAGCACAATTATTGAAAATCCTATTAACACGTTATCGACGGGTGATTATTGCATAATTTTGAAAAATCTATGGTATATGGCTAAACACTTTTTAATGGACCCTTCAATAGTAACAGCAATTTTCATTGTGAACTAACAAGTCACCCTCGATAACGTCATTTAATAGATTCATTTAAGATTGCAATGTAAAAGAAAATTTCTATGCTTTCTTTTGGTACAGCACAGTTATTAAAAATCTTATTAACACATTACAGATCGACGATTATTGCATAATTTTGAAACATCTATTGTTCGTGGCTAAACACTTTTTAATGGAACCTTCAACAGTAACAGCAATTTTCATTGTGAACTAACAAGTCACCCTCAATAACGTCATTTAATAGATTCATTTAAGATTTTAAAGTAAAAGAACAACAAGTTGTTCTTTTGGTACAGCACAATTATTGAAAATCCTGTTAGTAGGCTTTCGGTAGGTAAAGTGTTAAGAATGAAAATAATTCTTTTATAAAATTAGATACAGAACAGGAGTGCGCGAATTTAATTGGCAACCTAATGGAAAATGATGCAATGGTGGTATACCGTGCGTCGAAACCACGCGTTAAATTTCCTGTGACAGTGTCGGGTGGCGAAAACAATTATCGAAAGCCCATTCCTCGGCTACCTAGTGGGAGGGATAGGGGTGGTCGTCGTATTTTTCGGGGCCGACTGTTCCGGATCAGCCGGTCGCTGTGTCCACAGGACAGTAGGGGACACAAGCAGGATGCAGGGCACAGCTTGGTTGCGCAAACATCGGTCCCGCAAACGGCTGCGGCCGCTCCGAATCGTTTCCTCCTTTGTCGAGCCAATATCACCTGTTTTTATTTCCCTCGGCGGCACACCCCCGCAAACGTCCCGAATCGCATCACCATCATCGGCTAGAAATGGATCCAGATAGTCGGGTTTCTCTCTCGTCGTCGTGTTTGCACGCGACGCGTTTGCACGTGTGTGCACGTCTGTACACGTGTTCCGGCCTCGTCACGCGGTTCCCCGTGAAGCTTTCGTTTGGAACGCGATGCAATGCGATCCAACGGGTACCAACACGTGCCAGCTAATATTCTAATGGCCCGATGGAAACTGCCCCCGGGCACCTGCAACCGAGAAAACGACCGCACACGCGCCTTTTAATTTAAAAAGCCGCCCCGGCGAACGGCCGATCGAACGCTTTGCTACCGCTTGCTGCACCGGAGCTTTTATCACGGCTTTTAACGGCGCTCATCCACCGGGATATCGTACATCGGGATCGTATCCATTCGTGGCTCCATTTCGGATTCTTCAGGGTCGGTGCGGAGCTTTGGCACGCACATGTTTCTCGTGGCCGAAATTCAATGTTTGAAGTTTTATATTTGAAACTGGAACAGACACTTACTCTGTTTAGTCAGCGATCGGCGTAACAAAGTTTTTCTTTGCACGAAGACCCGAGTAATCACGATCGTCGTTGTCGTTCGAATCGCATTGAATTGTTTTGTTTTGGGATTCCAGGTGCACCCGTGCGGACGGTATCGACACAACACCGTGGTCTTCATCCTGGCGAAGGAGTACAACTTGAAGAACCTGAGGACGATCCACAGGTTGGACAGACTGACCAGCGGAATTCTCCTTTTCGGTAGGACGCCGAAGAAGGCGAGACAGATGGAGCAACAAATAAGAAATCGACAGGTGTGTGTTACGTAACGCGTGTTACGATCGTCTACGGAAACCCGTTCCCGCGTTCTGGATAGTACTAACTCCGCGATCGCCATTCCAGGTGCACAAGCAGTACGTGTGTCGAGTGGAGGGCGAGTTCCCGGAGGAAGAAGTGGTGTGCTCGGAGCCGATCGAGGTTGTCTCGTACAAGATCGGCGTGTGCAAGGTGTCCGAGAAGGGGAAGGACTGCATCACTCGTTTCAAGCGTCTGAGCTACAACGGAAAGTCCTCGGTGGTGTTGTGCAAGCCTCAGACGGGTCGTATGCACCAGATACGCGTGCACCTGCAGTACCTGGGCTATCCGGTGGTGAACGACCCTTTGTACAACCACGTGGTGTTCGGTCCTCAAAAAGGCAAAGGTGGTAACATCGAGAAAACGGACGAGGAGCTTGTACGCGACCTGATCAGCATCCACAACGCTGAGAACTGGCTGGGGATGGACGGTGACTCGGAGATGAGTCTGTTCAAGCCGAAGTTAGACATGGAGGACCGAGTCCTCGGGAATGAGAAGGACGGATCTCCTTCTTCCACACCTGGACTCGGCGAAGAGGAGCAGCAACAGCAACAGGAACAGTCCCTGAAGGTGACGGTCGGCACCCAGACAGGCTCCGAGCCGCCAGACTCCAGCTTCGCGAACGACAAGATGACCGTGGACCCGCACTGCTACGAGTGCAAAGTGAAGTACAGGGATCCGAAACCCTCCGACCTGGTGATGTATCTGCACGCGTGGCGCTACTGCGGACCCGGCTGGGAGTACGAGACACCTTTGCCCGCCTGGGCAGCCAGCGACTGGGCCGAGGAGGACCGATAGTCGCAGAAGTCTCGGGGAACACCACCGTCGAGCGAACGAGCTGTTGTCATCACCCTTCGTACCCCTTTTTGATATCCTTACCCCGTGCCTTCCATCCGCCAGCGAGCGATCTCGACCATCGTACACGTACCCACAAACCCCCGCGACCGGGTCGCTGGACTCGCGATTTTACCTGGACGCTGGCCACGGACGAGCCGGGTGTCTCCGAGACTCGACTGCGTTCTGATTAGCTGTCGCCTGCTGCACACGCTCGCTTTTAACGAGCTTCGTCGCGATTTAATAGACTTAGGTGATTCCTGATGAGCTGGGCGTGGACAAAAGAGAATCGTTCATTTCACGCTCTCACTATTTTGTAAAGGTGAGATTTCCTAAACGCGTCGTACCGCTGCGTTTCACGATTTTCTCGCCAGTTGTACTCCATTCGTCGAACTCGAACGGAAGCGATCGCTAGACGGCGGATCTTTATGCAAACTTCAAATACCATGTGCTGATCATACGAAAACCAGGATCAGGAACAAGTTCTATTTATCAAAAGTTTCTTATAATAAGCATAAGGTAGAGACGTCATTAATGTTCGTGTCTATCGATACGTGTTTCTTGTATTTTAACAATTTGTACATACTATGTAAATGCATAAACATCGGCAGTCTATTGACAATGATCGTAAGCTGCAAATTTTTTTAGTCTGTCTACAGTTTTTAATCGCATCTACTCGTTTTTGCCATAAATGCATGAGGCCCGCAGTCTAGTGATCATCTTGGACTCGTGTTGAACATTGAAAATTGTAAAAAAAAAAGGTGAATTTTGAAGAACCAAAGTTCAAGGTAGAACGTACACCTCGTTGCCGTGCGACACCTAATTAGGACACACGGTCAGGCTGGCGAAATAGCGTGATATCGATCCGAATCGGAGTGATTCGCTGATAGATCGCTTCATCGATCGTGATGGAACGATCTTACGGGTTCTACGGAGGCGGGTCGGCCCAGAAGTCACTGCCATCGAGAGAAGATTGATGTTACTATGTCCCGAATGGATGTCCGTGTCGTTCGGTTTCTTGATTTATGACGGGACCAGGGGGTCCCGCGTAGTACTCGAGGATCGCGACCATGGGATTGGGTTCTAATCTACAGGAACACCCTGTAATATAGGATCGTCGATTAGGATCACCGATTAGGATCGCTGTCTATACGATTTCTTGGCCCATCGACTGGAATTGATGTTCTTCAACACTTTCGCATCTCGAGAGCAAATTTTTACCCATTCCATTCTTTTGGTGTCTTGGATTCGCTTTGTTCGCGGATGCGAGAGGGTTGGTTGGTAGATTGTTTTTGTTAGATTCAGTATTTTTAGTCTGTTTTTTTTTTTAAATCGTGAGTAGGAGTTCAGGCTGACAATTAATGATCACGGTTTTGATTGAGTTTGTAATTATTAGGTTGGCCACGATGACTTGCTTTTTTCTGGTTTTTGATATAGTGACGATTAGACTGCGGATTTTGTCTAGAAATCTTTGATTTCCTGTTCGTTGATCCGCAGTCTGGCGACGATGTTATGTACTGAGAATGAAAGGACGACGGAATATTTTCGAATAAAATGGACAACATTAAAATTCCTCACAGTTTGATTCACCGAAGTTTCTTCGGATCTTTTGACCAACCCAATAATTTCCTAGATTCTTGTATACACGTCGAGTCAGTCGGCTTTGTGATTTTAACTTTAATATCGGCGAAAATGTTATCGGTACAAGAAAAGGTTGTTGGATCTTTACATAAAGTGTAGAGAAGCTTTGCAGATTGACTCGATGTTGAAAGATACACAGGAAATCAGGTGCCGCCCGCTTTTCCACCGATTCGGCCGATACCAAAATGGCGCAGGTGCTCGCCATTTCCCCTAGAATCTCGCGAGCCGCGCGTGGTCCTGTTCATTAACCGAGTTCATCTGAACAGCTGCGTAGACCGGGCACAAAACACGATATACAATTAACACATTACCTACCGGAGATTATCCAGTATTTTTTCGAAATTGATGATCCACAGAGACGGATTTATTTCAGCAAATTCGATACACGAATTACCCTGAGTGGTGTGATCGGTGAAATTCGTTTGAAACGAAACCATTAAACCTCTTTTGAAAGCTTATCAGATAAGTCTGCGATAGGTAAAGTGATTAATAGACTGCAGATTTTGCGCATTTCATACAAAAATTAGTAGGGGAAACACGAAACGATGAAAAACAGAAGAATTGTAAAAATTAATGTTCTACACATTGAGAACATTTCTCTATTTTATTTCGAATTGTTGATATTTAAGTAAAACATATGTATTTTGCACAAGGGTCAGCAGTCTAGCGACAGAAGTACAAGAACATAAATCAAACAAGCAGGAGGAAAGCGCATAATCGGGTGTGTAGATTGAGAGAAAGAACGATGGCGTCTGTCCCGGTCTGTCCTCGAAGGACCTCGCGACTTATGCGAGCGAAGAATGATTTAAAAAAAGGGGGCGAGAATCGTCAATGACTGGCGTTCAGCGATCATCCTTGAGAGCCGCGCAGGCAAAGGGGGCTGACGTAGGAAACTGCAATAGAATCGCGTCTATTTTTATGGCTGATTATACGTACATATACATATATAATAATTATGTATATATATATGTATCTATATACATATACAGGATACTAAATAGTGGCGCAGGTCCAGCGGCATGGGTCTCCGAAATAAATAAAAAAAAAACGATTGCGAGCGTGATCTTGCCAGAGGATAGCCAACCAGATCATGCCAAAGAACGCGAGCGTCCGGCGAGAGAGAGAGAGAAAGAGAGAGAGAGAGAGAATGTGAGAGAGTAAGAAAGAGAGAGAGAGCTTCATTTCAATCATATCGTGTATCTTGTTACAACGCGTCCGATCGGGGACTTGCGACAAGTACAATCGAACCACGTGAGATAACGAGATTTAACGTCGTACATTATTTTGCTACGAGACACGCGCGTCTGCTTTAGCGGGGCTACACGGAGTTAGGGATCCGCGAGAGGCGACGGGGATCCGATCTGTGGATCACGAGGCTCGTCAAGGTCAGCAGAATCGCCCAGAATTCACAGCGATGATCTTCAAACTGTGCTCCACGAAACCCTAAGGTTCAGAGAGAAATTTCAAAAAGATTTTAGACGGGAGAAGCTGGAAGAGGCTACGCATTACTGGACTTACAATTAGCATGATTGTAATCTGGCCCCTGATCGTTTGTGTACCAGCGTCCCCCCTCCGACAAGCGTTTCCTAACACGTTCACTGCCAGCATTTGTTCTGCTGCTAATCGGTTTTGTTGAAATGTTTTCAAAATTAAATAAAACAATTTCGCAGCGGAAAGTGAATGATTCGCGAAATGTTATGCTGCGTACTATGAGTTTAAATATCAAAATATACAAAATTAATGCAGCCAGTGACCTGTGACGGTCGTAGTAAACGTGTTAATTTCAATAACGAAAATAAGTAGACTGTGGATCTTATGCATTTATGGCAAAATTGGGAAAGATAATAGGAATTCAAGAATATCGATATATTGTAAAGTTATCGAAATTATTGAAGGAAGAAACATATTTGGTTCCAGTACCTTATGATTGAAAATTATCATTTTGCATAATGATCCGCAGTCTACAAACTAGCGAGAATATAGCAGTTGAAAAAAGGGAGCTATAGAGAACCATGCCGGCGTGAAGGGAACAACAAACCTATCGTTTTATAAAGAAAGAGCTTTGTATACCTATTCAACGAACCTTTGGACTAGTATGAAATAAAATAGAATAATTCCCAGACCCGAGAGAAGTCAATGAACATTGCCAGACACCGGAGGAGCATTGACATTGTCAATTTGACAATCTCTCGCCGCCACTCGCGGTCCTTCGAGAGCGAGACGCGACCATAGGCAGGTGGACAGAGATTTTTAGGTAGATAGAGGTAGACAGAGAACGTGGGAGATAACGTAACAATGGACCTATCATAAAAGACAGTGTGTGCGCTTACTAACTCACCCGGGATAATCTTCGTCGAGAGTTATTCCGAATGTAATGGCTAGCTTAATTTTATTTAAGTAACGTATCTTGACATTGACAAAAAAAACGGCGAGAGAGCGTGCGTGTGAGAGAGAGAGAAAAAATGAGGAAAGAGAGAGCAAGAGACAAAACAAAGATATATATACAATGTAAACAGAGAGAAAAAAAACAGAAAAAATATAGAAAAGGAACGATATCCTTTAAAAAGACAGTCCTGATTAGAACGGCTGCTGAAGAGCGAGAGTGCGAGAGAAAGAGAGAGAGAGAGAGAGAGAGAGAAAATTCGTCGGTCTGTAAATCGAGCGAGCGCTTTTGTATGTATATACATATATATATTTGTATTGTATACGATATATATATATTGTATACGCACATTGTACCGTATCCGAGCGACATTATTATCTGTACCGTAGTCAGCGGAACGTTAGAGCTAGAGAATTTTTTCTTGTATAATGGACGAATAAACACAAAGTATCGTTCGGTACCCCCATCGCTCCAAATTTTCATTCCTCCATGATCTACACGTGACAGGATTACAAAAAATAATAACACCTGGGGTCCCAGAGGCAAAGTTGAACACCGCAAAGGATTAAGAATCGCCCCAGGAAAAGAACGACGTGTTTTTCTATG
Organism: Lasioglossum figueresi; assembly: GCA_028455805.1. Classification (NCBI taxonomy): domain Eukaryota; kingdom Metazoa; phylum Arthropoda; class Insecta; order Hymenoptera; family Halictidae; genus Lasioglossum; species Lasioglossum figueresi. Next base: position 6,901,569 of record CM052191.1, read on the forward strand.
TGTTTTATTCACCGAACCGCCGAGAATTAACCAGGGTCCGGCGTAAATACATAGGAAACGTGACTACACCGCGCGTGGATTCGCTATGTACACTGAAAATAAATACAAAATCTTACAACAGGTTTCATACAGTCCGCACTTTCTTCCTTCCGCCTGGCTCGATCGCGTAATAGAACCGTGGAAAATTCGGCTTTGTCTAGTCACTACCTTTGTATTCAGTTAGCGGCGGCGCCCTGTTTGCGCTCCCTAATTCGCGCCTCGATTTCTGGCCTGAAATGCCTGATGAGACCCTGGACCGGCCACGCGGCACCGTCGGCTAACGCGCAGATTGTGTGCAGCTCGATCTGCTTGGTCAACTCCCACAACATGTCTATCTCGTGCTCTTCAGCTTTTCCTTCGACGAATCTGAAAATTAGTTGAAACGTTACCGCTGCTCGGAAGGTTCAGAACAAGGTCGGATGGTACCTCTGCAGGATCTTGAACATCCAGGTGATACCCTCGCGGCACGGAGTGCACTGTCCGCAGGACTCGTGCTTATAGAAGCTGAGGAGCCGCGTGATGGCCTTGATCATGTCCGTCTGTTTGTTCATCACGATCAGAGCTGCTGTGCCGAACGAGCTCTGCGCTCTCACGAGGTCGTCGAAGTCAAGTAATACTGTATCGCAGACACTGCAACATTGTTTCTATGGCTTAGCTAGCACTTTATGTATCAGCGATGACTTAACGGTAGAGCTGTGACTTATGAGATACCCGGGTACTCGGGTAAGTCATGAGATACTTGGGTAAACGAAAATTACCTGAGAATCCAGGTCTCTCAAGAGACATTCTGCTACCCAAGTACTCAGTTATTTCATGAGATACCCGGGTATTTTTATTCTACCCGGGTATCTCGTATACTCGGGTAGAGGTACTAGTTCTACTTAATAGCCTTTGAAACATTTCCTCATAAATTCTTTTAGAAGCAATGGCACTTTTAGTTTAAATTGTAATAAAACAAACGAGAGTTTAGCACCTTTTGGGAATGACAGGGGTGGACGAGCCTCCGGGAATCACTCCCATCAGGTTGTCCCATCCGCCGATCACTCCGCCGGCATGCCTCTCGATCAGTTCTTTCAAAGGAATGGACATTTCTTCTTCCACGGTGCACGGGTTGTTCACGTGGCCGGAGATGTTGAACAATTTCGTGCCGTGGTTACGCACTCGGCCGAATGACGCAAACCAGGCTCCCCCTCGTCGGCAAATAGTCTATAAAAAGAAATATTAATTTTAGAGATGCCATGACTCTATACCCGATTGTTTCACAACAATGCCAAATACCTACAGGAGCCACAGCCACAGTCTCGACATTGGTGACGGTCGTAGGACAGCCGAACAAGCCAACGTCTGCAGGGAATGGTGGTTTTAGCCTAGGCTTCCCTTGTTTTCCTTCGATGGACTCTATCAGAGCTGTTTCCTCCCCACAGATGTAGGCACCAGCTCCACGTTGGACAAAAATGTCGAAGTTGTAGCCAGAGCCACAGGCATCCTTCCCAATGAGTCCAGCTTGGTAGGCTTCCGCAATGGCCACTTGCATGTTGGATGCCTCGTTGTAAAATTCTCCACGGATATAAATGTAGGCTGCACAAGCTCCCATTGCACGACCAGCGATCAGACAACCCTCCACCAGTTTGTGTGGATCGTGGCGGAGAATCTCACGGTCTTTGCATGTGCCAGGCTCTCCTTCGTCTCCGTTAATTACCAGATACTTCGGCCTTCCATCCGACGGCTTGTTCATAAAGGACCATTTCATGCCGGATGGGAAACCGGCACCTCCCCGACCTCTCAATCCAGAGACCTTGATCTCGTTGATGATCCAGTCTGCACCCTTGTTCAAGATCTCTTTTGTTTTGTACCAATCTCCTCTTTTCATGGCACCCTTCAACCTCCAGTCGTGCCTGCCGTACAAGTTTGTGAAAATACGGTCCTGGTCGGCCAGAGGACCACCTTTCTTCTACAAATGGAAGAAAGAATATGGTACATCCGAAACTATGTCAAGACATTGTGCAATCTCAAATTTAAACACACAAATAAAAGAAACCGTACCTTTCCTTCTGGTGCGGCATCAGCAAGCGTTCTCTGCTGCTGCTGGGCCAAAGATGATCCAAGGAGACCTGAAACATTAACGAAGTCCCTTTAATTACATAACCTTGTTGAAAACGAAGACGCAAAATGTCGAAGACTCTATTAATTGGTGAGAAACAGTGGAAAATTAATGAACAATCGGTTGCTAATTGTTTCCTTTAGTTCGAGCAGCTTTTTTATTAAAAAGAAAACAAAACGGTAACGTCAATACTCACCCAATTGTCTCCTCGGGACCTGAAAACAACGCACTATGACACCAGCCATCTTGCCGTTTGCGGTCTTCTGCAAGTCGCAGCACACCCCACGGTATTTAATTTTATATGAAAGTAAATTCTCTATATTGCTTTATTATGTCATTTTTAAATCCTCTGCAACGAGTTTATATGGTAGCTGCTATCAGCTGCTATTAATAGCAACGATTTATGTTCATATTCGATTCTATAGGTTCGAAAAAGAATAAATGTGCACACAGACTTACCGCGCCATCAGTGACAACATGCTCAAGTTTGAAATCAATTAAACTGTATCACCGACGAGGATTAAAGACTGTCAGCCCCTGTCACCGACTAAGGAGATTTTTGTTCACATCCATAACATTTTGCAATGTTACTTTCCCTGAGAAAAAAATATATTATTCACACAGTTAACATTCTTGAGATTACACAATATAAGATATTTACATGTACAATACAAACATTTTATGTATGAATCCACAATGAATAAATTAAAGACAATGTAATAAAAAAGCACATCCGTGTATATTTATTGAACCACCAATTTCTCCCCAACGTCCGACTTGTCATATTGATATTCTACTAATTTACGAAAGAAACACATACTCAACAAATTTGACCGTCCGGCTTGCCGTCGAGTTATACTACTGAATTTTTGTACACCCCCTTACATATCATATTCTCCTAATACAAAGTTCGACCTGTCGAAAAATAACCGGAAAATTCCACTTTCTATTAGGAGAACATGATAGCGAAGGAGGTTGCACGAAAGTCAAGTCTGTAACGGTCAGAAAATATCAGTAATGTACCATAACGAACAAATTCCTCTGCCACCCGGATTACTGCACATCTGGCACCTTTTTTTATTAGTATTAGTTAAGACCGATCATAAAGCAATAACCTTCGATTGCCCTAATGACCTCTCCACAACAATAAAATCGTCGTCCTTCCAAAATCCCCGCAATAAAAATAAGACCGACCGTTACTCACGTACCTTGCCGTTTCCAGGTAACCCTGCACAATTGAATTTACCCCCACCATACTCTACCCGAAATAGTATTTAAGACCGATCAGAAATTATAATAAAACAGAAACGTTATTATATATACAGTCGAACTGTGCGCATCATAGGTTTCTTTCAAGTTCACCTAACCTACCGCGTATCTACGGATCTCGTTCGGTTATTGTTAAGTACGTGTTCAAAGTTACGTTTTCTCCGTAACAAGTAAAACGGTCAAACATTACCGCAAATTTTCGAAAATCCCGAAAATAGGGCTTTGTATTAGGAGAAGATGATTGCGAAGAAGGATGCACGAAATTCTGTGGTAAACTCGTCAAGTAAAGCGGTCAAACATTGTAACAAATTTTCGTAAATCTCGAAAATAGGGCTTTGTATTAGAAGATGATAGCGAAAGAGGTTGCACGAAATTCAGTGGTAAACTCGTCAAGTAAAGCGGTCAAACATTGCAACAAATTTTCGTAAATCTCGAAAATAGGGCTTTGTATTAGGAGAAGATGATTGCGAAGGAGGATGCACGAAATTCAGTGGTAAACTCGTCAAGTATTGCGGTCAAACATTGCCGCAAATTTTTTAAAATTCCAAAAATAGGGCTCTGTATTAGGAGAAGATGATAGCGAAGGAGTCTGCACGAACTTCGGTGTGTAAGCTAAGTTATCGGAAAATGTCGAGTGATGTCGATTTGCTCGTGGTCGTGCGACAACTGCCCTGTGGTCTTCGAGACCCGCTTTTATAGCTGAAAAAAGGTGCCGGTCATCGCGACAATGTCGTTTTAGGGCACCACGCCGCAAAGGACGCGGCGGCATCGGTAACGCCGAAAAGAGCGCAACGGCTCGAGCGGTCGTTGCGGCAATGCGCCTTGATCGGCAACACACATGCACACCGCCGGCGGCAACCTCTTACTGGTGGTACAACTCAACGTCAAGTTAGACGGTCGATGGTCTTCGAAAATTTTCTAAAATCTTGACAATTGAATTTTGTATTCGGAAATCATGATATCGAAGAAGGTTGCATTCTACAAGATGATGGTTCTCTACAAGAAGTCCGACGGTCGGGAAAAATTGGTGTTTCAATAAGTATATACGCAGATATGCTTTTTACTAAATCCCCTTATGTATTGATTGTAGATTCATATATAAAATGTTTATATTGTACACATACATAACTTGTGTTGCATCCTCGTGTAGTTCACTGAACGTTTCATTTCGATAGTCCGCTGGCATAGTGGTCTTTGCCCAGGTTGAAAGTGGGGTCTGATCCAGGCTAAAAATTAGACTAGAGGGCAGTACTGTACCATGATCAGCGAAACCCCGGACGTGACCACTCTTGTATTCTCTCTAGTCTCGTCTGTAACAAAATCGCACGACACGACGACCACACTCATAGAAAACTATGTCACTGCCACCTAACGGTGAGGAACCGAAACAGTCCTCAGATTGAATACGTGTTCATCGCTGTTTTGTCGTCTGTTTCGCCAGAGTATCGTGTGACGACGTCGGTTGAACGTGCCCGAATGCACATTGAACGTTGAACAATGTTTGATGGGAACAGATTTCTCGTTACGTGATGGAGCAGCTGAACGACATCCGGATTTTCTAGCTGGTCACGATCCTCGGCTATCGGCGGACACCTGTCTGTGCGACAGCGATCAAAAATAGAGTAGTTTCGCGGCTTGGCAGACGTTTACTTGACATCATGCCACCCAGGAGGAACAACTGTGGCCTGCTGGCCAGGGTAAACTTCCCCTTGTACACCCTGCAAATGCTGACCAGCAGACACATCCTCGTAGGTGGAGGTGGAGGATCCTCGAAGACTGGCGTGGCCAATGGATTTGTAAGTATCTTCTTTATACTCAGAAATCATATCTACCAATCGGTACCATATTCTATCGTATTGTCCTGTTGCAGGAAATATTCGAGTTATCGCACAATGGAACTCAGTTTATAGCCGAAGAGGTAACTAGACACGAGACAGGTCCCAGCGTCGTGATGAACTGCACAGCTCACAACGACGGCAAGAGAACCTGGATCACAGCTGGCCAGGAAAGCCACTGTCAATTGTACAATGTAAACACCAAGGTGGTCACTGTGGAGAACGGAGAAGTAGTAAAAGAGACGGATAACGCGAAACAGGGTCTTAGGCACAGGAAGAATATGGAAAAAGGAGAAGAGAGCAATGCTTCGAAAGAGAGGATAGAGGAGATCAAGGATGATAACTCTAATATCAAGACCAAGAAGTTGCAGTTGATAGTGAAGCCTTCCGACAGTGTACAGACTGATTTTAGGTAGCTAATGTAGCTATTAATGCTTCAAACGCGAAGCATTTACTTGTCTCTTCAGCTAATTCTTTATCTTCCATGTTTTACGTGTACAGCGAGGAGGAGCCCCTGCAGAGGATCGTCAGAATAAGCCTAAACGGGAAGTTCATGGCCACCGGTGGCACGGATGGCCATGTAAGACTATGGAAGTTCCCACAGCTGCATAAGCTGCACGATCTAGACGCGCATACTAAAGAGATCGACGATATAGACTTCAGTCCAGACGGCGCACTGATCGCTAGCATCGCGAAAGACGGTAAAGCTTTCCTGTGGAACGTGTCCAGCGGCAGCAAGGATAAGGAACTGACATGGTCGCCTCCGAATGCCCTCAAGTATATGTACAAAAGATGCCGGTTCCGGAAATTGGAGGAAGACAAGTCCAAGACGCAGCTGTTCATGCTGTCGAACGCTGTGGTTGGGAAGAATATCAGCTTTCTGCAGATGTGGGACATCGATTCTGGGAACATAGCGAAGGCAGCATCCTATAAAGAAACGCTATCCGCGTTGGCAGTATCCGACGATGGGAAATTCGTCGCTGTCGGGACAATGTTCTCGGGCAGCGTGGACATTTACGTGGCCTTTAGCTTGAGGAGAGCTCTACACGTTCCCGGAGCGCATAGCATGTTCGTAACTGGTTTGGAGTTTTTGCCTACTAAACTGGATGGCCCAGCGATCACCAGTAACACCGAAACTGCTGTCGTCAGCATCTCAGTGGACAACAAGATTTGTATACACAGTATTCCATTTAGACGTGAGTGTCTACTTGATTTAATCTTACAGAAAATAGAGGAGGAGTTGTTGATATATCTTCTTTCAGACACACTGCCATTCTGGTTCGTCATCATCGTGATCATTCTGAGCATCTGCGGCGCGTTCATTTTCTGCAGCTACCTCGGAATATGACCCAAGACGTACGTTCTCGATGCGATCACGAGGAGCAGCACTTTCTCTAGAATTGTCTGATATCAGACCGAATATCGAAGTTTTTCACACGCCTTTCCCGGCTCGTAAAACTTAATGGAAGTAGAGAGGAGGAAGTAGGCCTTATACAAACGCGTGTGTGCACGGTTCCAGTGATGCACCGAATTATTTTCAATTTCCTAAAAGGGGTCTCTGGAGCCCCTCGGTTATTTAACAACGTTGAAACTGACGCTGCTGTGATAAACAGTTAACATTGCACCGTTCTCGGCAAGCATTATTGTACATAGACGTTCTTTTTATTGATTTCCCGCGTTCCCTAGATACACCGATGTCTAGAGCTCAATGGTTTACCACGTGTTGGACACTATCTTTGATAAAGACAAACGTATTACGGCCACAGATTCTTCATGCACAGAACACTTGGCCAGAGTTCTTTCGGCTGCTGCATTTATTTATAAATTAAATAATTTACTCTGTATAATATTTCCATGTATAGTTAGCTAAGAGCTAGTACACGGTGACACGTTTGTGTATATTCTTCGGCGTCCGCTGCGATTTTTATTCCATTATCCTTTTCTCTTCTCGTAATCCGTGTCCCTTACGAATGGTCGACGGATTTCGTTTTTTTTAAAGACAGATCAAGGTGAACTGGTCGCGTATAAATAGCACACACTCACACGGTACACAGCGTTCTGTCGTTTCGAGAGTTTCCCGTAATGAACAAGAATGCCATAGAGGAAGAGAGTTCATGCCAGGGGGATGATTCACCGATTCATAAATCAAAGTTGTGCGACGAGTTGTGTATAGGGACATAAATATGTACATTTTGTTAATGCAATAAACTGTAACGTATGAAAGAAAAGATCCTCCTTTCCCTGTTTAGCGTGGAGCGCCACCATGATAAAAAGTTTCGAATCTTTGGAATAGTTAGTGATATTTTCATAAAACAAACTGTATGCTAAAGGACAGGTTTGTTAGCTAACTATTTACTAATTTTGCAAATTCAACTGACCACGATTAATATAAATTTTGCGGATGAATTCTTGCTTCTTGAAAAATGTAAAAACTTCAAGTAATATTTGTCACTTTAGATTTTCGAAACGGCAGAAGATAAGATATCGGAATGGAAGAAGATAAGATACCGAAACAAAATTGCGTGTTAACAAGCAACTTGTCAAGTTAATTGTCCATTCATTTTGACGATGATATCGTGCATAGATAATACAAATCATAAATAAACACAACTGTTTTACTTACAATTACCATTTCGAAACGAATGGAGGTGCTGCAACGAAGTAAAACGACAGTACTGAAATATTATCGTTAATCGGTAAACATATTTCTAGAAGCAATAAAAGAGAGATTTTTCGCGAATTGTTCCGAAGAAAGTGCAAGGCCATGGCTCCCCGCCATTTCGATTACTGAATCAGGACTCGTGGCCGAGAAGGAATGTTGTCCGAAATCGAAAGGAGCCTCCGGGCTTGTGATAAAACCAGGGACGAGCCTGAAGTGACATTTTACGATTCGCAGGCTGGCGCCTATCGATTACTTCGAAGGCTACTGGGAGCGTATCCTCGATTGGAATAATAAGATGCTCCGATCCTGGCGCAGGACACAACAATTTGTCGCTGGGGAGCTTCCTAGGACCAATATATCGCTTAAGAATCCTCAAAATTGCAACCTAAGTAAGCACTGACTGCTCTAACTTCGATTAAGCTCCGATGTCACCATTTTATTATATTCCTTTCGCAAGTTAATTGCAACTTTAAACAGTCAGTATGATCGCTCAAACAATAACATTACGTTTCAGCAATTTACACGAGTTAAAGAAACAAATCCTCCGTTGTATAGTTAATTGTTTAACGCGATTTGAGTAATCGATACTTCAGTGCATTAAAATACAGGTCTTCCCATCTAAAGTAGTATTTGCTAACCAGAAGTGAAGCGAACTCGCTAGACCAATTAACCCATAGTTCGATCGAACAATGAGCTGTTTATCATGGGAAATTTTCTTTCTTTTTTTAGGGACGGGAGGGAGCTTTTGTTGTGAGCTGGAGACGGAAGGGACACCGCTGGGCGTAAGTTTTCGTAAAACGTTTATTCAGAAATACTTTAAGGAATATTCTAGAAATCACGTTAACCTCTCGCGCGCCTCTTAACCGCTAAAAAAACGTGTAACCAAGGGACAATCCGGCGTCGAGTCCTTCGAGCGACGATCCTTCCGGATGACGATCGATCCTCGGAAAGGGCCGACGAGCCGGTGAGATTCTAGGGAGCTGAGGGTACTCAGGGAGGGCAAGGTAATACGGTGGTTATGTACAAGTCGAGTGTCCTCTCGGAGGACTCGCTCCTTCCGTTCAAGAGGCGAATCCTTTCGTTCGCAACCGGCGATCGAAACGTTTCGCGAACGCTTGCTGTAAAATCCTGACGCGAAAGACAATCCTCTCACCAGAAAAATTAATTCACAAATTACAAATTACGTCCTCAGAAAGCATCTTTTTTACGTCCTTCGAGCTGTGACGCTATGAAGGAAATTGGAAATTCTCTAGAATGATTTTCCTCTAGAATCATTTATAGTTTATGAAATTTTGTAATGATTTTGTGTCAGTATTCGACTCAAAGGATGCTCTAATCTCATCGGCAGGAGACATCGTGCGTCGCGAAACGTTTTCCCCGCTTCTTTCTCCAATGGAAAATCCCGCTCGGTCTTTGGGATCGATTCCGCGTGATCCTCGATCCGACGCGATCTCGACCGACCGATTTGCTGTCTGCATCCGCTCATTTGTTCGCGGTGAATCCGTCACCGGTCGGGTCCAACAGCCACGGATAATAGTTCGGGCACTCCATGCAGGTGAACAGGCGAAGTGTTTCACCTGGCAGCTCCCTGGTCGTCAAGGGACACGCGTTTGGAAGGGAACAGTACGGCTGGCCTTTCTCGTCGCACGTCTCTTTCCAGTCCTGGAAGTCCCGGAGGGCTGACAACTCTGTCGGAGTTTGCATCCACTTGATCACCTGCAAGTAGAACGACACATTCGTGGTCAGACAATACTCGAAGTAAGTCTACAATTTCGTACTGCAATGTATATTTTTTCATTCTTAGTTTTATTCGCTGTGGAGGAGTAACATATACTTTGAACTGTGGCAGTGATCATTATTTTTCAAGATTTAATTCAATTTTTAGTTTATTACAAAGTTCTCATTGAATCTTTGAAATCTTAATTTCATTTTTGTGATTGACTGAAATCGATAATTGAGAAAATGCGACTTGATTCATTAAATTTTTGTGCAAGACAGATTAATAATTTATTCAATTCAATTTTTAGTTTATTACAGAGTTCCAACTGAATCTCTAAAGTCTTCATTTCATTTTTGATTGACTGAAATCGAAAATTGAGAAAATCAGACTTGATTCATTCTCGTTTCATTAAATTTTTGTGCAAGACACATTAATAATTAATCGAATTCAATTTTTAGTTTATTACTAAGTTCGAACTGAATCTCTAAAGTCTTCATTTCATTTTTGATCGACTGAAATCGATAACTGGAAAATGAGACTTGATTAATTCTTGTATCATTAACAAATCATTAACATTCTTGTATTAAAATTCTCGTATCATTAACATTCTTGTATCATTAACAAACAAAGTTCTCGTATTGATTACTTCTTGTATCTATAACAAAGTTCTCATTGAATCTGTGAAGTCTTCATTTCATTTTTGTGATTAACTGAAATCGATAATTGAGAAAATGAGACTCGAAACAATTCTTGTTTCATTAAATTTTTACGAAAGGTGGATGAATATTTATTCAATTCAATTTTTAGTTTATACCAAAGTTCTCATTGAATCTTTGAAGTATTCGTTTCGTTTTTGATTGACTGGAATCGATAATTGAGAAAATGAGACTTGATTCATTCTTGCTTCATTAAATTTTTGTGCATGATAGATTAATCATTTTTAATAGTTTAAAAAATTTTTTTACCCGAGTCAAACCAACTCGTTGATCTTTCGATCTTCATGTTCTTCGGGAAACGTTTTCACAACGATTTTCACAATCGTGAATAATTTTGTGGTTCAGTGATTGCAACGTATCGCAAAAAATTGAAACAAATAAATACGTTCGGGAAATAAAAAAAGCTTTGTAGAAGAAATCTTAATGGATTACAGCCCAGTCGGGAGGGCTTACAAGCAAATCGAATCTGTCAGACTGAGACGGAGAGAAAACGAGAGAGAGAGAGAGAGGGAGGAGAAAAATAGAGAATAAGCGGTCAGATTGAAAGCGGAAAATAAATCGACGCGGAGCGAAATAAAACCACGACGCGGGGCTTGATGGATCAGGAATGAGAAACTCGGTGATGCTGCGGGATTGAACGACGGAGATTAATTGAAATAATCTGAGGCGGTCGTAATAACAGTTTTAGCGACGCGGTGGCTCGATCGGAAACCGATTTCGAGCGTATCTTGTCGATCTGGGCACTTCTCCGCATCTCCATCAAACTGAAATTCTAAAAGTATCTATCTTGTATCCTTTCTCCACGGTCTGTCTACCTTACAGCTTCCTCGTCGATCATTTTTCGTCGATAACGTTGAAAAGTATTTCAACGAAATTGATCACTAGACAGCGGATCTTCGTGCAAGATGAAAATTGTGTTGGTCACTTCTGCGAGGCAGAAAGTTCATGGAAAATGTGTTTCCACTTTTAATAATTACAATAAGTTGCAAACATCGGATCACAAGCTCGCTAAGAAAACAAGAAGACGAACAGAAGATGGGGTCTAATAGAGAAATACCACTCACCTGGACCATGGTAACGAAGTACACATCGCTCCTAGCCAGCATCTCTTCGATGAACTTGATCAACTCCTCCCTGTACTCCTTCTTGCTCTTCAGCCAAGAAGCATGGAAGTGAAGTCCGAGCGGAGCACGGTTGCTGTTGAAGTGCCTGTTGAAGTTATGCCTGAGGAGCCTGGCGAACTGTTCCCCAGTCTGAATGTTGGAGCAAGAGTCAACCATATGGCAACCTGGCAGCGATTCGTCGAAAGTGGGATCGTCTCTCCTGTCCAGCTCGTTCATCACCATCTCCCAGATCGGGTGCGACCTCGAGGGACAGTTTCCGCCGTTTCCGTTACACTTGTGCGGCATTCTGAAGTAGAGAGTGTAAGGCCAGATGGGAACACGGCCCAGAGAATTGGTGATAGAAGCGTCGTAGACGAAGTACTGGTCGGACATCATCTCGAATTGTTTGTTGCCTCCGACGCGAAGGTAGGGAGCCCTCATTCCGATGATGGAGCCGTCGGTTATGTTAGCGAAACGCTCGATGATCAATCTGGAGCCCGCCATTTCGGCCAACCAGTCGTCGTAGGTGCCCTGGGTCCAGTATTGAGGATCATCTTTGTGCGTTAAAGAGAACACAGAGATCTCGTGGCCTCTACGATGTAGATCTTGCACAGCGGAGTAGTTGGTATACTTGTGAGAGACGAAGAAGGTGCCTCTGATCTGGCAGCCATTCGGGTTCTGACGTTGGCCGTTGAAGATGTCGTCGTATAGGTCGATGTTATCTACGTTCACGGCGCCGTTGAACGTGATCGTGATCATCTGAGGCACCTGCGAGGGCTCGATGTTACCAGGAATTCGAGTACCGTCCGCGGAACAATAGCAATCCGGAAGAACGCACTGGGTTGGGTCGCAATCCGGCGCGCGGTTAGGGTCGGTCTCCACGGCTGTAATGGCAAATGACGTGGTTAGTCTGGAATTTGGGGTTCGGTTTTTGGAGATTGCGGGTGCACGGATTCTACGGAGTCTTTGGGGTTTTGAGGTTTTGGGATTGTCGAGGATTTCTTTGATTTCCGAAGTTACGGGCAGATTGCAGCTTTGAGTCTTCGGGTTCCTGGATTATAATAGGGTTTTGAGGACATTTGGATCTCTGGAGTATAGGACTTTTGAATCCTTGGACCTATGGATTACAGGTCCTTGGTCCAGTGGATTATAGGATTTTTGGACATTTGGATCTCTGGATTATAGGACTTTTGGATCCTTGGATTCTTGGGCCTGTAGATTATAGGAACCTTGGGTTCTGGTTCCTTTGGATTATAGGATTTTTGGACATTTGGATCTCTGGGTTATAGGACTTTTGGATCCTTGGATTCTTGGACTTGTAGATTATAGGGACCTTGAGTTCTGGGTCCTTTGGATTATAGGATGTTTAGATATTTGGATCTCTGGATTATAGGACCTTTGAATCCTTGGATGTATAGATTATACTGACCTTGAGTTCTGGCTCCTTTGGATTATAGGATTTTTGGACATTTGGATCTCTGGATTATAGAACTTTTGAATCCTTGGATGTATATATTATAGGGATCTTGGGTATTGAGTCCTTTGGATTATAGGATTTTTGGACATTTGGATCTTTGGATTATAGGATTTTTGGACATTTGGATCTCTGGATTATAGGACTTTTGGATCCTTGGACCTATAGATTATAACGACCTTGGGTGCTTGGTCCTTTGGATTATAGGATTTTTGGACATCTGGATTTCTGAATGATAGACTGTTTGATTCTAGATTCTCTGGATTGTAAGATGGAGTTTTAAATCCATGGATCAAAGGATAGTTAGTCCTAGAAATTCTCGCAGCATTTGGATCTTTGAGGTTTTGTATCATAAAATAATGATCAGATCTTGGATCCTTTCGGAGATTTCTGAACGAAGAATGCTTTGGAATCTCGTATTGGGAAATGTTCTGAATGATGGACGTGGGATCAGGAAAGGCATCGATCGTCAGCGGTACTCACTGCAGGCATTCTCGTCGGATTCGTCCTTGCAGTCCGGTTTACCGTTGCAGAAGAGCTCCTTCTCGACGCACTCGCCGTTACCGCACGACAATTTCCCCTCGGGGCAGACCGGTTCGTCGGTCCTCAGGATGGGCAAGACCTTACGTGGCTCTGCAAACGTAATAGTCGTTAGCGGGGCCGGTTCCCGCGACCTCGATATACACCAACCACATCGTTACTACTGGCTCTCCGTTTGACGTTTACCGCAGGGTGTCGTAGGTCTACTTTCATTTCTCCCCCAATTTATATACAGAGATTACACAGCGGCGCAGGAACCACAATCTACTTGGATCGAAGGACGAGTCACGCGACTGGCGCACAATAAATAAACACAGAAACACCGGACAAATCGATCGCGAATCATTCCTCGATTTTCTGTGATTTTCAAAGAAAATTTAAAAAATTTCCAGTATTATCTCTTCGGAACTAAGTCAACCCTTTGCACTCGGAGCTATTTTTCTATGTTGGCTGCTGAACAATCATTCCCCGAAGAAGCAGTCATTGCGATCAAAATGGCTGAGTTCAAAGCTTACATGTATAACGGGAATTACTTCTCGAACACATTTATTAATTATATGTTGAAACAAAATATTTCTTTCGATCTAGAATATTGTCATTCGATATTACCACTCGAGTGCTAAGGGTTAAGAAATATATTTTTAGGGAGTCAAGCTCAATCGACACGCGAAACGAGATGATGGAATTGATCCCAATTACGAGGCTCGTCTCGAACGCAACGCAATTAACCCTCCGCGGCGTTCCCACGGAACGCGCGACCCAAGAAAATCGATCGCAATGATCCAACACGTCGGACCCGTCGTTTCTGGGACGATCCGCAAAGGGTTAAAGTCGTCACGTGCTGAATTAATGTTTACCCAAGTCCAAAGCTATACGGTACCTCTCGCCATCTCAAGTATTAATCGTCAAACTAATTACCTCTTCTACGGAGAAACACGATTCAACGTTGTTGGTCCGGCTGTGTCGTCTAATATGTACACGCAAACATTATTATATACACGTGTGACTTGAGCTCGACGCTTTCGTGACTGTCCGACCATGATCAAGATTCCCTAGACCTCGATCCTAAACTCACTCTCCATAACAGAATCCATAGAAATTTCAACTCTGTCACGAAAGCGTCGATGAGTTGTCGAGAAAGTTCTTCCCCAAAATAATTATACCAGTCAAACCCGTTCCCTTAAATCGGCAAAACTTGACAAATATGCAGCTCAACGTTTTGTGCGAAAATTAATTGTTACGCTGATTCGTTCAGTGTACCACATTTTCTTTTTAGAATACGCAACATTCGCTAAGTAAATTACTGTTATTCTTGGAAATTTTGCAAACCTCGTTTCGCTAATTATAGTTGCTTCGATTTCATGGAATTTTTGAGAGTTTTCAAAGTGTTGGATAATTGTAAAATTAAGGGAAACGGGGTTTCTGTGCGGGGAAAGAACTTTCCGGGCAGTTGCTGGTATCTGTCGTTTGTATATTTCGAGTGATCGAGTCGTTCCTACGCCACTGGCTGTGTTTCCACGGCCGATTGTTCGCCGATACGGTTTTTCTTTCTGTTCGGGGTGCGGATCTGGTTTTGCTGGCTGTCAGCTTGCGACGGGAAGATGCAAAACGATCCACCGAAAGGGGTCGAGAAACGAAAGTTTCTCTTTCGATCGAAAGTATATTTTCCGCGCACCCGCGCGCCTGCGCGAGAGAGGCTCCGATTTCTCTTCGGATTCCTCGAGGAAACCATCGAGAGATCGTTCGAGCCTCGAACAGACAACTCTTTTTCGGAGGAACCATCGCGAGGAATAACTATATTCGACGTCGAGATGCGTGTGATTCGGCTGTTTTTTTGTCGTGGACTCGCAGCGATTCGCACGCAAAAGAAAACGTGAGAGACAAACATTTAGTGGCGTTTTTTCTGGAAATGATGGCCGCGGACCAAGGCGAGAACACAGATAGCAGAAGATTTGAGGAGAGACGGATTCTCTTCCGTTTTGATTTTTTTAAAATTTTATTTCAGAACAAAGACGCGTTGGAATACGCATTTGCAATGGGACTCAACTGCTCCGATATTATCAGACTCTCGGAAAAATGATTTTTCTGGTGACTCTGAAGGCTTTTGATAGAGTTCTCTTCTGTTCGAGAGGTCGATCGTTTATGTCACAGCTGTTTCAGTGGAGATAATCAATTTTTTAAAAGTGCTGTAATATTTTCAATTCGATTTTGACTTTGTTCTTCTGATAAATTAATATACTGTGAGTTTGTATCAGATTCGCACAAGAATTTACTAAAGGATAGAGTAATTAATTTTTAGTTTCATTGAAGTCTATCAAATTCTAAACTATATTTGTAATAATTTGTCGTGGGGAAACTTTAATAGAATTTAACACGGTTATTTCTCCTTTATCTGATCGGCCCATTTGCTGAAGCAATTAGCGTGTATTAAATTACTGTTTTAACAAATTCGTGTTGCAATTTGCTAATGCTATGCGTGGAGTGTGAATATATTTTGCAGTGTGCACAAGTGTGTCAAATAGAACAATGTGCAATTCTTAACGAATGCTCAACGCGTTACAATTTTTCAGACGTACGACACGAAACGAGCGAATTTCAAGCCACCAATTGCTTCAAGTTAACAGGAGAACACAGTCCCAAAATCATTCGAGTCACCAGTAACCTTCGTCGCTAGATCCTCAAAAACCATAAAAAAAATGACTCTCCTAGAAAAAGAGCCACAGAAAGAAGGACAACAGCTCTCGATCCCGAGAAAAAGAGAACGATTTCGAGAGCCACGAATTTATAAAAGACCAAGTCAGAACTGCAACAATTACACGAGTTTCCATGTAATTGCGATTCCCTCTCCTGTTGCATCTTTCAAAGGCACGTCGCCGCTCGGAGCAGCGAATCGGAGCAATTAAATCTGCTGGGAGGACGAGTCTGCGACTGACGAGTGTGTTCGTCTGTTCGACCGTGAAAGAACAGATAGAGAAAGACAGAGAAACAAAGAAATAGAGAATTAGAGAGAGAAAGAGTGAGAGAGAGAGAGAGAGAGAGGGAGAGAGAGAGAAATTATGAGAAAAGCCTCGCGCAGGACTCAGCTGGATGACGGCTGCGAGGACGAGATGAAAATTGGAGTGAGAGACAGAAGTAGCGAGAAATGAAAAGAAGAGAGAGGGGGGAGGAGGTTGATAGAATGGAGAGAGAAATGATCGATAGCCGTGGTACTCGCGGCTAAAGCGAGTCTCGAGTCTGAATAACGAGGAGCTCTGGTGTAAGGAGGCCAGATCGTCGAAGCGAAACCGATCTAGATGCAGAAAGAGAGAAAGAGAGAGAGAAAAAAGAGAGAGAGAGAGACAGTGATCGGTGAAGAAACAGACAGAGAGAAAGAGATGACTAGAAGGGGAGAAGAAGAAGAGAGAAAAAATAGAGATCAGCGATCGAGAAGGTGCTACCTCGTACCTGGAGCGAGGAGAAAAGAATTTTATACGTTTGCTCGCGCATGTATGAACTTGTGCGTGTGTCTGTATATATGTGTATGTATGTGGCCGTGTTTAATAATACGTACAGGTGTGAGCCGGACTTTATTGTAAAGCTAAAAAGCGGTTGCGTGCCAGCGTCGATTACGAGAGACAGACCGTGGGGCAATATTTTTAACGCGAACTTTTCCTTTTGTTCGCCGACGCCCGTGCAAAATGGCCGAACGGTTACGGCAAGAGGTTTTCTTGCCGCGCAAAAACAGTTTCGGATAAAATGCGGATTCGATAGCCAGCCGAGGCGGTTGCGACAGGAGCGTGTTCGAAAGATCGGTCGAGGTTCCCTTGCGGTTTTTTCGCGATCGGTTCTGCGCGTGGAGTAGCTGGGAATCGAGTTTTGTTATTGACAATCGAACGGGACATTTATTTTGGAGTTCTGAACGTGTTGTTTGACAGAAATTTGGAGAAATCGATCAATTTTTATTCGGTGGTGGTTGCAGTAAAATTCATGAACCGACAACGGCAATAATAAAATCAACATTAGACCGAGGATTGTTATACTAAGTAAAAATTTTCTACGTCTATTACAGATAACAAGAGCAATTTAAGAATTTCTTTCCTTCTTGAACATAATTATTAGGAGTAACAATTATTATTCGACCTACCGCAATTAATAGGTTTACTTTAAGAATCACTGCTGTTTCTTGCAACCGAGTTAGGAAATTTTGATTTTGCACAAAGATGCATAGTCTAGTAATTATTAAACATTTCTCAAATAAATTAGAGACTCGAGTCTGTTCTTTCGAACTGTGTGAAGGGTATATTTTTCCAGAGACCGATTTCGAGGGACAAAAATGGCGTGGCCCACACGGTGTGGTCTGAAAAGGAGGCCGGCGCGCAAAGCAACAAATCTCGCAAGCGTTTTCCACCGGATCGTAGGCGGTGAGTATAGTGCGTGTTCACATTTTCACGGTTGTTAGTCGAGCAAGGTGAGTCGACGGGACACCGAGCTAGCAGGGGAGCAGGAAGAAGGTGGGTGAACGAATATGTGTATCGGTGAGAATATGGGCTTGAAACTGGGTTAGAATAATTCGAGAGCGACCGCTCGAGAGCTTCTCGTCTCCGCGCCCCGTCTCTCGCCCGAGTCCGCGAGCACACTTTCGCTCAAAATCGAAACCAGTCTTGAAACCGGCGAATCGAAAGTGGCCGGACCGGAGATTACAGCGTCTCTCGAAAGTCACTTACGTGCACGGTGCCGTTCGCAATTATTCGAACGTGCCAGCACCGAATGACTACTCTAAGCTTCCGTTTTCCCTCGATTTTTCGAACGAACACCGAATTTTTCGCTTAAGCGGATATTTTGGGCTGCCACTCTTAGACAATTTACGAGATCAAAAATGGTTATTATTGATCAAGCGCATTTCAGCCAGGCACACTGCAATGTTCATGCAATTTATTATTATTTAAATTACATGACTGCCACGATATCACAATAATTGGTCAAAACCTTTGAAATTTTACACAAATGTGAAGTAGACATCTCTTTATCTTTTGAACTAGAATGATGCGGAATGAAACAATTTTTAAACTATTGAAACTTTTTCAAATAAAAAAAATATTGTACCAGTCATCGAAAGCGTACAATAATTTAAATAATATAATTGCATAGAAATTGTTATAATTCAAGCTTCCTTTTAGTACAGCACAATATTAAAAATCCTATTAATAGACTTCCGGTAGATGTTAATAGCAAAACATGTATGAAAAAATTTGAAACACTTGATCTATAATAACCTGATTATCCGCGTTTTCATAAATTGTCTAAAATTGATGGCTCTGAATACCCTCTTAAGAATTATTACACAGGATAAGAATACGTCTTCCGGTTAGAAATGGCGGAACGAGTTTCAGCGTCGTTTATCCTGTTCGCAAATGTTCTCGAAAGATTCAGGGTGAAAGAAACGCGTTGATCTTTCGAGAGTGAGCTTGTTAATTAGGAAATTTAGAAAGCTGTAATCGAGGGACTGCTCGTACGAGCCGTTCGAATAATTACGAACGTTGTGGCACGCAACTGCCGGCACATTTTCACTTTCTGTTGGCATTCGCGCGATCGACGGCCATTTGTACGACGGTCGCGTAACGTTCTATTTAGCACAAAATACTATATACAAATCATAAAATATTGCAAAATCTACAGACAAAACTGTATCGAGCATCGAACAAGTTGAAACGAATGCAGATTCTTCGAAATAAATTTACACTTTCGATTCAAAGTCGTAATTCGGTGTATCAATGAATGTGATTCGGAAATCAAAGAAAAATACTACGAAATTGATTATCCCGATTGTACCGCTGTAGAAATGGTTGGTTATGCTACAAACGTATGAAAATCCAGGTGTAAAGATTGCAGAGAGACGAGGAGACGAGAAGAGTAAAGGGTGAGAGAGCCAAGATATAAGTGAGGATAAGTCGTGCGTTAGTAGAATTACGAATGGTGCGTGCTACGTTGCGAGTCTACGAACGAACCGGGCTACTCCGTTTCCCCTGGAACATTCCACAGCATCCTTGACACGAAGATGAAGTATAAATGTTCAGGAACCTGCGCTTTTTCCAGAAAAATGCGTCTGTACCTGTGCCTCTGCGAACTTCGTCAAATACCACGAAAATCAACACCAAATAAAAATAGTCACGATTCCAAAAATGATAAAAAATGTTCAATTCACTATTCGTTAAAAACAGAAGCTTCGAAAAACGTTTCGAAGCTTCTATATTTAAGGGATCCTCAAAAAGGGTCGACTAAAAAATTGTAAAAAATTTTTCGGAGCAATAAAATCTCTCGCAAAGGTTCTAAACGACTGGGCAGAGCTGAGATTTCGCAGAAGCAATGATAGACGCACTTTTTCGGAAAACCGGCACCGGAAACGGAGATTGCTGTCCCGGTCCAGCCAGGTCTCAGCATCTCGACTTACTCTCGAGCTTGTCACAGTTGGTGACTTTGCCCTTCCAGTCGCAGGTCTGTTTGTCCAGGTCAAAGGCCAGTCCGCTGGGGCAGGTGATCTGTTTCAGTCCAGACTTGGTGCACCTGTTCGATCCGGGCAGAAAGAAAAAACGGGGCGTCGTTTAGTTAACGGGTTCGTAAAACGTTCTGCTTACTCTCGAGCTGGTCGCAGTTCTTCACGTTCGTCTTCCAGTCGCAGGTCTGCCTCTCGATGTCGAAGGCCAACCCTGTCGGACAACGCACCGTCGCCAACCTGGTCACGCCGATCTCGGTCGCTTTGTCGCATCTGCGAATTTCACGGTCCTTTGGTTCGATTTCATCGGTCGACAATGCTCGACAAGAATTCGCGACGCTTTTTAGAGTGGTTCACGACCTTGCTATTCTTTGTGGTGGGCTTTTTCAATTATTTTTTTAAGGTGATGCTTGCGAAGGACACTTTCTTTTGTTGATCGATTTTTGTGAAGTTTCTTTGGAGAATTTATCGTAATGGTTTTGTTGGGTTTTATTTCGATTAGTTGGTCATTTTGCTGATGAATCTGCTGTATTGTTTATGTTTTCAGAAACGGTTTTTTTGTTGCATTATTTGTTCTATGTTTTTTAAAATATTTATAGTGGACACTATTTTGATAAATTCTTTACAGTTTTATTAGAGTGTGTACTGTCGTATTATGTTCATATCTTTTGTAACATTTTTGATGGACAATATTTTAATTGTAATGTCCATATTTTTGAAAAAATTTGTAATGTACACTTTTTTTTATATTAGTGTATGGCAATCATGTTTAAAAATGTACTGTATTCTGTCTATATTTATTGGGACTGTGCAGCGTTTATATTTTTGGAAACACTTTGGCTGAACACGATTCGGATCGCGTCCTTGGGTACGTAAATTCACGCTCGAGTGAGTCAGGACATTATGTGTCGTCACTTGCATAAGCTGGAAGGCAAGTAGTCTGTATCCGGTATCAGGCTCGCCTTGAACCTTCGAACGCGGAATTCGATCGCCAAGGAACCGGAGGAATTTGCCATTTTTAATTCCCCTTTGACGTTGCCTTGCCTTCTACCGACTTGTTGACTACAACCTGGCTGCATACCGTTAACTCCGATGACTTATTGACATGTTTCTCCCCGCGGTGTCCTTCTGGACACGTTTCACCGTGTCGAGAGATTCGAATTTCCCGCCGTCACTCTTTGATTACCCTTTCACTTCCTTTAACCCGAGGACTTTTAAATGTTAGCTCCAACAACTGATATTGTGAGTATTAAAATAGCTGGGGCGTTGTTTTACACTTTCTGTGTCAATTAACAGTGATATCGAACACGACTGACACATGTTGCTTTATAATAATAAATCAACGATGTACACAAATACGTGGAACTTGAAAAGTAAAATTTTACTGAAAAATGGACTTGTCTTTACACTAGCCTTTAATTGCAAAATTAAAAATCAGATTGTTACGATTTAGTTTTAGCGTTAAGCAGCTTCGGAGTTTAATTTAAACTTGGATAATTAATTATTCTTAAAATTGACGATCGAAATATTGAAATCCTTTTAATTAATGATGTTGCAAAATTTACCTCACGACATCGCGACAGTCTCCTTCGACGTTCAACCGGAAGTACTCGTCTCCAGGACGATCCTGACACAGTTCTTCAGCATTCGCGTCGAGTCCATCGCCGCCCTCGTCATCCTGGGCTCTGACCAGTGACCCTGTAAATCAAAGAATTATATTACTACAACCTGAATTAAATAACAACGATTACATTAATTCTACGTTGAATCCTATTGCTCGATAACTCACGAAGAGGAAAACAATTTTAAAAGGAAAGACATTATCATCTCTCCATCGGCAATTACGTACTTTCTATCGACGATTACATAAACGACTCTCGATTTACAAGCACAATCTCTAACGCGACCACACGATCAATATAATACTTCACGCCTTTCTACGCTCCTCGAGAAAAAGTTCTACGCGTTGCCACTGTGTTCCTTTCGCGAGGAAAAGGAAAAAGTTCATTCTTTTGCTGGAGGGATTGAGAAAGAACCGGTTTAATAATTAAATCAAAATTTACTGTGCAGAATCTACATTGAAACGATAACGCAAAATAGTTGCCATTGACGAGGTACTGGTAAAGCGAAGAAAAACGTCAGTAAAATAAATGTTTTCCTCTTTCCTGTTCTCTAAGAAAATTACCTATACAAAATTTTCCACAACGAAGCTCTATGAAAATTCTGCACCAAAATTCTCTAGAAAGATCGTCCAGAAAAATTTTTGACAAAAATCCTTGAGAAAAGTCCTGCAGAAGAAATGTCCGCGACAATGCTAAACCAAAAGTCTCTACGGAAAATCCTGCGTAAGAATCTAGAAAAATCTGAAGAAGAACCAGGATCGCGATGAAGCGCTTCCCACGGTAGATCAAAGAAAGGATCAGCACCCGTTCGAACCGAAGAAGCCAAAGGACACGGAGACGGCAGACCGTCGTTTCTGACATTTGAATAAAAAGGGCATGTTCTCTGGTCGCGGCGGGATCGACCGCGGAAAATGTCGCGATCGCTGCGATCCAGGGAGATCGTAGAGACACAGAGAGAACACGTTCAGGGGTCGGTGAACCCCCGTAGAAGTAGAAAGTCTTGGAAATGTCAGGGCAACAGAGCGGCGGGGGTGGGGAGGGAAGCGACAGCGGTTCTCCAAAGTAGGTTCTCGTGTTAAAGCCGACTCCAGGAGACGACGAACGTGCCTCCTCGATCCCTTCTCGATCCCCCTCGATCGTGATCCGCGATCGTGATCGACCGCTTCCGGACCTCGGCCGTCTTTCGTTAAACTTTCACGTCGGCGGCGGTCGCTTCGAATGCAAAATTCCCGTTGCCGTCTTTTCCGCCATTTTCGAAAACGTTTTTTGTTCTAACGACACATCAAAGTATTCTATCCGCGAAAAATAAGTAATTTGCCTGGTGGAGATCAGGAACGAGTATTTTAAGTCGTTTCGATTTGGAGAATTTTAATTTCCTTTTTAGTAGAGTTTAGTAGAGATTTTTTTAAATAGAGTGCAGACATTATAGCAATAAGATTAACCAATTTCAAGAGTCCCAATGAAGACTAAAGTAGAAAATTCGTCCATAAAATTGAAGTTCTGAGAATTTAACGAAATAAAATTACATAGAACGATTCTCTATAGCTACAACAATATATCAACCTTGGTCTTACGATGACAGATAAGTAAATAATATAACGGGAAGGTTCGGAAGGAGACCGTCGCACATCGCAGCAAAGCGCACCGCTTATGCAGGCGTTGAAGTCTCCGGATCTCTCTGAGCGCTCGCGCGCATCCCAACGTTCTAAATTCTCAATTAATCATTACAACCATACCCTAACATTTTTACACGTATTGTTCACTTTTCGGACACCTCGGGCATCGTATAAACACACTATAAACATTTACATCGCTCGGAGAATTGAAATATGTATATTGTAGAAGTATCGAAAGACTCTCACGAAGGGGGAACAAGAGGATCGATGAGAATAACGAAAATATAAGTGCAAATCCTTTAGAATACAACTGTAATACAGCGAATCGAAGGTTCTTGGGATCTCGTATGATCGAGAGGGAACGTCCAGAACGTCGAAAACAACTTTCACCGCCAGTAGACAGCCGATCGGAACCTGAATGCTTCTTTTGAGAGAGAACTCGTTCGTCGACTGAGATTCTCGAGCTTCTTAAAGAACTTTCACTGACGAACGATACGGAATATAATTGTCGATATACAGAAATGTACATAACGGTGATTTCATTGGAAAAAATCGTGAGAGATACACGGAGGATCAATGGTATCGAAGAGATCGATGGTATATTGCCGGAGATCTCCGACTCGAAGATTTTCGAAGAGGAGTCGGGGACACAGGGACTTCCGGCGGTAAATTTGAAAGTCGTGGGTGCCGCGGGAAACACGGAAGAGATTTTTCAGCGTACTCACCGGCGAACACAAACAGGGATCCGAGAAGGAACAGAAACTTCGGCGACATGGTGATCGTCGTCGTCGTCGCCGTGATCGTCGTCGTCGGGACAAAGAGTGTCTGGACAAGCCGCGCCCTCTCGCCCCTCTATATGTGCACCACCACTCCTTCCTCTTCGACGAAGGACTTTCACCTTCCGGATGGTGCTGCCACCTTTTCCACGCCGTGATCCGAACGATCCTTCGATTCCAACAGAGACCGATCGACGAATTCCATTTCGTCTCCGACTCCCTCATTCTGCTCCTTCAAAAATATAATGACAAACCTGAAACTTTGTTCCGCCACTTCATTGATACATAATAATGGACTCACGGTTGCCTGGATTCATGAAAATTTATTTCTGTACGATTTATATCTCTATTATCATATTATGAATTTTGCAGGCACATGTGAAATGTATCGTAGATTTTTAAGCATTCAAAGAATTTAGATACACTGCTGTACTATATGAGAATTGTTGGAGTTATTAACAAGAAATAATTGCCTATGTGGCATGCGATATATGCAGACAATTTTTAGTGTACACACAAATCGGTAGTGTAGCGATTACTATGAGCTGTAAGACATTTACGATAGAAATGAGTGGCCGTATGCAGAACCGTACAAGCATTCAAGGAATTTAAAAAAATCATTTTCAGATCATTAGACTTATTAAGAAAAGACATAAATGTCAGTGTAGCTCCGGCAGCTTGCAGATTAATGCAATCTTCATTTTGCGTGCAGATCTAAAGTCTAGTGACCACTGTGTCTCTACGAAAGGATTTGAACTGCTCTCAGTTTCATTAACTTACAAATAATTGTCGACAGCGATTAGAGACAAATGAAAAATTAATTGTTGCCAGGAATAGGATTGAAACTTTTCCAGCACAAACACAGGGTCAAACGTGTTCTAGAACCGATCCTGATGTTCGAGAAAGTCCGCCATCATCCGAAATGATTGGGAAAAATTCTCCCGGCCCGAATATCGTAACTTTTGTTCCACTTTCTTCGATTCCCCCAGTTTTCTAGCGCCCAGATCGTTTCTTGTATCAATTTTCTTTGTCTGCTTCATCGCAAGCGATCGAGAACGACAGGAACACCGTTCAAACGTTCGATCAATCTGCGATAAATATTTAAGCCTCAGAGTCAGACGTTCATTTTCTTCGACAAAATATTTCACGACCGATAAAGCAATGTCGTCGAGATATGAATTGTTAAAGCAATCTCGGAGGAGTTAAAAGCGGCCGCTCGTAAATTATAAATTCACGAACGAGCCTCGAAAATATATGCATTTCGCCGGTATAAAAAGCAATAATGCCCCGTTTCTTCTTTTATTATTTCGCGACGCGTTTTGCGCAACGCGGGGATGCGCCCGGTGGCCAATAAATTTGCGGTTTACGCGGTAAAAGGTTACCGACGTCGTTCCCGGCGAAATAACTGCTGCGAGACGTACTATTGCGAGAGAACACCGCAATCCGACGGGAACGGTCATGACGGTGCTCCTATCGATTCGGTTTTTACTCGTAGAACCTCCGGACGTTGAAAAACCCACTGGACAAACTTCCGAAAATTATGGCAATCATTCTCGATCATATGGAACTCTACCATCTCCTCCCTGTTGGCAGAAAGACCCCTTTTTAAACAGCGTTTTTCGCTGTTCTACTGAAATCTACCGAAAAATCGGGTCGTCATCTTCTTGTCAACGTCCAAATATTTTTCTAACTCTATTAACCTTCTAAAAAATCGGGGAGCCAACTTTCTGTCAACGTTCAAATATTTTTATAATTTTATTACTCATCAGGAAAGTCATCGACCCACTTGTCAACATTAATGCAATTATTTTCAACGTTGTAATGGTAACAGCCTATTTTCCTGTAACTAAAAAGCCAACCGACGTCTTTTTCAGCATTGTTAATTGAACACTTTCTCTTAGAAATTACTGTAGTTATTTTTAGTAATATACACATAACGCTTTCTCATTTTTATTTCTCTCGTTCGAAAACAAATTGACGACTCGACACCGTTTGCAGTTGTTTCTATTAACACTTTGAGTGCCATCAAAATTGTAGAAAAGAGTTGTTTTACAAAATGCGATCGAGAGGTTATCCACATTTTAACAGTTTCACTTTGATTTCGTTGAATAAATTTTCATGAAATTTTTTGAGGCTGCTGAACTGGTACCCAAAATATTAAAAACGGAATAGGAATTGTTTGCAACACAAGCGAATGGTTAAATAGATTAAAAAATTCAGCAAAGTCGGCTGACTAGCCAGAATCCATAAAATGCCGTGTCAGCTATTCACAGTAAATAACACATTCCGCACTCTGTCGATTTCAAAGCAGCCTGTCGCCGAAACAAAACACATTCCGGTCCTCCTAATCGCATCCGAAAGCGTTTCCAGCAATGATTGGCGGAAACAACATTCCCGGCTGGATTAAAAATAAAAAGAAGAAAATAGACAACCTATATCATCGGCTATAGTCCTCGAATCGAATTCGAGGCTACGCGCGTGTAAGTCCGCCGAGCCCTGTTCTTGGGTTTCTTTCGGTGACGTTCGCGAAATTTCTGCGAAACCCGCCGGGAAACAGATTCACCGCACGCTCGTTCCCAATAACGTTTGCGACACCCATTTTGCATAAATGTTAAAATCGATCGGGCACGAAACAGCAACGAGTAAACACGGACCTGGACTGTTGATTTTTACGACGAAAATTAGAATTTTATATTTTGCCAATTCAGTTTTGTCGAAAATGCATAAAATCCGTATAATTATCAACTTATGAAACTTATTAATCTTCGAACGGACCGGACCATTTTGCAATTGTAAAATTGATGCTGCTTAGGACCATTCGCAGCTTTATTTATGAATTCTTTAATACTTATTTTTGAATTTCTGACAGACTCGTTGAATTTATGACAGTTTGTCCTCAATGCAACATTTCGTTCATTCAATGTAATCGAAATAGACTTCGTCGTAAGAGGGTTAATAGAAGAAATAAACTTCACTTCAACTCTGCAATCGATGCAGACCATTTTCATTTTGCATAAAGACCGCAGTCTACACAGAACCGTGTTTCACCTTTATCTCGACACGCTCGTTCCACCGGCGACGAGTAATGTCGGTCGAGGAAGGACTCCCGAGGAATATCAATAAATCCTGAGATAAGGGGAACCTGTTGCAGATAATGGTTAATAACAGTATCGTGTTCGACGCTACGAATACCTTTGCGCGGACATCTTGGCTCTAAGCTCGCCAAAGAAGACGTTGATACCGGGATACAAAGTCTAAGGAGTGGCTAATTGTAAGTTGGAATTATTCATTTTCGAAAAATCGATTTGTTTCGTAGTTTCTTTAATCCTTTGCACTCCTTTGTCGAGTGTGACTCGACATCAGAGGAAGAAAAATGTAAATAAAACGGGTTCTTGTATATGTATTTGATTCTTCCTTTATATATTTGATTGTCTTATTTTTCAGTTAAAACAAATATAAGAGCTCCACAAATATAAATGACAACAAAGTTTGAGAGCTACATTTAACCTCTTAACTGCGGAATTTAGTTTTAAAAATCCTCCACAGAGTGTGGAATTAAAATCGAGCAAAGTCAAGTATACACGTCGAACGCAGGGCAAATGGTCCTATCATAAATTTTACGAAAAACGAGGAAGGATTACATTGATATTTCATAAAAAATTAACAATTCATTCTTGAAAATGTTATTGTAATTGCACCGCAATAGAGATTTGGATTGACGTGTATACACGTCGAACGCAGTTAACTGGTTAATATAATTGGTAAACAAAATTGTATAAAATATGTAGCAGTCGAGGAACTGTCCTTCGAAGTAAATTTTAAACAAAACACTTCAAATAGTAGAGAGTTGTTGGCAACAAAATTGAAAAGTAATTCGGAGTGCAAAGGGTTGACCGTCGGTGAAAAATACGTTCGTGAAAGACTTCTGACAATTTTTTATTTCACCCAGCAGGACGTTGCCAATAAAGCGATGTCTGCAAAAAACAAAAGCGTAGAGAATAGTTGGCTGAACATAGGATCCAATCTGTGGATCTTTCCCGGTTGGAAGCGTAATTAACAATGGGAACGAGATGTTAGTTGCTTTCGTGGACGCACTCGAGCGGAAACGAGGCTGTCGAAACGCACGAATAATTGAAGAAGGCATATTAGGTTGATTTTATAGTTCGCTCGGAATGCGGTGCGAATGACGATGGCGAAACTGAGTCTGGTGATTCGGTGAATCATTCGGAGATAAGTGCATGAAAGACTTCGGGTAAAAATAGAGTAGATTTCACCGTGAATGTACACTCGGAATATTCGCGAGAACAAGATATGGCTGCGGTACCGCTGTATAGGGTGGTAAAATTTTAGAAACTATAGAAATTTTCTTGCAATATGAAAACGATCTATCTCAATTGCAAGAGACAGGAGCAACATAGAAACGTCTTCTTGCTTTCAACAATTTTAATAGTAGACGATGCATGTTCTTCCATTTTTCAAATTTAATCTACTTTTGTCATAAATTGCCTGCTAAATTGTCTCAATTGCAAGAGACAGGAGCAACATAGAAACGTCTTCTTGCTTTCAACAATTTTAATAGTAGACGATGCATGTTCTTCCATTTTTTAAATTTAATCCACTTTTGTCATAAATTGCCTGCGGATTTTATATTTATTTTATTATTAGGTGAAACACAGAATAGAAGAAACGTAAGTAACATTACCGGTCCATTATTTGCAACCTCATAAAATTATTATGAGAAGAAATCAATTTTTATATAACTCTATTTCATTTTATTTGATACAGACAATTTTTATTTTGCGTACAATCCGCAGTCTAGCATTTATGTGATACTATCGACTCTAATAGAAAATTATATTCAGCTACTCCATCTTTCCGATTCGTTTCTTCATCATTTTTCAAGAGAAACAGTTAGGAGAACAAACGACAGGGCGATCGATCGGTCACAAAGAGATCGAGTGATTCACGATCCACCGGTAGCAATCTGATTTCTCGTACAACCATAGTTTCCATCGATCCCGCGAAACCCCGTGACTCGCGGATTACAACGAGGAAACCGACGTTTCCTGGTCGTTAATCACGGAACACGTGTTTTCCTGCACTGTGTTCCCAGTTGTTAATAAAAATCACTGGCTAAGGATAACTTGTTTAACATATCCCCGCGATCGTAAATCAAATCTTTCTCTTTACTACGCCGCGATTAATAAAATCGATGATAAATGTAACGGCGATGAGAGTTGCGACATTGATAGAAATAATTCATTGCAACAACATCTGTGATTTATCGTGCCCGGAGAAATTAATTGTTCAAAGTGCGAGGCGTTCGGAAGAGTTTATCGATATAGAAATTGTGGCAACGGAGGCTCGTAAAGTTCTAGAGCAAAATTTCGAGGGGTTTGGAAGCGTGGCAAGATTGCAGGCTGCGTCGAACGGCCTTCGGAACTGCATCGTTGAGTTTAGCGTCGAAACCGCAGTGCTATGGAACCGTCGAATGTCTCCTTGTTCCATTTAGTTTCATTTTATTGCTTTTTTACCGACATCTTGAACTGGTCTGTTTAATATTGGACCGCCGATCTTCGGCAGTTGTGGCGTTACGACCGGAGTGCGGTAAAATAAATATTTCAATAATGTCTTGAATTCATCAGACTTTGAATTCGTCTCTGTGCCAAAAAACTTACAACATTCTTAACCTAGTCCGATATGAAGAATACCGAATATTATTTTCTGTAATAGTGAATTACGACTTCGGTAGAAAGCAAATATACAAGGTTCCCTCAAAAAGTTGTGTTTCGAAGCTGCGTAGTTTCACTTGAGCTCAGGAAATACATTTTCAGAAGACCCTGTATAAAAGGTTGTTTTTTTTAGTAGTATTATTTAATTAAAATTAAACTATTATTTACTGAACAAATGAGATCAGATATGTAAGTACGTGTCCTTCTCAGTCCGTTCGAAGATCTAGTTTCAATCTATCGAAACTGTTTGAATGAATCCAATCTATTTTATGGAAACGGTCCACTGTGGTGCAACGAAACGATTATACAGGGTGTCTCAAAATTCCTTCGACATCCGAAAATGGGAGGTTTCCTTATGAAAAATGGCGTTCGCGGCTTTGTTTAGGAGTTATTAACGAAAAACACGGACCAATCAGAGCGCGGCTACAGCGGATTGATTCTGTCTCGGCCAACGGCGACGCTACGCTAACCGGGACCTGTAGCCGCGCTCTGATCGGTCCATGTTTTTCGTCAATAACTCCTTAACAAAGCCGAGGAACGCCATTTTTGCAAAGGAAAATGTCACTTCAAACGATCTCGGGAACCTCCCATTTCCGGGTGTCGAAGGAATTTTTAGACACCCTGTATAGAGTTCTGGTTTGCATAATCGATTTAGTCGAACGAGCACTATACTATTATTTCAGTGCGTGGAGGATTGAAATGTCCGCCATCCTACGCTAGATTCATCGTCGCCCGTGGAATATCGTTCGAGATTGAACAATGGAGGCCCGTATCGTGCGATACACGGTTGTAAATCCTGTTTTCGCTGTATCTCCACGACGAAGAGGAAGAGAGCCAATATTCCCGTGGTGAAAATGGCACAATGCCGACGCCGGAAGAGGCGAAGTATTCGTTATTGAACTTGGACGACGCTATCTCTGCCGAGAATAACAGATATTTACCGGTTTCCCTCTACGTGTCTGTTTTCCATCGATTCTTTGAGCTAGGCGCGCGAAGCGATGCTGTGTCTGTTAGTTTTAGATCGACTGGATATTGAATATTATGAATAATTCATGCAGTTGTTGCACGAGTTGCACGAGCCTCGTGTTCTGGAGAGGATCAACGTAGGGGGGAGGTGTGAGGCATAGTTTAAAGGACATCGGGGTCCTGGAGAATGGTTTTTAAAATGAATATCGTCGAAGGACTCCGAGGCTTTGTAGACGCAGTCGGTAAACATTGTAAAGAGACTTTAAAGGTTCTTAAAAAATTTGTAAAAATTATTCTGGTGTCTCGAACTGTCCATAGAATTTCTGTTCGCCGTATAGGTATTTTCGAATAGGAATTAATCGTAGACGTAGACTAATGTCTCGGGTCGAGCGTGCATTGTGATCCAGGAGGATCCAATGGCATTTCTAAACGCGTGCTGAGAGCTGAGAGCCAGCCGAGTCCTTGACGAGATGAGATGCACCCGCCGGGATGCCAACGGGGGCACACGTTCACCGTAGAATAAATATGGGGAGCCGTAGGGAAACCAGTTTTCGTAGTTCACCACTCCGCGCAACGTGCCCCGTCTCCCATTTCTTCTCTTTCTATTTTTAATCTTTCTCTGTTGACCTATGCAACGCACGGGCCCCCAGAAAAAATCGACGAGAGACCCACTAATGGAGTCTCGGACCCTTCGCCTCGTTGACTCTTCATTTTGTTCGTGTGCCCCGCCGGTGGACGACCGCCATTATGCTTCTCGAAGATGGTCCGAACGATTTGAACATCCTTGAATTCATTTCCTTGATTTTTATCGATTTCTCGGGTAGTTGTTTCAATGAAAAGATTGCGGTGTCGGAATTAAAAATTACATTGCTCGATTTTTCATTTTGTTCGAGCACCCTGACAGAGAAGACTGTCCGAACGGTTCGAACTTCCTTGAATTTTCTTAATAAAACGAATATATCGCGTTATATCGAAAATCGAAATCACGTGAGCGCCGTTCATCGATTGGAACGACGCTCGCAAGATCGATAACGCGTTTCTTTCCAGGAGATTATGAGATCACAGTCGTCGATCGCGGGGGTTGTCTTCCGAGAAAATCCAGAAATTACGTTTCGCACGCTAGAATCGATTGTCGAAGGTTACACGCTTACGTAATCGAGTAGCACAGTGACCCACAGACCTTTTTCTCCTGCTCTTTTCTTCTTCCTTGATGCTTGCAACAATCACGAGAGCTCTCCTTGCACGATCCTCGAGAGCTTCTTCAGAATCGAGGAGCAAAACGGTCGACTTCGGATCGACGTTCGATCCGTGAATTATCGATCGATAAAACCGAGGGGAGATTCGATCTGGAAAGATCGATGGATTATCTTCGATGATTTTGTATGGAGATCGATTAGCACAATTGATTTACAATTGAAATTATCGATGCCTCTTCCAAGTAGAGAAAACGATCAATGATGATCGTTGAAGTGGAGAGTCACGATTCGTTCCTTGTTGTACGATTGTTCTTTAGTACTTTAATTAGTTCCGAGTTTACTAGTGCTCTTTAGTAGTTTTTGGGCAATTTAGAATTGTTTTCTTAACGTTCAATTATTTTGTAATTGTTGAAATTATGAAGATGTGGGAAATGAAATATGCATGAATTTTCTTAACGTTCAGTTATTTTGTAATTGTTGAAATTGTGAAGTAGTGGAAAATGAAATATGCATGAATTTTCGTAACGTTCAGTTATTTTGTAATTGTTGAAATTATGAAGATGTGGGAAATGAAATATGCATGAATTTTCTTATCTACGAGTTTAGGATAAAAATCGCGCGCGTGGTACATTTATAATGGAACATGTGCCAACGATTTTCAACAATATATCAATATTAGTACAAGCTATACCGTATCTACGTTGAGTGCAGCGCAGGTTGTATAATTTTACGCTTCGCGAATGCTCACAATAAAAAAATCATCTAGTTAAAAGATCAAGGAAGCAGTTTTAATGATTTCCGAAGAGAAGCTTCAAACGATTGTCCGACGACTGCACAATGGTTTGAGGAAGAGGAGAGTTTTAGAGGCTCGTAACCGCCGAAATAACCGTCGAGGATCGAGGAAGAACTTTCTCCGAAAGAAGTGTTCGAACGCACTATACTCTCGCGTCAAAGCACAGTGGATCCGAACCGTACGCGCACAGCCAAGTAGAAAGCGCATCGATTTTTGATTTATGGAAGGCCTGTTGAATATTTATGGAGGCGTTCC
Source organism: Lasioglossum figueresi (assembly GCA_028455805.1). Classification (NCBI taxonomy): domain Eukaryota; kingdom Metazoa; phylum Arthropoda; class Insecta; order Hymenoptera; family Halictidae; genus Lasioglossum; species Lasioglossum figueresi. The sequence continues at coordinate 6,934,453 of CM052191.1, forward strand.
AGAATTCCAGATGGCGAATCGACTACTTTTCCCTAGGATAGAATATACTTTTCCTATCGAATAGAAATTCGAGTAAAATTCCGGAATTTTCCGGAGGTTCGAAAAAATGTATAAAAAATATGATTCAAGTGAAAAGTAGATGTGTGAAGGTGTCGGGACGGTTTTCGTGGTCGGCAAGTCATCTTTTCTATCGAATAGAATTGCGAATAAAATTCTTGAATTTTTCGGAGGTTCGAAAAAATGTATAAAAAATATGCTTCAAGAGAAAATTAGATGTGTAAAGGTGTCGGGACGATTTTCGAGGTCAGGAAGTCATCTTTTCTATCGGATAGAATTGCGAATAAAATTACGGAATTTTTCGGAGGTTCGAAAAAAATGTATAAAAAATATGATTCAAGAGAAAAGTAGATGTGTGAAGGTGTCGGGACGTTTTTCGTGGTCGGGAAGTCATCTTTTCTATCGAACAGAATTGCGAATAAAATTCCGGAATTTTCCGGAGGTTCGAAAAAATGTATAAAAAATATGATTCAAGAGAAAATCAGATGTGTGAAGGTGCCGGGACGATTTTCGTGGTCGGGAAGTCATCTTTTCTATCGAACAGAATTGCGAATAAAATTCCGGAATTTTTCGGAAGTTCGAAAAAAATGTATAAAAAATATGATTC
>CM052191.1:6935216-6965881 GCA_028455805.1 Lasioglossum figueresi
ATGATTCAAGAGAAAAGTAGATGTGTGAAGGTGTCGGGACGGTTTTCTTGGTCGGCAAGTCATTTTTTCTATCGAATAGAATTGCGAATAAAATTCCGGAATTTTTCGGAAGTTCGAAAAAAATGTATAAAAAATATGATTCAAGAGAAAAGTAGATGTGTGAAGGTGTCGGGACGGTTTTCTTGGTCGGCAAGTCATCTTTTCTATCGGATAGAATTGCGAATAAAATTCCGGAATTTTTCGGAGGTTCGAAAAAATGTATAAAAAATATGATTCAAGAGAAAATTAGATGTGTGAAGGTGTCGGGACGGTTTTCGTGGTCGGGAAAGTCTGTGGAGAGTGTCTGGCCGACGTCGGAGCGCGCGACGCTCTCCGACGAGGAGAGAGAAGCCGTTTCGAAATACGAGATGCGCATAATTATGCGCGCCTACTTAGATGCATCGGGAATGCAACGTAGTCGTCCCCTGTTTTTCTGGCACGCCCCGAGCTGCCGTCCACCTTTCGATCGGCCTTTGTGATGCCACCCGAGAGTTGTTGCCTTTTATGGCGCATAACGTCTTCTCCAACGTAATTCGACGCCTGGCACACACTGTACCTACTATACTCACGGTGTCCCGCCGACTACCATGAATTTTTTCCAGTCGATTATACTAATGTCACTGTCTCGGCGTCGCGTCGTGACCAATCGGAAATTGACTGAGTTGTCGGCGTGATAGTGCACGATTCCTCGCAACACCTTCGCTAACTATCACATTTCCCTCCATTGTTCAACCTCACATCGGCACGTTCGTTAGCAACAACATCGTTCACGGTTATAAAATTGAAAAAAGAATATTATTACAGACCAAAAGAATATTTCCATGCTGTATGTTGCAATTTAATTTTCTCCATGTTAAATAGAAAATGTGAACGTGCTAAAACAATCAATTTTCAAATTAACATGATTACTTGAAAGATATATTTAACGTACCGATCCACTGCAATTCATTCTTTAACACGTCCTGTTATTAATATACGTTTCCATTTTCACTCTAGAATTGCAACACAAATGCGTGAACATCCACAGTATAATAGACCTTGAATGACTTACAGTCACATCTGACTCAATCAATATCTGCACTGCAGCAAAAAAATGTTGTAGGGGCTCTGTCTAAATTTGAGGGTGACGGGAGGATCGATAAAGTTGTGGCTGATGGAGTCCCGAGTAAAATTGATGGGAGAACAATAAAGAATTCAAAAGGCGACTGCAGTAACGAGCAGGAAATTTCTAATTCTAATAGAGGACACCGATATCGATGTTAATGACGTCTACGTGGTCCGCGGCTGTCCCACATTAAATTTCGGGCCAGCAGAAGCTGAAACGCCATGGACGCTGCACGATGGACGATGACCCGTCCATGGTCAAGGTGAAAATCACGTCGAGGTGCGCGTCGATCATACGAAACAGCTCTTCCGGCACGTGACCGGAATCGAGTCTGATCTGATCTCCGATCTGCGATCCATCATCTAACCAGGTTGCGATTCTTCGGACGGATTTCGAAAATTTGAATACGCTCCCACAGCCTCGCTTTTCACTGCTAGTATTTCTGAAATTATATTTCTAAAATTATATTTCTGAAATTATATTTCTGAAATTATAGTTATAATTACAGTCGAGTCGGAAACGAATGATGAATAAAATCAAATGATTGTATTGTTTTTATTTAGAGGGTTGAAGGAAATAAATAAATATGTTAGTAAAACATATATTATCGTTATTAAGGATTAGAGATGTGTCATTTTCATTTGCCCGCGTACACCAATCGTTAACTTACCTTTCGTTATTTAAATTATAGTTCTTATATTTCTGAAATTATAGTGGAACACAAACATGTCCAAGAAATTGCTTTCAAATTTTTCTTTTGGATTGAGATCCCTGGTCCAATTACGAGTTTAAATCGAAGAAATAAAAATAAGAGGCTCTTGCTCAAGGATAACAAGAAGAATAATTTCCAGCTTGCATTGCCTTTAGAATGAAATTTTACAGGTAGCACAGTGATTTTCTGCATCGTTTTCCGATCGTTAGGCAAGCCACGATTTTCCTTCCGGTTGCACAAGACTTCTCCGACACCCGGTGCATAATCTCGACATCGCGATGTATCTTCTGAGCAAAAGAAATTATTTGTTTGCCGCAAGACATGCGGCTTTCGACGAGGCACAGAGAAGAAAAAAAAAGCGACTCGATGGCGGCACGTCGTCGTTCGCATCCGTCCGCAAAGGTTTAATTACACTAATTCAAGCTGAACGTAAATCGTAGAATGCTCATCCCCGTCGGGGAAGAAGAAAGGTGGTTTGCCTTGTAGCGACGACCCACGTGTCGGACGATCTAACCAGTCGTTGGCGAGACATAGAAGAAAAAGGACAAGCTTTGAAAAGGATCTTGAAGGATCGTAGCGATTTATTATTCTAATATAAAAAAACCTGATGGTTATTAATAGGCTGCGGATGTTTAGGCAGTTTAAAATTTTTGTAGATCCAAAATACATCAAAATAATACTAAATTGTATCAAATTTGATATTTTCAGATATTTATAAAAGTTTTATAAGCCAAGAAGTTCCACCAAAATTATAATTACAATCCATGAAATTATAAGCCAAGGAAACACGCCGAAGTAAAAGGAGGACAGAGCTGAGAATAATGATCGATTTTCGAGGATAATCGTTCGATCTCCAGTTGACCGTGCTGGATCAATTTGGATCGACAGAGCCGCGCCACTTTCATTCACCGTGCCACCAAACAGATCATGTCCGAGGAAAAAGGCAGCTCACCTTGTCGAATGGCTCATTCATCGGAAAAGAAAACGCTAAAAACCGAAAATTACAGGCTCTGGCGTAATTGTGTAATTGTGTGCCCGTTCTCCTTCCCCTGGTCCGCCATAGGAACCGCGATCCCCGGTGACCCGATTTCGATTCTTGATCTCGCGTTCTCCGGGGACCTTGCTGCTTTGGTATTTACTTCTCAATATCTGTACTCGCGAGAGACAGCAATTTTCTTCTTTTCAATACGTGTCGCACCCACATTGGACAGCTGAACTATTACATACATATACAGTCTACATTGTAGACGATTTATTTTGATCACATTTTTCATCATTTAACTCTCCATGGGCACATTTATATTTCTTGGCAATTTTCATATTATAATATGCTTCGATACTATTATGAATAAAAAATAAAAATGTTGTTGCCTAAATTCAGAAAAATGAGCCCCTCCCTCCCCCTCTGAAAAGATTCGAAAGTAAAATTTTCGCCTACACATAAACGATCCAGTGTGCCCACAGAGGGTTAAAAATGATTACAAAATTAATAATACCGTAAGATAGATTGTAGGAAGTTAGATTGTAGAGGTGAGAACTTGATTATCGAGTAACTGGCAATTGTTATTAACAACGCTGCTCTATAAATGAAACACGCAAACCTCACGAATAAAATTCGCATGGCGTTCAACGCGTCAACGAAATCGTTTGCAGCCTTTCTAATCCTTTCTCATTTTTATGGGCTTCAGTTTAGAACCAGAAAATGCTCCACCACAAACTCCGCGCCTATTTTTCGATATTCGCGAGCTGTCGACCATAACCTCCACATTATCAAGAACCAGCGAGACCGTCTTGGAGCGGATAGATGACGGCAGAGCCCTCGAAACGGAAACGAACGTGCTGTTAGGTCGCGATCGAAAGGATCGTTTCTCCCGTTCAGAAAAGGCATCGAAAGAGAAATTCTGCTTAGGCGTAGACGCGTGTCGAGCTGTGTCCGTTGCCGAGAAAGAAGGTGGTTCACCTTGCAGACACAGCCTTCCGTTATTCCTCGTAATAGACGCCACGGCCAGGCCGATATCGATTCGCCGTCGATGGCGAGAAAATCGAAGCCGGCGCTCGAGCTTTCCTCGAATCGGTTCTCTTTCGCTTCGCGTTTCCAATCGGCACACGACTCGACTTTGCCACCTAACGGACCAGAAAAGAGAAAAATTCTGCTCCCAATAGAAATTTTTAGATCGAATACGGAAGATATTACGAGAGCAGCGGATTTGCAGAGATGGTCGTGGCTGGATAATTGATTAATAAAATCGTTATTTTAAACCTTTGAACGCGGAGCTATTTTAACTGGAAAATTAAACATTTCTTCCGATCTAGAATATTTCCATTCCTATGATTTTTGAAATTTAATGAATACGAAATTGGTGTAATACCTAAATGTTTAATAATTGATTGGATACCGATATATTTAATAATGTAGATAATATTTTGTATAATGGTACAGCAATTTTTAGCGGTGCCTCAGAGGGGACAACCGAGTGCAAAGGGTTAACAATTTTTTTCTAACGGAAGCTTATTCACCCCTCGAGGACGATTCAAAGAAAAATTGTCAATTTGTATGATCGACGTTATATGTTACGTTTTTACATGTTATATTTTCCCTAGCTATCTTATAAAATTTTAGAAAGCGAGCAATAATGCATGGAAACACGTTTTAACCTAGTAATCTGATCTGTTGGAATCAATTTTTAAATATTCCTTGGTAAGAGGTATCGATGTCCCTAATAATCAGTAGGTTTTTCAATAATTGTACCGTACTAATCCTTATTCTCTCACACATTCATTCCAAACAACATCATTAGGTCACGTATTTCACAACCAGTCGGCCACGATCATTTACAACCATCTAACAATTCTTTTTGGTTTTTTTGCCGGGGGGCTTTTGTCTTCCAGTTCGGAGAAAGCCGAGACAGAGATAAGGGAGACAGAGAACAACATCGATTATCCCTTTCTCGACGTTTATCACCGGTGGCTGGAAAATTTATGAAGCTCCCGGGGACGGAATTAACATTGCTATGGTTCTGACATTTACTTCAAATCGCTCGTGGAACGGCTTTCTAGTGTCCCGATGATTGGGAAACAACGATGATTTTTTTCTCTCTGGAATTCACGGCGAATTTCAGATTTCTTTCCTCTTGATAATCGACGGAACAATTTTCGAAGACGATCTCTTATGAAATTAACGGATACATGCGTTTCAGCTAATTTATACAAACGTTGTGATAAATATTGCGCAAAGTATCGACGAGTGCAGCAGTCTCGTTAACTCGGTGCTGTCGACGCGTGACGAGAAACGTTTGTTCGACGTTTGCAATTAAAGGTCAGTTAACTAGTTTCAATGAAAGCTGCGACAAGGAGGACACGCGCCCTCTCCCTCTCTCTCTCTCGAGGGCGAATTTATTTTCTCGAGCAGAAGGGAAACTGGAAATGTCAATTACTTTTTTTTTTACACGAGACCCGCCTCCAGGGAGAACGGTCTCTGTATGAAATTCAATCTACGAGTCGCGCTCGAGATTTTGCCATTAAATTTTTCCCTGGTGGACTCCGTCTTTTTTTCTCTATTGATTTGATTTAATTTAGTTCTATTGATTCGACCGAGAAATTTTTCTTGGCTGCTTCCTGTTCGATGCGGGATTTTTATACATGCGTTGAAATATTTTATTGTGACAGGGAACAGTAAAAAAAATGGTATGAACAACTCGTCATTTAAGAAAATTTTTATCAAGTATTTTTGAAGCTGTCGCTTTAATTTTATTGAAGACATTTTACATGAATTTTATACGACACTGTTTACTGAACAACGCGCGATCGAGAGGCTGGCCGATAACGAACGATAAAAGAATCTTTTCACTTTATAAAAATAACTTCAACTTTAACAAAAACATTTCGTATGAATTTTATCTAACGCTATCAACTGTAGAAAAGAAAAAATAAGAGACTGGCTTTCTATGAAAAGTATGAAAACTAAAAGACTCGTGCAAAATATGAAATATGGCTCGTAAAAAATAAATATACGAAACAGGACCTGGTAAAACCCAGCAGTTTAAACGTTTTTTCGCAACTAGAAAGCCCCTCGGAATGAAGAGATCTCATTTCAATATTTTTGAATTTCAAATCGGGTTGGCTGGCTGTCAAATTTTCTGAGGACATAATTGCAGCAGTCACGTAGGATATTAAATATTAATCTCGCGAACAGATCGAACAGATTGTTTTCGAGACAATGCCCCGAATACACCCACGCTTCTCGATTCTCGGCCGGCATGTTTATTTATCAGGTGCCCACCAAAATTTCGGTTTAGAAAGGTGCCCCTGTCAGATTCGGGTCGAGAGAGACTTTCTTCGGGACTTGTTGAACACTGACTTGCATATCGTACGCGTTATTCAAATCGTTGCCTAGTTAACAACATCCTTTTACCATTTGAATTATTTCAATGTCCCGTTCAATTCGAAAATGTGCCTGGGTAGCTACAGATAGCGTCAATGAATTTTTCAAACGTTAACCTGACTTACTAAAATTGTTAATGCTTTCTGCGCGAGGGTTCGATCATTTGTTACTTAATTTACAAAGCCATTTTGCAAATTACCAAAGTAATTCCGACGTTTCGATCTACATTCAGATCATCTTCAAGGGTTACCAGAATTTTTCCCTTTCTCGTTTATTTTACGTATCTGTGTATCTATTTTACATATTCTTAAATTTCAAAATATTCTTAATTTGTTAAAAGAAATTTGTCACAGACGCAATTCTAGCAACCCTTGAAGATGATCTGAATGTAGATCGTAACGTCGGAATTACTTTGGTAATTTGCAAAATGGCTTTGTAAATTAAGTAACAAACGATCGAACCCTTGCGCCGAAAGCAATAACAATTTTATCAACAACAAATACGATCGATAGAAACCTATATTTAACCCGACTTGTTCAAAAAGTCTTATTTATTTACTTATTACTTATTCGTAATAAGTAGATGAAATAAAATATTATATATTATTAAAATTCGTATGACAAGTATCAAAATTGAAATTTCTAAATACGAAAGAATTCATGATTCGTCGTTTATTTTCACCCAGAAAATATGGTCAGCGTAATCATAGTGTAGCGCGGCAAAAAATATGAATGTTGCATGGTGAATTACAGGTATAGTTTAATTTGGGAACGGCAATCGTGCGATCCAAGTTGATTGTACATGACTAAGCAAAGTTCTACGAACAGATTTGTCCATTCACCGAGGAACTTGGACATGGTAGCGTAAAATGGACACGATCACTGAATTAATTCGAATGGGACTCGCGTTGACAAATATTGCCAGCAAACAGGAACACATCGTGCTGGGACTTGTAAAATCCTCGGTTTTCAGGCAACACGGCCGTGTCTTTATAAAGTGCTTTTCCTTTGTTCACTAGTGTGATACATCGCATAATGATCGGCGACACGCATGCCGCGAATGTCAAATCTCCCGCGGAGAAGTCGAAAATAAACTGGTTCAAAGAACTGTCCTCCGAACCGGAAGACAACAGTGCCATTGTTTTATTTTATTATAAACGGACCGAAGACCTCTTACATAAATGTTTACACAATAGAAGAAAAACTTTACATAACAAAGAAATAACGAAGAAGAGACATGCACAAAAACTTATGGTACAAAAGGTATGGTATTATCCGATAATCCTACGTAATTGTCCTTTAAAAGTGTGTAAAGATCCACTACAAAAACCAATACGATTATACAGAGTGTTGGAGCTGTAATAATGCGATTTATTGGAACAATTAATCCGTATGTAGATCTGGATTTAAGTGTTTGAAATCCTGTTCTAGATCTGATAGATACATGATCAGGTATGTAGAAATTGATTTCCATAAGGAGAGAGGGACAATCAATATGATTATTAATTAAATTAAAAATAAAGCTACGGTCGGATACTCTTCTTCGAGCAGACAATGTTTCCAGGTTGACTGTGTTTAATATTGTGGAGTAATCACGATTAAAGATTGACATAGGATTATTTAGCTTACATGAATAACTATGATTAAACCAGAGAAATTATGAGAAACCGGCGCCATAAAAATCGTACTGCAATCTAATATTTGAAGAATCTTCGAAATAGTGGAGGGAACGTAAACCAATTGTCCTAAATGTTAACGCAAGCAATGGCTCATTTTTATTTAATTTTAAAAGTGAAATATGAGGTCGTTAAGTATGAAACTTGACAAATAAAACACAAATTTCAAACACATTTGTCAAGTTTCATACTTAACGATCTGATGTCACAGAATTCATGATATCTATTCGCAAAATTCGATTCGTATATTTCGGAGGGAAATAGAAATCGCTTGGAATTGAAAAAAATGCGGATACATGGAAATTAATATTTGAGTACTCCCTTGCGTCTCGACGCCTGGATGAAATGGAAGACGTCCTGGAAACAGGTGCGACGTCCCACGGTGTTTCCACAGTATATGCACTCGACTCAGGAGAATATTTGCAGATTGTTGTCACGGTAATAAATAATTTCACATCGGAAATGTCGACAGTCCATGGCGTTCACTTTGGAAGACGACGGTCGACTGATGACCCTTCGTTAATGGCGTGTCATTCGAAGGTCCATGCCACGAAACTTTGTTTACACTCCCTCCACAACCATAATTGAACACCTGAATTAAAGTTTAGCAGGGGTTCAATGTATTTTCATATTGTTAGCTTCGATATTATTGTCAACCTACATTGACAATATTATTGATCGTCTAGGGGCCCTTTAATATTCCGGAACGCTCATAAATTCCCAATAAATCTTACCTGCCTGACCTTTCGATACCATCCTTAACATTTAAACACAATTTTCCATGATGTATAATCTTACTTCATAAATATTGTTTTTAAACAATTAATACTATACATTCTCGTAATACCTTTCACGATACAATGTAATTATGTTAGTGAACTTTAACAATGCGACTTTAAATATCATAGAGGTCTATGCGCATGAAATATAATTTTGTGCAACTTCATAAATTAGTCAAAAAATAATAAAATAGCATGTAAAACAGTAAAATGTTATTGACTACTTTCTGTGCCTATGAAAAACTTGTTTTCGGCTTCCAATGGGGTCCAGAAGACCGTGGATGATTCCAAATGAAAATCATTTTCCATGCTGTATAATCTTACTCCATAAATATTGTTTTTAAACAATTAATACTATACATTCTCGTAATACCTTTCACGATACAATGTAATAAATATGTTGGTGAACTTTAACAATGCGGAGGAGTCGTTTTAAATATGATGGAGGTGTATGCGCATGAAACAAAATTTTGTGCAACTTCATAAATTAGTCAAAAAATAATAAAATAGCATGTAAAACAGTAAAATGTTATTGACTACTTTCTGTGCCTATGAAAACTTGTTTTCGACGTCCAATGGGGTCCAGAAGACCGTGGATGATTCCAAATGAAAATCATTTTCCATGCTGTATAATCTTACTCCATACATATTGTTTTTAAACAATTACATTTAATTTTATGTTTTTTAACAATTATACATTCTCGTAATACCTTTCACGATACAATGTAATTGTGTTAATGAACTTTAACAATGCGACTTTAAATATCATAGAGGTCTATGCGCATGAAATATAATTTTGTGCAACTTCATAAATTAGTCAAAACATATTAAAATAGCATGTAAAATAGTAGAATATTATTGACGACTTTCTGTGTCTATGAAAAACCTGTTTTCCAACCTCCAATGGGGTCTAGAAGAGCGTGGTTGATTCCAAATAAATGTTCAAGCTCGCGTTTAGGCCATTCCTTTCTAGAGCAGCCTGTATCCACAGAGGAGCCTCGGTAGACGATCGAATAACCGTGGAAAGCGTGCCAAAAGTGGACGCCCACGATAAATATTCATGAATCCCGAGAGAACGCGCGGACGTATCGGTTTTCCACGCTTTCGCGAGGAAAACGTCCGCGGATGTCACGTGGAAATCCGGGTGAAACTTAATGGCGTCCTCTGGAACGTATCATCGTCCGAATCGTACGATAATTGGAGCAGTTTCTCCAGAAAGAGAAAACAAAACGGCTCGTGGACGAAATGCGGAATCGACGCGCGCGCAACAATGACCTCGTAACGAATTTAAATTCGATTCGAACCATTCATTCCGATTTTTATCATTTTATCTTGCGTTGTAATTTTAGGCACGAATCTATAAAATCGGCAGTTCTCATTTTTTAATTTACTAATATTGAAATCGCAAGAGAATTCTTAAACTTTATCTCGTGAGATATCCATACATGGTGTCCCAAAAATGTTAGATATATTTCATTCGAAGCAACTTTTTTCCTTTACTTTGCTTTTACAATCTGCATGTTATCATTGTATCTACGATGCTAATCTTTAGTGATCTTTAGTGATGATCGTTCGAGTTGCGCAACGATATAGGTTAGGCGCCAGTATCGAACGCCGCCATGTATCGGCGTCGTTTTCGAGAAATTCACGATTTTGTAACGTCGACGACCTTGTCCTGTCACTTTCACTCGGTTCCTCTCCGTATGTGGACCGAACGAGTCAACCGCTTCGAAAGAATCGTTGCAGGGGCCAAGCGCACGGGTTCTCTCGTTTGCAGTTCACCGGGGAGTGGCGAGCGTGTTCACGAGGTTCGTGCACCAACGAGAGGACGACCTTGCCCCTGAAAAACGGCCCCGTTCAAAAATCATTCTCCAGCCGTCCTCGAAAACCTGAAACATCATCCGACAACCTCCCAACACAGTTTCACCTCGAGTCTGCATTTTTAATCGACATGCAAACAGTTTACGGTGTAATGCAACGATTCGAATGGAACATTGTTTGTGATTAATGGATGCGTTGAACACCAAGCGAATTCGAACTGGTTTCCTGATTTCCCGCGAATTAATTGCTAATTTATTGTTTGCCTTTGTTCTACGAACATGTGGCTGACAATGAGTCAGAGAATGACCAACAGTTGCTAGTCCGAGCTTAATGAACCGACAAACGATGCCGGAAGAACGAAACAACTTAAACGCCAATGTTTTATTCTGTATTATTCTACATACTGTAGTAGAATTTTATTGCAAATTCTGGTTTCGTGCACCTTGAAATTTTCCTAAATTGACCTCATTTGATGACGCCTTGACGAGAGTCCTTACCACATCCTCTTTTATAGCTATTTTATAGTTTTTGAAAGTCTATGGGTAAGGATATTTTAATGGATCTTTCAAGAGTCACCTCCAGGGACGACATCTAATTGTTTATGCATAGAATGATTTTTAAGTTTTCTTTTGAAAATCGTGTTAATAGGCTCCAGAAGAAGCGTTCACAGCCATAGACAATTGTTTAAAGATTGCGGAGAAGGAATGTAACGCGAATCGAACCTCATTAGTGGATTAATAGTGTAGCCGAATAAAGGGTTGCTCGATGATCGATAAAGAACCGTTCGACGTCCGGGAACGTTAGTTTCGTGATAAATTGATCGTGCCCAGCGATCCTCGCTTAATATTCCAGCGGGATCATTCTCCGGAGAGGTCGGCCGACGATGGCGAAGAGAATTTTCGTGTTGCACGGCACCCTGGGGCCCGGCCACGGTTAACTTTCGCTGTCAAACGTCACGTAATCCAGGGCCGCCGTACGATTATCCGTCGGAGATCCGCGCAAAACATGAGAATGACCCCGCATAATGGGTTTTGCAACGTGTTCCGTTACACGGTGCTCGCCTCTGCCCGTCGAATCCTCTTCGACCAACCTCAGAACAATTTTTGCAATTGTAAGAATCGCTGCTTGAATGCTAAAGGTTAAAATAGTATATCAATGAAGCACAACACCAACTAAATATCAACATTTGAATATTTTATGCATACGATACGAGTAAGCACAGAAATACATTGTAACATCGTTGGTACAATTTCAAAGTGGAAAGCTATGCATCTTTTGTGTTCAAGCATGATATTTAAATTCCCGGGTTGAAAGTACGCGCTCGGAGCCATAAAGACGAGGATTCCGATGATGATTCTGTACAAAGTGATTCTTAATTGCTTGCAAATATTACCGATGATAGTCGAATGACGCGAAACACGCGACGGACATTATGTAAACGCGGTTTTAGGATCGCAGCGAATTAAAGAAAGTGGTCGGAACGGCTGGATACACGCTATTTCATAAGTGTACACGGTATTTCGCCATTTTATCGCGTCGCGCGGCTGTAACGCACTGGGAATCGATCGTGGAACACAACTGTGGAACACAGTTCTATGAAAAATGTATAACGATCGTTGGATCAACTTGCATATCGAGGGAAATTCCTGAAACGCCGAAAATAAATGATGAAATAACTTCTGCGACTTCTTCGGTTGTTAAACACCTTCCGGTGCACGCGAAACGAATAATTGCATGTCATGTAAAAAAAATTCTTTCGCAATTGGTTAGTCGCGTTTTTCAATTCGGCGACAAGTATTTTTGCCAAGAGCGATTTTCGATTTTGCGGCGAGCGTGCAAAATACCGCGCAGAATTGACGACCCGGTCAGGAACGCGCACGCGAAACCAGTTTATTTGCAGTGAAAGCGTCGCCCGCAAACCGTCCGAGCGTCGCGCGTCGCGTCGCATAATTAATCTGCCGTAATTATCTGCGCGCGATAATTTTTTGACCCCGCCATACTCCGTGCAACCGTACGCACAGCTGCTCCCTCGTCTTTTTCGGCATTATCGACGAGCCTACATTTCATACTCGAGGTGAAAGCGATGATAAATCCGTAACGAGATCATTTCTTCGGCATTCCTCGGATACTCCTCGTCGCAGACCTATTAACAAAAATCGTTGCACCCTGAACTTTTTCTGGGACACGTGCAGCACGATTCTGGGGCTTGGAACTGTCAAATGTTTCGCCAATTTTGCGATTAATTTGTTTAATATTTAAATGAAATGAAATGTTCTACACAATATTTGCTTCTCGATGGAAAATCGATGCGGAGGTTGTCAGAGGCGGCGATATTGTCTTTGACACATAATTTTTACCATACAATTACGCACACAATAAATATCACAGCAATTTCGTAACATTTTCTAAATTGATTTGCTCTTTTAGATCCCGCTGCTTCGAAACGGGTAATCAACGTGAATCCAGTCTTAATTTTCCCGTGGAACGTAATTAAAACGTTCGGTGCAGGACAGCCACGGATCGGATATGGAATTTTCCTGAATGGGACTTCCGTCCTCGACTTTCACGGCGAAAGGCCATTCTCGATCGCAGAGATTACGCAATTAATCCTCGAATGGTTATCCAATTTATAGGAATTAGAAGATTACAGGTTTCGTCGGAGCGGGCGGGTCTCTCTCTCTCGACAGATTCTTCTTGCAGATAATGAAGCGGAGGTGTTGTAACGCAGCGTGGGTATCCCGTTACACCTTCGACGCACGATCCACCACGAGGAAAGGTGTCCACCGCGGGAAGGACGACGATTACCAAGAGTTGAAAGTTGAAAGTGACAGTGGAAGAGGACAACCGGAGCCTACGATCTTCTCGCCGCCTGCAACGTTCACCAGGATCCGCCATTTCCCTTTCCTTTTGTTCATCTTCGTCTCGCGGATCTTCCTGACACCCATTTACCACACGTTTGTTCCAATTTTATTCCACATTCTACGACAAATTTATTACAATCTTACTTGAGTTTATTGCTATTTTATCGACAGGTTCTGTTGAAATTTTATTTTTAATTCTATGTTTATTAACTATATTTACTACTTGCATTTATTTTTAGTACCACTATAACGACCAAACTGCGGTTATTTATGTAAATTTTATGTGTCATAATATGCAAAATATATATGCAAATTTAATGCATAATTTATGTAAAATATATACAAAAAATATGTGAAACGATCGCCCTGAATAATTGCACTAGTAACGAATGAAACAGTCGAGTATAGTATAATATGATATAGAATTGTTGTGTAAGATCATATTTATTATTGCTTGTAATTGGCATTACAATATGTGACGATAGCTTTTTCTATATTTTCAACAGTCATTTGGTGCCTTTAATCAGATAAAATTAATTTATATGCCGAAATTGTCCTTTCAATATCGCAAGATGTGATGGTGGCATATTTATACCTTTTAAAGTATCGTGCTTTTATTTCCTTCGGGACGTCAATATTTTAATCATTTAAAGTATTATTAAGTCGAGACAATATTCCAAATCCTAGATTTTTCTGAAAAATATATTTATATTTTGCTCTACATTTTTCTCCACAGCCAGCAGCCATATTATCTAGATTTTGAGCAAAGTCTGTAACTAATTTAATTGAATCTTTTAATGCTAACGTATTCGATTCTAATTTCGTTATTGTAACTGGCAAAGTGGAACAATTAACTTCAATAAATGCTAAATCGTCGATAAGATCTCGATTTTTTATAATTTCTTGTGCTGTCTTAATACATGCTACACTTTGTTCTTTGAAGGATTTAACAATCTGGAAACAAAGGAGAACTTGACTATTTTGCACAAAATGAATAATTCAATTAGTCTTTACGAACATTAAGTATTACCAAATATATTTACTTACTTCCCTAATACCATGCACATGTTTTGCATAAAATATCGCCGCTTCTATCCACGTTCCCCATCGTATTACGACTGGTTCTGGTGGTAAAGGAACATTCGGCAGCTTTTCTTTGTCAATTTCTATTCTACGTGCAGCTTTCAAGAATATTTGTTTTACAGAAGCTATTAATTTATTAACCAAAGGAAAGTGCATTAGTATTTCCTCCGCTATTCTGTGCAATCACATTATATGCACCATATTGGGATAAAATAATAATTATTAAGAACAATATAACAATATTATTAACTGTTTCTTAGGTCGTGTTCATACAGAGAGCGGCAAGCGGTAGAGCAATTTATTTTTGATTATTATTACACGAGAAAAATGCAAAAAATATGCACAATATGCAAAAAGCACGCACAATATGAAAAAAGCATGCGCTATGCACAACATATGCTATATGCAAAATATGTAAAATAAGAAATATATTTTTCGAATCATCTAATCGTGACATAAATTTCTGTCCAGGTCCCACTGGTCTACCTATTTTCTATAAAAATATGCATTTACATAAACATCCGCAGTCTAATAATTACGCTGAAACGAAAAATGGGAACACCTTGCGACCGATCCGATGACCTTCTTTAAAAGGTTAAGTTTCGATCATGTCGCAGATGAGTGACATTAATGCATTCGATACGTAATCGGCTTTATTAATGATTTCAATAATCCCAGCTTTTACCATGTCTTGAATTTTAAATCAATTTTATTTCATAACCTTTTATATCTTCAAGGAATTTCTAAAATCATCCACTTTTCACAAAAAATTTCTCAATGACTTCCAAGGATTGGAAGCGTTCATTTTGGTAAGCTACAAGCTAGACAAGCTAGAGCAGTAGCATTTTCGTCGCTGAGTTCGGTGCGTTAATAATGAAATTGGTTGGTTTGGGGAGAATTTGTTGTCGGATCGAGTCAACAGCGTTCCGTTCATGGCTCGCACAACAGAGCTATCACCGTCACGGCTGAGAAAACGTAATTACAGCACTTCCTACGACAATTTCCATTCCTTTCACCTTCCTCGTCGGGTCGGTTGCAAAATCGCCGGGAAAAACGTTCGGGCGGATCGAACGCGACAATACAGGCGCCTTGTCCCTCTTTTCTCCGTGATCCTGACAGTGAAGGTATTTCGAGGACGAGACCTTATTCGATCAATCACGCGATCCTCGGAAGGACGGCCGTCGTCTAGACTCCGTTTAGACTCGAACCGGAAACAACGGTCAACGATCTACGTACAGCAGTACTCGCTTAAATTCGCAAAATCAAGGAGCAAAACATAAAATACGGAGAACATCAAACGTTTTAAAAAATTATATTACTTGCGACTCGTTAAAATGATTAAAAGTTTCTTGCAAGCGATATACAATATGTTTATTTTGCAGAAAAATGTTTAATCGTTAATAGTGGTTTGTAGAGATTTTTCTGATTAGAACCAGTCCAAACACGACGCGAATCATTTTAGTTTCGCAGATTTAATGTAACGTAAATATATATAAAATAGAATAGTATGTATGCGTATACATGATCCCATCGATCTGATTCTGTAGGTTTGTCGCACGCGTTGTCCATCCGTCGGGGTTGAAGTTGTCGGAACACGGTGGTTGTAAATAATCGGCCGGTTCGGAGCTGATCCGTGGCGGTTTTTGTCTGTTATAACAAACATTTCAGGTACGGCATAGGGTGTGCCGTAGGTACGTCGCCAGCAGCTAGTGTAAATATAATTAAGAACGTGCCTATGAACCTGTCGGGGTTGAAGTTGTCGGAGCACGGTGGTTGTAAATAATAATCGACCGGTTCGGAGCCGATCCGTGCGCGTTTTTTGTCTGTTATAACAAACATTTCAGGTACGGCGGAGGGCATGCCGTAGGTACGCCGCGAGCAGCTAGTGTAAATATAATTACGAACGTGCCTATGAACCTGTCGGGGTTGAAGTTGACGGAGCACGGTGATTGCAAATAATAACACTGTCCAACAAATTTCAACTCTTTTTGGTTATTTCGATTCCCACTATGCGATTCTTATAGAGTTTTTCGCGCTGATTCCGAATCTGACCTTAATTTTTCTCCTATACGTATAGTTTTTTAGAAAATTGAGTTTAAAAAAAAGACACATTTTTCAACTTTGAACAATTATTGCGATGTTATTATAAAAAATATTGAATTCTGTAGACTTTTTTGTGATAAGATTCTGTAGACTTTTCCGAATACAGTGATATCCAATAATAATACATTACGATCGGTTAAACATGTTTAAACAACGATTAAAGACGGAGAGACACTATTTTTGCACCCATTTTTGAGGATATTTTTCAATTTATATAAAAAAGTAAGGGTCCAGCGGAAAATCAAACTATACCACGCGATAGAGAAGACTTTCATCTTGAGAAACCACCCTTTCAAATTTCCAACATCGACGTTTTTTTCGATCCAGAAAGCAAAACATCTTCGCCCGACATGAGTTACCGCCTGTGGTGCTCTTCCACTAGCGCGGTCGTTCGACGGGATACGGCGCGGGACGGTGTGACTGCGATGCAGTCGCTTTAAGCGCCCAATTATGTCTGCTTATTTAAAACGTTATATTTATTATTTATTACTATATTCCCACTCTATTAATATATTTATTCTTTATTTATTATTTTATAGTAAAAGTAGGAATTTACAAGATAGAAAACATACCTAAATCTTCTTTCTTCTTGACTGACGTTTACGAGATGTTTCCGATTCTGTTATTAAACTCCAACAATAGTCTGCAAGCATGGATGTTCTATCTTTTCCCAAGTATCTTGTTTCCATAACCAAAATGTCTCGATGGAACCTTTCACCGTGTTCATCGCTTACATCGCCAAGGTGAAAAAATAAATTATACCAAGTACAATTGGCATGCATGCGCAGATTTAAAAGTGATTGCAATTGTTACGGGACTGCAAGCTGGATATACAAAACATTGCTGTTTCTTGCGTGAATAGGAGAATACGTATAGGAGAAAAATTGAGGTCAGATTCGGAATCAGTGCGAAAAACTCTATAAGAATCGCATAGTGGGAATCGAAATAATTTTTGGCTGTTGGACAGTGTAATCGGCCGATTCGGAGCTGAACCGTGCGCGTTTTTTGTCTGTTATAACAAACATTTCAGGTACGGCATAGGTTGTGCCGTAGGTACGCCGCCAGCAGCTAGTGTAAATATAATTAAGAACGTGCCTATGAACCTGTCGGGGTTGAAGTTGTCGGAGCACGGTGGTTGCAAATAATAATCGGCCGGTTCGGAGCTGATCCGTGCGCGTTTTTTGTCTGCTATAACAACCTTTTCAGGTACGGCGGAGGTCATGCCGTAGGTACGCCGCCAGCAGCTGGTGTAAATATAATTAAGAACGTGCCTATGAACCTGTCGGGGTTGAAGTTGTCGGAGCACGGTGGTTGCAAATAATAATCGGCCGGTTCGGAGCTGATCCGTGCCCGTTTTGGGTCTGCTATAACAACCTTTTCAGGTACGGCGGAGGGTATGCCGTAGGTACGCCGCCAGCAGCTAGTTTAAATATAATTAAGAACGTGTCTATGAACCTGTCTATCATAACAAAATTTAAAGTCTATAAAACTTAATCGTGCACCATACCGAAGAACAACGATCTCGATCTCGATCCGAGTAGAGAATCCATGGAGAAGCCGTGGAATGTGCGCGGGCGTCGAAGAGAGGTGTGGTCGAGAGGCTCGAGGACAATGCAACAACGCGAATTCGAGCGAGCGGCCGATTCAGAGAACGAGCGTCGCTTTGAAATGGGTCAGCGAGGCGTTTCGCGCGAGTTACACACGGATCTGCTCCGGTTTCACGGGGCGATGAATCCTCGGGGTCGTCGACTTTCGATTCGTTCGATTCGATGATCGACGAAGGACGAACCGAGAGCCGAGCGGCTTTTATTTCGCGCACTTTCGGACTCGATCGCCGCTCGGCTCCTTCGCGGGAACCTTGACGGGATCACTTTTATCGATCGACGTCACCTCGATCCTGGTCCTGCTCGAGGATTCTGCGAACCCGCTGCAGCCTCCGGATCTAGAAATTCTTCAAATCACCATCACGCGATCCGGCTGCTTTTTCGATTTTCGAAGTTCTGTCTGCAAAATTAGTTGTGGAGCCGCATTTACTATAATAACTCTAGCATTTTACTCTCTTTGGATTTTGATTTTATTCAACATCCTTGTATAAATGTTAATTTTCAGGGTCTTCATTTATCCTGTAGACTGTGGGCGTTGAATTAATATTTCAGACCCAATTTCATATATTATCGTTTCATAAATGTTAATCGTTCGAGTCAGAAAATTACCAACATTAGGAATGTTGAATATTACTCTACAGTGTGAAACATTTTTTCTTCACAGGCTCAACAGCGTCCGCGGTTAGGTTCCACTCATTCTGTGGCATTCATTTACATTTTCTAACTATTTTATACATGATTTTTGCAGCAGTAAATAATTTTCAACGGATACAACGAGTTATTCCACCTGGTTTGATTTATTCCACAGGCTCGGTGGGAACGAACTTTTTCTGACTTCCGCCGCCATCTTGATCTTGATTGATAAAGAACGGAATTCAGTTGTCCGTGTATGTACCTAATTCACTGACCTACTATATGTATATCGATGAAATAGCTGTCTCGGATCGGATACCGTCAGCTAATGGGATTCAAATTTAAAACGCATGCATAATTCAATTCGCAGTCGAACGACTTCTTAATGGGACGGCTCGTGGGAGCGCGGGAGATTTGAATTGAAGAATACTTCCGGTCTCGGAATACAACAATTCAATCCTCGATCCCTGAAGTAAAATGTTTCCTTCTTGTCGGACCAACACGGTTGGTTTTTCTAAATGAGATGAAGCCAAAATGAAATCGGTGGCATCGTTCGATAGAACGATGTAAGTACAATCTACATCTTTTTTGAAACAGGGAAAAATTGGTTACATTGCCTAATAACAGGCCGAAGAAAGCCACCTAAGAGAAAGCGTTAGGAATCAACCTTCTTAGTTTTTTGAATAGAAATCGCTGTTATAGCAGTCGCAAGGTCTACGTAATCAATTGTCACGTGGAGTTCACAAAGGTTAAGAATTATAATTTATAATAGATGTTTATGATCGAACTCATCTACGTTTAATGAGTCTATAGGCAATTGACTTCTCAACGCAAAGAGACTAACGAATCATTTTTGCGAACGTTAGTATTCGAACCGAGCTTTTCAAGTTTCTTAAACGGAAATGGTCGCGGCAGTGGAAGAAAGGGGTGGACTGACACGACGATCGATCGTGTCGTGATCGATGAACAGCCCCGGATGGGTCGCGGATTAGGTTTTCAACGGGCCGTGGAAACCGTCGATCCCCGCGTAATCGTTTTTCCATTGACTGAGTTTTTCCCCGGGGGCCGGGTCTATCGATCAGCGCCGCGTTTCCAGCGATTTATTCCTCGTTCAACGCCGGAATGAAAGGGTGCGAGAAGCGAGGAGAATTTTTGCTCGGCCATCCGTGACGATCCCGTAACGCCGGTAGCGGAACACAGGGTTTATTATTATGCGTTACGTCGCCGCGCAGCGGTTACGCTAATGCGTCCTGCACCGGAACGCGTCGAAGAAACGGCGCTAAGAGCCCCATAAATTCGCCGGCTGTCTCTTTTCATTTATCCCCTCCCCTTCCGACGCTATCCCCCCTCTCACTTTGTCTACGCTTTGACAGCGACGACATAACTCGCGGTTCCCCGCAATCGGCTCCAAACGATACCGTTTTCCCGCGATTGCGATTACGATTGCGACATTACGAATCGGGCTTTCCCCTCCTCTTCTTCTGCCAGCAGATTACGCTCGGCAGAAGCAAGCCTTTTATGTTCCGTATAGATCACAGATGAAGCTCACAAAATTTCGTGCGAAGCGTTCTCTCGCGTGGCTTTCAGGTTTTCTGAGATTTAATTGTGAAGAAGGTGAATTTTTAACTTTCGGATTTTTTTCTGACTCAACCGTGAAAGCTACAGGGATGACTTTTACCAGAGATGATTCTGCTGAGTCTCCTGAACAGGATAGTATCTTTTTTATCGTTACAAACATTTAGTCACTTTTCAAATTGATAGAGCATGCAACGCTGACAGTGGCTGGCGCGTGACACATTCAAATGAACGATCACGATCTCCCTCTGATCTTGGCAGTGAACTTTCCTGAAATCCCAAGGATCCACAGATCATCCCATAAACGAGCGTGTCCTCTTCGCTGCAGGAGAATCGATTACTCGCGAACAATTTGACGAGCCCGCAATTAAATCGGCGTCAAGCTAACCGATCGCCCCCGCGAGAGGCTACCAATTTCGAGGTGAACGATGTATAATCATTTCCATTATGCACATACCGAGCCCATCGATCGATCGAATCGAATGCTCGGCGAGGTTGACGAGCCGAGAGAACCGTTCGAATCCCACGAATGGCGAAGCATAGGTCGCCGGTTTGAATCCGGCTTCGACTTCGGAATTTTTCCTTGTCGGACATGACGGGGAGCCTACCTTTCTCTTTGACGCTTTAGTGGCAAACCGTTTGAGTTATGAGAGCCGGGAGACGAGTCTGCGATCAAGAGCCTTCGATAGCTCAGTTGGTAGAGCGGTGGACTGTAGTTGGCTGGCGAGATTGCTGAGATATCCATAGGTCGCTGGTTCAAATCCGGCACGAAGGAATCATTTTTGTTAGCTGCATTCCCGTTTCGTTTAGTTCCGCTAATTGGTCATGAATTGTTGTCGAAGAAGAAATTCGAGAGTACCTTCGATAGCTCAGTTGGTAGAGCGGTGGACTGTAGTTGGTTTAAAATGGCAAAAAGAGACATCCATAGGTCGCTGGTTCAAATCCGGCTCGAAGGAATCATTTTTGTTAGCTGCATTCCCGTTTCGTTTAGTTCCGCTAATTGGGCATGAATTGTTGTCGAAGAAGAAGTTCGAGAGTACCTTCGATAGCTCAGTTGGTAGAGTGGTGGACTGTAGGTGGTTTAAAATGGAAAAAAGAGACATCCATAGTTCGCTGGTTCAAATCCGGCTCGAAGGAATCATTTTTGTTAACTGCATTCCCGTTTCGTTTAGTTCCGCTAATTGGTCATGAATTGTTGTCGAAGAAGTAGTTAGAGTACCTTCGATAGCTCACTTGTTAGAGCGGTGGACTGTAGTTGGTTTAAAATGACAAAAAGAGACATCCATAGGTCGCTGGTTCAAATCCGGCTCGAAGGAATCTTTTTTCTTTTAGCTGCATTCCCGTTTCGTTTAGTTCCGTTAATTGGTCATGAATTGTTGTCGAAGAAGAAGTTCGAGAGTACCTTCGATAGCTCAGTTGGTAGATCGGTGGACTGTAGTTGGTTTAAAATGGCAAAAAGAGACATCCATAGGTCGCTGGTTCACATCCGGCTCGAAGGAATCTTTTTTCTTTTAGCTGCATTTCCGTTTCGTTTAGTTCCGTTAATTGGTCATGAATTGTTGTCGAAGAAGAAGTTCGAGAGTACCTTCGATAGCTCAGTTGGTAGATCGGTGGAACCCATAGCGAGAGATTTAAATTCTCAACCACAATCCCGCACCGTGACTGGATCAATTTTGAAAGACTCGATTTTAAGAAATATTGGTTTCTCTCCATCGACTGTACCCACGTGACAGAACTCCAAAGCCGCAAAACATCTAGAAGGACTCCACAGTTACGTGCAACCCACACATAATCGATATTAGAAACTAACTTCTACTAGCTCAACCAAAATAATCGGAGGGCATCGGCCTATTGTATATCGTCTTTAGCATTAAGTATTATTTATTATCCTAGCTTATAAGATTGTAAGATCGTTTATTGGTTTTTAACAGTGATCAGTACACTGTCTTTTCCCCAAGACGTAACATAACCAATATACATACCAAACATTTTTTTAATATTAGCATATTAAGACTGAACCGAAACACATAGACTGTATAAGATAGTGTGCATAAGAGTGTTGTTAACATACAATCAATTATGTATTAACCTCGAAGTCGTATTGGTTGGTTTTGTTATGTTTACCAGTTGGTACCATTAAGTTTAAGAATGTTCTTTTTTTTATAAACCAATAAACATATTATCAAAAAAAAAAAAGGTAGAGCGGTGGACTGTAGTTGGTTTAAAATGACAAAAAGAGACATCCATAGGTCGCTGGTTCAAATCCGGTTCGAAGGAATCATTTTTGTTAGTTGGACTCAGCTTATGGCGAAGACTTGCGTTAATTTCGAATGAATCCTCGTTTGTAAGAATTTTTAAGAATTACTTTGATGGCTCGCGTGGTGGATTTTAGTTGGCTGGATATGGTAAAATTTTTGTTGGCCTAATTCGTTTTCTGTCGATAATTTTTGCGTATTTGAAACGAATCCTTCTTCGTGAAAACTTTAAAGAACACCTCAATAGCTGGATGTAGTAAACTGAGACCCCCATAGGTCGCTGGTTCAAATCCAACTCGGAGGGATTTTTTAAATGAAAATTTGTTTCTTTAATCATCGTGTGCAACTCGTAAACTGATAATACAAAGAATCCTAGAGTAGTTCACTGTTTTCAATGGGCGGGGAGTCTGCGACAATGATGTTTTTTTTAAACAAATACCATACCTATATAACCTGAGATTATCATTTTTCTATTACTAAATATGTGCTTCCTAATAAATTAATCTGACCGGTTCGTTCCGTAGAGAATGTAAAAATTTGACCACCTAATTAAGAATTAAATAATGGTTGAAGGTGACCATTCGAATATGAAAGTATAAGAACGTATAGCGATTCATTAAATATTTTTTCCCGATCAGAAGAGACCGGTAAAAAAAATGGCACTTCTCAAGCACCTTCGATAGCTCAGTTGGTAGAGCGGTGGACTGTAGTTGGTTAAATAATGGCAAAAAGAGACATCCATAGGTCGCTGGTTCAAATCCGGCTCGAAGGAGAATTCTTTTTGCCATTACTTCTTTCGTTTTTCCTGAAATTTTATAATTTCTCTGTGTACAGAGTATATCGAGCGATCGTAATAATATTCAAATAACTTTTTAGTAAATACTTTACGCTGTAATCGGTGAATCAATTAAGTGTTACAAATTACAAAAGACGTATCATGTTACTCATATTTAAGCAAGGTCTTCCACGATCCTTCGATAGCTCAGTTGGTAGAGCGGTGGACTGTAGAGGTTATGTTCGATTGTAGTCATCCATAGGTCGCTGGTTCGAATCCGGCTCGAAGGAAGAATTTTTTTTTTCACGAAATAATCATTTTTATGCAATGTATGTTCGCCATTGTTGCACATACAATATTTCTGAAACTATAAACTGAAAATTATATTTTTTAACGCGGAATTGTGAGGCGATTTAAAATAAATGGCCCCGAAATACATCGCTTTATTAAGGTTAATCAAAACTAACTTGTCTCGATTATGTACTTGATTATCTTTACAAGCCTAATCGCCACACCTGAGATGTTAGAAACATTCTAAAAGCACCACTAAGACGTAGTTAATACCAATAATTAGCCGACACGGTGAATTCCCCGCCAAGGGAGGAAATATTTCGTTCGCTTCGTTCTAGAGTGCAATTATCTCCGACGGAGGCAATGCGATTAAATTCAGATGAAACCACCAAGGAAATCCAATCGCTGGCATCGACTCCCTTCACCCCCTTCCCCAGAGAATTTCAATTAACGCGGTGCAGATTAGTCGCGGGACTCCAAAGGAGCCGACAGAGGGACAAATAATTCAGCTATTCGGCTTCTGTGCTGTAGTCGACACGATATTACAGTCTCTTTTCCTATGAAAGGAATCTGGAACGCTGACAGCCACTGTAATCGTCCACTATACTCCCATGATCCAAGCTGAGTCAGGTTTAAACGGTTCTCCGTGTGTTTATGGCCGAAATGAACATATTAAGTTCAACATTTCAGACGTCCCAAAAAATTAAAACTCTTACATGAAACATCCCACAAAATCGATCCACTATAATTAATTAAGCCCATAAAGATCACAATGAAATTGTAAAGATCAATTGAGCCATCCACATAATATTGACGCAACTGGCAATTTATTGAAATTATTAAGATGAGAAATGCATTTTTATGTAACTCCTGTATGTCATAATTGCATCATGTAATTTTTTTAAGTTTAAAAATTCGCAGATTAGTTATAATTGATCAGAAAAAACATTTTATATTCATGTCTCTTCTTTTGAAAAACAGCTTCTCAATTTCTACGAGGTCACGATTTTCTGACAATTGATTTTGTCATGGAATTCCGTCGACGATCGAGTCCATTCAGGCCCGGATCATCGGATGATCCGCGATGAACGGTGTCGCGATGCTTATCGGAGAAACGGCGAGATTACTAATGTGAGACCACGCGCGTTCCCTGACACTGACACTGTCATTGTGTCTAGGAACGCGGCTGCGGATCGATCGGCCTCTGTCATCTCGGAATTGAACGGAGAAATCGGGTCAGAATTGAAACGAGCGGGTGCTCGGAATGGCAACGATCTGGCTTTTGGTACTTTTACTCGTTCGATCGGTGCGACTTCGTGCTCTCCCGCGTTATCGGCGAGCGACTATTTCCTTTTTCATTGCGGATGTTTGTGGGAGATCGCAATTGAAACGGCACGTAAGTAATTGGGGGAATAAATATGGGTTTTCTGTGCCAGAGAAATCTCTGTGCAGCAGGAATGGTAACGAAGCTGTCATTTCACTGATACTTTCTTGTATGTAGGTGAGTAGGTATAAACTTGCGATAAACAGTCCACTCTTTACGCCAAATAAAAATTTCTTGCACATATTCTTAGGCACGTAATTAAACGATTTCTCTATTAATCAGAATAAATTGACAATAATTAATTCGATAAATATTCAATCGATCGGTAGAAATACCCAATTTTAAGACTACCTATTTGTTGTGAAATGAAAACAGCAACAAAGTTGTTATTTTATCGACACTTTCTCGTACCTGCAAACGCAGAACAATTTCCATGAATCTCGACGAATCAGGTTTTCTATCATGATTCTTTCGAAGAACTCCTTCGTCGCTATCTTATCTTCTATCTTTTACGTCACAGCTCGTTCAAGCCTAACTTCTCGAATGATTACCAATTTTGAGTATCGACAATTATGCTCCGCGCAGCCAAATATCATTCACTGAAAATATTCGGTTCGCCACTTTTACCGACAACATGGCGACAGCTCAATTACGTTGATGCTGCTCCAGCATCTTATTCTACTCTGTTTGATAAATGAGGTACTAAAACATTTCAGCAATGCAGGTTAGCAACAAATGTTGGGAACGTGTTCATTTCGAATAAAATTTTTGCACAGCTTCGAAAGTAATAGAGTGAATTAATGAACCCATAATGCAGGATTGAGAGATTGTAAAGTAGAAACTATCGGTGAAAATGAAACGGAGAGTCGCGATTTCATACGGGTCGGCGCATCCAGCTTGTTTATAAAGGTCGCGACGAAGAAGTTACTATTATTATCGCGGCGAGCGATACAGAAACGACTTCGGAAACTGCGAGTTTCTTGGAAGCGGTTTCCTTAACGAGCGGATTCTTCCGAAGCTCCGCCGTCGTCTGGAGAACGTTAACGAGATTCCTGCATGATCCGCTCGAAAGATCATGCTCGGCATCCTGTCGAAGGAGCCTTAGCCAGGGACGGCCTTGCCCGGCGCCGAGATACGCAGCTTTCTCTACTTTCGCTTGCGCGCGAGATTTTCAACCGACCCGGCCTCGCCATTGTCGTCGCTCGATCCTCTCGATCCGTCTACGATCGATCCCGCTCGCTGACAATGTTCCTGCATTTGACCGAGTGAAGTTACGTGGACCTCCAATTTGATATTTAAACAAATTCTTTTGAATTTTTACGAAAATAAAGACGAAATTAGACTGCAGATTTCATGCAATTATTGCAAAAATGATTCAATCCATTGTAAAATAGTAAACACATTTAAAGGTTGTATTATTTTAAAATGAGAAACAAATTTGTGTATGTAGCTTCTGTAGCTTGAAATCGATGCAGACAATTTTTATTTTGAAATAAAAATTCGCAGTCTAATTTAAGACAATGAGTCATTTTGATAAAAGTACAGAAGTAAGATTATTGTCTGTATTTTAGTCTTTGGCCAATTGAAATTGTTCGAATGTAGGATCGTTATCGCCTAGCATCAAATAATCTTGTAGAACATCAGCACTACACATTCAGTAAAAGTGAATCGGTAAAAGAAGAATTCTATTAGCTTGGATTTTATTTGCAGCGGTTTATCTACAGGATAAATAAATCTGGGTTCGCCGCAGTCGTTGCAATGCAGATCATAATTTTCTAACATAAAGTGAACGTTCCATACAATTCTGTAGAACATCATCACTATTCATTCAGCAAAAGTGAATCGGTAAAAGAAAATATTAAAGTGTATTAACTCGTCTGCGGTATAATAAAATTGGGTTAATTGGAGTAGTTTCGAACAATGAACACTATCCTGTAACGTGAAACAGAACGAACTATCTAATACTTAATGTGTAATACCTTCGATCAATCGCGAAGCATTATTTCTGTACCTGTCGATGTATTTCGCTGTTACTTTCTTTTCTACTTTTCCTTATTTATTGGCATGTTGGCTTTATGGTCAATATTCATTTTGTACAGCACTGGGTTGGAGGACATGCCTGATAATACTGGTATCTAATAATAATGATGATAGCAATATTTTCTCGAGCTGGTTTGAGGAACAGGTTCGGAGCTAGGAGATTCCGAAGAGGTACAATGATGGAACCAATGGTTTACGATGGAAAGCGTGAATCGATGCAATAAACGGCTACACGAAAAAATTCCGAATGGCATCTGGTGAAACCCGATGAAGCCGGAAACACAAGAAATTGTTGGAGATGAAAATGCTCGACCGCGAGAAACAAGAATCAAAATCTCTGGGAAGATGCTTCGTATAATCCTTTTCTTTAAAAAATGGTACGTAAAACAGCTCTTAGACTCTTTGACTATTTAGATGCGAAAAATCGTCTAAACTTTCAACAATTCTTCGGTATAGTAAAATTATACTCTTCGTTTCCTCGCAATAATGAATAATTTTCTAGTATATATATTTTTTCCTCCACAAAATGCAGGTTGCTTTGTCTGCTTAGACTAAAAATCACCTACAACTTCAATGATTCTTCAGTGTAAAAATTCCTTTCCTCCACAAAATGGCACATAAGATGGCCTCTTAACTTTTTCGGAAGGTACCGAAAAATTCAATCGATACATTTTCCACTTTTTCCACAGATTGAACATTCTTTCTACGTACAAATTACGAATTAAGTGCAAAGTCGGATGCATAGTGCATATTCGCAGTTCGCTCGGCGGGATCGATGCAGAATCGTCGTGCGGGGAGTGAAAAGGCAGTTGAGCAAATTGTGTCGGTGATTTCGCGAGCGTCTCGCGCGTCGTCGAGCAAAACGCATCGCTCGACAATAAAATACGGCCCCCGTTCGAATCGGCACCGGCTTACCAAAGATTTATGCGGCCGGGAGATCGGAATTTAATTGCGACATTTGCTGATTGCCTCCGCAGTGCGTGGGTGCACGCGATTCCGCCGATGCGTTGGAAAATTCATCGACGAAATTCTTTATGAAGTTGCATGGGATGCGATTGCTTGTGAATTGTGCCGCGGCGATGAAGATCCTCTTACGAACATCTCTAACAAACCTTGCGTTCATGTTTATCAAAAGATACGATTTTGCAAGTTACCATTTTTCTGAGGAGGCAAACGATATCTTCAAGAATATATTTCGTAGAATATAATTAAAATGCAGATTTAACACACGGTATAATACAAACGTCAGTCCTGCTGCATTTTCTCAATGAGGACCATTTTAATAATCTCTACTAGATAAATCACGACCTCCTGACGCTGAATCAGCCACAAGCAAAACAATTGAAATATAAAAATGCGCAGTCCACTATCAGAGTACAATTAATACTTTACGTCAAAAAAGTTCCTAAATCCACACACGTGTCACAGCGAGGAAAAATGGACAGGTCCGCGAGACAACGTCAATTAGCGTCAAATAAAATTGCATGAATTAAATGTCGCTTTTCCCGGCGAGAAAAATGTGTAGGTTACCATGGAGATAACTCCTGGAAACGGTGAGGAATATTTGCGGAGGCATTTTGCGGATTTTTCGCGGCGAAAGATCGCGCTTTCGAGAGGAGGGTATCCAGTGGCGGCTGGGATCGTCGCGGAATGGAAACGATGCATAAACGGCGAGGAAAGAGAGGCCGCATCGGAATGCAAACTGCTGGTATTTCGCGAGGTTACAATCCTCTTTCTCTCTTTCCTATGTTTCTTTTCATCTGGCAAGCGCGAGTCCGCCACGCGGAAAATAACGGCACCGGTAATTTCTGTCCGCGGCTCGAGCTAACAAATTGTCCCGGCTGATCGCAATCGACAAGTCAATCGATTACCATTGTGATCCCATCACGTTCCTGAACGGGCTACCGTGCCATTAAGTGCCGTTTTACTTTCGCGGCCGACGCAGATCGTAATCGCGATCTTTTGTTCGCTCGCAGCAAAGCCTTCAGCTGCTCGTTCGACCAGAATCGTTTCCTTTCTTGGCCCCTGGAGCGACTGATCGGTCCCCTCGAGGTGCCATTTCTTCATTATACCGAGAAAAGGTCCATGCTGTTTTATTTTACTCGATTAACACGGCGGCTACCGTGCCATTCTGTATTCAAACTACCATCTGGATTCTTGATACTTGAACTATTATTAGTCGTGAAAAAGCATTGTTCAACCATAAGCCTGGGCTCGTTTCAAGAAGACTCTCCGATGAAGATAGATGCAGAAGATATTGAAAAAATTTTCTGATGAACGAATTCACCATGGTTTCGAAGATTGAAGCTTCTTCTTTGCAACGAATTCTTAAAAATTGTTGTACGATTTCTTTTGGACCTTTTATGCAAGAAAGATGAAGAGCAGTCGTGTACTTTTAATTCGTTCGCGATAAAGAATTTCCGGTCTCCTTACATGGATTTACTAGTAACGGCTATTTTTACGTTGAGATAAGTCATCGGATTGAATATGCGGCAGGTTGTTGTCTAGAACGCTTAAAGTTATTCTACAGTGTACGTTCTGACGTAAACCAGGAATCGCTAGCTGCATCTCAAACATATTTCTTCGAGCAATGCCAATTTGAAAGACTTTAACAGTTACACGTTGCGGTATCTGGTTGTAATCGGTGCGTGCTGCGGCCATGTTGCTATGTTGTTTTATCTGATTAAACGGACGCGGAGAGAACCGAAGGTGCGAGGCGATTAAAATCATGTAACGCCTGTTTAACATTGTAAAATTATTCTATTCGTCACGTTTCTCGCTTTGCAAGATTCCTTCGTTTATTCATCGTTCTATATTTAGATGCGTGGCTCAAAGTTACCATTAATTTTCCGAGGTTGCTCAAGTTCATTTACAGTCCTGCTGCACGAATTGAATTTAAACGTCGTTACGAATAGACTGCAGTTATTTATGCAAAATAGCAATGGTCCAAGTCAACGATAAGAGACAGAAGTTAACTGAAAATGCATTTCCTCTATTAATCATTTTAATCGGTCGAAAATGATATAACATCGTTAAATTCACCCACTCCGCTCCTTAGTTCTAATTCCCAACACTGAATACATCAACCCATTTACCAATCCACCCCTTTCAACTTCCTCAGCATTCGATCTTGACTTCAGCATCCCCTAAACCCATCATCCTGCGTCCCACTTTCCCCAAACTCGACAAATCTCCAAAACTCCCAACTCCTTCAAACCTCCCATTCCCCAAAAACTCAAACTCAAACGTAATCAAAATCCCAAGAGGAGGATCGACAAGATCAACATCGACCAAACAAGAATCATCGCCAAAAGATACCCTCGCGCAGGATCTAGGATCAAATACGCAAAACAAACAACTCCGTGCACGTTCTCGCAAGTTTCTCTTTTATTAAAGGCTCCGTTCGGTAATTGATAGTATCACTTAGCTTTAATAATGTACATACATCATTTATTATCATTATATTCATATATATATATATAAAAGTTCGGCGGACCCTTAGAAAAGTAAGGGCACCGAGCGGGGAGCGGAAGCTCCTCGGGACAACGGAGCTCCTGGGGGCCAGCAGGATCACGCCGGGGCCAACTAGATCAGCTGATCCACTCTCTG
>CM052191.1:6965981-6979126 GCA_028455805.1 Lasioglossum figueresi
AAGTGGGAGGTCACGCGCGTTCTCTACTATACACAATCGGGGCGGGCCCCGTTTTTGCCGGGTGAGGCCCGGTCGTTTCTTTTGGGTCCGTGGCGGGGTGGGGGATGGGGCGACGTATGGTGGGGCGTCCCATGAACACCATGGAATGATGGGATCCGCTGTCTCGTCGTCGTCGTCGTGGCGTTCGCGTAGCTTATCACAGATCGCTGGTGCGACGCGTCGAGCGTTTTCGCGCGTCCAGGGGACGGCTCGGCAGTTTCCCAGGACCCTATCACCATGGATGACCTTGGATGACCTTGGATAACCTTGATTTGCGTTGGTCCAGGGCCCAGGGTTACCCTGTACCGTAGTCGAGCCGGCTCCCGGTCGAAAACGTATGCGACGCCCACCTTGAAACTCGTGAAGAATCAGATTCAGGGGATTGAGGAGGATCGTCGGGGATTAGTTGAACGCCTGCGGGGTCTGACTTTAGACGAGATCGGGACCTGGGAATTCTAGAAGAAACCGTCTCCGGTCGGGTCGTTCACCCACGGGTAGTTGTTCGGGCAGCGTACGCAGGTCTGCAGGTTGATGGTCTCGCCGGGTACCTCTTTCGAGGTCAATTTGCAGGTGTGTGGCACCCAGCAGGCTTGATTGCCGTCAACGACACACTTCTCTCTCCAGGGCTCGAAGTTCTTCGACTCGGTGACCGTGCGCGGGTTCTGGATCCACTGGATCACCTGGGTCATCGTCACGAAGTACACGTCGTTGCGGTCCTTCAGGATCTCGTCGATCCAATAGAGGAACGCGTCCAGGAACTCGGGGTTGTTCTTCAGCCAGGCCGCGTGGAAGTAGAGACCCAACGGGGCACGGTTCTGCTCGTAGTGTCGTTCGAAGTTATGGTTCAGGAAGTTGTAGAACTGGTCGCCGGTTAGGATGTTGCTGCAGGAGTCCACCATGGCGCAGCCCGGAAGGTACTCGTCGTTTTGAGGGTCCTCGCGTCGGTCTAGCTCGTTCATCACCATCTCCCAGACTGCGTGCGACCTGGGGAGGAATTATGGTTAGGTGCGTGACAGCTGCTTCCTCTGACGGAGCAAGGAAGTAGCTTAACACTAGGTTCATCGAGCACTAGAAGTGGCTATTTCACATTACTTTATCGAGAATGCGGGGAGGTTAATGGATTGGCACGCAAAGCGTCAAGTGATTTAGGTTACCTGGTGGGGCAATGTTGAAGGTTTCCGTGGCAGCGATGCGGCATCCTGAAGTACATGGTGTAAGGCCACAGCGGCGGGTTGTTCAAGGCCGCGGTGATGGTAGAATCGTAGAGGAACGCCTGCTCCTCCATCATGGTGAACTGATTATTGCCACCCACTCTCAGGTAAGGTGCTCTGACTCCGACAACGCTGTTGTCGGTCAAATTAGCGAACTTCTCGGCGATGATCCTCATACCGGCCATCTCCTTTGCCCAGTCGTCGACGGTCGCGTCCGACCAGAAGCGCTCGTCGTCGTTGTGTCTTTGGGAGAAATGAATTTTTGTCGATTTAACACCCATGTCCTACCGCTAAGGATCTCAGAGAAAAGTCTGAACATCGCCCTAACTAATGAGCAAGTCTCTTAGAACGAGCATCGTTTGATCAATTTACTTCTGGGCGACCTTTTTACCATTTTTATACAAAATATTATAAAAAATCATTAAACAATTTTCAGATAATATCATTGCTAGATATACTGCAAGTGTATGAAGGTCCAGAGGATCGAGAATCAAAATGGCCACCGGCGATGTAGAGCCAGCGATCCTGATAATGCGGATCTATATAATGCGGATTACAGAGACGGGTTTGAACGGGTGTCCCATGGACGATTTGCTTACGAGATAGAGTGAACGGCGATCTCGTGTCCTTTCCGGTGCATTTCCTGCATCGCCGAGTAGTTGGTGTACTTGTGGGAGACGAAGAAGCTGGCCTTGATGTCGCAGCCGTTCGGGTTCTTTCGTTTCCCGTTGAAGATCTCCTTGTAGAGGCCGATGTTGTTGTTGTTGATCGCGTCGTCGAAGGTGATCGTGATCATCTGGGGGACGTCTTTCGAGGGGAGGTCGCCGGGGATCAGAGTACCGTCCTCGGAACAGAAGCAATCGGGAAGGACACAGACAACGGGGTCGCATGGTGGCGCTCTGTTAGGGTCGTTGTCCATGTCTGGAATTGCAAATGGTCCGATTGTTCCCCTTTTCCGCCTTCGTTTGCATTTGTATTCGCGTTCCTGAACGAGTCCAGGAAGAACAAAGACTCCGGGAAAGATACAGGCGCCATATTGGTACGGCGGTAGTCTCTGGGCGCCATTGAAACGCGCAAGACAGACTTTTTAACACGGTGACTGCCACGCGAATTTACTTGATACTTACATGATAAATTATTACAAGTTCTACAATTAATTTACATGTCGAATGAAATGCCGCTCCGATCTTTATAGATACTCTGAAAATTGGCGCGACCCGAAACGATCTTTTCATCGAAAACCGAACAAATCCTTTAATTTCGGCAGAAGCTAGATCCGAAGAAATTCCCCGGGAACGTCCAATTATATTAGCGCTCTGGCAGCCATCGAATCCAATTACTCTGAATTGCTACAACCGCTGCCAATTACTCCCAATCCCCACGACCGCTGCCAATTACTCCCAATGGTAACAATCACTGCCACTTATTCCTAATCCTAACAATCACCTCCAATCAATCTCCGTTTCAGAGCGACTATCGCCACAATTCGGAGAAATATGTAAATAAATCGCAATGTTTCACTCACCGCAAATGTTCTCGTCGGATCCATCGGTACAATCCTTTTCACCGTTACAGAAGAGTCCTCTCTCGATACAGGACCCGTCCCCGCAAGCAAGAAAACCATCTTGACAGAGCGGTTCCTCGGTGTAGAGCAACGGTTTCGCTTTTCGCTCTTTGTTCTTCAGTTTGCAATTGTTCACCGAGTCCTTCCAGTCGCAGGTCTGCTTGTCGATGTCGAAGTAGAGTCCTGCGGGACACCTGATCGCCTGCAGCCCGGAACTGGTGCACTGGATCACGTCACGACAGTTGTCACCCTCGCCCGCTACCAATCGGAACCATTCTCCCGCGTCTTTGTCCTTGCAGATCTCGCTCTCGAAGCTCTCCTCCTTTTTCGCCTCCTCTTGCCGCTTCACTCGGTCCAAGCCCTCTGAAAACACACAGTGCGTCCATTTTTCAAATTTATTTTCCCTTCTTTCCAATTCACGCTAGAGCTACCTGAACGAGACTGATGGATATTTCTATAAAATAATTAGATTCCGGATTTTTATGCGATATCAAAATTGTGTCCATTACAAGAGACAAAAGCACTTACTTATTTTCTTATTAATTTATATAAATAATATATAAATAAATATTCAGAAATGCAAAATAGCAGTGCATAATATTTAGCAATTTTTTAAACATGGTTTCAGAGGTACTTCGTGCAGTAACACTTTCTATTGTTCCGAATGTAACAGTGGTTCGTTCAATTGAATCGCGGGAACGGTTATAATATTCTGGGTTAAAATATATTATTTTTATATACAAATGATAATAGACAATCACATTGGCACCGAAGTAAAATTTAATGAAGATATATCTTTAAGAGATTATGTTTTCCACTATTCCTGTGTCTTCCTCTGTGTACGTTTTTACTGGAGGATAATCGCAAATTTTGGCAACAGAATATCGCCGCTGGGACCCCGGCTGATTCGCTTTCGCGACAAACAGTGACATTCCAAAAAGTTCTAGCGTGTCCTCGAGAGAGCGTCTCGCAAACAAAATTGGCCAGTCGCGAATTTCTTCGGCGAAACGCTGAGATTTACAGAGTTACGTAACTCGGGCTGGCGATATCAGTTGCGAGATTATGGAAAGTGGAATAGAGAGAGAGAGACAGAGAGAGAGATTAGCGTCAACGTAAGTTTAGCCGGCGGTTATTTATTCGTGGATCGATATCGTCGTCGCCGAGCGTTGTCCAACGAAAGCTCGCATCGCTTGTTCGACGGACGCGTGTTGATGACACTAAATTTATTTTTCATGTCATGTAGTAAAATGTTCTTGATTCTAAAAGAAAATCCAAGTCGTATGGTTCGATATTAAAAAGGTTATCGCCTTCTTAAGAGTGTCCGAATATTATTGCGAGCGATAATTGAACAGAATAATTTTGCGGAGTCTCCGGAATTGATTGGTACAAGAATCGCTCGCGACCGATGACGAAAACACGAGCAAAAAATTGTTAGATAGCGTAATACTCTGTTTTTGCATTTCAGCCTTGCCCAACAGACGGACAAGACCCTGCTACCAATTACACACATTTCTTTTTTCTCCTACGATCAAATTAACGGCTTTATGTATGCCCGACTAGGAAGTGAAAAGCAATCTTATTATTTTACGTAACGCGCTGTCGGCGCACCTCGTACGATTTGACCAATATTTATCTTGTTTGCGTAACTGAACATCGACTAATATGTTCTATTTAATGATTCTACGGGCGGTGCTCGGGAGAAATATAAATAAAGCTCGCTCGAGGAAAAGTGCACTTCCTGTGTCGGGCAGAAGAGAAACGGTAAAACATGTGGCTCGATAGTTAAATCAACAAATACCATTTAAATAGCATCTTTATGCAAGATAAACATTTCCCATCTGAATTGCAACAAACAGTGAAACAGAAATTGATTTTCTTAATATATTCGATAGATTGAAAATAATATGACAATATTTTACAAATCTAATGTTTTTAATATTAATTATTTTAATATATTATATTTTCAATATTCTAGCGTGACGTTCGTCACCACTATCCCTCTTGATCTTCACAACTCAGGCCATTTCTACATTTATATTCTCAAAAGGGCCCGCTCCATCATTGATACGGCACTACTTCGGAATATCGTTGGAATCCACGAAAATAACATTCAAGAGCGAATCCAGATCGGCGAGCGAAGCGATCGTTATCAATCAGTATCGAATTATGAAAATTTTTTTAGTTATTTAAAATTTAAACATTCGTGTGTGACCAGATAAATAACTCTTTTGATATTTAATAAAGAGAGGATGCTCGTGCACACATATTGACAGGTAGAAGCAACAAAATCTGTGAAGTATTATACAAAGTTTGAAGTTATTTATTTTAAGAAATTCTTTGGTGTACATATAAAAAAGATGTTCGAATGCTGTCACATCATTTTAAATTCATGGTAACGAAAATTCATGTTTTCGCGAAGTATTATACAAAGTTTGATATTATTTATTCTAAGAAATTCTTTGGCGTACACATAAAAAAGATGTTCGAATGCTGTCACATTATTTTAAATTCATGGTAACGAAAATTCGTGTTTTCGCGAAGTATTATACAAAGTTTGATATTATTTATTTTAAGAAATTCTTTGGTGTACATATAAAAAAGATCTTCGAATGCTGTCACATTATTTTAAATTCATGCTAACGAAAATTCGTGCTTTCGCGAAGTATTATACAAAGTTTGATATTATTTATTTTAAGAAATTCTTTGGTGTACACATAAAAAAGATGTTCGAATGCTGTCACAATATTTTAAATTCATGGTAACGAAAATTCGTGTTTTACTCTTTTCGCTTGCGTTTGACAAAGACTCTTAATGAAATGTTCATTAAGGAATTATTGTTTCGCACGCAAATTCGCGGCGCCGTTCTGAATTTTTCGGCTGTTTATAGATAATTACGTGCACGGACAAAGGAGCGTGGTCGCCAGACGAGATTATTGTCCCAATGAAACCCATTCCGTGTAGGAAACGCTTATGTCGTGAAAGCGGAGGCGAGCCGCGTATTTTTACGTGCGGCGGAACACGTGGTTGCTTTCTTCTCTTTGCAGTTTGGAGCTCGCGTTAATTTTATATCAAAGCAGCGAACGGAGAAAGCTGTTCCGGCACGATTCGAACGACATTGTTTTATTAGTTCCGAATTCGTCCGTCCCGTCGCAATACCTATTACTTCCTCGGAAAACCTGGCCGAATTAATGATTATCACGACGCTCATCTAGCTCGACAAACGAAATATCTGACATAAGGAAAAACCAGTTATAAAACTCTAAAGAACGGCGAAATCAGAAGAAAATAATCCTGAGTAAACTGAGCTTTCAAAAAATAAACGAGTCATTGAAAATCACTATTTTTAGATATTTTTATTTTTAACACTATACACTTCGGTTTAATTAAATCGCTTTCAGTTTAATAAAATCATTTGCAACGAGTACACAGTTTGGAGAATCGAGGAAATGAAGACCGATTTAATAAGTCTATTTACGACTGTGTATAATGTTTATGTTCTATTACACAACTTTGCTTCAATTGGACAAAAGGCAATTCATAAATTTAAATATATTTCTATTAAATGATTCTTCGTCGAACGTTCGAATCAAAATAAAATTCTATTTTGCTATTGTTTTCCCCTGCTTGGTGATAATGAACATCGAAGTGAGGTTGCAATAACCGTAAAATAAATTATGGTGGAAGAGGTTAACTGCTACAACTTGTAACGAGTATAAACAATGTTTCTTTTGCACAAATATCCGCAGTCAGCAACAATTCAGGCAATGCTACGTGCAAGGGCGACTCGTTCTTCGATCATTTTCAGGAGAAAGTCGTCGAAGAAGTTCCTCGAGAAGGTCGTTCCCGATCGGAGTGGGAACTTCGGTGATTTCGGTGGCGTTTCTTTAGAAACCATCATCTAAGTAGGAAAGCAAACTGCGAGGACCAGCCTCGAGCACCATTCGAGAAGAAACTTTCGCGAATTCCCCGGGAAAAATGGAATTCTTAGGCGAATCTGCCGTGGCTCGCAGTTTCGCGAGTTGTGAAACTGAATGGGAGGATTAAAACTTGCAGGAACAAAATAGGAAACTTTAATACGGAAGTTTTGGGGGTGGGAAAAAATTATAGAGGGTTCAATTACGTTAGAGAACGCGAGGCAAAACTCGATCTGATGTCCTTTGGAGGATCGAAGAGGGCGTCGACTTTGGAAACTGGTCAGACGTTCCGAATCTACTTGAAAATCGGGCAGACCGCTACAGGAGGCTCCAAAAATAATGTTTGGATTTTTTATCGACGAAGAATTAATCGATTTTAGTTAACTATCTCTGTAGAAATTTTTAAAATTAAGAAGACAATAATATACAAAAGTTGGAAAATAGAATAATCTACAGGCTGATTCAAACAGAGTGGTCAAGGACAGCGATTTTAGAATATATAGTAGAAAGTTAGAATTGTTTCTGAAGTTTTAGAAGATTTATACAAGTGAGGTCAAAATTGGTGGTCCACAAATATATAATTGTCCATTTTCCAAAATGACAGATTAATTTTTTGGCGCACAGTTGACCTTTTCAATCGTAACATTAAGTGATGAACGATTCAAGAGACCTTCTATAATAGTTAATAAACAATAAAATGTGTTCTCGACGCACCGTTCGATCTCACCCAACAATTTACTTAACCCGCAATTTCGTAAAATGTAATTCAAGTAACGTAACCTCAAAAATTCTTTATGATAGTGATTGAATTTATAGGTCATTCTACAGGCAGTTAAAAAAAGGTGATCCATACGCATGCTTCTAGCTTATTTGTTCTACTAAATTCATCATGAATCCTACATCTAACACAGCAGTCATTCGACTATTTAAAAATTTTCCGGCTCGACCTACAGGCAGTATCAAAGTCACTAGCCCACTCAGACGCGTCCAGGTTAATTTTGACACTATCCTCCCGATTGAAAGATCAAGTCACAAAGGTCTATGGGAATATGGGGCCCATTCTACAGACAGTTCGAAACCCGTAGGGCCCACGTCGCTCGATTCTCGTCTCGAGGGACAATTTCAGTCGGGATATATCTGCGTAGGTCCCCGAGGCAGGCCGGGGCCGCGACAAACGGGGAAAGTTGTGGCCCCCACCCCGTCGATTTTCAGGGCACGGCAGTGACGTCACCCATCCGGGACCGACCAGGCCCAGAGAGGCTTTCACGCTCTAATCTCTTATGCAACCTGTCGTCGTCTCTGGCGACCGCCGGAGAATCGATTTTCAATCGCGATGCCCGCGAACCTCCGTCCGGTAAACCACGATACAAAAAAGCCTATCCACGGTCCGTTGGGTCCAATCGCTATTCCATAGGCCCACAATTGTTCCCGGTGACCCGTAACATCGCCCGAGCTCAGCCTCTCTATCAAACCCGACTCTCCTTTCCCAATCTCGAAAAAAGAAAAAGAACCTCGAACAGACAGAACGCGAGGGGCCTCAGCGGCACCAAATCGGGCCCGAACGAACTCCAATTAAACGGCCGACTTGACCGACCTGCCCGTCAGGTGCCCACAACCTCGTTACTCTAATCCCGATCGCTGAAAACCCATTTGAACCTCTCTTTACCACCGGAGGATCGTAAACGATCGATACGAGTTGCCTCGGGGGCCCAGCGGGTGTCGAAATTCAGTCCCATATTGAGGATCGACGACCGAATTCGCCGGACGACTCCATGTTCCCGTCGTCAGCTCGTTCCACTCTAGATCACCAGACTTGATCCGACTCTGGACCCACCTATCGACCTACCATCGATCTTATCCCCTAACTTTCAACCCTCCGAAATAAAACTACCCTGAAGTTAGGTGTCCGAAAGCTATGCGAATTCGTCGCCGACCTGGTCATGGGCTTTAGAAAGAGGATCGAGTATGGGCCCCGATAGAGGTACTCACCGGCGAAGACGATCGCTGCCAGAAACAGCAGCACCAACGAGGACCTCATCCTCTCCTCGAGCTGAAGTAGCGAAGCTACTCTGGGTCCGTTCTCACGTGATCACCGTCGTATCCACGGTTCCCTCTCGGTTACACCTGTCGTCACCGGTCCAGGATAGGTCCCAAAGGGGCCACGAGTACTTCCGCACTTCCGCTGAATCTTTTTCTACGATCCTGTGTCCACAGATCGATTACCCGTGTGTGTGTGTGCGTGTGATCAGCGCTCGCGGGCGCCGCGGGTATCCTGGATTCTCTCGAGCAGCTTCGGGCCTCGACTCGGCGCTTCAAGGACACGGACCTTGAAGGTGTAGGGTACCGCTCTCACGGACTGACTGAGGCCCGACACTCGGCCAGCCTTATATTTCCACCACCACCGTGCCTGAGAACAGGACCCCCTCTTACTACGGGACTCGGGCGCCATCGGTGTCCGGTGCACGGGTCTACGCTGATCCAGGAGCTGCTCGAGCGATCGAGCACCCAGTGGCGTAGGATTGGCCGAGGGGAGGACTTCGATCGGGATTCCTGGATCATGTCGGATCATCCAGACGCAGGTAGGTTGCAAACCTAAAATATTCCATTTTAAAACGTCTAAATATTTTGTAATGCCTGAAGGACCTTGATCCTCGGTAGAGCTAAATGGATCTTCTCGTCACAAAGATTTATAATGAATGCAAACAGACCATTTAAAAAAACACACACTATCCATAACGTTACCACACTTTGTTTACGATATCAGTTCTTCGTTTCATTGTTCTGTCTTTTCGATTTATTTCTTTTCTGGCCATTTTTTCCTTTATTTTGTGAATTATTGAGCATAAACGTGACCTACTTGTAGTTTGAAGTTGTTGCAGGTGGTGGGGCGTACCGTCTGATACAACGTGAACATAGTTTAGACTATGTCGAATGTGTGTTTTCGATCAACACTTCCGAGTGCCACGTTAGTTGTTTATGGGTGACACGAATTTTTGATAGTTTTCCAAGGAAAAGTTAGCTACCCCCGTCGACTCTAACTTTCTTCGAAATTTTACGAGTCGAAAGTTTCAAGTCGTCGTTCGGACCGATTCCCCACAATCCGCAATAACTTTGACCGGGTAACTGTGTCTTCGCACTCCCCCAAGATCGAGATCGCCGTAAAACTGGCGCGGATCGATGAATCGTTTACGATCTGCGCCGTGCTTCCCCATAAAACAGTGTTTACGACGGAACTTCGGCGGCGAGATTCAATCTGCACAGTGCTCGAGACAACTTCTGCCACCGAAAAAGTATTCTGTTGCTTTAAAAATATCCTTTTATCTTTTATACTGCCTTAATAAATTTTTTTCAGAATATTAGAAACTCCGTGATACATCGTTAAACTGCAGCTCTTATACAATTTATGATAAAAATAAGTAAAATACTTTATCATGAAATAATTATTCTCAGCTTATCAAACGTACTAAGAAAGAAAATAAATGTTTGTTCTACCTAGCTCGGGTAGATAATTTTTATTTCACATTACAGACCGATTAAACATGATACCAGTTAAGGGTTAAGAACATTTTCTGAATAAAAATCCATTGAAATCACATAAAAGCAGAGGTTCGATGCGCTCGATCGATGCAGGCCGTTGATCGTTCGATCGTTCGGGCGAGCAGGATCGTTCTCGATCGGAAATAAAAAGGCCGGAGAGAGGACGCGGGAAAAACGGGATGTTGTAATTCGAGGATTTTCGCAACGAGGAATTTTACGCAACAGAGAAAATAGAGTTTTCCGTCGGTTCGGAGACGCGAGCTCATTTGCCATCCAGTCGAAAGTGAAACGAACTCGGTTGCGTTCGTAAGCCGACATCGGTGCAACAGAGTTGCAATCCATCAAGGAGACGCATTTTTCACGTAACCCGACCCTTCGCACGTGCAACATTAACACGATCTTTCGGTACATATGGAAAATTCCGAGTTACTTTATCTGGAATGCTCTTCTTCGGCCAAATAATTGTAGAAGCCATTGCAATTTACCTTGGCGCTTAATTTGGACAACAACGCATCATTACGTTGCTGACTTTATCCATTTAATATATTTTATTAAAATCACAGAATTCAACGCTACATCGACAGCAAGGAATTATTATTTAGCTGAGGACGTAGAAATGTATGTAGCTGATGTTATGTAGCTGACGACGAACAAAATAAAGTTTAATTGAACTCACAGATTAATCCATTAACACGTTAATGGTAAATATTAATTTAGTTTAACAATTTCATTTTGCTCGTTGTTTCGCGCCAAGATGGCAGCCGCTGGTGCCACAACCTCAAATAATAAATTTGATCATTTGTCATCTCATTTTGAATGATTGCATGTTCAATGATTAAAATAATTCACTGAATTAATCTATAGCGCGCTAAAGTAATTTCTTGTGGATCTGTGAAGAACAATCGATTTATCCTCTGTTTCAGGGATCACGCTCGCCGCCATGTTGGATTCCTAAGTCCCATTAGTCGAGGGGGCACGAAAATCCGACTCCTCGAGTTTGCTCGGAGCTAACCCCGAAATGTCAGTGCGGGGGAAGGGCAGGCTTGGCATTTCGGAGCAAGTGACGATCCTCATAGGAAGTCTCGAGCTATCTTCTATTGCGCTATCTCGCCTCTGTCTCGCCAGAAGAGAGCACTATAGCCGACCACTAAATGCCAAGATTCCCGCGAATCTTTCGGCGAACGATTGCCAACGATTCGCCGGCCGATGACTCGGTCAGAAGTCATTCCGAAGTTCTGCTGCCACTCACCGTTTACGAAATCGCGGGATTCCCCTTGTTCTGTGGAGTTCCTTATCTCGTGATTGGACCGCGAACTTTATGGATTTGTCGAAAAATATGGATATGGACAATTTGCAATAGTGAAATGATTAAGAGAAGTTATAGAAAGAAAGAAAAAACTTTTCACTTGGCTCCTGTTTCTTGCAAATTAAACAATCTTTGAAAATTACCTCTATCGATCGCTCAATTAAAATCAACATAAAAATTGTCTGCATTAGTTGCAAGACACAGGAGCTACATAGACATTTATTTCTTTTCTTAATTATTTTAATAGGTTGGAAGTAATACATATTTTTAAATTCTTCAAATATCTCCACCGTTTTACAGTAGATCTACCGGTTTCTAATTTGAATTCATAAAATCCACGGTTATAATAATAACGTTATTGTATTCGAAGTGATACAAGTGCATTTTAATTCTTTAAATGAGCTTACTGTTTCACATTGAACCAATGATATTTACTAATGATGTACATTCTACTGGATCTCTAAA
This sequence comes from Lasioglossum figueresi, assembly GCA_028455805.1. Taxonomy (NCBI): domain Eukaryota; kingdom Metazoa; phylum Arthropoda; class Insecta; order Hymenoptera; family Halictidae; genus Lasioglossum; species Lasioglossum figueresi. Next base: position 6,978,018 of record CM052191.1, read on the forward strand.
ATTTCTCGTTGCTGCACGCCAAATCACTATAATCCAAAACAAGAGCTATAAAACGAACCTTCGTTATTCACGTTGGCTCTGATCTAAAGTTAATTGGATTTCACGCAGCGTAGAGACTCCCGCGCGGAAGGATAATTGCAAGCACCGTGATCGCAACGGTTACCGCTTCCTCGAGAGATCCATAGATCCCGGTAATAGCGGTGCTCGATCACCGAGGGTCGAGGAGGAAGTGCTCATCGCGCTTCCTGCCTCGCATGATCGAAAGTAAGTTCGCCCGAGAGAGAAAGAGAGGAAGAGCGAGAGGATCCTCTATGATCAATGGATCTCGGATCTTCTGTCTCGAACAGGCCAGAATACACTTAGAAAGCGATCGATGCTAACTATATATAATTTCCTTCGTAAATTGGCATTTTGTTCCCTCGAACGATCGTTTCCCTTTTTCCATTCATTTTTCATAATGATTTCCAGGAAATTATGGCAGGACTCGAGGTCCGTGTGATCGAGCAACGGGATTACCCTAATCGTGTGCACACGCGATTCCCCGGCGTTCGCCATTCTTCGGTTACGTCTCAAAGGGCAAATTCCTCGGGACGATCGATAATCGATGATCAAGCTGGTGCGATCCTCTTATTTCACAACCAAATTTCGATGCGAGAATGGAGCATGATACGGTCACGTTTCGTGGTGCCATAATCGATACTGCCATTCGATTCGGTTAAAGAAGAAGAGAACCGTTTGGCGAGCAAAAACTCGATTTCACTTTTTCAGCACGGGATTCTGTAGAATTTTTTTCCTGGGAAATGTTGTGGCAACCGAGTCTGATCGTATGTTACATCATCCAAAATTCAGATCCCTCAGATCCTTCGAAATTGATGTAGATCACTGGAATCGTACATTTTTGTAGAGAAATTCGATTCCAGCGATACAGGTGACGTTTACGTGGGAATACCGACGAGCCTGATCCATCGATTAGGATGAAACTTTGTGAGCTTGTAGAGGGATCCAAGACGAAACTAATGGTATACTTTATTCTAGCATAATTGTTGTTTAGAATTGCGAAAATTAATTTCAAAGTCGAGCGTCTCAATCTTATCTGGTTAAGACACTTT
>CM052191.1:6989115-7003104 GCA_028455805.1 Lasioglossum figueresi
TATTAATTTTTTCTCGAACTATTCCCAGTGCTTCAACCACCTGAACATTTATTTACAGATTTTTGTTAACCGTTTTACTTCGTGATTTTATTTCAGCAATTTTGGAGTCCTCGCTCTTTGTGCTGTCTCTCTGCGTCGCTTCCAGTCTGTTGCCTTTGCTCTTCCACCTTGTTATGATGTTTTTTATTAATTTTTTTCGGCCAGTTATTTCGCCGGTCTTCAATCCTTTGAACATTTACTTTGAGATTTTTATTATACATTTTACTCCATGGTTTTTGTACCACTCATTTTATGGCTTGAACCCACTCTGTTACGACATTTTTTATTAACTTTCTTATCGAACTTTCTTTATTGCCTCAAACCTTTGAACTTTACTTGAAGATTTTAATCATCCCTTTTTTTCTCTCTCTTTTATTCGATCATTGTCACGAAATGTTTTATAGAACTTCTTTAACTGCTCCAACCCTCTGAATACTTACCAGTAGACTGCGGATTTTATGGTAAATGCGGATTCATCAAGTGGAAAGGAGTAAAAACGTTTAAATAATTTAAAAATACTGTTGCATTATTTCCAACTCATTCAAGTTATTAAGAAAAGAAATGGACAGTCTTGGAATTAATTCAGACTAGTTTCGTTTTGCATAAAAATCGTAAATCCATAAAATCCGCAGTCTACTCGTCATAATTTTTTACGAATATTTCCGGGCATACTTTCGGAAAGATAAAAATTTTAAAACACACAGAAAATGCTCAGTTGTTTCCATCGCGAAAATCGGGACGATTTAAGACCGGTCGCTATCACTTCTTTAATTCCACCAACATTTTTTAGTTCCGTGTATCCTGGAGATCCGGCTCCGTCTAAGCCTCTTAGCCGGCGAGATTTTTCCCTCGGGCTTCCTCCGGATTTCCCGAGGTGTTCGTTATCCCGAGAACCTCCTCTAAGCACTCCGGAATCCCTCCATCCACTTTGCTCCTCGCTCCTTTAGGTTTTCAATCAGCTGTTAATGCGGACGTTCTTCCGCAACCTGTTTCCGGATTCATTCCTACCTATCCAGACTTTTATGAACAAACCACCGACCACATTGTTTCTGCTATCTTCGATCAACCGATTGTTGAGCTGTGCGTGTCACTCGTCGGTTGACACTATCATTTTTCAGGGAATCGTTGTCCCAAAAATACACTTTTGACAGAATCTACAATACCGAAGCTGCAACTGGGTACGTCCACATTTTAATAAAATTCATTATGTATTTTTATATTTAATATATATATATTTAATATTGATCAAAGTCTTTTATATTCTTTTAACCTTTCTACCGTTTCAAATTCCACCTACCCACGTTTACCATAAATGCATAAAATCCGCGGTCTAGTCGTTACTTCCATCCGAATTTAATTATAAAGCTCAGAGTGCATTAAACTTCTATCATCCGAGGGATTCCGTTTCCCTTCTTCCTGAAAAAAAGTAATTTCAAACTTGTTGCGCTATAATTACAGCCATAAAGTTCAGAGACCAACCGCGCTTTAGAGTCGCTAAAAATAACATAAATTTCTCATACCACGAGCGAGCAAGTAATTCAGAAAACTTCGCGTCGAACCAGAAGTCAATTTTATAGATTAAAATCTATAGATAACATCATAAATAATGCTGTACCACTTTTATTTTCCCACAGAAAGTTCTATTCCAGCCAGGCCACGCACAAACAATTCCAAACAATCACCATCCGAAAATACTTACCCCTATCCTCCCTCCACTCTCTCAATTAATCCGTCGGCTATCAGCTGGGAACCACATTCGAGCACAACAACCCTCGGGGAGCGCCCTAAGCATACGCTACCGACAACGATCTATTAGGTCCGCAAATAAATTCGAGATGCCATTTTATTATAATTTATTTGAATTATTTTCAAGTTATACTCTCTTCCCGTTGTCAATTATAAAAGAAGAGTTTGGATCTCATATAGAACCCCAAAACGAAGAAGATCATGCAATCGAGAGACTCATAATTCATTGTCAGAATAGGTTGATTAGCCTGTTTGTTTAACGTGACCGATCAAAATTGAACATTTCTCATGCAACAGCCTAATTAATAACAGTGCACCGCATCCCGATAAAGATCGAATCAACCCCCGAGCTAACGATCAGAATACAATAGAGGGGGGAAGGATGATGTTTTAGGGGGTTAAGGTAAGGTTAGGTTAGGATTCAAATTTTTGAACGTTTACTTGAAGATTGCAATCATCACTTTTATCCCCTCTTTTATTGACCATTGTCACGATATTTTCTAGAGAAGTTTTTTAACTGCTCCAACCCTCTGAATACTGACTAGTGGACTGCGGATTTTATGGTAAATCCGGATTCAGCGGAAAAGAGTAAAAACGTTTAAATAATTTAAAAATACTGTCGCATTATTTCCAACTCATTCACGTTATTAAGAAAAGAAATGGACAGTCTTGGAATTAATTCAGACTAGTTTCGTTTTGCATACAAATCGTAAATCCATAAAATCCGCAGTCTACTCGTCATAATTTTTTACGAATTTTTCCGGGCAGACTTTCGAAAGATAAACATTTTTAAAGACACAGACAATGCTCGGTTATTTTCATCGCGGAAATCGGAGTCTTATTATTCATTGTTAGGTATGTTGATCAACCTGTTTGTTTAACGTGACCGTTCAAAATTGGACATTTCGCATGCAACAGCCTAATTAATAACAGTGCACCGCACCCCGATAAAGATCGAATCAACCCCCGGGCTAACGATCAGAATACAATAGAGGGGGGAGGGATGATGTTTTAGGGGGTTTAGGTTAGGATTCAAATTTTTGAACGTTTACTTGAAGATTTTAATTATCACTTTTATCCCCCCTTTTATTGACCATTGTCACGATATTTTCTATAGAAGTTCGTTAACTGCTCCAACCCTCTGAATACTGACTACTGGACTGCGGATTTTATGGTAAATCCGGATTCATCAAGTGGAAAAGAGTAAAAACGTTTAAATAATTTAAAAATACTGTTGCATTATTTCCAACTCATTCAAGTTTTTAAGAAAAGAAATGGACAGTCTTGGAATTAATTCAGACTAGTTTCGTTTTGCATAAAGATTGTAAATCCATAAAATCCGCAGTCTACTCTTCATAATTTTTTACGAATTTTTCCGGGCAGACTTTCGAAAGATAAACATTTTTAAGAACACACACAATGCTCGGTTATTTCCATCGCGGAAATCGGAGTCTTATTATTCATTGTCAGGTATGTTGATCAACCTGTTTGTTTAACGTGACCGTTCAAAATTGGACATTTCGCATGCAACAGCCTAATTAATAACAGCGCACCGCGTCCCGATAAAGATCGAATCAACCCCGAGCTAACGATCAGAATACAATAGAGGGGGGAAGGATGATGTTTTAGGGGGATAAGGTAAGGTTAGGTTAGGATTCAAATTTTTGAAAGTTTACTTGAAGATTTTAATCATCATTTTTATCCCCTCTTTTAGCGACCATTGTTACGATATTTTCTATAGAAGTTCGTTAACTGCTCTAACCCTCTGAATACTGACTAGTGGACTGCGGATTCATCAAGTGGAAAGGTGTAAAAACGTTTAAATAATTTAAAAATACTGTTGCATTATTTCCAACTCATTCAAGTTTTTAAGAAAAGAAATGGACAGTCTTGGAATTAATTCAGACTAGTTTCGTTTTGCATAAAGATTGTAAATCCATAAAATCCGCAGTCTACTCTTCATAATTTTTTACGAATTTTTCCGGGCAGACTTTCGAAAGATAAACATTTTTAAAAACACAAACAATGCTCGGTTATTTTCATCGCGGAAATCGGAGTCTTATAATTCATTGTCAGGTATGTTGATCAACCTGTTTGTTTAACGTGACCGTTCAAAATTGGACATTTCGCATGCAACAGCCTAATTAATAACAGCACACCGCGTCCCGATAAAGATCGAATCAACCCCTGGGCTAACGATCAGAATACTATAGAGAGGGGGCGGGAGGGTGATGTTTTAAGGGGATGAGGTTAGAGGGGGTAAATGAAACTCGTCAGGATCCGCGGACCACCTCCTCGGCCCCTAGCGAAATGGCGGAACGGAGTCGTGTATCCCCACTCTCGTCGAGCCGTCGGACCGAGAGGGTAGGCGAGAACCACCCCTAAACCACCCCCGAGCCACCCCTCGAGAGCGGAGCACGCCGCTTCTGTCTCTCCTGGCACGGAACACGGAACCAGTCCCAGTTTCGAGCCACCTAGCAGCCCGAGTCGACCGAGGCGATCGAGGATCCACACCTGGCGACACCCGGCCGACACCTGGCGCGAGTCGACCACCTGGAAATCGTGCCGGACAACCCTTGGCCATGAGCTCGGCCCCAGAAGCATGCAGGTGGGTCGCCAGAGAGGTTCATCACGCGTCCTCACCGTCGCCAAAGCGACCTTGTTTTACACCAGCCATCCCCCGAATCGGACCTCGCGATTTTTCACCGTGCTGACCTCGGTTCATCTCGATTGTACACCCCACTGGATGCTAACAGTGCTGTTTCGCGATGTGTGTGACCTGTGCAGACCGTTGTCGATGTTGTTACTCTTTTCTGTAGAACTTGTGTGCATTTTCTCAGTAGCAAGTTTGTTTTGATCAGGAGCTTTGCTCTTTGAGATCTTCCGGAGTTTGGGGAGGTCTTCGTGGTGTCTGTCGGGCTCTGTTTCTGAGAATCTGGTGTTCTGCTATGGTTTGATAGGATTTGATAGGGTTTGATAGGGTTTGATAGAGTATGATAGTGCATTGGTTGAAGAGCAAGTTTGTTTTGATCGGGGGTTGTGAGGGGTAGCGGAGGATGACTGCTTGTTGATTTTTTGGAGGTTTCTTATTGGTGGTTGTTGGGCTTCCTTTAGGAGACTAAAGCTGAACGCGTTTTGCTAATGTTTTCTGGAGTTTGATAGGGTTTGAGGCTTTGCTTTGTACGTTTTGATTTTTGTAGGAATCAGAGATATTCGAATTCGAGGATTCTAAGGTGAATTTTTAAGGAAGTGAGTTTGATAAAGTTTGGTAGAGTTTGAGGTCCATTCATTTTGGATCTTACAGATTTCTAGTAAAGTGCGTGAATGGACCAGTTACGGTCTCTGTTCTAAAATTGTTCGTTCCTGCGACCTTCGGATGAAATTCTATAGACATGTTTGGCAAAGTTTGACGACCAGTTTTGCTACGAGTCAGACCGAATTTTGAATATGATTCACGAGACCTCCTTGGGTTTGTTGACTTGTATTGAAACTTGTATTATCCTGTTACAAAATAGGCCACAATGCCTAGACCTGTTGACTATCGTCTCCCAACGCGACGACACACGATTCAATATTTATTTGACTGTACAAATTCACAATCTCCCAGCAACTATTTCTCTACAACTATTTAAAAGAAATTACTTTAAGAACAATATACACATCATTTGGCATTTCAATCGAAATTTGCAGCTTAATGGAAAAAGTAATAAGCGACGAGCACTTCCAATACCACGCTCGAGTCTAAAAAAAGCATTGTCCTTTTTTCCGTGACCATCCCCTTGACATTGCTATAGCTCGAGGTCTGCTATAGTTCTCCGGAGACCGGAAGAATGCGGTCTTCCGGCACGGGTTGTTTCCTGCGAAACAATTTATCATTTTCTCTTCCCGACCCATATCCAACTTGATTTTCGATTCCAGCTCGATAGTAGGACGAGGAGGGTGAGCTCTGAACCGAATTCATCCTCTCATTTCTTCGGGGGTGACTCGAAAAGATTCAGATCACCGAAAGTCAGTCACGAATGGGGGAAAACACCCCCGACGATAGCTATCTGCGATCGTTCTCTCGGTTTCCAGCGAACCGCGAAGAAGTCTCGAGCTAGATTGAAAAGAGGGGTGGCTCTTATCAAGACTTTGACTTCGTTTTTTCGCCGGGCGTGTTCCGTTTGAAAAGCCGTGGCACGAAACCGACAGAACCATTGATAATTTTAATTAATTTTCACGAGGCGGCCTGACACTTGACGCGCTATCAACGAGGGACTAATTAATTCTTTAACGCGACCCTACGATGCAGCATCTTCCTCGAGTTTGTTTAGAACGAAGGAAATAATAATGCGGAATAATAAACATTCGTTTGACCACTTCGTTATTTTAACACTATCCGTCGATTTACCTTTAAAATAACAATTTGAGAAGTGCCAAGGACAAATCAAACTGCAGGAATGAGAAATTAATTTTTAGAAAATTAATACTGTAATACAGCTTCATGCGTAGCTGAAAAGTTCGCTCCCCAACTTCCCGGCATTATCCAAACGCCGCCAGGCCAGTCGTTAACAAAGAATATTTAAATATTTGCGAGACTGTCAAAGGGGGTTGACAACCCACTCCAGAGCACACACGGCCGGCAAAGAGTGAGTGAAAAACCCTGTTGTCGCTTTCAGCGATCGCGAACGAGGCGATCCTGTGTGCAAAAACCTTGCAACTCGAGTACCTTCGACTTTTCCACCCCCGCCTCGGCCTCTCAGACCTCTGGTTTCAATTAATCTCAGCTTGGACAGTACCGAAATTTTTTTTGCCAACCCCTTGATCGACTTTCCGGGCTTTCGAGATCGCTTTGCGAGTGTCACCCTTGACCCAACCACGCGTCCTCTCCTCCTCGAGTGTCTTTCTGCAAAATGGAGTGAATGATTAATCTACTAGATTGATATTGTAATTATCGACAACGAGCCGCAATTAAATTAGAAATTCAATCGAGTACGATCAATCCTTGGCTGAAGTTAATGAATATAATCACTGGACTGCAGATTTTTATACAAAATAAATATTATCTACCTCGACTGTACGAAGCAGAAGTCAAAAGAGAAATGTGTTCCTCCTGTTAGTCATTTTATTCGGTCGAAAAGAACGTAAAATCGACAATCTACAAGTCACCGTTAACCGTAAGAGACACTAAATAACAAAAATTTCACCGGAACCGAATTCCTACGTTGCCAAGCTCTTCCGCCAAAATCCTTGCCCTGGAGAGTTCATGGCGAAACCACCCCCGAAAAATTCATGCGAGGCGGTATCCATTAACCCCGAATTAAGCTTGCGTTTCCCAGGCAAACGGGGTGTGCAGTGGAGCCAGCAGCGGCTCGCACATAATCCATTAAAAATTTCACGAGCTTTGCAGAAACCGAAGGGTCGGGGGTACGGTTCGTATGGTTAGGGGTGGTAGAGTGGGTGGTAGAAGTCGGGCGAGCCCATAAACGCGGCTAATGATTTGCAAAGCGTGTCGGACGGACAGAGAACGATGTTCGTGACCGTGACTGAAAGATTCTTGGCGGTGACGGCCTTGACACGAGACTTGGTCGATGAAGGGAAAGAAAAAGGGGGTTGGCTCTCATTCGCTCGCGCTAAACCGAGGCGCGTTTACGCGTGTAAACAGAGAAGCGACGTTCGATTAATTTTTAAGAGTCAATTAAACCGAGCCTCCTCCGCAATCATCGTCCTCTTCATCTAAATCCCTTTCCTCGACTCCTCCTCTTCGCACCCTTCAGGAAATCGGACTCCTTCCTTTGAGCTTCGAGCAATTAGTAACTTTACTCTCATTGGGTAAACTGGTTAGTGCTACGAACTGGAAGAGCATCGACTGTAATAAGTAGACTTGATGCAAAATCAATTTTTTCAATTGCAAGGTACATGAGCTAAATTAACATGTATTTCCCTAATTAATAACTTGAATATTTTGAAAGTCATATATCGACATCTTTCAATTCCTGCGAACTGTTCACTGTTCTTAGTTGCACCTACTCATGCGTACAATCCGCAGGCTAATAATACGTAGACTGTGGATCTTTATGCAAAATAAAAATTGTTTACGCCAACTATAAGGAAGAGGATCTGAATAGAACCTTTATTCTTCTTTTTATAATTTTATTAAGCAGAACCTCTAATACAGTGTAATCAAATTCTTTTAATTTCTTTGTCATGTCATTTTTGTCATAATTGCGATAAAATCCGCTTACTACAACAAGTGGTTGTGACAAGAACGATTGTAAAACCGTGTTCGTAATGTCTCGTAAACGTTTTAGTGAACCGCATCAGTCAACAAGCTGTTGACGAACTTCCCGCTACGTTTTCAGTTAACAAAGTTCACTGTCCAGAGAAGCTGAACGATCAAAAATGAAGATCATTGAAAACTTTTCATTCTCCAGGCGCGAGAGTTTCCCCGGTAAATTTATAATTCATCGAGTTTGTGATAACGCAGCGTGGTAGATAACATTCACCCCGGTTTTATGCTCGACAAGCTTTCTAATATTCCCCGGAGGTAGACCGGTCGAGATTAATTAATTACGGTCGTTTCAATTTGGTAAAAATGTCGCGAGTCGCGCGATTAATTTATCGCTGTCGGATTTTAATCCCACGACGCCTCTTCTCGTTCTTAAAATAACACCTCATGAAATATCCGGGGTGATGCTGATCCACTAAAAACTAAATTGAAACGTTAGTTATTTCTAATGTGCATCCACAATTATGTTTACCGATGGCTCCAAAAACCATCGGAATTTATTAATCGTTAAATTTAAGTTTTGCCAGAGTGTCTAACTGTTTATTTAAAAATGAATCAGAAATATGATAATTTTTCAGATACCACCCCTATTTATTAAGGGGTTGATTAATTTTTAATTTACTGATCGAGTGCTATTAATTTTTCATTCCGGATACATAGATTTATTTTCGGTTTAATGGTCTTGCGAATTTTATTTTTGGGGAAAAGTTTGGGGATTGAAAAATATGTGGAGGGTTGCAGGAAAAATTTAATTATCCTCCGCCCGACGAACATATTTTTAGGTTAAATTTACACGAGCGCTGTCCCGCATATATCGGGGCGCACAAGCCGTCAGTTATTTCACTCGAATTGTTTGCAAACGATGAATTCGCCCGCCACGTTTGTTCCGTCTGCTCGGCCGTGTATGGTTAACTATTATATCGATATCGGAAGAATGATTGTTGCAGGGAATTCACGTTGCGAATCGTTATCGGTTACAATCGTCACCTGCTGTCCAAGTAATTAATATTCTCTGATCAACCTCGGGTTATCAATAAAATGTAATTCTACTTTTAATTATAAAACTGTGCCACGGTGTATGCATAAACTACAGAGGTCAAAGTTATTAATAAATTTTCAAAGTGTATTATAAAGTGCATAAACTTCACGTGGATGAACTTGTTCGTACAGTTTTAGCTTGCGCAAACTGAACGTGCAAAATTTATTTATGGGTTATTCAAGATTGCACAGTGATCCGGAATAAATTGCCAGACGGAATGAGATGACCGAAAACAAATTTCCAAAGTGCGCGAAACTGTCCAAAGTAAATTTTCCCTGTACACGAAATGGCGTAAAGTTTTTTCTGGCTGCGTAAAATCAATCAAAGTCAATTTTCACCGCGCGGAACGGCTGGAAGTAAATTTTGGCAGTGCGTAAACTTCAAAAGTAAACTTGCAAAGTGAATTTAAGCTCGTATTGACTCCAGCAGGGGTGCAGAAGTTTATAATTATTCGAACGAGACTGCCGTGCCTCCTCCGAGGAAGTCTGCGAGTTGCGAGCAACACGGGCGGAAAGGATTATGCAAATTCGCGTTTTTGTATTAACAGTTGGCGTCATTGTCGGGTGTCGTTTTTCACACGGAAAAAAGGTCTGGACCGTGGCCAAGATTCTTGTTCTACTGGTTCCGTGTCGCTTTGTTCGCCGCAGTTCCAACCCCCCCGGATAAAAACGCCGCGGAAGGGGCGCGAAACCAGTTTGTTCCTCCGATAAGAAAAAGAAATCACGTTCTCCTTTCAGCTTCCCGGCATTGAGACATAGAAATCTCGAATACTGTCGAAAGAAAACATCAAGGGGCGCAAAAATTTATTCCTTTCTACTCTCTCCAACCCCCTGAGCCCCTCTGATCACAAAAGGGACCATTGTGGTTGCTGAAATAGACAAACGATATGCAGAATATACAAACAGAAAAATTATTCTGAATTGAACGTTCTGTCTAGAAGGAAATTTGTTCGATCAAATGTTAATATCCTGTTCTAAAATTTTTAATTTTTTCGAAAACCAGGCTTAAACGGTGCCCAAAAAATAGCTCGAGCACCAACGAAAATAAATATAGAAATACACACCAAAATTTATTGTTTCCTTATTTCATGCTCGTCGACAGCGAAAACATTTATTACAATATTTTCTATTGTGTTTTACCCATTCTACTTTGCATATTTCAGTGCGACAGGACAAAAGAATTTTTCGATTGTGATATGTTGGTCTAAACAATAGCCGCAGAACGCTAAAAAAACCACTCCATCGCGATACTTCCGACTTGTTCGGTATCGATTCGACCCCGACGATTTACCTCTCTCTCTCTCATCCTCTTTCTCGCTTTTTTCTGTTTGCGAATGGGGAAACTTTTCGTGAACCCGCAACATTGCAAAAAAGCTGCGGCTCCTTTAACTCAGATTGCGAATCATGGTCAAGCGGTTGGTTGCCACGTCATTATTTTACGTTCGCGGTGGGCGGTGCTAAAGTTTTACCGATTGTGAGCTATCCTCCTTTATTATGAACAATGAGTCTTCCCAAACAAGTTGGCAAACTGAATATAGCAAAGCAATCAATACTTACGTTCTCCTACACGTATATTCTGGTTTCTTAATTTTCCTCTAGACGAGTTTGAATGTCCTATTTGTGGATTCACGTGAGGATAAATATTGAACATAATAATTAGACTGCGGGTGTTTATGCAATTTTCAATTATTCTAGACGAAGTTTAAGGAAGTGGAATAAAATAGAAACTTATTTTCCGTGGTATAGTTGCCTTTTCAGATCTGAAATAAATTAAAATCGTACTAAATTCTGTCATATTTTATATCCTAGCAATTTTCGAAAATTTTCAAAAGCCGTAATTGCATAAAGATCCGCGGCCTAATAATAATTGAATCACTGCATTTTGTAAATACATTTTGAAGGTCCACGTGATTCTCAAATAAAATGAAAATATGATTTCAGGGGATATTTAAGTCAAGGTGTTGGTAAATATCCCCTGAAAAGACATTTTCATTTGATTAAAGAATTACTAAAAAAGAATTGTTTTATTTCTCCAAAGTCGTCGCATGATCGAAAAGCGTCGGACCTCTGATCCCACGGAAGTTTGAAGGTCCGCACGGTTTAAGGTGGTATCGGTTTCCTGGATTATTTCGAGAGATCGGATGCTCATTAAGCTGCTGTTTACGCGGAGGCGCTGAAGGTCATCGGGCGGTTCTTTGTAGCGCGATGACGTCGGAACAGACGCACGAAGGGATGTGCAACAGTTCACCGGCAATATTTATCACGGGTAGCGATAATAAAAGTGCAAGGTTCAGTCATTCTTGACGTGCATCCACGGTCTCTTTCGAACCTGTTCTTCCATTAAGAACGCCGCGGCGAGCAAACGCACACGTGACAAATCTCTGATAAATAGGCGCGACCTTATCGTAAACCTCTTTATCGTATAACAGACTGAAACTGTGAAACAACGACTCGAGTCGTTATTTATTAGAAGGAGAAGTCTGCTTGCTGACGACGACAATAATCTACCGCGTCTGTCTATCGTGCTTAAAGAAAAACATTGTTAGAATATGCGTTAGAAAATAAGAATAAAAATCACTATGCGCTTTAACTGAAAATTCCAGCAGGTCTTAACAAATTCCCAACACTATGTTTTTCCCACACTTTTAATAAAACAAATGTTCTGATGCATTATACAGGAAATAATGTGTAATGCATTATACAGTACGTATCGAAGAAATCGAACGAACCGAATAAGTGATTATTCGATTAGAATCGCTCGAATCCGAGCAAATAATTTTCCGAAGAAATTGCCTTGATCTTGCGAAGGAGATCGTAATTTTCTATTTATCGGCATTTCTGTATCCATTGTTGTCTTCCGACAATAAACAATAGCCACCGTTGTTCCCCAGCCATTCGACGAAATTTTCTTCGGGAATTTCATCAATTTTTGACGAGGCAAGCTCGCAGAATCGACGAACCGCGATCCAATCGTTGCCGCAATCTCCGACGGCTATTTATATTCTCCTCGTGACACTTTTTTCTCGTACATTTTCTATCAGGATAGAGCGTCACGTATATGTATACGGTAATATTGTATATGTATAATAAATGAGCAAGTATAATGCACGGCCCGATGATACGGCTTCGATGAATGATTTATTTTTGCGTTCTTTCCGCGGACTAAATGGAATCATTAAATTGCTTCCGCTCGTAAAGCTGTTCGAGTACTCTTGGAGGCTTTCTGGTCGAGCACATGTAACTACAGTCGTGATCAATATTTCATTCATTCTACTTCGGCTTTGTCCATTATTCGCAGAACACCTGGATTCAAACAGCTGGAGACTTCAAACACCGATTAGTGTAAATTCTGTGCAAAATAAAAATTGTCTGCATCAACACTAGAATCACGAGACTTGCGTTAAATGTTTTCACTGTTTCTCAAAGATCTATAACTTGTTGACACGCATAAAATCCGATTGTTCAATAATCTTTATAATCATGGGCTGAACAAATTAATTTTAAGGTAGTTGACTCCTTTCCCCAGGATTGCAAGGCTGCGGGATTCGCGTTCTCAGTTCTCGATAACACAAAAATAAGGTTTTTCAGTAGTCAAGAACGCTAGATAAAAAATCGATCTAGGATGCTATCGCCCTCAAAAGTCCTATTTTTTCGTTTGCGAGGTGTAATTTGCATTATTCGGAAGCATACAACTGAGCATGCAGCTATTTTACGCCTCGTAGACGAAAAAATAGGACTGTCGAGGGCGACAGCAACTTACATCGATCTTTTATCTAGCGTTTTTGTCTACCGAAAACTCCCATTTTTATATTATCGAGAACTGAGAACGCGAATCCCGCATCCTTGCAATCCTGGAAACGAATTTACCGCCTTAAGCGCGAATCGTTAATGGATCGCGTTCCAGACATTAGATTAGCGACGAGGCCATAACAAGTTCGCATAATCGCACGAGACCGTGATTCACTGGACGGTGATTGTGCGTTAATAAATTATCCATCGGCAGCCGACAAGTTGACAAACAGCTGTATAAATCATTAGATGACTGAAACGCGGCCAGCTATTTACCACAGACACGGATCGAACGGCGCGCGATTGTTCGAGCAAACTCCTACACTGAACCGCAACGACAGTAAGTCGATAAGCCGATTCGAGTTTCCGGCTTCGTCGATCTAATACTTCCTGTTCTGGCTCCATCCTAGACTTCGATACCCAACAGAAAAGCAACCGGCCGCTCAAAGATACACACTTCCGGTATAGTTCGTAATAATCGTTCTAATCGTTCGAATCCAAATAGAAATTATCGTTCACTGGTCAACTCTACCGAGTGACAGGTCTAACGTGACGCGAATGCAACGAGAGTTACCTGTCCGTGTGCTGCGAATGACAACGGCGATGGGAAATGGTATTATCGGAACGGGAACGCGATCATGTCAGCTCCAGACACCGCGGCTGGGAAGTCGGAGCCATTTTGTCGGGGTTTCGAGCCCCAGAGAAGCTGCTTCTCAAAGAAATGTCCTGAAAGATACATATATTTTAGTGAATATTCTATATATTACATTACAAAATATATAAGTCTATCTTATTATAATTTATATAATTAAAATATTAATTACCCTGTTCATTCCTTTAGACAATGTACCAATCAAGGCGAGGGTCCAATCTTCAAAACTAGACTGGCTTTATACGTCAAAAACATTTTTTAACCTTACAAGCGTTTCAATTTGCAAAATTTTCTGACCTAAAAGTTAGTTCACTTTCTTAAGTAAAAGTTTTCCAGAAAAATGAATAATGATTTTCGAGAGTAGAAGATTAAAATGAATATTTTCTGAAGTTACGACGCATGGATAATTTTTTAAGGAGAATTTAATGATGCTTTAATTTTACAAGCCAGTGTATTT
>CM052191.1:7003604-7022604 GCA_028455805.1 Lasioglossum figueresi
GGTATTACATCAATTTCATATACACCAAATTTAAAAAATCATACAGAATGGAAATATTCTAGATCGAAAGGAATGTTTAATGTCGCAGTTAAAATACCTCCGAGTGCAAAGGGTTAATTAACGTTATGCGCTTATGAGAAAAACAAATAGGTCGAACATGAAATGGAGAAGTCATTGGATAAATTCAAGAACGCTATTGTGTTATTTTCTCGACGTTTTAAGATGATTAAAATACGTGAACTTCGGTTTTACAATTTACTTGGACAATGAAACAGGAGCCACTTGGGGGTGTCTTTCATTTCTTTAACAATTCTTTAAAATTTTACTTCTTTTCACACTTCAAATCTCAGCTACTTTCCGTATGCGCGTAAAAGCCGCAGTCTCAAGATCATATTGAATGCAAAGAGATAGTACGAATCGAGTCTATAGGACTTCAATAAATGTGCGAGGGGTGCGTAGCAATTTATGTCGACATTTCCATACAAATGAGACCGGGGGAAGTACGGTAGGGACAACAGATCGTCGGGATAGAAGATTTCCTGAGACAATGAGGAAGAGCAATTTCGAGAGAGAGAGAGAGAGCTGTCTCGTCATCGGATGGGGTCTGTCTCTCGCATCGCAGGAGGAGAGAGAAAGTGGTCGACGTCTGATGACTGAGACTTGTGGCGTTACGTCGCGGGGAAAGTGTAGCTAGAAATAATCCCTTCGCGCTGATGTGTTCCGACGTCGATCTTGGCTCGTGTCAAGGCGCGAGCAACCCTGGCACCATGCAAATACGACGAGCAGCAACCCCGACCACGTGGCGAGCCACCACTCCCTTTAATTCCGCTCGACGCACACTCGATCGCAAAAGCTGAACAAAATTGATGTCTCTGTTAATTTAAAACATTATTTTAGCAGCTTCTGAGGTCGTGGAATCTAATTCTGGTATTACTTATTCGCTAGAAACTTTCTATTATAATACTACCCTTGCAGAGGGATGGATCTAAACAATTGAAACTCTGCTAGTTCATTTCTAATCTGATTTTAAGCAATGTCAAATGTCTCATGGACATTCTTTTTATTCCCCCTCTCTTTCTCTTTTTTCCGTACCAACGTTCTCCGGTAAGTTTCAAGGGTGGAACCTTCACCCAGACACTGAATCGATCCGACAAAGTACTCGGTTTCAGTTTCATTCGAGAGTCTTTTCACTGGGCGCGAGTGGCTCCCTAATGGCAGGAAGTTCGAGGATGAAACGCGAAAACCGGTCCTCGTCGATTACGTTCCTGGCTGAAAATGTTTCAGAGTGATACAGCGTTGGGAAAAATTGTAGAAACCATCCGCGTGGAATATACAGACTACAGACAATGTCGACAGAAAAATTGTATTTCATCTTTTATAGAACACTAACTGCACACGGCCACGCGTTGCTCAGTCTGGTTAAATGGAAAAGAAAGAAAAGAGAAAACGCACGTTTCTAATATATTTAATTTCACAATGCTTGCGGGTGTACTATATTATTTTTTGAACAAACGAACATGTACATTTCTATTTATATAAAATAAAAGTCATATTGATCAAACTTGCAATCAATCGGTAAAGAACTTTCGGAGATTTAAGATTTTGAACAAACGAACATTTACATTTTTATTTATATAAAATGAAAGTCAAATTAGTCAAAATTTGAAAGCAATCTAAAAATATTAACAAACGAACATTTACATTTTGATTCATATAAAATAAAAGTGAAATTAGTTTAAATTTGAAAGCAATCGGTGAAGAACTTTCGGAGATTTAAAATTTTGTACAATCGAACATTTACAGTTTCATTTATATAAAATAAAAGTGAAATTAGTTAAAATTTGAAAGCAATCGTTGAAGAACTTTCGGAGATTTAAGATTTTGAACAAACGAACATTTACATTTTGATTTATATAAAATGAAAGTGAAATTAGTCAAAAATTTGAAAGCAATCGATGAAGAACTTTCGGTGATTTATGATTTTGAAGAAACGAACATTTACATTTCTATTTATATAAAATGAAAGTCAAATTAGTCAAAATTTGAAAGCAATCGATGAAGAACTTTCGGTGATTTATGATTTTGAAGAAACGAACATTTACATTTCTATTTATATAAAATGAAAGTCAAATTAGTCAAAATTTGAAAGCAATCGGTGAAGAACTTTCGGAGATATAAGATTTTGTACAAAGGAACATTTACATTTTGATTTATATAAAATGAAAGTGAAATTAGTCAAAAATTTGAAAGCAATCGATGAAGAACTTTCGGTGATTTATGATTTTGAAGAAACGAACATTTACATTTCTATTTATATAAAATGAAAGTCAAATTAGTCAAAATTTGAAAACAATCGGTGTATAACTTTCGGAGATATAAGATTTTGAACAAAGGAACATTTACATTTTGATTTATATAAAATGAAAGTGAAATTAGTCAAAATTTGAAAGCAATCGATGAAGAACTTTCGGTGATTTATGATTTTGAAGAAACGAACATTTACATTTCTATTTATATAAAATGAAAGTCAAATTAGTCAAAATTTGAAAGCAATCGGTGAAGAACTTTCGGAGATTTAAAATTTTGTACAATCGAACATTTACAGTTTTATTTATATAAAATGAAAGTCAAATTAGTCGAAAATTTGTCAGCAATCGGTGAAGAACTTTCGAGGATTTAAAATTATTAACAAACGAACGTTTACAGTTTTATTTATATAAAATGAAAGTCAAATTAGTCGAAAATTTGTCAGCAATCGGTGAAGAACTTTCGAGGATTTAAAATTATTAACAAACGAACGTTTACATTTCTATTTATATAAAGTGAAAGTCAAATTAGTCAAAATTTGAAAGCAATCGGTGAAGAACTTTCGGAGATTTAAGATTGCGAACAAACGAACGTTTACATTTCTATTTATATAAAATGAAAGTCAAATTAGTCAAAATTTGAAAGCAATCGGTGAAGAACTTTCGTAGATTTAAGATTTCGAACAAACGAACGTTTACATTTTTATTGTATCGGTAGATTGGGCTAAGTAAAATGTATCAGGGCACCTGGAATTGGATGAAATTGTAATTTTAAATCCTATCGTATAAAAAACCACCCGAATCTTCGTGGGTTAATTTCAACCCATCAGACCAAAATACACAAAAACGTTCCGTGTGAATCGCAACTAACTCGACTTCGATCAACAGGTACAGCATGTTCGACGCGTTGGACCTGGAGTACGCCCTTCTGAGGGCCGCAGCTCGAGGGTCCGTGGGCCCATACTCTCTCTCGGAGTCCCTGCACAAGCTGACCTTGACCCAGAGCCTGGCATTCCCAGCCCTGGCCCGTGGATTGGCATCGAAACAGAGCATCCCGACAAGGAGACCTCAGCAGCACACAGAAAGCGGTTTGAACGCGTTTGCGAAGGTTGTGACCGCGTTGGTTCTGGTTCTGGTCAGCGTGCTGGTCTTCGGTGTCGTGTACAAGTTCGTGAGGACGTGAGGCTGGCTGCTGGTGCCCGATCGACAGTCTGCTCCATCGCAGGAGTTCGACCGCTCGGGCGCTGGCGATCCCCTCGACGATTGACTCGGTCGAGGCTGCGGATTGTCCCAGTGATCGGTGTTCGACGTTGCGCTGGAAAGCCTGAAGGTCGTTGATCTTCGGCGTTCGATTTTGTTTGTGCTGGTTTGAAGTTATTTGGAGACATCCGAAGTGGTTCGAGGACTGATCAAGGGGGTTAGGAGCGGTAAAGATCCTGTGGAACTCGAGAAGGAATTGGTTGACCGGTACAAGAACCTGTGGAACTGGTTGGACAGTGTGCGAGACGGTTTGAACGTGTTTCTTGACAGTATGGAGGTGTCTGCCAAGTTTATACGAGGCAGAGTATGATTAAGAGTGACGTTGTTGCGAGAGTGAAGGGTTTGAGATGAATTTGCACAAGCGACGGTGTTGTATCTGAGGTTTGAGCATCCTGCACCGATTTCTCGAGTTCTTTCGAAGCATTCGAGGAAATCTGACAGAGATATTTAAGATCATTCGCAAGGGATCGTGCGAACATCGCGCGACCAGTTAGGGCTTGAAAATGTGTATAGGCGTTTGAAGAAGTTTGAAGCCCTCGGATAGTCGATATACCATATATTTTGAGCGATAGGTTAAGAAATCGATAGAAACGGAGCGACGATGATCGATTCGGTATGCGTTTGACGATGTTTGAAGTTTGGAAACCTCGGGTAAATGATAGTGTACAATATATTTCGACCGATAAGTTAAGAAATTGGGATGAACTCCAAAGCGAATTCAATAACGATTGATCCTGACAATGTTTGAAGAAGTTTGAAGGTGTCTGACCGAGAATGGGCCCCCCGTGCCCGCCAGAAACGGGGCTTCAAGGTGATTCTGAAACGGTCTGAGAACTCGGAATTTGCGAATTAGTCGAAAAGTAGGAAGTAACCAACGAGCTTGACCGGAAACAATAAAAACCGCGGGGTCGTTTAAATTTTGATACGGTGCTGGCGCGAACGAGACCCCGTTCGCGGCGGCGTTGACGAACGTTTTTACTGCGAGAATGGCGGAGTAAATGGCAATAGCGCGCATCGATCAAACAATTCGATTTTATGCGAACCACGAGATCCGAGTACTTGACTCAACCACCGACTACAGCATTCGAGTACATATTGTAATTCGCTTGCTTTGTGACAGACTCGCAAAGGTTTCGACGAATCGGAATTAGGGACGGGATCGAGTTCAATATGTACTCACGAATCCGAGTCAATTTCAATAACCAAGTTTCATTTCATGGCTTTCGATTACTGCTTAAAAGCAATAATGTTTCAATGATTATATTTGAAAAGTATTCATTTTATAAGGACTTCGATGTTGAAAGGAATCGAATCTTTCGCAAGCAGTGCTCGAATCTTGGAAATCAGAACTGCATAGTAGATTCCGGTACGATATTCAGAAAAGTTTCGAATCTGTTCGACCATGATTCGAATATACTTGCAAGTATGATTTCCGTTTATCAAAGTACTTGTAAAAGGTTCGAAACTGTCTGGCATAGGTTCAAGTATACTTAGGAGTACTATTTCCGTTTGAATTCGATCGATCAAAGTTCGAACCTGTTTGCGAGGTACTTGATCCCATCCCTAATCGGAATTACACCACGGTGGTGGGGAATTTTATCTCTGTGCCACGTTTATGCGAGAAATTTCAATTCCCGGCAGGTAAACCCGCGGCTCTACAAGTGCTTTACACGATCCTGATGACAATCGCGTTCGACGTTTCAGCCTGCAATTTTCTGCGGAAACAGTCGACAGTCCCGCGGAATCGAGCCGCTCCGATAATTGGTGCAGCGGGATCGATGAAATCATCCCGTTTCTGTGGTAATTGCGGCAATTAGGCAGCTCGATCGAGTGCCCCGTCATTGTAAACGATACTCGAAGCCGGATCCGAGGCATGCAGAATTTTTCCCGGCGTTCTGTTCCGCGGAAAGTGGACGAAATGTTTCGTCGCTCTGCTGGCGGACGATTCAGATCGATCGTGAAACGATATATATAGAATCATGTGCATTTGAAATAATTATAGTCTGCTTTTTAAAAGACCCGACCTGTTACTCGCAATATTTAATCAACAGTAGATTTTGTAAATCTATTTTAGTTTGTTGTGTTGAAGATTTTAAAATAGCTATTTCGATTTTCATGTGTTCTTGTAGTCGGTGATTCCTTTTTATTCGTTGGGAGATTATCTTGCATATGTTAAAGCTCGGTGTAGAATATACGAACAAAATGTAAGACAGGAGTAGCGTAAAAATCTTCGAAATCATTTTATTCGTAATCTAGAATATTTTTTTAAATATTACATGCATTGTAGAAGATAAGTAGTATACGTCAAAATAATTCAGAGTAGATAGATACTGTTTTATTGAACGAATTTTGCACTTCAGATCTCTGAAAAAAACAGACTATAACAGTAACAAAATGGCAGTCGACAATCATGAAAAATTGCAGTTGACCTATTTCTTGGAATGTACTCTTTAAATAATATAAAAAGCGACGAAACATTTTCGAACAGTGCAGACTCCAGTATTTACATGTATTACAAATTGACCTCAATCTAAAATAAAAATTGAATTACTAAACTAATGAATTTTCGATTCAATGATCACAATTTTATAAACGAAGAGATTGAACGGGGGATTTTTCTCAAGCGTACCGTTGATACTTTGCACAAGATAATCGTGAACTGTATATATACACGTATGTACTATACATTGTAAAGACGTACAGGTCGTTTCGAAAGACGCGGCCGAACATGAAAGTATAAATTGTATCTGTCGTAAACGAATCCAAAAATCAAACAAACAAATAATCACTACCTCTGGATTAGGGTATTAGGGTACATTGTGAAAATTGTACTCGCATCTTTTGGAACAACCTGCACGCGAGAAACATTGCGAGAATCGCGCATTCGTTTCTTTGACGTTCTATGTAGACGTTGTTAAGCAACGAACATTGCAAATTATAATTCCGACGAGCGATTACGCTCTTGATCGTCCTCTCTTAATGTGCAACATTGGAGGAACCGAGACGCTCTGTAGCGAGAGAAATTCTTTTTTACCTAGTAAAATCAAAGCCACCATTTTTAACAACGGAAACTTCCGAAAACGTTACGAAATTTCTATTCGAAAAATAAATCGCAATTCGATCACTGTTCTCGCTCACGTAGATGTACCTACGATTAATCTAGATTCTAATGGAAACAGTTGCTCCTCGTTTTCTCTACTTTCTATTTTTTGAGAAATATATGTATAATAAACATCTGCGAGTTTTCTCCGATCGATCGCTTCGAGCTGTAAATCTCTCATGTTCCAAGGATTTTTTCGGATTTCTTTCGTGCCTTGGTCTGCTATGTTCTCGATCAGCAATCGACCTCAGCGAATCCAGCGACAGATTGCCTGACCATAACGATCCTCGTTCTACTTAAACCGAAATGTACTCGACACGATTCACAGAGCGTTCCAAATTCCTTGAGATTTCATACGAATGTAAGTTTTATATTTTAGCCTACGTTTTATTAACTACTGCGGGTAACGCGTTGACTGTCTTGACAGTAATATTCTTCACCGACAGAATTGTTTACGCAAAATTTGAAAATGCGGTTCGAGTCCATCTTTTCTCACGAGCTCGAAAAATATTTCAAAAATCAGGAGCTTAATTAACAAATTTTTTATCATTGTCACAGATACGTGACTTCGCAATCTCTCAGTTAACTTAGAGATAATCAAATGAATTTTTACACTACGTTTATATTTATAGTACGCAGGATAACGTTAAGAGAATTATTATATAATATTTAACGAAACATTTTATTTAAGAAATAAATATTGACGGTGAGATTGAAAATTAATATCGCAAATTTTAGAACGTTCTTTTTGCTGTTGTTAAATATAATATGTGATAATTAAATATGTTGCGGTGATTTGATTTTAACTGAAATGGCAGTCGACGCGTTAACAGTGGTCCTTCGAAACTTCAATCATTCCAGCGAGGGATTATCGATTTCAAATTTAAAGGACCACGTAGCGTGGTCCAAAATTTCATGTATGAATCTTGTTACCTAAGAGAAAATAAACGTTCGTTTATAACAAACATTCGCCACGTGGGTTTCATTCAATGTTCAGTGAAATGTCAATCCTCTGCGACGACCTTCGGAAAACTGTCCACGCCAGCAGCCAATTATTCTTTGTCCCGTTCAAGAAAAATGTCACAGGCAACAGCGTTTCCAATAAAAATGTCACAGAAATACAGCGGACAATTAGAAAAGCTAAAAAAATCTGCCGGATAAAATTTGTGAACGATATTCCAGCGAATGTAGCTGACAATTCGCCTTTTTGCAGTTCTACGCTGAAAATGGTTAAAAACTGCGATTATCGTCATTTTCAATTGTTTATACAACGACATTAACGTAGATGAAATATTTAGTATGTTTTTTATTGACATTTTTTACTTGAGAAGGTATTCTGGTTTCTCGGACTTGAAATTTTTAGAGAATCACAAAATTTTTGAAATCCGACAATTTTTTCTTATTTCGAAATCGTGCTGGAGGCCGAAAATATTGAAGAAATCGGTAACGCGAACTACAAAAAAACATATAACATGCGCAATTTTGATTATTTCGACTGGACAAAAATCACACATATACTTCAACAACCAATGAATGTGTATAAAAAATCTCGATGCAAGCGATTCAATAGTTTTTCTGAAAAAAATGTCGGAAAATTAGAATACACCTTGATAACGTTTTGGACGAAGGAGGGGTGAATAAATAGTCACAGCGATTTACATCGGCAAAGGAGCCATTTATTATACAGTCGCGTGATTCCACTCGGTCCCCCACGAGTTCCCGGCGTGCCCCCCCAGCCCCCAGCCCCCCGCCCCCAACCACAATCAACACAATCCAGCCAGAAGAAGTATACTTTGAAAGTTTACAACAAGTGTTCCCTCTTCGTAGTTCTCACATCTAAGATACTATGATATCTACAATGATATAATTCTCCTTACACGGCTATACACAGACTCGGCCGGGTCGTGGCTCCCCATCCCCCGTTCCCCCAGTTCCCCAACCCCCCAACCCTCGTGCAATCCCCATTACTACCCGCCCCTGAACCCGACGACGTCAGGTGAACGCCATTTTTCTATCAATTCCAGCCCCGTTTTACTCGACCCGTGCTATTTTCTTCTCTTTAATTCTATTCGATACACATGCGGGCCGCTTCGAAACGCGTGGACGTCCATTCGAGCTCGAATTCGGTGAAAAGATTTGTATAAAAAAATAAAATACAACTCTAAATCTGTGCAAGACAGAACACCCCTATCGCTTTAAAATAAATTGTGACGCGTTGTGCAGCTACCAGAGATGCGGATATTATTTATAAAAATTGTTTCGTGAACTAGAGAAATTGTTATGAAAAAACTAACCATAGAGAACTAGTAAAACTTTTTTGTAGATTATCCTTGGTAACCTCGTACAACAAGGTTGTACGTCCACGCGTTACGAGGCGCTCTGCATATATGTATATATATACACGAAGTTCCTTTTATTGCTACTTTACAAGATCTGGTCTGACGCCATTGTCCCGACGCCCCCGCCCCCATATCGTCCATTTCTTCCCTCATGCTTTCGTTTCTTTTTTTTTAACTATTTTTCCGTGTGTGTCGAGCGCCGGAAACCAACTGGAAGCGCGCGATCAGAGAACAAAATTTTTTAAACGGAGCGTGCCGGCGCCATTTTGTTCGCCCGAGACCTTAACGAAATGTGCAGTCGCGTTTTAATAATTCCTCGAACTCGATACAACATATAAATCACCAAATCTGTTAACTTTGAGGACCACAGCGTCCTCTTAATAACATTTTCGATAAACTCAACAAACGAGTAGTCTTCACTAAAAATTCACGACTCGATTCGTGACTCAAAATCGACAGAACATTCTTGAAGGTCCCGAAACGATTTTCGAAATCGCGTTTTCCCAGTCGGTCCGTTTTTCGTCGCGCTTAGGCCGTGCTTTCTCGTTTCTAAATTACACCGTGCACATTCTCCTATCTCTCTCTCTCTCTCTTTCACTCTCGCTTTCCTCTCTTGATCCTTGATCCTCCCGGTCACGAAACCGCGAACGCAATCGTCCCGAAGAAACACGTTGCGAGTCGAACGGGAATAAAAGTGTGACGTGGAATTCAAGCGAGCCGTCTCTCGTTAGAAAAAACAGAGGAGTAATTAGAAGGTTCGCTAATTCGATAGTATTTTGTACTTAACGGTTCTTTTGTATGATCGAGACCGGCGGGACTAGCTCCCGCCCGGTCTTTCGTGTCAACGGTTCTAATAGTCGCCGACGAAAGGATTCAGTCGTCCTCCGATCCTGTGTGCGTTGCGTGTGTGCTCGAGTCATTTGTTTGTTACTTTTTTTGGTCTAACGATCGACTCAAAATTGTAGAAAAATAAATTATCGGCGAGCCTGGCTCTTGAACGCGTTTGGATGACTCGATGCTGCTGCCATCGCGCTGTCATCCAACGATTTCGAAAATCCAATGTCCAAGACCACTCACCTTAATATCAAACAGTTCTCACTAAAATCACCGATGAAATCACGTAATAATTTATATTTTTAATTGAGTCTGATGCCTCAAAACAATCTCTGTTGCGAATTTTCTAAACAAATTTAAAGATTATCGAAGTCTACAGAATGCTCGAATACAATTTTAATTAATCGACTGAGGAACTTTTTGTTTGAGAAATTTAAGAAAATAATTCAATTACTGACAAATTAACTGTATCATTCGGATTCATTTTTACCCATTCGTATTTTTGTGATTTTCTCAGAGGCGGTTTTGTTAATATTTCTATTCTCAATCGTTGGATCTTGGAAATCGTCGAACCCATCGCTGGTTTCTAGATGAAGTTCTACGTTCGACAATTCAATTTCAATAAATTCCTAGGAGACCCTTAATAGAAAACTGTCCGCAGGAAAGTATAGTTAAATTAAGACTACAGAGACTCATCCAGCGTCCTCGAGTTAATAGAATCCTGATCGTGGTTCGACCGAGTCGCTGTCATACACTCAAGCACTATCCCGACAGTGTGAGATCGTTAAAGAAATGACAGTCGAAATGAACCTTGCGCTCTGCAGTATATATTTTTAATTGCACTCTCTGAACACATACTTTGATATACAGAGTGGTCCATTGTAATCTACTTATCGGTACTCGTACTAGAATAAAACGCTAAACAAATTCCACCGAACAGAATAAAATTGAAATCGAATTCAATTTATAATTCTGGATCGTTCTTGTAAAAAATTATCAAATGAACCACCCTGCACAATCTCCCAACTCTCGCTCGTTTGAGATTTCCATACTTTTCTCACACGCGTTTCCATCAGTCAGACATTTAAAAAAAATGTTCGAAATGTTACCATGGAACCGTAGTCCATGGTGTTTCGATGTCTCCCCCCCCCCCCCCCCCGTACCGTCGCGTTTCGTCACGGAACGCTGGATCCACAATGCAGCACGACGATCCTTACTTTCATAGTACCTACGATACACCGATCTGTGATTCACGTTACAACAACCGTGACCCGAGATTCGATTATTACAATAATTACACCGTGAAACCCCGGCTAATATAATAAATACACGCGCGATCGCGCTGGACCCAATCGTAGTCGCCGAACTGCTCGTCTGCATGCAAACCCCATAGTCACAAAAATCATGTTCTTCATAAGATGAAGAGTTTAACTCCAATTTAATTTAATTTAATTAATTTTTCTAGATCGAACGCAGTGGCTGCATTTTGAAAAATGTGAAGTAGAATTAAATATGAAGAAAATCAACAAGAGAATTAAGTGCCGTAATAAATTGAAAGAAGTTTTAGTTAATTTCAATCATAAAATAAAGACTTTAATTGTAATGTAATTTAATTTATTTCCATAGTCACAAAAATCATGTTCTTCATAAGATGAAGAGTTTAATTCCAATTTAATTTAATTTAATTAATTTTTCTAGATCGAACGCAGTGGCTGCATTTTGGAAAATGTGAAGTAGAATTAAATATGAAGAAAATCAACAAAAAAATGAAGTGCCGTAATAAATTGAAAGAAGTCTTAGTTAATTCCAATCATAAAATAAAGACTTTAATTGTAATGTAATTTAATTTATTTCCATAGTCACAAAAATCATGTTCTTCATAAGCTGAAGAGTTTAATTCCAATTTAATTTAATTTAATTAATTTTTCTAGATCGAACGCAGTGGCTGCATTTTGAAAAATGTGAAGTAGAATTAAATATGAAGAAAATCAACAAGAGAATTAAGTGCCGTAATAAATTGAAAGAAGTTTTAGTTAATTTCAATCATAAAATGAAGACTTTAATTGCAATGTAATTTAATTTAATTTAATTTAATTTAATTAAAAATTTAATTGTTCAAACGTTAACATTTTTCTAGATTGAATGCCGTGGCTGCGTTTTGAAAAACGAGCAGAGATGCGACGCCGAGTGGATCCCGGAGAAATTCGAGCGATCCGATCGCCAAGAACGGCGAGATCGTTTCGAGAGAAATGAAATTTTCGAAATTCTGACAGTGAGTCCACCGGAACGCAGTCCGCTTGCGCCGCGTCTCGAAGAGTCCGCCGACGCGTTTAGTTTAGTTTAGTTCGAGTATTATGGTACACGCACAGTTCCATCAGCTTCCCCTGCGAGTTCCTTTGAATATCGGATCGTAGAAAGGCGACAAGTCGACGGCACCGATTGATCGAGGAAAAATACCGATTTCAGAGAGACATTAACGATCCTCCGCGAGCCACGTTAGGAAAAAAGCCCTACCACTAACTGACCGCTCCGATCAACCCTCTTAATCACCTCTGCGATCCACTTTCTTCTTCGATTTTCGTAGAAAACCGGTTTCCGTGGTCGCGATCGTCGATCTTCCGGACGATGGTATTAAGAGGGTTAATGTCGAGCGTGCTCGTCGGATCTAGAAAAATAGAGTGACGATCAGCGGCCTACCACAACGATTACGTCCTAGACACTTTCATAACCATTGAGATCCTAGGGAATTGCCTGTGATCGATTTTTATTGGGCCCGCGAGCTCTCCGACCTCTACAATTTTTAAAGAAGCCATTTTTTAAGCTCCCCATTTTATTTTTCAAATGTGTACGTGATTCGACCTTCGCTCTTCAGCCATCAAATTCTTGTCAAATAAAAAAGTTGCAATTTAACAATCGCAATAGCGCAATCACGAGAGTCTGCATTAATTTGAAGCTGCAGACCATAAACGTTTAAATAATACAACTCGCGAGCCCAAGTACAACAATTCGCCCTTAACACCTAATCGCTCCCAGACAGCCTAACGATCCATCGATCAAGACAAT
Organism: Lasioglossum figueresi; assembly: GCA_028455805.1. Classification (NCBI taxonomy): domain Eukaryota; kingdom Metazoa; phylum Arthropoda; class Insecta; order Hymenoptera; family Halictidae; genus Lasioglossum; species Lasioglossum figueresi. The sequence continues at coordinate 7,016,507 of CM052191.1, forward strand.
TCGCGTTTTCTTGCTCGCAGAAATCGACAGCGTTTCGCTGATTCCCGGTCGGAATCCGCCGCGAGTCCCGCGAGAGGCGCCGTCGTCGGCGGCCATGTTCCTTCCCCGTTCTATGTAAAATAGGACACTTTTAAAGACCTAATCCTAGTTTAAGATCAACGCGGGACGCCCGGGCGTCGCCGATAAAATTATTAAATTACTTCAATTATTATTCGAACTTCAACGTTTCCCTCGCCGATCGCTTCCGGCCTGAGATTCGAGAAAACCCCTGGATCCGAAAGCTCTCGTTCGATCGATCCCTAAACCTACTTAATCCTCAATTTGTACCCTGTACTTCGTCTCCGTTGAACACGGTTTCGCTTCGATCCGTTTCGAACAGCGAATCGAGAATCTCTGCGTCGCGTCGGCGGCCGACGGCGACGTCCATCTTGCCTCTGAACTGCCATAAACGCATCCCGGAGGCGAGCCTCTCGCATAATTCTCGCAGGTGCTCGCCGAACAATTTTCGATCCGGAAAAAAGAACTGTATTGAACTTCGAATCGAATTTGAACGATCTCTCGCGGGATAGATCTAAATCGCCTATAGATCACCGTAGATCCTCTACTTTCAACGAGAATCGATCCGCCAGGTTCTTTCGGGTCGAATGAATTTTTCCCGATCGAATCCTGCTTCGATTCTCAGAACGACAGGTTCCTCTTCGTTCTTGAGTCGTTGACTGTTTTCTGGGTTCTGCCGGCATCCTGATCGTTGATCCGAGACTGGTGACCTTGTGCGTGCCATAGTTCGTTCGCTGGGCTCGCCTGGAACGGCGAGAACCTTTCGTCGCGACACTGGTTAGGTTTCACTTCGTGAACGAGGAAGAGATTTGCGTTGACGTTTTTCTTAGAGCCTTCGAGTGGTAGCCTACTGGTAGATGATCGGGTGAGTCGGTTCGACCGGAAGGTCGCTGTCCAGGTTCAAGCACACGCCGTCCTTCGATACAAGGTAGTGTGTCAGCAGCTGGCCCTTGCCTTTCACGAACACCAGACCCCGTTGCTCGAACCCGAAGCCGAAGGGCTCGAGGATCCTCCTGGTCTCGTCTGTCACCTAACATCGATACGTTCATCATTATTTCGTTAATATCGGAGAAGTGGAATATAACACATTCTAGACCCTTTGGTACTTTGAGGTTAGAATTTATCGATGGCAGCCCTTTGGTGCGCGGGGAGACCAACCCTTTGACCTATGGGTCACCACGCGTCCTTTATTTAAGAGCGCAGCCATTTGTTCCAGAGGAAAGTTCTTTATTTAAGAGGGACAGTTCTTCGTTTCATTGCTCTGCCCTTTAAATTTTTTTTTCTAGAATGCCCATTTTGTCCTCCATTTTGTGAATTGAAATACAATTGGTTCAGAAGAGTATCTAATTTTTCTTACGATGAAACGGTTCTCGATTTGTTGTCTATTTCTCTAACATAATATCGTCGGTGCACAAGAACAGTGACACAACTCAACAAAATTAAAATTTTTAATATACCACGTTTTTAAGACGGACTGAAACGTACAAAATAATTTTTCCTAGCCCCATACAGATTCCTAACCCCACACAGATAGTTCTGAAGAATTGTGAATTTTCAATAGCTATGAAAATACTTGTAAGATTTAAAACGATAAACGTGGGGCGCATGAAATACATAATTGATGCATCAATAGTTCACCTAAATCGCTAAGAATTATATTTCACTGCAAATGATGCGAACTGTTGCGTGCTGTGTAAATCTTACAAGTATTTTCATAGCTATTAAAAATTCACAAATAACAATTTTAAAATTATTTTATACTTTTTAGTTCGTCTTAAAAACGTTGTATATTAAAAAAAATGTTTTTAATTAAATTCTTTCTTCTAGACGCACAGTTTATTAAAATTTGTTTCTTTAATATTGCATTGTCATCCAGTTCTGAGCTATGTTTAAAGTTTCAAGTATCCAGCTCATCCGGAAGTTAGTTTAAAATCAATTGCAAAAATTGTACCGAACAGACAAACAGACAGACAAGAAAGCGAGTTAATAAAAACGTGGTAAAATAGATTTTCCAGGACAGCCGTTTAAAAGTTTCTTGTTTCCTGCGAGGCTTGTCATGATTTTGGATTTGAGAAGAACGACACAACCGCATTCCAGCGGTCATTTTCGAAAGTAGCAATACGTCGTTCGTCCACATAAAAATATGGGGAATTTTGCAACACATTTTTACAATAAACTCGAAATTGGAAATTTTTTAGTCGCGCCACTATTCGTATCCGCCAACGATATACAGGATGTTCATTTGAAAACTTTCCAGCCGAATATCTCGAAAAGTATGGAAGGTATTAAAAAAGTGTAAAACACGTGTCCAATAGCTCTACATTCCTGTACAATTCTGCGACGCAAATCGTTGATGTATTCCAGTTGTACTAGCACGTACCGACGCGACGTACCGTTTGAAAAGACAATTGTCCTCTATTGATCCCTTGTTTATATTGTCCGTTGTAGAGCTATTCCAACAGATACCTTCAAAACTGTTCGTTCAGAATTTGAGAATCGTCTGTATCATTGTTTAGAAAACAGCGGAGAACATTTTGAAAATTTGTTACATTAATAAAGAAATTACAAACTTTCTCGCAGTATAAACATGACTCAGAAAAAAGAAGTATCCTACGAAAATCGCTGGTCTTTTTACGTACAATAATATCCCATAACAGAAGAATATAGGTTTCCATTTGAAAAAACAGAGTTGACCTTCAAATGACCTTGAAAACGCCACCCAAATAAAAAACTGAGGCTGCCCCCCTCTTTCCCCCTCGAAATCCTTGGACGCGTGTTTTACACATTTTTAATATCTTTCGTACTTTTCGAGATATTCGGCATAAAAGTTTTCAAATGAACACCCTGTATACAGGGTGGTCCGTTTAAATAAGGCCACCTAAATATCTCTTCAGGTTATTGTGATGCAAAAAATATTTGTTGCCCGATGTGCATGGTGTCAATTGACCAAATATCTGGCAAGAATATTTTTTTCCGAAGGTCATTCTTTTCGAAGATACCAAGGTCATCGATGTTTTTTGATACATAACTACATTTTCTTTGTATCGTATCGTGTAAATAATCGAAAAATACATTCAGATACGTATAATAACATGACCTCGAAATCACCTTGATCTTTCAGGTCAGATACTTGATCTCAAGGTCATTTCAAGGTCACGCTATTATACATATCTGAATGTATTTTTCGATTATTTGCACGACGCAGTACAAAAGAAAAATGTAGTTATGTATCAGAAGACATCGATGACCTTGATAACTCCGAAAAAAATATTCTTTCCAGATGTTTGGTCCATTGGCACCATGCACAATAGGTGACAAATATTTTTTGCATTGCAATAACCTGAAGAGATATTTAGGTGTCCTTATTTAAGCGGACCACACTGTATAGTCACCGTAGTTACAGGGCCCAAAGAGATTCGTGGCAAAGGGTCTGGATTTGCTAATGACATGCATTAGGTAGCACGAGGGTAGTTACCTGAATGCAGCCAACCTTGCCAGTGCTCTCCATTCTGGATGCGACATTAACAGTGTTCCCCCATATGTCGTAATGAGGTTTCCTGGCACCTATAACCCCAGCGGTGACCGGCCCGTGATTGATGCCCATCTTCAGGACAAAGTGATTGAAGCTCTGCTCGTTGATGCTTGACAAAGCCTTCTTCAGCTCCAGTGCGAACTCCACCAAAGTCGACAGGTGACCCCATCTAGGCGATTCCTCGGTGTCCTCGGACTCCATTATACCGGACGCTGCCATGTACGTCGAGCCGATCGTTTTTATCTTGATGATGCTTTTGAACTTGTTCTGGTCGAGGATCTACGGCAATCGGGGCAATCATTTACTCCAGAGGAGCAAAACCATCCCCCTTAAAATTTAAACCCTCTACCCTACAATATCGAGTCGGACTCGTGACGAGGACTATGAACAGAGTCTAATAAACATAAACTTCCTTTTCTTTCTCGATTAAATTCTACGTCACAAAAATTATTCAAATTATTATTTAACACGCTCGGTACCGGAATTTGTTCTTTGGTCTCCTTCATTGTTAACCCTTTGCAGTCGGAGCTATTTCACCTTGAAAATTAAACATTTCTGCCGACCTAAAATAATTCCATTGTATATGATATGAAATTGATATAATGATTGAATGATTGATATGATTATTTGGTCCCCTCAGGGTTTCAAATCCATTTACCAATCTCTCCCTTCTTTCCACTCTCCCTGTCGCCTTTTCGGCGGGACCTACTGTTTATTACGGTGGGATCCGAACCACCTTAAATTGATATAATGAATAGATACCAACATATTTAACCCATTCGGTACTACCGCCGCCTATTGGCGGCATCCACAAAACATTCTCTGGGTCCTACCGCCGCCAATTGGCGGCATCCACTAAACGTTCTCTGGTGTGAGACGTGAATCCAAGTATCAGTGCGAACAATGTAATGTGGGCTTGTGCGTTTCCCCTTGTCGTTGATTATATTACACTATTAGTTTTACTATTTATTATGTTACACAATTAGTTTTGTTATTTATTTTAATTTTTGTGATATTGGAACATATTATTTATATCAACGCCATTTACTTTAATTAATGTACTGTGAAGAAATAGATACAATTTTAAAACGTTAAGCGACATGCCTGTTTTGTCTGTCTTTCCGTCTGATCCGCGAGATAAGATTCCGTCGAAATCGGTTTGCGGCCGAGGATTGGTTTAGGTTACGACAAAGCGGTATAAACATTTTAGAAATGTTCTTTAAACGCGTTAAATTCCGCGTCAGTCACCGATGACTGTCGCGGTCCGCATGAAAAGTTTAGTATCGATCACGCTCGAGATTTCTATGAATGCCGCAAAAAACGTTTTCGCGGCTTACGCTGTCGTACAGTGCAACCACTCTCGCGGAAAACTTCCTCGTCCCCCGAATGTATAACCGCGGCCAGGTCCTCCGTACCGAAAGGGTTAATCGTGTAAACAATATTGTGGATAACGGTACTGGCTAAGGGTTAAGATGTTTCACCAACGTACGTCCCTTGTGAAATATTGATAGAATTTAAATTTAACCGTAGAAAATCATGACGAATGAATGAAAAGCGGGATGAAATTGAAGGGTCGATTGGGGGTTGGAATGGTGGGTGCGCTCACCGCGTCAAAGTCGGAGATGACCTCGTTGAGGAACCTGAGGCACTCGAGGCCCTGGTTGTTGATGCTCTCCTCGCTGTAGAAGTCTGCGAAGTTCGGCATGCTGGCGAACAGCACGCCCACCTCCGAGTAGCTCTGGCTGTATAGGTCGTCGTGGTGTCTCGCTCTGCTGAGGAAATAGGCGGCCACGTGGGGCGGAAGTATGTTGTATATCAGGGCGCCATTTCTACGCTTCATGTCCGCCACCCTTTCCCGTTGCTCGATCACCTCACGGCCACGGAGGTACAGCATCCTCCGAGCTTTCTCCGCCTGCAACCGATCGATCGAGTCATCTTCCAGTCATCGCAACAACCACACCGATACACCTCCACCCCCCTATTAACCTTTCGACGTCCGATGTCCCTCCTGACCCACGCGACAAGGGTTTTTTTAGCCACCCGTATAGCCATCTCTCCCCTTCAGGGGCTCATCTTCGATACAGTAGAGACTCCGAGAACGATTTTTTTATCAGACCGCTATGTAAGGTTAGATTCTCAACACTCGGAAGGCGGATGATTTCGATGAAGATAAAACATATTTTTAGATTTCGACAACTTTTTTAAGATTAATTACCAGGAACGAGTCACGCTATCCAAGGGCGAAAAGAAACATTGCTGAGATGGTACTCGGAAAACGTATGAATCGATATTATTCCTTCTACGAAGATTTACAAGCCTGTAAGAAAATATTCTGAAAAAAATTATTTTTTAATTATCGTCAAGATTAACCCTTTCCCGTGTTCTTCTCTAAAAGTGTGATCACCATCTCAACATCTTTTTTTCCTACAGTCGCACTGACCTTCTCAAAGGCCAGGAAATTCGTGTAAATGTTTTTTCGACATTACACTTCGCCGGCGAATAAATATAC
>CM052191.1:7023104-7034707 GCA_028455805.1 Lasioglossum figueresi
CGGACCCTTGCAATTCTCGTATACGTACATGCGTCTAGCGGTGTGTGGTGTACCACACAACTCATCGAGTCTACTCCCTTAATATCAATAATGCCAATGGGAGAGGGCGCCGGATTGATTTGCACAGAAAATAGAACGATATCATTACTCACGTATCTCGCTACGATGACCAGAGCAGTGGCAACGATGGCCAGCGTCGTCGATAGGCTACATTTCGAGGGGTAAGCTGTGGGGTCGAGAGGCGAAGAAGCATGGTCCTCCCAGTCCAACCGCGGTCCGAGGAGTCGGAGGTTGATGACGCACTGCACGCCTGCGATGCCATACATCAGCGTCGCCTTGCCGAGGTAACAGATGTAGGTCGGCATCGAGATCGCCACCAGGGTGAGAACACCGATGTAGGAGTAGTAGGATGGGTACGGACACCTTGGCGAGGGGGTCACCGACGCGTTCAGCACTGGGATTGGTTCCTGGATCACCACGCAGTTGCTCTGAAATTAAATAAACTCCTCGGTCAATGCCCTGTAGTTCGTTCAGAAGCTACGGTAGCTGGTGTCCGTCCGAGAGAGTGGATCAAAAACAGGATTTAGGGTACAACCTGGTGCAACGATCGTAAAGGCTGATCCACAGATTGGTTCGCCAAGCAGAACGTACTGGTCCAATCAGGATATCGATTGATGTTTCCGGGAATACGGTCCCGGAATCAAAGCAATGGATGTTCAGTGTTATCGGAGATGTTAATTGGATCGCTCACCATGTCCAGAAGCAAGAACACCCCGAGAGAGAACGTCATCAGCAATGCCAGGGACGTTCTCAGCCACATAGCCTTGACAGCGCCGCCCAAACAGGTGGCACCTGCCAACACGACCCCGAAGAGGACGACCACCCCCAATCCACCCCACGTGAAGGGTCCCCACGGTTGAAACCTCCAAACAGGGGCGGCGCAGATCATCGCCAATGGACCGCCGATAAGGGACAACGGCGAGAACGCTTCTTCGGCGTGATGGAACGCGGACTCCACTTTCGTGTCCTTGAACCTCAGCGTCAGCCAATGCGCGCGACCCTTCAAGTCCGCTGCTCCTCCTACGAACCCAATTATCTTCGTTAATTAAACCTGTCAGCCGCGAAGACGTCGGCGATCCGTTGACGTCGGGGACAATTCGATCGTAACGTGTACCAACTCTGCGAGACGTAACATTTTGGACTGTTCATTTAGGTGACATGTTGGGATTCGGTTGATGTTCCAACAGTAATTACTAGACTGCGGATCTTTATGCGTTTATGGCTTATAAAAATTTTCAAAAAATTCTGGACTATTAAATTCAACTGAAATTAGTACGATTTTTATTTATTTTGAATCAACAAACGCTATTACCAATGAAAATTTAACTTTATTTAGTACCACTTTCTTAAAATTTGTCTACAAATATTTCAAATTGCATAAACATCCGCAGTCTAGTCGTTACTAAATTGCTAGGATGCCAACATGTGAACGCGTAAATTTTTATTTTGTACTATAAAGATCCGCAGTAGCAATTACACTTTGGTACACGACAGACTATGAAGGCTACCAGTTCACTCTTCATCAAGAACTGTTTCTATTAATTACTCTAGCTCAAGATAGATGGCTCAACTCGTCCTCGGTCTTTGCCCAAGTATTGAGGGATTGGTAGCTATTATTCTAATTGTACCTTTGCTATCCAGCTCCTTGCGCAGCCTCTGCCTGAATTCCTCCGAGTCCTCCTTGTTGTTCCTGTTGTCCATCGTTTTCCTAATGTTCTCCGCGTCCGTTAAAGACGCGAGGCTCTTGGTCACGGCAGGTTTGAACGGTTTCAACGCCCTGACGATGAAGTAAGTGACCATGCCCGCTTTCTGCAACGCCTCCTCTCTGTCCTCGCCGTGGGCTGGCTCGACCTCGAACTCCCCGTTCAGGAAGCTCAGCGTCGCGTTCGAGATGTGCACTCTCCTTCGAGTATTTATTCAGCCGGGTTATTCGCAAGCCAGCCATATTGTTTACCGGATCCCTCGCTCCGATTATTCCAACGGGCCTCGATCGGTACCCCGCTCGGCCGTCATTTCGGAGCGAGGGATTCGACGAATTCACATAATCGTTAATATACCATCATTTTTAATATATCATTTTATGTTACAAAGTTTATCTTCAATTTTTCCTGTGAAAAGTAAGTTCTACAATATGTTCCAGCTTCTACAATATTTTCTTCAGATTTAGAAGTATATGTTATATCTTATGGAGCAGCTTCGAAATCGGAATGACAAATTTCCGTGAACGATCGAATAAATTGTAACCGATCATTTTTAATATATCATTTCAAGTTACAAAGTTGATCTTCAATTTTTCCTATGAAAAGTAAGTTCAACAATATGTTCCAGCTTCTACAATATTTTCTTCAGATTTAGAAGTATTTGTTATATCTTATGGAGCAGCTTCGAAATCGGAATGACAAATTTCCGTGAACGATCGAATAAATTGTAACCGATCATTTTTAATATACCATTTCAAGTTACAAAGTTTATCTTCAATTTTTCCTGTGAAAAGTAAGTTCTACGATATGTTCCAGCTTCTACAATATTTTCTTCAGATTTAGAAGTATATGTTAAATCTTATGGAGCAGCTTCGAAATCGGAATGACAAATTTCCGTGAACGATCGAGTAAATTGTAACCGATCATTTTTAATATATCATTTCAAGTTACAAAGTTGATCTTCAATTTTACCTATGAAAAGTAAGTTCTACGATATCTTCCTAGCTTCTACAATATTTTCTTCAGATTCAGAAGTACGAGATGTGATCAAAAAGTAAGGTGACTTTTTGAATTTCGCGGGATACCTACAGTCGATTTTCGTTTTCTTTCTTTTCTTATGCTGGTACACTCGTCCCGAACATATGTTCACAGTTTCAACTATATAGCAATTTTTGTTTGTTTGTGTGAAGCATAAAGGTTAGAAGCGTTTTGCGTGTTCAGCGATTTTCTGCTGTCGAAAAAGTGGATCAAAGAATTTGCATCAAATTCTGTGTGAAAAGTGGAATTAAGTGCTCCAAAACGCTTCAATTGTTGACAATGGCATACGGTGAGTGTACTCTGAGTAAAAAAAATGTTTATAAGCGGTACAAGCTCTTCGAAGAAGGCCGAGAAGATGTTAACGACGAAGCTCGCAATGGACGCCCCAGCACGTCAACAACCGATGAAAACGTTGAAGAAGCGAAGAAAATAGTGTTGGGGAATCGTCGAATTACCATTAGAGAAGTTGCCGATGATATCGGCATCTCGTTTGGTTCGTGCTAAGCAATTTTAACGAATGTTTTGGGATTTTGATTAATGGATTTTGAATCACGATAATGCACCTGCTCACGCATCGTTGCTTGCGAGTAATTTTTTGGCCAGAAACAACACCACGATCATGCCTCGCCACCATATTCACCGGATTTGGCCCCCTGCGACTTTTTCCTGCTCCCAAAACTGAGGTACCCATGAAACGACGGAGATTTGCAACGATCGAGGAGATATAGACTGCATCGCTGGAAGAGCTCAAAGCTATACCAAAAAGTGCTTAGCAGAAGTGCTTCGAGGATTGGAAAAACCGCTGACACAAGCGTATTATATCTGAGGGGGATTACTTTGAAGGTGACAACATAAATATTGATGAATAAATAAATAGTTTTCGATAAAAATAAAAAGTCACCTTACTTTTTGATCACACCTCGTATATGTTATATCTCATGGAGCAGCTTCGAAATCGGAATGACAAATTTCCGTGAACGATCGAATAAATTGTAACCGATCATTTTTAATATATCATTTTAAGTTACAAAATTGATCTTCAATTTTTCCTATGAAAAGTAAGTTTTACAATATATTCCAGCTTCTACAATATTTTCTTCAGATTTAGAAGTATATGTTATATCTTATGGAACAGCTTCGAAATCGGAATGACAAATTTCCGTGAACGATCGAATAAATTGTAAACGATCATTTTTAATATATCATTTCAAGTTACGAAGTTGATCTTCAATTTTTCCTATGAAAAGTAAGTTCTACAATATGTTCCAGCTTCTACAATATTTTTTTCAGATTTAGAAGTATATGTTATACCTTATGGAACAGCTTCGAAATCGGAATGACAAATTTCCGTGAACGATCGAATAAATTGTAACCGATCATTTTTAATATATCATTTTAAGTTACAAAGTTGATCTTCAATTTTTCCTGTGAAAAGTAAGTTCTACAATATGTTCCAGCTTCTACAATATTTTCTTCAGATTTGGAAGTGTATGTTATATCTTATGGAGCAACTTCGAAATCGGAATGACAAATTTCCGTGAACGATCGAATAAATTGTAACCGATCATTTCTAATATATCATTTTAAGTTACAAAGTTGATCTTCAATTTTTCCTATGAAAAGTATGTTCTACAATATGTTCCAGCTTCTACAATATTTTCTTCAGATTTAGAAGTATATGTTACATCTTATGGAGCAGCTTCGAAATCGGAATGACAAATTGCCGGGAACGATCGAATAAATTGTAACATATAAACAAAGTGTGCAAAATTCTGCATGCTGAATCTCTCGGTAGACGATAATTCAATCCCCAGAAGGTAATTTAATATAGCCGGATAGGCACGAGCAGCGATTTCTAAAAGATTGATTCGCGATGTTATGAAATAGTGCTGGTTGACACAAAAATAGCCGTAGGAATTGTGTTAGGCCGTGGCTTAAAGTGAATGGGGCGGCAAGGTGAGAGAGAAAGAGTGACAGAGAGAGATGGGGAGAGACCGTTTCTGACGCGTCGATTCAGACACCTCGCCCTTTAACTCGGCCCGCTAAAATAGACGTACGACAGCGCATTAAAAACTGCTCGCCGGGCGTTTCGCTAGGTAATTAACGTCAAAGATATACACGCGGACCTGGCCCCGTTCATTGTGTGCTCGCGAGCATCAAGGACGTATTTTATGCGCCGCGGCATCGATACCATTCGACCAACCACTGAATTCGCCTGCCGACGCCATTATATTCTCGAGAACATCCTCGCCATCCTTTATATCCTGTTCCCAATTATAATGTCCATTCTTCAAAGAAAATAAAGGAACATTCTACCACTTTTCGACGAGTTTTCATTGATCTTTCATCCGGAACAATTTTTGATGAAGGATCGTTCAACCCCTCGCATCAACCCTCTCCAAGAAGCATTTAGTTCGAAAAAATAAAATAAAATTTAATAATCTTTTCTGTCGAGTCACTTTTTTTAAAACAGTTTCAACCCCTTTCAAGAAAATTTCTCTTGAATAAAACAAGCAGTATACGTATTCTTTTTCAGTTTTACCGTTCTTTTATAGTTCACCTGTCAATTCTTCGAAAAAACACGAAATTCAGTTTACTCCGGGTGAGCAATTTTCCAATAATTAACTCTTTTTGTGGTACACCGTCGCTGCTCGATAATTAAAAAACTTCAATCCCCAGAAGAAAAAAATTTGTCTTTATTCCTTTTACCTAGTCCTTGTTTTGTTATTTCGTTTTTTGTAATCGTGCCCGTCAGAGTGAAATTTATTAATAATTATTTACCGAGTGAAGAATGTTTACACGTTATACGTCGATGAGAGAAGAACAGGTCAAAGAAGCTTTCATTGCTAAATTAGGTGAAATGCTGAAGGACATTTGTGCCGGCGATTATGAGAATGATATAAAATATTTTACAAAAATTCTGGAATACCCATCGAAGTCCCTCTTTTTATAATCGTTTGGAACATTAATTTAAATAGAAATTCGGGAGTGAAATTTCGCTCCGGTTAATATATAGAAATTTTATTTTTTCACTTCATTATATAATTGTTACTAAAATGAATCAACGCGCGTAAGATATAATAAGTAGAACTGCAAAATTTGTTGGAATTTTAACTCGCACCACTTTCATAATCACCGGCACATTTGTTTCCGAGGAATTTCGCGTCGAAACGAAACGTTTTCGCATTTCGGGGGTTGAAATATGCGAAGAGGAGATAGCAAAGTCGATCCCGGGCCATCGTTTTTATTTGCTAGGTAATAATGGAAGGATCCTCTCCGATCCTCCTCGCCTCGGGGGAGAGATTACCCTCCGCCTAGAACGGCACGGAGTAAAAATATTGAATTCGAGCTTTAAATACACGCTTCCTACACCGTCCATTTAATAAAGGCTTCTATCTGATAACTATAACAGCAGACGTATCCTCGATACGTGTAACTATGCTAAAATTACCAGCCGCCTGTCTTCCGATTTACTATTTTCACACGGGTCGAACCGGTTTCCCACATTTATAGAATATATGAACCGCTCGAACCTCGACAATGAGCCTAATCGCACGCCATTCATTAGAACGCCAACATCTTTCCACCCTTTGAGAAAATCATCCAACCAACATACCATTTCCTACACTGCCCTTTTACACGTTTTATACAAATTATAATCGTGTTAAATTTTTAACTCGAGAAGCTGGAGCACTTCTATCAATTTCAAAACGATTTCAATTATAGACAATTTCTTTATAGACAATTGTCTACATTTTTCTATTGATTGAATTTTTTAACTGTAAAACACTTCTTTAATTTCCAGTTAGATTCGGATAAAGCATGAAACTGAAGATAATCCAATTAGAAATTTTTCTACATAATCAAAAGTGACAATAATTTTGTGGTGTTGTTAATAACTAGACTGCGGATATTTATGCAAAATAAAAATAGGCTGCATCGATTGCAAGAAATGGAAATCAAATTGTTATTTCTTCCCTTAATGATTCTAATAGAGGAGAAATCATATATTGGCGTTTTCAATTTTTTCAATTTTCCAATAATTTTGAATTTCAGCTACTCCTATAATTTTCCTATAAACGCATAAAGATCCGCAGTCTATTAATACCATTTTTAAGGCAACCGTCTGTTAAAGATTAATTCAGTCTGTTTTTTCGAATGGAGGATTTAAGAGCTAAGGGATGACGCTGGAAAAAATATTCGAGCTATAAAATGTTCCACGTGAGAGTTCACTGGCAAATGATTTTGGGGCATTGTTAATGAGATCGTTAACTCACCCAAAAATGAATTCAGTTTGTTTTTTGTCGAATGGAGGGTTTAAGAGCTAAGGTATGACGCTGGAAAAAATATTCGAGCTATAAATTGTTCTACGTGAATGTTCACTGGCAGATGATTTTGGGGCATTGTTAATGAGATCGTTGACTCACCCTGCCATTCCACTGCTCTCCATTTTGTTCGCCAGTTCGACGTCCTTGCTGTAGACATCGAACTGCCACTGTCTTTGACCAAGAACGCCAGCTAACACTGCGCCGGTGTGTATGCCAACCCTCATGTCAACGGGGCTTTTCGTCGTTTGCTGGACGTACTTGATGGCATCCACCATGGACAACCCCATATACACGCAAAGGACAGCATGATCGGGCCTCTCCACAGGCGCGCCACTTATACAATAGTAACAGTCGCCCAGGATCTTGATTCTCAGCTGTTCGTACCTGAAGAACAGTCAGAAATATTAGGTTGTTGCATATGAAATGTCCGATTTTTGGCAGTGATATTAAACAAACCCAATTTTGTATACCCAACGTATTCTATCTACAAATTTTAAGTTTCTCGATTGTATTACGGTAAAAATAAGATTTCATTTTTTATTTATTTTTCATTTACAAGATTATTATCTTGATTTTGTAGTTCTCTTTACCATGAACGACTAGTACGTTAATTAATCACCACATTTTGACCAGAAATAAAAAAAAAAGTTATATTCCAGACATATAAAAGGAACACACGACGGTCGCGATGGTTGACGTTGAAATAAACTTTATTTAAAAGTAAAATTATACAACAAATATAAGACTATAAAAGTCATTTGACCAGTCGTGGTACGTTTAGTGTTAATGATAATCTTCGTACCTCACAGTTTTATATAATAACTACAGTTTTATTAAATAAATACATATACTATAATAGCATTTCTTGATCGAAACGTTTAATTTGAAATGCATTCTAAAATCGGACATTTCATATGCAACATCCTAATATTATCAATAATACTCAACATTTATTGATCACTCATCACAATCACGGCAGATTAAACGTTCGCCGACCACACGCCGAAATAAGAAACGATCCCGTAAATAATCCGCAGCGTATTTTCAACATCGTAATTATAGTTTTACAAAAATGTACAGCCATGGTCAAGGATTAGTTAAATGTCAGTGACTATACATTTGGCCAGGCTTCGCCGGAGTAATTTTGTAAAAAGATGAACGTGTTGTTTTCAAAAAACAGAATCTCATCAATGGAACAACGTAATCGAAAAATTGATGATCGAAAAGGCAGAAACGTTTCTTTCGTTCGATTGTTCGTTGTGTTGTATTTTATTTACCGATGCAAGTTTTTTTTTTCCTCGCACACTAAGGGCTCATACAAAATAGAACCGGTGCTATAAATACGTAAACGTTTTAATTAGAAGCGGATAAAGGGCAAGGTTCAGCGCAAGTATGCGCGCCGTTTCGAAAAACCTTAGAGGAGCGCGCGCGTTCTCTCTCTCTCTCTCTCTCTCTCTCTCTCTCTCTCTCTCTGCCCGCGTATTTATGCACGTCTAACGTAATTATTTATGGAATGACCTCATATACAGATTGAACATTTCTCGACGGGCATCAAAGAGGATATCAAAGAAATATTTCATTTAATAACATCGTCGGGGAAGAGAGCCGGGCTCCTCGACGAGCCTTTTTCCACTGGAATAAGGACAAGGCTGCCGTATCATTGACTACGCTACTGTAGCCGCCTCTGATTGAAATCATCGCGTGGAAACGGGGCAGAGTGGCGACAATTTTATTACAGGCAACGAAACAAAGACGGTCTAATCTCTTTTCGCTTTGATTACGGCCTCCGCTTGTTTCTTTCCCTTTCTAATATTCAATAAAGCCTCGTTCTGCCATAGACTGATACAAATTAGAAGTCGAGCAAGAACAATATCTTTCCATTAGCTCCACCTATTTCGTCTCTACGCTATTCTTTGTCCACTATTTTTCGTTTTGCGTCGGTACACGATTCTGTGCCAGTAGTTCCATTATGGAAAATGATTATTCCCTTCGAAATTAGATGGCAAGCAGCGATTGGAAGAACAATATCATTCCATTAGTTGTTCTCGTTTCTACAATATTGTTTTCTGTTCACCATTACTCTTTCCACCCTAGTAGACAATTGTATGCTAGTAAATTGATTATTTAAGAGGTAGCAAGTTAATTGGGACAGATTGATTAAGATCACTGAAATTAGACCTAGCAGAAACGTCATTTTGCCTAACAGGTTCCATCATTTTGTGGGCTGGACCTGGGCTAGCAAGTGGCAATGAAATTGTTTATTTACTTCAGGCTGGATTTAGGTTACTCTAGACTACGCCAAACTTCGAACTCAGATCAATTCCAATTCAGATCTAATCCTAACATAGTCCCGAACAAATCCTCATAAGCGCAGCACGAGAGCCAAGAAATTAAGTTATTCCCTTCAGGTCAGGTTCTGGTTGCTGCAACCCTAATTCAAAATTAAGGTAACGGGACCTCGCTACAGCACCGTGCTAACTGCGAGAAATCATAATTCAGAGCCGACCCTAACATAGTCCTCAACAATTCTCTGTTAAAAAAGAATTTATTAGGGTTTGTAACGTCTATACAGGGCGCCCCGAAAATGTTGTACTTCCTTGAAAGAGTTATTTACGAATTCACACTCTAAAGTGCGGCGTTGACATTGGTCGAACCAGAATCTGTCCAGAAACCCCGGAACAAAGCCGCGGAGATCATTTTCGCAAAGGAACAGGTCACTTGAAATACCCTGAGGAATCACCATGTTCCAGGAAGTTCAACATTTTCGGGACATCCTGTAGATCATTTCGAGGACGCGATTAGGGTTTCTGTAACAGGGAGGAGACGCTTCGCGTACCTCTTTCGCGGAAGAGAGCCAGTAACGATACCACTTTGTCCCCGGACGTATCGATTCGTCGTAGACGGCCGTGAAGGACTCGCGTAACGAGAAAGGAGAAAAATGGAGAAAGGACTCGCCGGAATCTCCCGATAAAGTCAATTTCGCGGCTGGCGATCCGAGGATGCTCATTGTGCGACGATAAAACGGAGGATCGCGGACGGGCAGCGCGACGATTTGATTCGAGTTAGCCGAGCGGACTGTAAACGAACCAATTCTTCGTTCGCCGATACCTCTGCCTCTGCCAATCGATCCGACTACCATCGTGTCACCTGACAAAAATTTCTCTCCGACACGATTTTTATTGCCACCGTTTCGCGCGGGCGAAAATATCGCTAGAGAAATAATAAGATGTATGTATAAACAGGGTGGCTCGCTTCAATGGGACTAGAATATTATGAAAAAAGTGCTCAGGTCAAGGTTTCAACATTTTAGTGGCCGAATGCAGCATGTTTTTCTTTCTTGCAAAGGTCATTTCAAGGTCGTCGGTACTTTTTTAAATGGAATGATACAGTTCTTCTTGTTGACTGTACAGTTTCGATTACATCTCAAGATATTTAGACAAAGAAAACTCCTAATTAATTAATTACCTCTCGCTCAGTTGGTCGAACCTCGCGAAAAGCTCGTTCAGTATCTTGACCAACTCGCTGGCGCTGTACGTCGAGGAAATCGCCGTGAAACCGACGATGTCCGCGTAGAGGATGGACACGTTCTCGTGCCTGGACATGTAGATCTTCTTGAACTGGGTGTCGAGCGAGGCGCCGAGATCCTGTCGCATTTTTACGGCGACGTGTTCGGGAAGGACACTCAGCAGGAGCCTCTCCTGCTCTGCACTTTGCTCCTCGATCACCAGCTGCACCTCCAGGCTCTGCCTCGTCTCTAAAAACGCTCGACGCTGCCGGAATTCGGTCAAAGAGTAGCTGGAGACGCCCAGCAACATGGCGCCGGTCGACAGGGTCACCGTCAGGACCTGTCGGAACATGTTAGAAAGTGTCCTGGTCGATTACTTGCCTTCAGACATTTTTGCTGACGTTTCTCTAGCTCTTTTCTTTCGTTTTGTACCATTGGACGCTGCGTCAACCCAGTTGAGTCATTGGCAACCGAATGAAATTTGTTCAAAAAATTTTTTACCAGCAGACTTCTGGTTTTTATGGAAAATTAACGTTTCGAATTAATTGCGAGTTACAAGGCTATTGAAACATTCATTTCTTTGCCAATAATTTGAACGAGTTGAAAATAATACAAATATATATTAAATATATTTAAATATAAGTTTTAAATATTGCCTCTGCTTTACGTTTGTTCTCACATTTTAATTTCTCAAAAATTTGTTCAACAATTTTTTTACCGGCAGACTTCTGGTTTTTATGGAAAATTAAAGTTTCGAATTAATTACGAGTTACAGGGCTATTAAAACATTCATTTCTTTGCAAAGAGTTTGAACGAGTTGAAAATAATACAAATATATATTAAATATATTTAAATATAAGTTTTAAATATTGTCCCTGCTTTACGTTCGTTCTCACATTTTAATTTCTCAAAAATTTGTTTACTGGCAGACTTCTGGTTTTTATGGAAAATTGAAGTTTAGAAATAATTGTG
>CM052191.1:7049498-7135214 GCA_028455805.1 Lasioglossum figueresi
ATGGCACTCCAAGGACCATTTTGATCAGCCAGGAATAAAAATATTGCGTTCAGGATCATCCTGATCAGCTATGAAAAATAATGATACTTCAAGAGGCACCTTGATGAGCCAGGAAAAATAAAATAGTACTTTGACGATCATTCTGATCAGCCAGAAAAAATAAGATCACTTCAAGAACCACCCAGACCTAACCCAGATAAAATAAATTCGTCCTCTAAAGAACATAATTGAGCCCAAGAAAATTGTCTAGGTTTTTTCCAGGGAAGATGAAGCAAAGTCTTAAAGAACGTTTACCATCATGGAACGTCTTTAGGACCACCATGGCATCATCGATGCCTGACGTTGCGATCAGGAGCGATTCAGGGAAGAAAACACGAGGGTGTACCGGGAAGTTCCGAGATTGTTGAAGTTTCAAGGACACCATTAGTGCCTGACGGTGCTCCTCTAACAGGCACTCGACTGGATTCGCGGGGGATGAATAAATGTAACAGGAGGTCGCCAGATAAAAGGAGGGACTATTAGTTTCAAGGGCATTATAAATGGTTTAAGTTTCAAGGAACGCTGAAAGTAGATCGATAACCGAGATACCCAAGCCCGAGATAAATTAGGGGAGGCGCGCGCGGAACCAGTGTGGTCCGCTTCCTTTAATTAAACCCCTCTCTCGTTATTAGCCAAACGCCGACGAAAACGGAATCGGAATGCGCGGTCCAGTCAACCATAGTCATCCTCCCCCTTTACCACCCTGTTAATCGAATATTATGTCGTTTCGTTGCCGGCACGAAATTTCCAATTACTCCACACTGATCGTTCCGGAATCTCCGAGCGTTCAATGCTAATGGATAAATCGCCGACATTGTTCCGTGTACACGGTGGCGGTAGAATAAGGATTCGAAACGACTGAATATAATATAGAAAAATTCCTGATTGTTGAAAGGAAATTTTTCTCTTCCTCCGAGACTCCCTCCACCCTGTTGGAACCAAGAGACTGCTAGGAAAGTGTTCAAATTTCAATGTTCAATTTAAATTACTTAACACCGAGTTAAATAAATATATCCAGAACTTGATTATGCGTATTTCTGAACAAAAATGAATGAAATTACCTGCGGCGTGATGGTCCAGGCATGAGACATAGTGATGCCCTCCAGATCGAAAATGGCGACCCCGCCGAGGATCTGGTGGCTCGGTTCCAGGATTCCTAGCTCCAGAACGATCACCGTGGCTTTGAAGATCTCTTCCATGGGATATTTCCTTGGATCCCAGTTCCCCAATCGGTAGATCATCATCCTCCTGCCGCAATGAGTCCTGTACGCTGGGACCGTAATCACGTCGTCCTCGCCGATGTGAGTCATCTCTGCTGGATTCACATCCTGATGGATCTCTGGGTGGTCGTCTTTGAAGTTGTAGTAATTCACTATCTACCGAAAGAGCGAATTAGAAAACAACTGGTTCTTCGCGATCTGGAGCGGACTCTTAAAAATTTAACAGTCTACGAATTGGAAACGAAAATTAATCTCTTTAAGGCTCGCGAAGATAGCGCTGGAGACAAGGAAAAACAATCAACATTTTTGTAGGATCTGTAGCGCGGGGTCGACCACCCTCAAACTATTTGTTGTGCGTTGCGTGACGTACGAGTGTGTGCGTGTATGTACGAGCGACAACAAACGAGAAGATTTAAAAAACGCCCCGCGACGCTTAACCGATGACAATTCGAAAACCGAGATCAGTCGATTATAGAGAGTTGTATAGAGTAGACGAGAGAACGAGAGGGTACCGAGTTGCGCGAGCTGTAAAATTCTCAACGTCCCTTACTGTTGATTGCAATAAATTGTCCGTTTATTGTTCGTGTAGTCGAGTTAATTTGTCTCGTCCGAAGTCAACGCAAAATCCATCCGCGATGACCACCAGATCCTACATTGATATTTTAAATATTAAGCAAATATTTATATTTTACAGCCACATGTCAGTGTCGTCATTCGATTAAAGAAACCATTACTGGTCAGTTCGGAGCGATTTCAGCCGCGTCCGAAGTTCTCCGAATCTCTAAATTGCTAATAACTGCATTTTCGAATAGTCCGTAAATGGGCTGTCTTAAAAATGCAAGTGTAAATGGTTTATAAATGGCATCAACGAGACGAAGATGCGATTGCGAGGAAAAGAGCCGAAGATCTCGGCGCGGAGATCATTTATTTTTCAAGCAGCGAAGCATTCGGAGAAGTTTAAAGCTCTTTTTAGTATCCCGTCGGATGCTCGGGTCTTTTCTACGACCTAGTGAACCTAATCTACGGTTTGATATCAAGGAAAAAAAAGCTATAATAGCCGGAGGGTGGGTTTTATCGCAACAAAGGCGAGCTGTCCGAAAGTTCGGTACAATGAACACCCTGTAGAGGAAGGGAATCAGGATCGTGCAGTTGCAAGCGGATATCCGGAACAGAGGAATAATTAATGTCACTGTGAAGGAGAGAACAGCGAGGATGAGCCGCAAAACCGTCCTTTTCGGGGCTTCCAGGAGAACGTCCGACCAATTATTCGAGCGTTCCGCTTTGTCGGGGGAGAAGTCTCGCGGATCCAGGGAAATATTAAAGCACATTTGCTGCAGGAACACGACCGAGTCTTTTAACACGATCGCTGCACCATGTCCCGATGGATAGAATAATCTGACAACTCGCCTTTGTGCCCCGCGTATATTCCCCATAATTATTTTACTATTCAGTTTCTTGCGACGCTTGTTACGAACCTAGAACATTTCCTTCTATTCGTTATTACTACGTTTATGCAAAATAAAAATGTTCTGCATCAACTACAAGATACTGGAGTGAAATAAAAATTTATTTCTACTTGGGGGTTGAAGACTCAAAAATGAATTTCTTCGGTGACAGAGTGTGCTGAATTTGCTTATGGTGTGTGAAATTTAAGACGATAGAGAATGTAAAAATTTTAACTTCTCAGTTTTTGTTTTAATAAATATTGCTTCGATTGCGCCCATTTTTTATGCTCGCTAATCTGGTAATCAACGTGTTAACGATTCACGGGGAAGTTCTTCGGCTTTGTATGTTCACTTTCCGCCATCTTGTCGCAAGAAAAAACGCCGAATTACAAACGACCGGGATCGTTCGAGCCTGTTTCTACGGATTCGAACGACCTCCTTTCGATCAACCGGCGGTCACGTGACACTGAAAGTGAGCCGCGACCGATCGATACGCGGAATAATTGACTGCATTAAGCAATTAACGCCCGCGTTCGCGATCCAAGCGCTCTCCGCGGAGGGCTGATTCGATCTCTAAATGGTCTTCGCTCGAACGATACCCGTCGCGTCGGGTAATTGTGCAACGTGCAACGTGCAACTACCGGAGCTGCAATCGCCCGATTAAGGTCCTTTCGAAATGGAATTTTTTATTCGGACGATCACCGGCCAGAGAATCGCGCCATCCGAAATAGAACTCCGCCGGTGTCTCCGCGCGACTCGCTTCCATTATTAAAATTCTATTCCATAGGTTGACACGCGGGAATTCATTCTGCGGTGCTGTCCAGACCGGTATAATATTTTAGGCGAGTACTATTTTCTATCGGATCTCTGGAAAATTCATAGGACGATTTTATTAGCTGGCGCAATTGAGCTGCTGTTGTAGTTTCTATGAATCTGTTTCAGATTCGATTCCTAGTTGAGATGCTGTCGAAAAATTCTTGTGTTTTATGGGAATATCTTCTATCAGGTGTGGAAAATTAATAAACAAATTGAATCAATCACACGTGTCTCAGAAAATGGTGAAAGAAACTTCAGTGTGTAGCGGGAGTGCAATCGAGACAAACATGAATATTTTTTATTAGACTTTTATCCGACAGTTCGATCAAAGAGTTCAGCCAGAAAAATTGAGTACGAGCATCCTCACTAAACAACCATTTCCTGCCCATCAACCGAGCAAATGTCCACCTGATAACAGAGCTCGAGTTTCCAAAGGAAATTGTTACAGGAACATTTGAAAAAAGCAGTAGAAAAATCGCGGCGTGGAAGATACCTTGAGCAACAAAGCTAAAGCACATTGAATTAATATACTCGTCGGCTAATGTATGATCTCAGCTTCCCGCGGGGTTCATTTTTTGCAGCGACGACTCAAAAACGTCGAATTTGAATAACAAATTTTCTGCAGGCTCCGCAGGTTGTGCAGCCTAAGCGTCTTATCCTCTGTGATTACGGTGTGAAAATAGTTTCAATGTTAATCGAAGACAGGCGAGAGAGAGCTCGTTGATCGCAATTTTGTTCTCCGCAGATTGATTCGAACGTGTGGAAAGTATCCGCGGAAGTTTTATCTCGGCAAAACTGCATTTTCAAACGCGCCAGTAGCTATTTGCAAGTTGGTTCGCCTTGGCATGGTTGTGCAACTGGTCTTGTTCGGCGAATCATGCTGCTGCGTTGCTGCCAGATTGCAAACGATCTGGCCTGTCGTGGATCCGAGGGGCCATTCCTGATAAACTTTATCTCTTTTTTCGATTCGAATGACGACGCGATAAGCGATCTGACCGCAATAGAATGCGGATCTTCGTGAGAATTAAAAATAGTGTGAACTGTGCAAAACAGGAGTCAAACAGAAAATTTCTGAGAAGTCAAATAGAAACATAAACATTTATATTTTTAAATTCGTTTAATCTGTTCACTGCTCTGAACTGCGCTTACTCATTTATGCACTTACGGCAAAATGGAGCGAACGGACAACAGGAAAAACATTTGAAGAATTTATACATACCGTTGCATTATTTCCAACTGATTAAAGTCATCAGGAAAAGAAATTTTATGTCAACGTAGCTCCTGCATTTTGCAGATAATGCATATTTTTATTTTGTATTTTGTCTTGTCAGACATTTATTAATAGATTTTTTAAAGCCGAAGATCAACAGCTGAGAATTTCTCAATAAATTATTTACTAAATAACTCAACAAGTACAATTAATGTAATGTAAAGAGGTTTACTGAAATTATTATTTGAAAGAATATTATTGAGCTTCTTTTATAGAGTTATTAAACAACTTCTTATTTTAATACATTTTTTATATAGATTCATAAGGTCCGCAGTCCAGCGATGATTTTACATTATAATGAAGTATTTTATCAATTGCAAGAAGTAGTAGTTAAATTAGAACGTGTTTCTACCGATAGCAATTTTAATAAATCGAAGACAACGTAACAGTGATCCAGTATTTTACCTAATGATTAATATCATAAACGTGTAATGTGCGCAGTCAAGCGATGATTTACGCCAGTCACAATACCATAATTATTCGATAATAACGAATAAATCGTCTCTGAATCCTTCGAAGAGTATTGAGATCACAGATTTTGCATCGTTACTCATCGACACGTTTATCAAGGTTTCTTTGCGAGTCACGAGGTTATCAACGAGCAACCAATAAATTAATAAACTGTATTAGTTACACAATTGTTCATTGAGAGGACACTGGAAGATGCAAGGAAAAGTTTAACTAGTTAGGAATGTCTGTATAAAATTTGGAGCTGGGATTTATATCTTCAAAATTATTGATTAATGAAGTGGCTCAGTACTTCAAATTGTATTTCATTATTTTTTTATAGAAACACTGGAGGACTCAATTTGGATTAATTCGTTCAATCAATTTTCGGAATATTCTTCCAGTTGTAGAAAAATTGTGGCCCAAGTTGTATTTTATTATTTTTTTATAGAAACAGTGGAAGACTCAATTTGGATTAATTCATTCAATCAATTTTCGGAATATTCTTCCAATTGTAGAAAAATTGTGCCCTTGTTATCGGTTAACTTTTATTGATTAATGAAGTGGCCCCGTACTTCAAGTTGTATTTCATTATTTCTTGATAGAAACAGTGGAGGGCTCAATTTAGATTGATTCGTTCCATCAATTTTGGGAATATTCTTCCAGTTGTAGAAAAATTGTGCCCCTGTTATCGGTTAACTTTTATTGATTAATGAAGTGGCCCCGTACTTCAAGTTGTATTTCATTATTTCTTGATAGAAATAGTGGAGGGCTCAATTTAGATTGATTTGTTCCATCAATTTTGGGAATATTCTTCCAGTCGTAGAAAAATGGTGCCTCAAACGATTTTGGATAGTTGATAAATGTTTAAATGTTTAAATTGTTCGTCAAAACCGAATTAATGCATATTAGCTGAACATCGATAGATTGCACACACCGCGAATTAAGGACCAGATCTTTTCAAGAATTGCATGTTAATTGTGACCCAATTTAATTCTAAAAAACACGCATTTAAATAAAGCATTGTATCCGAATCCACGCCGGTTTGAAAATTCGCGTGCGGTTTAATTGCAGTCTCAGGGTTTTTACGAAACGCCCAGTTTCCAATTATGGTCGGTAATTCCACTGTAACTTTCGCACAGCCATTACAGCATTCGACCCGAGCGGCTGGTACTATTAATCTCGAGTTGTTTATAATGTTACCACATTCGTGAACGTAATCGCCGAGCAACCACCAACGAACAGATACAAATTTTTCATATAATGACGCCGAGGATCTTCATTGACAACCGACCACGTGCTGACTAATGCACAAGAAACGCGCAGAAAAACTACTACATCACGTAAGCGGACAGTTCTATAATCGTAATCGACCCGATCGAAGATAGTAAGTCTTCAGAAAGTTCGTGCCGTATCTACCAGCACGTACGTATCATCGTATTTTTTTCCACTGTTCGAGGAAGCATAATCTCGCTCGAATTCGCGAGCGTGCACTCTTCTAGAACCGTTTAAGTGCATCCTGTCAGCTTAATATCGTGTCTTCAGTTTTTGTGTCGAAAATTGACTGCAATTACACGTCGAATCTGTCAAAATGGAGGACAAAAACGAGCGACTTCACATTGCGCGGAATATCTATCCGGGTAAACAGAACTTCCTTCACTTCGTCTTCAAGAAAACACGAACTAATTAATCAATCACGCTTGCGCCATTTATCCGAATTTTTCCACTCCCAGAAAACAAATTAGTATGATCCAGAAATTTTGTTAAGCGATAGCAATCGTAACGATTCACTTCAAAAATTTTGCTCCCCTTTAGAGAAATTGTTTCCCCCGACTGGTTTCCCTGATTGTGTCTTCAGCAACGGCGAAACAATACTTCAAAAATATCCGAAAATGTTCAAGTTCTCTGGAGGCTGACTGGAGGACGCAGAGAAATGATCGACAGGTACGAGAAGACCATAAATCATCGGGGATGCAACTTACCAATCGATGCGCCCGGTTGACGTTGAAGTTCCTCACCCTGAGGAACCTGATCAGGAAGTCGTCGTCCATCCTGTGAGGTTGGCACTCGCCCCTCTCTGTCAAGCAGAACGTGCAGCTGTACAAGAGTACACCCCCTCCCCCAAAAGAGAGAAAGAGAGAGAGAGAAAAAAAACAAGAGACCAGGTCTGTCACAGCCAGTCAGTCAATTGGCAAGCTATAAATTACCGTAGATCATGTCGCGGAGTTCCTGAATGGTCTGGCACTTGACCTCGTCGGTCTCGCCTAGTTCCCTTCTGGCGTACTCCATTACTTCCGGCGAGGGCTCGGACAAGTCTAGGCAGACTTCTTCGTCGTCGGGAAGAGTCTGATCCTGGTCCCCAGGTTCCGGCATCCCGTTCAGCTCGTCCTGTCGTCGTTTCCTAGCATCGATCTTCTCCGGCAACAGGTCCTCGCCGATGACCTCGTACTCCGAGCCGTTCTTGCTCGGGACCAACGAGCCTGCGTTGTCGTCACCCTGCGGCATCGTGCACCCCAACGTCATCCACACTTTATTTCGATTAGCCTCACTGCTCCTCGGTTATATACGATCGAACGATTAAATACACTCGCGGATATCGGAACCCTGTGTTCAGTGATCACCGTCGACGACCACGGACACGCGATCGCTAACCTTCTGCGTTCCACGCGGTCTCATGCGGTTCTAGCATACGGTCGGGCGACAGTCACCAGCCAACTGCTGGCTCCCAGCAACTATCAAACACCGGAGGGAACTGGTTCCGCTTTTGTCTTCTTCCCCGCGACCTGCCCCGTGATCTATGCTTCCGCGAGCTTACCAGCGAACATTTTCTTTCGTTTCGATCGACATCTTCGACGCGACCCTTGCGGTGGCTCTTTAGGGTTGACGAGGTTAGGGGACGAGAACGCTTTAATGTTTCTCGGAGCTTGTCCCCTTTCTTCGCTGACGAGTATTCTTTTTATCGAGACCTTTGAGAAGTTTCTCAGATTAATGGAGATTTCGGGCGATGGTTTTCTTGGAGGAACTTTCCCACGAAATTGATTGAGGTAGCTGACTTCAGGGAAGCGGATCCTCTGTTAGAGGGAAAGTTTCGGGAAGTTTGGTTTTCGTTTGACGGATCTTCCTGAATGACTTTCGATAATTTTTAAGACGATTCCGGTGGATCGTTTGAAATCGCCTCTCTCTTGATGAGGTTTTTGAGGTTTCTCGACTGTGGAGATCTTAGGTAGCTAACTTTGAAGAAGACGTTCTCTCTGTCGACTGAAAGACAATTTAGATTGCGTTTTTTGAAACGAGTTTATAGATCGTTTAGAGGGTAGGTAACTTTGCAGAAGAGGTTCCCTAGCGTCCGTTAAAAGAGAGTTTATTGCTTCAGGGATTTTGGTCTTTTTCTTGCTAACTCTTTTTACTGCAACCTTTAAGAGGGCTTTATTGAACGTTTAAAGAGTAGTTCACCTTGCAGGAGAGGTTCCCCTTAGAGGGGTCAGTCGAGTGCGAAGGATTAAAGGACACCTATCTTTGCAGAAGAGGATCAATATCCACCAAAAACCTCATTTAAATATTCTACTAACCTCACTTATACTTTAGCAAATCATTAAACATCTCAACCATCAAAGATCAGCCTCGTCAAAAGACAAAAAAATCTGTAATTGCTGTTTTTGCGTTTTGTATACGGACAAGTGCTAGATGTTCTACGAAAAAAGCCCGTTTGTTTTCATCGTTGGCTGATTGCGCAAAAATGACAATGTTGAGACGCGTTCTTTTTCTCGTTGATTCTTTTCGTCCTTCGACGGAACCCGCCCCAGCCGCGACACGTACGCGTATGATACTTCCGGAGATATCTCTCTTTAGTACAGTTTATAGTTTATGCGAACCCGTCGAACTGGCAAAGTTTCTGCCGGTGTGCGTTGTACTGGCGATTCACGCGGCTCGAGGACAATGCAGCCGGCGCCTTTCTCTCGCAAAAATCGCGATTCACAAGGCCGCAATGCGATTTACGAGCTGTCCGTTGTTCGCACTCCTCCCCCTCCCGGCTGTATAGCGAATTCGATGACTCAACGAATAGCGAATAAAAATTTTCTACCCGAATTGCAACGAACTCGAGTGAAACGCAAATTTAATCTCTTACTTCGAAATTCTATGCGTTTGTGGAAAAATCGAGTCTGCGTAATTTAAAACAATGGAGAAATGTGAAAGATTTCATAACACGATATGACATCAGAATGTCCTCAGACTTTGCTAAACGAGCCAATGCCAATTGACTGATCTTCAAACTTCACCAATTAAAACAAATTTCAAAGCGATTTCTCGATTATCAATAAACTTTTAGACCATCTTCAAACTTCGTCGATCAAAATCAGTTTAAAAACAGCTCCCCAATTTTTCATGAATTTTCAGACCGTTTTCAAACTTCGTCAATTAAAATCAATTTAGAAACAACTCCCCAATTTTTCGTGGATTTTTAGGTCGTTTGCAAACTTTATCAATAATAATCAATCTAAAAACAGCCCTCCAATTATTGATGAATTCGTAGATTGTTCTAGAACTGATAATAGAGACAATTCAGAAGCAAGTTTACGCTTCATCGGTTAAAATCACTTTGAAGACAGTTTTCGAAGTTTTCAGGAATTTTAGATCTTTCTCAGACCATAATAGTAAAATCGACTTAAAATCAGCTTCTTTTATTATCCATGAATTTGTGGACCAGTGGAACCTCTTCCAGCAAAGAGCCAAATACCCTGTAAGACCTCCTACAGAAAGGGTCTCGGTAAACAGTGGTGACAACAGTAGCAAAGTCTCACGGGGCCCGGTGGAAAGGAAATTTCCCCGTGGAAAATATACCGACGCGTGTTCACAGAGAACGCGTGAACAATGGTCTCAGCACTTTCTTCGCGGGAACAAAGAGGACTTCCGTTCGTCGACAGCGTCCTTCCTTGGTACAGCTTTCGTCTCGGGACCAAAGCGGTGGGCCTTGGTATCGACGCGACAGAGAAAAAACAACTAAGAGAAACGTTTGAAAGAGACCGCGATCGCGGGACCAAGAAGTGCACTGCAGTGCAACGATGCCGCGCCGGTCGGTGATGCAACTGGCAACAACTGCCGGGCCCCGGCCTAGATGCACCGCGCTGCAACAAAATGCACCGTGGGTTTCCCTCTTACCAACCGACCACGGCTTTGGAACAATCTTACGTCATGGCTCGAGCGAATTTTTGCCCGACTATAGCGAGCTCAGGGTCACCGGTCTTTTACACAAGCATTGCAAAAAAATTATGTTTGTTGACAGTGCAAATTAATTAGTGGACCCTGCTTTATGTTTTCATTGACTACATTTAGAAAATAGTCTGCATCGTTTTCTGTCAGCATTTTATTCGAGAAGCAATTTTGCGAATGCATAAAAATGCGTCAACTCAATTTTTTACAATGTTTCTTAATATTTTACCAATAAATTCCCTTTTCGTAAAAATTCCATGAAAATTGAACACGAACTCTTGCCATCGCCCAATATTATAGTACAATTGATGTTCCGAATGTTTGTATTTTTCTTACTAAGGAAATAATGTATTATTCAGACTCTAGAGCCCTTTTCATATTTCAAAACAAGTTATTACTAAATCTCTACCATAAAGCAGTTAAGCTGAAAATAAAGTTCAAATTGATTACGGGGGCAACGAGTTTGTTCGCGTGACTGCTACCGCATTACGAAATTTTGAGCCGGATTGCAAAATACGAGTGGAATGCAATCCGAGCGATTAGAATGCTTACACACTCGCGTTTTCCTCGTGATTAAGCTTGTAGAATTTGTGATAGACGTGCCAGTGCTGTGATGGATGTAATTTCTGACGATTAAAGGTATCGTGTAAATTCTTCGAAGTGCATTGACAGGCTGCCTGACGTTTCGCACGGTGGGAAAACTCTTTGAAGCGAGCATGACCCGTGTTAATTCAATATTTGCAATTTTTCTTTGCACCACGCTTTCACTTTACTTACGAAAGGGACTTCTGGCTGTCGAATAATAAGTTTTTCTTTACTTTGTAGTTCGCCCATGCTGTTCGAAACTTTCTAAAAGGTGGGCGATCTTTGAGATTATTTGACTTTCGGTAGAAAAATTGCGAAAGAAATGGAAAAATAATTTTCAAGCGTGGTTTAATTTGAAATGTTTTAGAAGCAGTCATTCAGGAATTTTGTTGATAACATCGTCATCTTTTCAAAATATCATGTTTTTTTAATTCATCATTTCCATTTTAATTCTGTCTTTGTTTGAAAGAATAATTGTTTTAATTCGTGCTAAAATCTTGTTTCAATTTTAAACATATCTTGAAGTAGAACTTGATTAATAATAGCAACATGAAGTAAATAATTTCCATTTTATTCTGTCCCCGTTTTAAAGAATGATTGTTTTAATTCTTGCTAAAATCTTGTTTCAATTTTAAACATATCTTGAAGTAGAACATGATTAATAATAGCAACATGAAATAAATAATTTCCATTTTATTCTGTCCTCGTTTTAAAAAATAATTGTTTTAATTCTTGCTAAAATCTTGTTTCAATTTTAAACATATCTTGAAGTAGAACATGATTAATACTAGTAAGATGAAATAAATAATTTCCATTTTATTCTGTCCCCGTTTTAAAGAATAATTGTTTTAATTCTAGCTTAAAACCTTGTTGCAATTTTAAACATATCTTGAAGTAGAACATGAAATAAATAATTTCCATTTTATTCTGTCCTCGTTTTAAAGAATGATTGCTTTAATTCTTGCTAAAATCTTGTTTAAATTTTAAACATATCTTGAAGTAGAACATGATTAATAATAGCAACATGAAATAAATAATTTCCATTTTATTCTGTCCTCGTTTTAAAGAATAATTGTTTTAATTCTTGCTTAAAATCTTGTTTCAATTTTAAACATATCTTGAAGTAGAACACGATTAATACTAGCAACATGAAATAAATAATTTCCATTTCAATCCTGTCTTTGATAAAAAAAATGCGCTGGAGGGCTGACTTTAATTCAGGTTTCGACGAGAAACACTTTATAAATGACACGAATGCATCGAGTTTTCAGGTTTCTGCTCGACCGCCCAAAGAAATAAATAAACTTTTCCTGTCGTCGTCCAACGACACTCTCTCTTTCAACGATCAAACGTTAAATAGATTTCTTAGATCTCCTCCGAGCGATGATTTCCCCTCTCGGGGGAGATCATGCTCGTTATCCCAGCCGTGTATCGGGGCGCCGACTGGGCTAGACAGCCGAACACAAGTGGCCATCAAACTGCAGAAGAAGAAACTGCGCAGACAGTCTCCGTGGCCTGCGAGCGTTAATGGAGAAAGTTTCATGGGATAGACATAATCATCGCCGGCTGCATAAATGCATTAATTAACCGACACCCGAGGAACATTCCCAAGGTCAGCGGAGCAAAGCGTTGCATCGCCGATTCCGCTAATCACGATTATTATTATAACCCGTTAGAAAGGCGAACCAATAATTTAACGAACACCTTAATTATAATAGAAATTATTGTAAGACACGGTGTAACGAACGCTCCAGTATGTAAAACACACGGCAGAACGGGCTGGATTTTTCAGAATTTTTTCTGTACGATAAACGGCTCTGATTTATGGTTCTGGAATCTAGATCTTTAACGATGGGATCAGCGATCGGGGATATATTCTGCCATGATTATTAGTGACTGTATAGAGTCTGAAATTTGTGAATTAAATTTTTGACATCTGACAGACTATTTCACATGACTTTATAAAAATAACAAAAATGTAACTGTCCACATTTCATTTCATTTTTGAAGAATTTGTACGCGATTGGATACGTTCTGGTTGAATTGTTTTTCGGTGATTGATCGTGGCTTGTTATTGGAGGCGCGTCGCCGCCGAGCGTTAAAACGATCCAGAAACTGCATTCGCGTTTGCGGACGCGTTACCAACGACATCATCGTGTTGCGAAATGTGTCATGGTCATCCTGTTGCATCCACGGCTCGATGCTTTCGCTAACGACCGCGTCGTACGCGACTTTTGTCGTGGGTGGCGCGTTGTGTTACACGTGCTCCCCGGAGAAGGTGAAAGTAAAAGTGAGAATCCCGATGCATCCTCGGATCGGTTCTCGCGGCTGCAGTATGAAGTTGCGAGAGTGTAATTAATCCTGTCGGTGGTCCAAGGACGATTCTATTTGGCCCCGATTCGGATGTCGTTGCGGAACAATCGTTACATTTAAATTTATACCCTTTCGATAGTCATAACATAAGAATCTCTTCTTCTCGTATGCCTTTTTTAAAAGAATTTATTGACTGCTGTGTTGAATAGGAGATCATTAAATCTCTAATGATCATTGCAATCGACAGGTCGTAATAGAAACATTACGTAAAAAGTGGGGAGGATTTTACGACCAATCGAACGTAGTTAAGGGCGTAGTAGTAATAGATTCTGATAAAAAATGTAAAATTATTGTATCCGGGAAGAATATGTATTGAGCTATTTGTTATTTAATAATCTTCTATAGTTCAGTAATTTCAAGAATCACTTCTTTAATGAATTAATTGTGTATGCTGTTGTTACAATGTAGTCTTCAATTTTTCTGAAGATTTTTCTAAAGAAGCAGGGGTTGAATATTGCTTCATATTTAATTTAAGTATTATTACATAAAGTTTACTTGAAATCTTTAGCAGATTATGAACTTAATAACTACACTAATGTTTCTTCGAATTGTCACACATCCCTTGAGATGCTTTAAAAAACCAGTGAAAATAACAGTCGACTTTAAAAATATTTGTAAACACGTGTCTCTATGACACCATCTTCCCGCAATCGATGTACAAAATTATATTGCATCAAGATCCGCCGCCTAATTATTATCGTGTACGCAACGTCGTATTGCAATTTGCAATCATGGTCCGCGATCGTCCCGAAATGAATAATTTCTTCTTCGTTCCGCCGTTATTACCAGTATCGACAACCGAAGCGACCGTAACCATTGTTCCCCGGGTTTGCTCGATTTCGTAATTTCTGATCGATCGCGTTGTGTGCCGCACGAAGGACACGCAATTCGTGCGTTAACTGCGCGCATGGAGTAATCTTTTGTTACGTTCGTCGACGCAACATGCAACACGCATAAGAGCGTCCGATTGCTGCTTTTCCTGTTCTGCGTCGCAGGCATTGCCGCAACACCGACATGGTTGCATCTCTTGTTCCAGTTAAAGTCGTAACCGGTAATCATCGGGCAAGTCATCGAGCATCATTTCGTGGCGGTTTCGATCGCGGTTTTGCGACTCCTGTTGCGACCGGTTTACTACAACTATTCAAACCGCGAAAAATTTTACATCGCTGTCCCACGAAATTTACTTTACTGCCCTATCCGACATCAACAATTTCGCTTCAATCGCAACTTTTACTTTTACCTCGTCTACATCCGCGTTTCTACTTTTTCGCTCTCGCTGTTTCTGAAGTCGGCACGGAAAAGCTCAACGATTTTTTCAGTACCCTCAGAAGGCGAAAGCACCTTTAATTTTACGCCTCGAACGTTCACAAATTCCGTCGGGAACACATTGAAAATGAGATTTGAAAATTACCGATTTTCTTCCGATTTTGTTTTCCGATTTTCTTCCGATTTTCTTCCGAGTAATGTTAAATTACATTATCGAAAAGTACACTCTTCCAGCTATAATTTTGTGTAAAATACGATTGCAAATTCCATCGGAAACACATTAAAATCGTGGTTTAAAAATCACCAATTACAGCAAATTGTTTTTCGGTGATTTCCTGCCGTCCCTATTTTGATTCTTAACACATTACCGACCGGTGATTATCGCGTTTTTTTAAAATCTGTGGTACATGGCTAAACACTTTTCAATGGAACCTTCAATAGCTATAGCAATTTTTATTGTGAACTAACAAGTCACCCTTGTTAACGAGATCTAATATTTTCATTTAAAATTGTAACCTAAAAGAAAATTTCTATGCTTTCTTTTGGTACAGCACAATTATTAAAAATCCTATTAATAGGCTTTCGGTAGGTAAAGTGTTAAAATATCAAGAGCTATTGTTAAGGAAAAGAAGCAATTTTTAATTGACGCGTTGTTCGAACAGTGTTGGGACCAATAAACACAAGCACAATATTCCGTTTCAATTTCAGCATCGCGGCGTTACCTGCGAAAAATATATCTATTGTAAAACGCTTCCGCATCGAGGAGGATTTGAAATTCAAATCATCGCGCAGTCAATTTGAAACCAGCCAACTCTATTCGTCAGCAAGGGCAATATAATTGATCGATGGACGGTCGTGCAAGAAAACTCCGAAGAAAATCATTGATTATGCATGTCGTCCTCGGATGACGGATTTATGATAGGCGTTAATGTGTGTCGCGCCGGGTAGGGCTTCTTTTTTCTGAGAATTTTTAACCTTAACGCCTCTGGGACAAAAACCGCTCCTGCTCAACATTCGGATCTATCTTATCGGGTCACTCTACTATTCATTTTACCGAGAAAATTGTTGATCAATTCACAGGAGCACTGATCATAAGATTTAATTCGTGGAATATTGTTCTCTTGAATAAATAGAATAAATTTTTCTTTTGCTCCCCACTTTCTAAAACAACGCATAAAAATTGCAGCAGGTCTGCTCCTCTACTCTAGCACCCACAAAATAATAATTCTATTGTATATTTCTATTTCATTTTCTACAATTCTTGGACAAATAACCATCGATACAATTAAAAATTAATTCCCCAGTCGAAATTCGAGGAAAACAAAAATTGCTAGACCTTTCTATAGGAGTTCTCTACAAGAAAATAAATTTTCAAAAAAATCGCAGATTTTTACAAGAGCTTTAAAAACACCGCATAAAAATTGCAGCAGTTCTGCTTCTCTACTCTAGCAAACACAAAATAACAATTATATATTTCCATTTCATTTTCTACAATTCTTGGACAAACAACCATCGATACAATTAAAAATTAATTCCCCAGTCGAAATTCGAGGAAAACAAAAATTGCTAGACCTTTCTACAGGAGTTCTCTACAAGGAAATAAATATTAAAAAAAATCGCAGATTTTTACAAGAGCTTTCAAAAAACAACGCATAAAAATTGCAGCAGATCTGCTCCTCTACTCTAGCACCCACAAAATAACAATTCTATATTTCTACTTCATTTTCTACAATACTTGGACAAACAACCATCGATACAATTAAAAAGTAATTCCCCAGTCGAAATTCGAGGAAAACAAAAATTGCTAGACCTTTCTACAGGAGTTCTCTAGAAGGAAATAAATTTTCAAAAATATTGCGGATTTTTACAAGCTCTTTTAATAGTCAAGGGGATAAAGAGACCCGAGAAGAGTTGCATCTGCATCATGATGCGGCGGAAGCTGCAGACGGTTAAAAGTAGTTCTTGGACCATAGGAAAATCGTGTTGTTTGGGTACTCACCCTGATTCTCTTCGATTAGGCCGTCAAGGACGAGTTGTGGTCCAATCGGCACCGCGATCCTGCGTGCACTGCGACCACCGTCGAACCCACTGGGCCGGTTCCAGACTCCTTCCGCGTTCGCACAGAGATCTCCGAGCGAGAAAGTTGCAGGTCCGCTGTAGCACAAACGCCACAATCGCCATAACGTCACGCGAGTTGTCTGTAGCCCACCTGGAGCTGTGGAGAAACGGCTGGCGAAGTCACCCGGGTGTCCTCCGACGGACTTCCTCCTCGAAAGGTCCGCTTTCTGTGGGAAAATTGTCGGCGACTCTCAATTCATACTCGAGAATCATTGCTACCCGAGCCAAAGCCGTGTTTTATCTTGGTAACTGGATTATGGCCTTTTTATTTAGTTCACAGACATTTTTGGAGAACACCGAAGTTGGTATTCAATGAAATCCTTGATCGTGGATTTTTATGCATTTATGGCAAAAATAAATAAGTGCAATTTCAACCAGTTGAAAAATAAAAAGAATTTTACGATATCAATGTATTGGTGTGAGCTGATTAAAAACATTAAACAAAGAATTGGGTGGGACAATTAAAAGAATTTTAGCTGATTCAAATCGTTCGACAAAGAATGACATTTCTATTTGGCTCCAATGTTGTACAATTTATGCAAACAATTTTTATATTGCATAAGAACTGCAGTCTCTTATTATGAAGAGATAATATAAGTGCATTCAATCTGCGGCTGCCACGTTCCAGAAAGGTATCACTGCTTTTCTTAAGGGGCTATTCCGGTTTTAAATGCCAGTTTTACACGAATGATTACGAAGAGATAATATTATATATTACATATTATAAATAAAATCGTTCTAGACCTGACAGAATGCAATCTCCTAATCATTACAAATCAATCCAGTATCCAATCAGTCACGTTTACTGGTAGTCCCAGCACGAGCCGGACTGCCATTAACGACTTCCGACTCGAAAAGGATGCAACAGCGCATCGCGTAAATGAAACTCGACAATGAAAACCAGAGCTGTCGCGATCATCGAACGCGTTATCAAACGAAACGGCGATTGGAGGGGAACGGTTCATCGATCACCTTTTACCAGGTCGAAGAAAGGGAAACTCTTACTTCCTGTATAATGCCTCACGGTTGGTGTGCACAGTCGGTGTCTGTGCCGCGGCGGTTCGGAGTTCAGAAAAATTTTCGTCCATTTCCCTTTCTACGGGACAGCGAGAGACTGGTGGAACCGGTGTCGTTCATGACCGATTATGCGATCGACTGTCATTAAACGGCCGACGGGGAACGGGCGAGGAGGATTACACATGCGTCGCTCGTTATGTAATCAGCATAGGATCGGCGAGATTATATAAATATGTAATGATAAAAAATCAATTTCACTTTCACCCGGTGAACTACGATAGAGAAGGACAGAAAAGCGACGGCTGCATGCTAATCGGACTGGGTTCATTCGGTCACCTGGGTTTCTGTGCTAATGGTATCAGTACGCGGCAGTAGCACGAGAAATTAACGGTCAGTATTCATTCAGGTTCCAGATTTATTATGTTAATATTATTGAAATAATACAGATGATTTCGGAAGACATGATTGTATAAATATCTTTAGTAGTGCACGCATTACAATAAAAGCTGCACAAAGTCTAAATCAAATGAATCTTGACATTTTTATAAGGGAACATGTTTCAGTTACTTTTAAGGCTGCATAGTTTTAATGTTAAAGAACAGTTTTCAGCATTTTTCTTGATAAAATATGCGTTTGACACTAAACCTGCCACCACTGGTCAAAATGACCGGTTCCAAATTTTTTATTTTACGATTATTGAAATAAAAAAAATTATTTTATAAGAATTGATTGTTTGTATAAATGTCTTTTTTTTAGTAGAGCACGCATTACAATAAAAGCTGCACAAAGTATGAATAAAATGAATCTTGTCATTTTTATAAGGGAACATGTTTCAGTTACTTTTAAGGCTGGATAGTTTTAATGTTAAAGACCAGGTTTCTGCATTTTTCTTCATGAAATATGCGTTTGACACTAAACCTACCACCACCGGTCAAAATAACCGGTTCCGGATATGTTATTTTACTATTATTGAAATAATAAAAATGATTTCATAAGACATGATTGTATAAATATTTTTAGTAGAGCACGCATTACAATAAAAGCCTCACAAAGTATGAATAAAATGAATCTTGTCATTTTTATAAGGGAACATGTTTCAGTTACTTTTAAGGCTGGATAGTTTTAATGTTAAAGACCAGTTTTCAGTATTTTTCTTGATAAAATATGCGCTTTAACACTAAACCTACCACTACCGGTCAAAATAACCGGTTCCAGATTTGTTATTTTACTATTATTGAAATAGTGAATATGATTTCAGAAGACATGGTTGTATAAATATCTTTAGTAGAGCACGCATTACAATAAAAGCCGTACAAAGTATGAATAAAATCAATCTTGTCATTTTTATAAGGAAACATGTTCCAACTACTTTTAAGACTGTATAGTTTTAGTGTTAACGACCAGTTTTCAGCATTTTTCGTGATGAAATATGCGTTTGACACTAAACCTACCACCACCGGTCAAAATGACCGGTTCCAGATTTGCTATTTTACTATTATTGAAATAATAAAAATGATTTCATATGACATGATTTTATAAATATGTTTAGTAGAGCACGCATTACAATAAAAGTCGCACAAAGTATGTATAAAATCAATCTTGTCATTTTTATAAGGGAACATATTCCTGTTTCTTTTAAGGCTCGGTAGGTTTAGTGATAAAATTGTGTGCTATATTCTTCATGTTATCCTCTTAATAATTGATCTAGGTTACTCTTCGAATTGGAATAATTTCTAGTATGTTTGTTCTAACATTGCTAAGGAAATCGTTCGATTAATTAATCGTCGTTTAGTTGCTCTAGTACCAGTTAACTTTCGATTTGGAATAATTTGTAGCTCGATCAATTTCTGCAAATATTACGCACGCCTAACATCCTCGAGTTATAGCGGAAACTGCCATTCATACGTCAGGAACAAGAAAACGCCTGTCTTTCCGTTTCTCAGTGACGCATGGAACGAATACAAATGAAGTTCTCGAGTTACGTGGCTCGACGTGCGTGATGTTCTGAAGTTTTCTTGGGTCGCAACTATCTGGTGAACTCCCACCGACGAAGTTTACTAAAGATATTCATGGAAAATGTACCACTGCTACAAAATATTGCGCGTTCCCTGTTTAGTTGAACGTTTATTTTAGCTTGGACGTCATGTTCGATTCACGTAATTTCTGCCTGAGGCTACAATTGAAGCATATATTTAACCAACGTTGCACTGTTTTTCTCATAGATTGCAGAATTTTATGCACGCCAATACGATAAACTGAATGAAGTAGAAAAGTATCTAGTATGAGAACTTTAAACGAAAAAATATCAAAGTTACGAACTTTTAGAGCTGTTCTATTTCATCAAGAAATAATTATTTTTTGGAGAACTTGGTGTGAAAAAATTTTGATTCGTACCGAGAAAATAATTGACTAATGAATGATTGAATTGTCGTGTTATGGGCATTGGAATAAATAGAATAGACTGGCCGATGTCTTCAGCAAGTTGTCATTCTTCTCGACGAGCGAGTATTTGCAAGTTTTGGTAATTGAAAGCTTGATTAATGGATGTCAGGGTAGCGGTGGAAATCCAGAACGTTCATCAGACAGTGCGAAGTGCCTGGACATATAGATATTGTAAATGCAGCTATACCTGCACCGACATCGCCCGTACCTGGCCAACAGGTACACGGTGACCCCGGGTAATCAGTCCAAAGGACGTCGGGCCGATGTCCTTCGTCGGTTCTTTATTCCTTCGCGTATTTTTACGGCGAGATTTATGATGCTTCGTTCCAGGTCTCGACGAACTGCACGCGTATCGGTGAAAATTTTATTTGCGAACATGTATGCCCCTTGCAAAAAACAATCGGCGAGATATTTTAATTAAAAGCGAAATATTCATTTATGTATATTTGATTACGATTTACGTACAGAAAATTTCGGAATTATCATTTTCACCGAGACTAATTATAGGTTAAATGTTTGAAGTAAAAACTTTTAAGTATCCCCTAATAATTCACACACATGCGCGACCCACCCCTAATTGCTCCGAAGACCTTCGCGTTGCACGTCAACGTTGCCGCAACTGTTAGGGACGATAATTAATTCGCCGCCTTCCGATTCTGCCGATGCTAACTGTGCTCAACAACTTTTTGGACCTTTTCGATTTTTTAGACATATCTTTTTGAAATTTATGAAACAGAGAATATTTCGCTCACGCGAGAGTCGATTTGTAAATTTGTTGTGTTTGTTGAAGCGATTTTAGAGACCCCTCGCGACACCATTTGCATTTTCACAGCGCGGCAAGACTCCTTGAAGCAGCAGCGAACACGATGAAACAGTCGGCAGGAATGTTAACTGCACTGTGTTTGCATTCGAGCTTCAGAAAAACGCCATTAACGACACTCTAGGAAAAAGTGTACACTTCTTCAGACTGTTAGAAAAAACACAACACAAAGAAGACCTGCATAACCATTTCCACTGACCTGTGCGAGAAGACGTGTTGGTAAAACATATAAGAAACAGTTTTCTTGTACGACATTCAAATTCGATTCACTAAATTCTTAAGAGTCAATGGCTCCCTCAATATTCTCAGAAAAAATAGATTCACTTGACACATTTGCCAAATACGTGATAAACAGTTTCACCAACGGAGAGAGATGAAACACAAAGGGAATTAAATAATATCTAGCGACCCACAAACGAGATTCCGTCGCGCACAACCCCCAAACAAAATTCAAATTCAATTCACCAAATTCTCAAGCGAATAGCTCACTCTCCTCTCGTTTCATCTCCAAAAAAGAATAAATTTTCCAGGCTACTCACCGTTCTCCATAATCTCGTTCCAACCCGAGGGAGCCGAGGTTGCACCCTGACCAACCCCAACGCACCACCGGCCGACTCACACGGTTTTACCGCCAAGTTCACCGTCGATTTATTTATAAACACCGGTAACCCGCTCGTCGACGCGTCCTCCGATAAACAAACAACCCCCCGCCCCTGTTGGGAGGGGCTCCGGGATCGATGAATAGCAGGGATGTAATAAAAGTATCGCTGTCCTCTGAAACTATCCATAACATTGATCAATGTCGATAACATGGACAGCTGAATAAAATTAATAAACAGAGCCTCCAGAGAAAAATATTTGTTCTCGTCATGTTCGATCAATAACGACTCGATAAAATTCATCGGTTCGTTAATTTTTCTGATCTTCTAAAAGCTGGATCTTCTGGATAATCTATCTATCTATCTATCGATATAAATAAAAATATAACTGTTCGTTTGTTCAAAATGTTAAATCTCCGAAAGTTCTTCACCGATTGCTTTGAAATTTTGACACAACGTTGCGTTCGAATACGCGCGTGTTTCTACATACCTAATCTATATAATTTATATAAATCTATATAAATAAAAGTGTAACCGTTTCGTTTGTTCGAAATCTTAAATCTCCGAAAGTTCTTCACCGATTGCTTTGAAATGTTGACACAACGTTGCATTCCAATACGCGCGTGTCTCTACATACCCAATCTATATAATTTATATAAATCTATATAAATAAAAGTGTAACTGTTCGTTTGTTCAAAATCTTAAATCTCCGAAAATTCTCCACCGATTGCTTTGACATTTTGACACAACGTTGCGTTCGAATACGCGCGTGTTTTTACATACCTAATCTATATAATTTATATAAATCTATATAAATAAAAGTGTAACTGTTCGTTTGTTCGAAATCTTAAATCTCCGACAGTTCTTCACCGATTGCTTTGAAATTTTGACACAACGTTGCGTTCGAATACGCGCGTGTTTTTACATACCTAATCTATATAATTTATATAAATCTATATAAATAAAAGTGTAACTGTTCGTTTGTTCAAAATCTTAAATCTCGGATAGTTCTTCACCGATTGCTTTGAAATGTTGACACAACGTTGCGTTCGAATACGCTCGTGTTTTTATATACCTGATCTATATCATCTATATATAAATAAAAATGTAAATGTTCGTTTGTTCAAAATATTTCGTTAATATTTTCTCTTCCTTTCCTTTGTTTTTTTAACAATGAAACAACAAAAAATATTGTATTCCCACAAGCATTGTGAAATTAAACATATTAGAAACGTGCGCTGTCTCTTTTCTTTCTTTTCCATTTAACCAGACTGAGCCACAGCAACGTGTGGCCGGTTACAGCTGGTTATGAATAAATTAATAAATAGGAAAATGATCCATCAGAAAAACCGTGTTCTTTCGTTGTTGCATCTATAGCAACACGATAGAATTGAACGGCTCAATTGTTATTGATTTTGGTGTACCTGAAAATACCGAATAGGCAAGTTCCAGTTCCCGAACCACGAGCGCAGATGGATCGCTAGCGGCGTCAATGATCGCGCAGTGTCCCGATGAGCATCGATCCGAAGGGTGGGGGTAATCGTATCAGAGGAGGGAAGGTCAGAGCTCAAACTTGCAGGTGGTCACACGCGTTTATATAGAGGATAGAGTCTCGGTTCACGCATCATCCATTAGCGCGCGACGATTCGTTTTCGCTTGACGCGTGTTACCAGTGTGTCCACGGATCACTCAATCCGCTCGTCCGTCGATCTCGCCTGCCAGTCGGAGAACCACGGGTGAGTGGATTATTGCAGCTTCCGGTGCGCGTGGATCCGTCGAAATCCTTCGGGATCCAGAGAGAAACTGTGTCCGTTCGATCTAGGGAATTTTCGGTGGGTGGTTTTAGCGTTTTCTTGGTGAGGAACGCAGTGGTCCTTAGTGGTTACCGGTGAACGAGTGAAGGATGGGTGAATGTAGGCTGCGTTCATTGTCATTGCTTTTGTGATGACCAATCTATGGAGAACGACAGAATGAGCAGCTAATTGTTGCTTATATCTGAAAGTGTTCGAACGTGTTTACATGGGAATCAACTCGAATCTTGTGATGTAATCGAGAGAAACAAACAGGAGATAAAAAGAGCTAGATCGAGATCATAAATCGTTATCTTCGAATGATCTGTAATTAATGGACTATATGAACGGGCGTACAAGATCATTCATGCTCAACTTCCTCGTGGATTAATCGATTACTCACAAACAATTAGCATATGTTTTCTGAAATAATCCGCATCGTTTTCTGTGCATTCAATGCGTCATATAAGTAAGTATTCATTATAGAATTGCCTGCATTCGTGACAAGAATGAGTAGATAAAATATAAAATAGCAAAAGAGTCGGAGGATATTTAAACATTTCTGTATTATCGTCGACTAAAATTATTAAGAAAAGATGTCAACATCTATAATATATAGGTTCTGATCGTGCAATTGTTGCGTACAACTTTTATCTAGCATAGATATCCACAGTATCGTAATCGCAGTCTAGCAATGAGCCTGCATGTCAAAGTTCTGTCTCGAAAATAAAGTTGCAACACTCTGAGAGAAACAAACTAATTCGTACAACTAATACAAAGTGTTCAACAGGTTCCCATACCATTTGATATCCAATTAAAACACCATTAGCAATACATTAACAATAATTCGTCAACAATCGTCTAGCTCGAAGCTGAAGAATATCATCCTTACATCGAAACCGTACATCTTCCAAATGTTATAATAATTTGAAATATACGAACCGTGATCACGTCGGTTCTACAAGGTCTTATGCAGATGATTCTATTGTATTTTGGGTCGACGAACCAGCACAGCTGACGCTTCCGGAAGTCATGCTGGACTTGTTGCACGTGTCTCTGTCCCGAGGTTGTCCACTTCCGGTCCCACAAGCGGTGTTCGGTTTCAAAACAGAAATTTCGAGAGCGATTCATTCCGAATGACTTCTCAACAGTTCGAGTTCCCGTCGATCGTTTTTCGGCCGACTTGCTCGTTCGAATGGTTAATTGCAAGTCACCACTGTCGGCTTGTTCTACTACAGCGCCAATCGGCCGGCAGCCGCCATTGTGGTTCTGGTGTTCGATCGATTGTACCGACTGCGTCGACAGTAAACGGCGACTGCAGTTTCGCGGCTTGTCCAGAGGAAAGCAGTCTCTGTTTCGAATCGGTTTCCTGCAAAGTGCAGTCTCTCCCGTTGCGATTCGATCATTCAATCTGCGGCTGCCACGTTCCAGAAAGGTATCACTGCTTTTCTTAAGGGGCTATTCTGGTTTTCAAGGCCATTTTTACACGAATCCATATGAATTTTTATCCGCAGAAACTACCGAACCTTTCGCTTTGAGATTTTGCACGCATGTTCGTTGCTACTTTAGTCGTATGTGTGATTTTTTTCGAGTCAAAATAATCAAAACTGCACGAGCTACATATTTTTTCATATTTTTCATATGATCTTTATGATATGAAATTGTTCGAAAATTCCAAGAAAAAGTAATTATTAATATAGATCACTTGTATGATGGGGTGTATTTGATACATTGCAAATTTTTTCGGGTTTGTTGGCTGGTCAACCTGAAAATAGAAAAAATTTTCAGTCTCTCGGAAGATTTGTTGTACACCCGGCTAGGATT
Source organism: Lasioglossum figueresi (assembly GCA_028455805.1). Lineage (NCBI taxonomy): Eukaryota > Metazoa > Arthropoda > Insecta > Hymenoptera > Halictidae > Lasioglossum > Lasioglossum figueresi. The sequence goes on from CM052191.1 coordinate 7,074,778, forward strand.
TCTTGTCGGATCGATGGAAATTAGGCTTCCCACCGCAACGATATCGCGAAGAACCCTGCCAAAGTGCATTCTTCCCAAAAAGTAACTTGTCAGCGAAACGGTTCACATAATACTCCAATTTCTCGTTCCATTTACCGGAAAAATTCTTGAAAGAGTCTTCGGGCGGACTCCCTCGGTCCACATCAATTTCCCGAGCCACCATATTCGGGCTCTCTTCACCGTCCCCCTACTCGATTCGCCTAATCCCTTTCCCTCTATCATCGGACCACCCAATTCCAGCCGGTGTCGAGCGAAACGACTTCTTCTGGTAACCTTCTCACGCCTAACTTGAACCCCATCCATCAGAGCGAACAGCTATTCGGGAAACAAGAGACCTTGTCTGTTGGCATTTCCTCGGGAAATATTTTTTCCACGTTTAGACATACCCTCGGCATCGTAATCGCGAGGAAACGTCGATCCTCTTACGCTCTGCCACCATTTTGGATGGTTCTGACAATTGATATATAATAAAAATGTGTATAGACTTGATATAATTCTGTTCGGAAACCATTTCCTTATATGTATAAAGTAAAATGAATAAATCGCGTTTCAGCCTGGGCCCAAGTACAAGGGGCCCAGTGGTCAGACACGATGAGGCGATCGTCTCGTTGCTATGCGGTTTTTTATTTCTACAAGGATGAAAAGTAATCTCGAGAAGGTGATGCAGAACTTCACAGTTTCTTCTGGTGTAACGCTCGCAAACAGCATCTCTGTTTGTTGAACTTCGTCCATTCATCACTTATTCATTCGTTTTTTCCGACAGACACGTCTACTATTACCGAGCGCGTCACGTCTATGAAGTATCGAGTTAATAATTATGCAAACACAAAGTATAAAAATGATGTAGGCTGCGTCGTCTCTCTGAAACAGTGGATTTTCCTCGATGGAAAACTCGGCTAGCCGGTAGAGAGCATCGTTGCATCCGCGATGGAAATTTTGCACGTTGCGGCGATCAATAATTCACGAACGAGTTTCCCAAAAATGCTAAATGCTCCACGGAAAGAAACGCACGGCGGTTTGCGAAGGAATTTCGCGGAATTGTCTGCATATTTCCCGGCGAGCGCGGCGCATTTATTAATAAATGATATCTCCGCCGCTGCGGTTCATTTAAAACAAATTTTACACTCACTTGGACAGAGGCAACTCATTTTATTCCCCTTTAAAACACATTGTACTTGGATAATTCATAAATTCAATTCGGTTTTTGTAGAGTTTCGATGACTCGAAATTTTTTCTTATGGGTTTTACTGGTTTAGTTTGAATTCGTTATGGGTCCCCAGCAGTCCCTGAACCTCACCTTTGCACACCGCGGACTTTCTAATTCCCTATTCTCACTTCTTCTTTCTCTCTCGTTCTATAGCATTTGAATTTCATGTTCAACGAGATTTATGCTCGCTGCGGAAACGTTTTTATCTCCTCTATTCTTTTCTAATACATACGAATTTAATTTTATAGCCGCATATGAGATGTTAAGTAGTCAAGTAGCAAGAGACTGGAGAACTCCATGCATTTGCAACGCGGAAAAATTAAAAAAATATGTAATAAAATTCTATTTTCGGTTTACCAGTCGCATGGTAAATAAAGTATCACGATACGTTACATCTCTTTGCGCTAGCCTATAAAACCACAAATCTGCATGAAGTGTCGCGCTTTATGACTTTACCGCAAAAAGATTGGTCCCTCTCGGACTTTTATTATTGCCAAACTAACCATGTGGAGCCGTAAAACTTCTTGCAATAATGTAGTCGGTCGTTGGAATAGTGGCGCCTATTACATGTATCTTTGTGCACGTGAGAAAAGGTGAAACATGCGCGAATACGTGAAAAAAAATGTTATAGACCCATCTCGCATAGTTTTTCCATAATAAATTCTCAAAGACGATCTTACTGTGGTGAGATTGGACGAAGAAGTCCTGAGAAAGAATTGCGGAATATGCTCGGTTAATTTCTATAGCACTTTCCATTGACGTAAGGAAGAGGGGGGGACCTTGACCGTGGAGAAAACACTCTAATTGGACCTTGAACGAGTTGTTTCCGTGACGATGACTGTTTTGACAGCAATCGAACCGATCCTACTCGGGTTAGGGAGGACAATCCGCTCGGAGACAATGTCTCCCGCAACGACACGCGGGGAGTCCAGCCGGTCGTTCATGGAAAACCGACCAGATTCGTCTTTTCGACCCTGAAGGTGAACCTGTCGCGCCTATAAGAACGGGCCCCGGGGCCCGGGCCCCTCGCATTTTCGTCCGTTTTGTCGATCGGACGTACGTCGCGGCGCTCAGGCGAGCCAAACTCGCCTAACTCGCCTAACTCGCCTATAAAGCCGACCGTCGCGCCACCCTCTCCCCCTCTCTCTCTCTCTCTCTCTCTCTCTCTCTCTCTCTCTCTCTCTCTCTCTCTCTCGCTCTCTGTCACCTGTTCAAGTCGTGGATCGCAGAATTTCCCATTTCCCGGCGTGTTCTCGTCGATCAGTGTCGTCACAACTCGTTCAGTGGGTGATCGAAACGGCATTTGTTGTGCCGAACCCGGTTTTGTCATCGCGATTGACGCCTTGGAGGATCGAGGGATCGTCATGTCGATCACTGAATGTGAGTAAACGGTTGCTTACTTCTCTACTTTTTATTTTTCTTCTTTTTTTTGCGTCGTTATAGATTTGTTAACACTTTATCTACCGGAAACATATTAATAGGATTTTCAATAAGTGTGCTGTACCAAACGAAAGCATAGAAATTGTCTTTTACATTGCGATCTGAAATGTGAAACTATTAGATGATGTTATTGAGGTGACTGGTTAATTCACATAATTCAAAAAGCATTTAGTCATGTGTATCATAGATATTTCAGAATTATGTAATAATCACCAGTCGGTGGTGTGTTAAAAATGTAGTGTTTTAGAAAAATATTTCACATGTCTGAGATAATTGAAACATAAATATCAAAAATTTCAGATACGAATTTAATTTTTCGTCATAACGATACGTGCGTTACAATGTTTCCAAAAATGTTTTTCCAAAAATTTTTTAGAAAATATCGTGATCCTTTGAATAATCCTACTATTCTTTAAAAAATCGTTGAAACCGTACCATGGTCTGTTAAAATATGGTTTAAAAAGTAGTATGTATCTCTGAATAAATCATTTCAAATATTAATGAATAAAATACGGTCATTTAAATACGATTATATATTTGTATGTTACCTCGATTCATTTTAGCGATACGTGGAAATGATAAATACCGATATACAAATAATAAAACCCGAATTAATAACAAATTGAAGGTCGAGGCTAAAAGTGAAAGTAAAAACGAAACGAAACGACGCGAAGCAATTTCGTTCTGCCGTCCCATCAACGTGTACATTCTATAACACGAAACCTGAACATTTTTTTAATGTTATTTCCTGACAGTCGCTGCTATTATAACCTGCATTATAAATTGTCGTAATTGCACCGATTATCTCTTGATTAGCGAAGTAGTTCTGCAATCTACTCTTTTTTTTCTCTAGACAGCAACAAGTTGACACTTCCGCAAAAACAACTCATCCAATGCAATTATGTTATTAACTTGATTGAACAACATATTACCATAATGAGTATTACACGATCTGACGGAACGTTCCTCCACTAATCAAGGTGTAAAGTACTTCAAAATTTTATAACAGAATCGATGAAATCTGGTATAAGATGATCACAGCCAGATTATGATTTGTTAAAAATTTAGTGCATAATCTGGAATTCTGCATCTCGCCAATTAAAGTACATAAATGACGAAAAATATTTCCAAATATTGTCACAAAAATTAGTCATCAAATTTTTGTAATAGAAATGATGAAATCTCGAACGATACGATCCTCCACTAATCAAGGTGTAAAGTACTTCAAAATTTTATAACAGAATCGATGAAATCTGGAATAAGATGATCACAGCCAGATTATAATTTATTAAAAATGTAGTATTTCGTTTAGATTTTAATTCACCAATTACGGTATAAAAATGATGAATAGTACCTTCAAACAGCTGTGATAAAAATGATCGCTCGTATAAATTTATTCCGGCATACAGATCGATCTCGAATTCCCAGATCGTGCATATCAAGATCAACGACAAGATACTCCACTCGCGCAAGAAATCCTCGAGTGTATTTCCTGGATTTCAACGTTCGCGAAGTGAGCGTCGATCGAGCGACTCGAGCCACTTGAGAAATTAACTGTTCGTGTTACACCGTTTGTTTCTTCTTCCGCGACCAGATGGAACCGTAAATTCCGTCCCAGCTTCCTGCTCCGTAGAATCCTTATTGCGCTATCCGTATGAATTACGAAAATGTCGACAAGGAAAATTGGTTTCCCTGCGGTGTCAATTCCCATTAGAACGTGCACACGTACACTCCCCTTGTGAAATTCGGACACTCTTCAACACTGAGCCATCCGAAGAAAAGCATTTGCAAAAACGGCAAGACCGAATTTCTTTATATTTTACAAAATTTTTATTCAAGAGATTCAATCATTTTCTATAAAAAATATCTTTGTAATTCCAATAATCGTAAAATAGTAAAATAAAGATGTAAAATCTGAAGTTCAACGAAGTTGAAGAACGAAGTTGAACTAAGTTCAACGTTAATAGAGAATACGTCTCTATATCTCGATCGTAATAATGTTAATAATAAATGTTGATGTTCTCGGCGCTACGGTTTCGATCAATTTCTACTGATAAATCAAAAAACAATTTTGGAGATTATCAAATAATCATCGACGTTTCGATTCTAGTTTGAATCATTTTCAAGATGTAATTATTTGCCTTGCGTCTGTAAAAGTATAAATTTATTGTACAATTTTCAAAATGCAATATTCAACTGCTTTAATGTAATAACAAAAACTTGTTTGCAATATTGTTCATAAAACCAACTTACTTGTTTTTTACGTGATTTAATACTTTAAAATGGGCATCGTGACACACGTGTGTCATCGATGCATGTTGTCAAGACACTGAATACATTCGATACGATCTAGGTTATCCCGATCAATATTAGGCGGTAAATTTGAAAAACATAATACGTCTTTTAGACCATTAATGTGAATATACCAAAAACGGTAAATTGACATACAACTTTTATTGGAGGAATTTTATACACATAATTGTATGTAATATACGATTGTTTATTGATTCGAGAAAATAACTAACAAGCTATCGAGGTTGGAAAGAATTTCATCGTTACACGTTACCGATTCGGTAACGTTGCGTAGTATTCATTTATCTTAGGAGTTTCATATCTAAGATTTACGCTATGATGTTTAATCGTATGAATTGTTTCCAATAATAACCTTTGTTGTAAATTAGCCTCTTCATCAATTATTTTCCAAATTATTATCCAAATCTAGTGAATGTTTCGTCAACGCTGTATGTTGTACCGGTGGTAAAAAAATATTATGTTTATGTTCTGTAATACACGTTTCTAAATTTCTAGATGTTTGTCCAATATGTACCAAATCACATCCGAAACAAGAAATTGAATAAACAACGTTGCATTTTTTTAAACGCGGTAGCTTGTCTTTAATAGGTGGAAATAAAGATTTCAGATAGCGAGGTATTTTGAAAATTGTATGCATTCCTACTCTTCGAAAAATCCTTTTTATATCTTTCGAAATGTTTTTAACATATGGTATGACCACAACATTTTTCCAATTAATTCGACCAGTTCTTAATAATCTATCTGCTTCTTGCTTTTTGACAAAAATAGGATGATATAGTTCAAAAATACGTTCTTTAATGATATTTGATGTAAAACTATGCGAGTAACCGTTTCGTTTCAAAACATTTTTTATTAACGATAAATTGTCAGGTCGAAATTCAGGATTCGAGAGTAAAACCGCGCGATCTAGAAAACCTTTGATTAAGCCAACCTTATGCTCCGTAGGGTGGAACGAGTAGAAGTTAACATATCTACCTGACCAGCTGGTTTTATGATACCAAAATTCGTTTTTAATGTATTTCCTGCTCTAATTACCTTAACATCAAGAAAGCGCAGACTTGAATTGTTTTCGATTTCATATGTGAACTGCAATCTTTCATGAAAACTATTAAACGTGTTCAACACAATTTCTAATTGTTCAGGTTTTATACAAGTAATAATGTCATCTACGTATCTTTTATAAAACGTTAATTCAAAAGGTAATTTTGAAATGGAGACTTCCTCTAACCTTTCCATTACAAGATTTGCGACGACTGGGGAGATTGGAGATTGGAGATTCCATAGCCGTCCCAAAAATTTGTTTGTAATAAACATCATTAAATGAGAACACATTGGCTTCCAATACAAATTTAACAGCGTGACGAAACTCGTCGTGTTGTATGTTGGTGTGATGTTATATAGTTATATTGTTATATAGCGTGATTATATAATTTTTGATTTATCAGTAGAAATTGATCGAAACCGTAGCGCCGAGAACATCAACATTAATTATTAATAGAGAATAATTTGTTTAAAATGAACCACTCGAGTTCTGTCTTTAATGTTCCAAGAATTAGTTCACTAGGCCAAGGGTAGAGGAAATTTTTATAAAATTGCCACTGGTTACAACCGTTCAGAAAATGCTACATGAACATGATTATTATAATTTAAACGCGGTGCTCGGTATGCAAAGTGGTTCACCGAATTGCTTCAGGCTGTAACTCTTATTTAATTTTTATTATACCATAAATAAACACAGACTGAATATGGATTCGCTTTCTCACCGATGCACTCTATTTAAACCCTGACAATTAAAATGTTCCATAAACATTATTTTCGCAGATAGACGGTAATATTGTCGTGGCATAAGCGCGCAATTTGCATGAATTAGTTAGATGTCCAAGTACTCACGGACAAGAACGTATATTAACTCCAAGAACACGGCGCTAATTCATTTCACAAATACGTTTTTCCGTCCTTTTTTTCTAATTACGAGGAGTATCGTCGCGTCACCAGCACGTGGCGACGAGGACGAACGATTAAAGGCTCGATTAGGTTTGCACGATGTAGAGGCAAGAAAGAGTGAAAGAAGTTCAAGAGATGAGGAAGCACGCGCTGCATGTAAATCGCGAATCTCCTGCAAGGTCCCTGTCTGCTTTTTCTGTGTCGCGTCAATCGGAAATTGAAATCGCCGATTTGAAAGTGTAATCGACGATTATGACGCTTGTCGGCTGCCATAATCGACGTCGGGGTCGGAGATTAGTCGGGCTTTTTACACTCCGCAACGTGATACGGTGTGTCCGACAGGAAATCTATAGGGTGTGTCTTTATATAGGGTGGAGGTAAAGTTTATTAGCTTTTTTTCGTTGGTGAACAAAGGCGTTCATCAGTTTTTATTATGTTAATCATTTTCTGTTATTTATTCAATCATTTCGTTGGCATAAACCATCGAGTTTTTACCATTGAATTTTGACCAGTAAATTTTTACCATTGAATTTTTAAAAAATGAATGAAGGAGTTGTTTAATTGCGCAATACTTTGACACCTAGCGATAGCTTACAGAAAAATCGTGGCGGGAAATTAAAAAAAAATCCCCATACGTAAATGTTGCTTTGGAAGTTCGAGCTTTCTTCGAATTTTTCCATTGAAGCGAGAATTTAATATTAACTTTAATATCGTTCTCGAAGATACCCAGCTGGTGAAAGATAAGCCGAGGAGACGTCCCTGCGCATCGTCCTTTTTCCCAAGCCGGTTTTCCTCTCCCTCTCTCTCTGGCGAATTAAACCGTGATCAACAATAACGTAATTATCAACGTCAACTTTCTTATCCCAGTCCCTCGGCGGAAATTCTTTTTTTTTCTCTCCCCGGGGTACTCTCTGCAGAGGAAAAACTCGATAACGAACCGGGAGTCTCTCTCGGGTCCGTGCGCGCGTTCTTCCATGATGATAATGCTCGGTAATTTATCTGGCAAACATTTCACGTCCCTTTCTCCGTCGTCGCCTGCGAAATCAAGTTCCTCTCTTATCTTAAAGCCCAATCAAAGTCACAACGTAACGAATCCCGTTCTCTCCATAGTCGCGAGAGTTTAGAATGAAGCTTCTCTCCTTTCCTTTGTTCTCCCTATTCTCTCTCTCTCTCTCTCTCTCTCTCGCTTTATTCGTCTGTTCTCCGGTTTTCTCTTTTTTCCCCTCGCGTTGCCTTCTCATCGCCTTTTCTTCTCGACCATTGTAAGTCCCACGCCTTTATTCCTCCATTTTTTACCCCTTTTCTCTCTGTGTTCTCGTTTCCGTTTCGAGGTCCGAAACGAGGTGCCCGGGTCATTTCGAAAATTACACCGGTCTCAATTAACACGCCGGCGTAATTAACGCGCCGAGCCGACGCGGAGAACTTCAAGCGGACGCTTCCTTTCGATGGTCGATCGGATCCGGCTCACCGGTTCACGTTTATCGCTGACAATTATCGTGTCCGAACTTCGTGCGGAATAACAGTTTTTGTCGAGATTCTGTCGGACATAGAAGGTGAACAGATATTCCCGAATATGTAGATTCCACCAGAAAAGAAGATACGACAGTGTATCCCTTGAACACGCCCGACAAAACAGCGGTACTACGCGGTCCAGCAAAAACGATCTTCATTCCCCAGAAACATCGTTCTTCCTCAAAGCTCGGTAGATTCCCTTGTCCAACTTGCCGGCGCTTTATCTCAGCTGGTCGGCCCATTACGGGCGACCTAATTACCCAATTGCTAAATTTAAACGACTATTCTGCCAGCCCTCTGACCGCCACTCGTACCCCGTTCGTGCCCTAAAACGTTGCAACCATTTTCTTTACGTCTCTTCCAAAGGGGAGACGATCATGTATACAAGGATGATCTATTGATTTTTCGAAAATTCTTTTGCAACCCTACGTGGACAAGGAAAGGGTAAAATGGGGATAAAAGAAGTGCAGGTGCACAATAGTGGTGAAAGGGGGAATAAACGAAGGGTAAAAGACAAATAAAAGAGGGTTAAAAGTGGGGTAAAAGAGAAGTAAATAAGGGTGATAATGGGGGTAAAAGTGAGATAAAATAAGGATGAAACGGGGTAAAGGAGAGGTAAAATAGGGGTAAAAGAGGGATGAAAAGGGGTTACAGGGATTTGTACAGTCGTTTGGTCGACTTCCAGTTGTCCACGGAGCCAGCGATCGATGGCGGACCGAGAAAGCTTCGCGTTCCTGGCAGAACCTTGTTCCAACGATCGTTAGTCCGCGCCCTGTAAACAGAGGACACGGAATGATTATTATTATAGGGGGCGGAAACGGAGCTGGGGGTCGAGATGGTTACGAAACCGGTGCCCTGCATCCGGCTATATTCCGTATGGAAAACGGCATCGGAACGACGACGTTGCGCAACGTGGGAATTTCTCGAACCTTTTCCTGCTTGAGGACGCGAGAAATGGTTAATTTTAGAAACAGACAGGTTCTATTGACGGATAGAACGTATTCTGTTCGACAAGATGGCTCCCGTCCTTCCTCAAGGTTCAATCCTGATCAGTAGACAGCGGATTTTATACATTTGTGACAAAAATGACCATATCGAATGTGTGTGTGCAACAGTAAAAACATTTAAATAACTTATAAATAACCCTATGAAATTACTAAGTAAAAAAATACATGTTTGTGTAGCTCCTTGCAATTAACCTCTTAACTGCGGAATTTCGTTTTAATAATCGCCCACAGAGTGTGGAATTAAAATCAAACAATGTCAAGTATACACGTCGAACGCAGGGCAAATGGTCCTATTATAAATTTTACGAAAAACGAGGAAGGATTACATTTATATTTGATAAAAAATTAACAATTCATTCTTGAAAAGGTTACTGTTACTGCACCGCAATAGAGATTTCGATTGACGCGTATACACGTCGAACGCAGTTAACTGGTTAATTCAATTTGTGTTTCACATAAAAATCCTCAGTCTACTTTCGTAAATTGTATAAATACAATAGTAAGAATAGTATAATTGTATAGATACAATTTATAAAAATAGACCGAGGATTTTTATGTGAAATATATAAAACATGTATTTTTTCCTTAGTAATTTGATAGGGTTATTTTTAAGTTATTTAAATGTTTTTACTGTTTCACACACACACACACACACACACACATTCGATATGGTAATGATAATTAGAATTAGAAAAATGACTCTATCCTATCTATCTCAAGTTGAACGATCTGGCAATCGAAAGGCTGAAGTATGTGAGAAAAATTTGCACTGAACTCGTTGCTGTGTAATTGAAAGCGTGGATTCCAGAGCATCCAAGAGGATCCGATTAAAATGCAGCGATTCGTTTCGTCGAGTGACCCGAACAGGTGTTCGGAGGTCTCGTCGAAAGGTGTCATTGCGTGCACGCGGATAACGTGAGCTGCGCACACTGTTTACGCAATGAGCGAATGAAAGTCAAGTGACGTTCCACGCAGGGGAATAGTTAGTTGGTTGCTTTCATTCAAGATCTCGTTTCGAGATTAATAAAGTGGAAGGCTTCACGCTTTCACCGGCAGGTTTCCTCGCTCTCGTGGCAACGAGACTCGCCTGTCGGAACGAATTAGTTTTCACTCTGACACACTGACTACTATCCGACAGTCCTTTTCCATCAACTTGATTAATCTAGTCTAATTCAATTTCCATCAATACATCGGTAAAGAGATCTTGTTAACTTCAAATCTACAAAGAGAAGACTGTCGGTAACACACGGCACACTTCCGAACTAGATTTCTAAACTTGTTTGCAGTTCGCTCTGCTAACTTATACATAGAATGTCGTAATATTACATCACTGACAGGCAAGTACGACTGGCACGAAAAGACGTAACATTGCGTCAGCGGCTCGAAACGTATCGCACCAGCCAAGAAGAAACGATTTTTCCTGTATAATACGAAGAACAGGCTCTTTATTCGCTTTGACAGAATAGTAAACAATGATTTTTATCTCTCGCCTTTGCTCCGGGCTGAAAATCTTGCTGGAAATGCAGCGTTGAATAGCAGTGTTGAATATTTCCCATTCTCGAAAGATGTTTCAACGTGTTGACCCTTCGCACTCCAGACTCTAAGACGCCATCGAAGATTGTTATGTCATTGTCCAAAATACTTTTTACATTATTAACGGGTTACTTCGATCCTATAGATCAAGTACGGATGATGTATGTGTGTATTGTGTGAGCGTATGTGTGCGTGTTGACAGACAGCCCTATATATGACTGAATTTCTAATAACAGAGAATCGGAAATAACAGTGGAGTTGTAGTATTACGATCGCCAACGTAACGCAAGAAGAAGATCAGATCGAAACGAACGTCGCGAAAAGAAACACGTCTGTCACCAACGATTGGTTATCCGTGTGTCATTACGCCTTTTCGGCATATCCTTACAATTTGTTTATACTTAACACTAGCTGTACCCGGCCACGCGTTGCTGTGGCTCAGTCTGGTTAGATGGAAAAGAAAAAAGAGAGAATGCGCACGTTTCTAATATGTTTAATTTCACAATGCTTGTGGGTTGCCAATATTTTATTAGATATATAAAAACACGCGGGTATTCGAATGCAACGTTGTGTCAACATTTCCAAGCGATCGGTGAAGAACTTTCGGAGATTTAAGATTTTAAACAAACGAACAGTTACACTTTTATTTATACAGATTTATATAAATTATATAGATTAGGTATATAAAAACACGCGCGTATTCGAATGCAACGTTGTGTCAACATTTCCAAGCGATCGGTGAAGAACTTTCGGAGATTTAAGATTTTGAACAAACGAACATTTACATTTTTATTTATAAAGGAGATCGAAGATAGATGTTGAACGGTGGTCATGAGTGACCGGCGCTGTGGAACAACATAAAAATTACTGTATATCACTGTGAAGAACATTACCGACCAAGATCGTCTCCATCGCTTCTGAGAAGATTTCTCTCGTCGCTCGAGAAATGAATAATTCGCATCAATCTCGTTAAGTTCCCGTTTCGCGATTCCGTTTCGAGTCGTCGCGATAAAGCAGCGAAGTAGACAACGAGACGAGCCGTGTCAGCGATGGAGTAGAGAGAGAAGGAGAGTATGTCAGTCGTTGTCCCGCGAATAATTCAACAAAGGCCGCCTGTTGCGACGTCGAATAGCTCGAATGTCATCGAGCGGCGATCACCGAGGAGCGATCGCATCGAGGCGATCGAGGAACGCGGATCGGCTGTGTCGGCACGCGTTGCAACCGCGGCTGCAACGCCTAAAAAGTGCACCGATGGCCTGGAGCAGCTCGATCCAGCCCGTTGCACCCTTTTTCCTACGACAGGAGGTTTGTCTCTCTGTCTTTCTCACTCTCTTGGTCGATTGCCAATTGTGACAGCGGGTCGATGCGCCCTCGTAACAGCTCGATAACATATTTTCACCGGCAAAGTTAATCCCGCACGGGCCCGCCCTTATCGTAAACGCTAATTGCACCAACGCCGCGGCGGCCGAAATCCTCTACCAGCAGAAATACACTCGCTGTTTATCTCGATTTTTTACGAGCTCGTCCTTAACCGGCGATCTGCCCAACGATTCCTCCTAATACCCGTCGTCCTTTCCGACCTGGTCCCCAAGGCTCGACTTTCCGATCCGGCTGGATTGTGCATTTTTATTCGTATGCATTGCGGATTTTCGTTTACAGTGCGCATAAAATTGGAGAACGAAATAGCGCATTTTAACGAACATTGCTGGTATCGTTATTTGATTTTCAATTTGACTTTTGGTTGATCGAAGACATTCCTTTGCTCTGATTATACGAGGTGCGATCAAAACGTAAGGTGACTTTTTGAATTTCCCGGGATACCTACAGTCGATTTTCGTTTCCTTTCTTTTCTTATGCTGGTACACTCGTCCCGAACATATGTTCACAGTTTCAGCTATATAGCATTTTTTGTTCGTTAAGTTTTGTTCAGTTAGAAGTGTTTTGCGTGTTCGGCGATTTTCTGCTGTCGAAAAAAATGTTTCGAACAACTTGCATCAAATTTTGTGTGAAAAATGGAATTAAGCGCTCCAAAACACTTGAAATGTTGACAGTGGCATACGGCGAGTGTACTCTGAGTAAAAAAAATGTTTTAAAGTGGTACAAGCTCTTCCAAGAAGGCCGAGAAGATGTTAATGACGAAGCTCGTCCTGGACGCCCCAAAACGTCAACAACTGATGAAAACGTTGAAGAAATGAAGAAAATAGTGTTGGGGAATCGTCGAATTACCATTAGAGAAGTTGCCGATGATGACGGCATCTCGGTTGGTTCGTGCCAAGCAATTTTAACGGATTTGGAAACACAATTCATGGATTTTGCATCACGATAATGCACCTGCTCGCGCATCGTTGCTTGCGAGTAATTTTTTGGCCAGAAACAACACCACGATCATGCCTCGGCCACCATATTCGCCGGATTTGGCCCCCTGCGACTTTTTCCTGCTCCCAAAACTGAGGAGACCCATGAAACGACGGAGATTTGCAACGATCGAGGAGATAAAGACTGCATCGCTGGAAGAGCTCAAAGCTATACCAAAAAGTGCTTATCAGAAGTGCTTCGAAGATTGGAAAAAGCGCTGGCACAAGCGTATTATATCTGAGGTGGATTACTTTGAAGGGGACAACATAAATATTGATGAACAAATAAATATTTTTTGATCAAAATAAAAAGTCACCTTACTTTTTGATCACACCTCGTAATGTAACATTATTTATAGAAATGTATGCACCGCGCGAACAATTATGTCCACAATTTGGAAATTGAAAGAGACGTGAATACCAAAGAAAAAGTTAAAAAAGATAAGATGAACGTGTTCATGAATATTGGGCGAGGTCAACGCCCTCGCACACCGGGATCGCTGCAGATGTATTCGCGCGCCAACAAGATCGCCGGCGGCCATCGCGCGCACGGTTTCGAAATCGCTGCGGTGGCTCCGATGGCACTGACGTCTTGAAAAGAAGAATACGAATGATCCTGATCATGGGACAGGTTCACCTCGAGCTTAGGCCCCTCCCTTCCAGCAGCTCGTGTACCTTCGAGGTCGTCGATGGTGAAAAAATTCGACCTTTGAGAACGGCCGGCCGGTGTCGTAACACAAGAGCTTGCTCGCTTAAACTCGCTGAACGGCTGATACGCCGATAAGAAAGCTTGTGTTTGCATGGCTTTCGGCGGTGACAACACCGGCTTACGCAATCGTTCTTCATGATTTTTGTACTCCTTTTGATTTTGAAGTTTGCCTCGGACAACGCGGCCTGTGACAAAATTTGTAAATATTGTTGGATATAGTGTAAATTCGATGTTTGTACTTGATCAATCTGTGGTTCAACATGTTTGTACTAAAAGTGAACTGCCGGTTTTGCTTTAATTCCGACCAAGAGACAATGACTGGCATTGTTCAATGTTAAAACAAAATCGTATTAATATTTATGACGTAATAATTATCCAGGCTGATGATTGATTACCTTCGAACCGTATCCATTTCGCTCGCGTTTCCTGATAGGTTACGTTAGGTCCGATATGTATTCAAGATGAAGGACGTTGGAGGAAAAAAGCGTCGATGTACTGGATACGGTTTTTGTTGACTCGGTTCTCCTTCAATTGTAAACATGTTGTCGAACGCGAGTTGCTAATTTTTATTTTATTTCGATACACAATTGTGCACGATCTACTTATTTCAAATCTGTTTCGGTCGAAGCATATTCTGTGCCGCCATCTCGATTAAGACACCGCGCTGGTAGCTCGTCATTTAGATCGTTAAAAGGTTTTATCAAATACAGTGCATCTGTATATGTTCTCGGTAAAAAAAAGTATGTAAAATTAGTTGAAATTAGTAAACTCTATTTTGCGAACGTCTCGAGCGATGAGAATGAAATGTATTTTCCATTGTCCTGCAGCAGGACCGTGCGACAAACTGTTTTGTTATTTTTTAGTCTGAGTTAAGACACGGGAACGGCCGTCAAGTTCCGAACAAACACGAGCGGGAAAGTTGCGCAATTAAAGGAGTTTACGTTGCGCTTCTCCGCGGCTAATTAGTATTTTCAATCGCGTCCTTGATCCTTTTTCGCCAATACCCTCTCGTGATCGATCGTCCTTCCCTCGAACTGTCGCGACAAGGAAAATATGTCGATTGATCGCGAGCCTTCGACCAAAATCTCGTAATTTCCTTCTTGCGCCTCGTTCGCCGATTCTTTATTCCCGATCGAATATGCATGAGCCGAGATTAAATAATACCGACAATTACGATTGTGATTAACGTAAATTTTATTCATTCGATATCCAAGTCGTCGACCAAAGTAGATTTGTTTCAGTGAATAGCTGAGTTAGGTAAACAAGTATTTACCGGTCACATATGGAAAATTAGAAAGAACATATTTAAATTGAGACGTAGGACACAGTACTGCTCGTCACGGACACTGCAAGAACTACAATTTACAAAAATAGTAATTGTATTTATTGTCGAGCACTTATGCATCTCCGAGTAATGACGAGTTTTAAAAATTGTGGTAAAAAGCAACGTTCTCTGGTTTATCTAACAAGTATTTTTAGGTCGTTAAATTATTTTGTATTTTAATCCGGCACGTACAATGTGAAACACTATTATTGGAATGCATAAACTAATTGATTTTATTCTCTCCGAGTTGAAGAAAAGCACAGAGTCCTAGATAAATAATTTCAAAATAACGAGATAAAAAATTATCTTAAAATTAATAAGATTAAAATAGTGAGATTAATGGCAGCCAAAAAGTGGGACTTTCCCTCACCGTAAACTCTAGACGAACAATTAGTATGATTCTTAACAACGGGGAAGCGAGCTGGAATTATGCGAGATCTTGACGTAAGCGATTATGTAAACGAGCACTTGAAAAGGAAGGGAACTCCGCTGTTTGTCGCAGATTTAGCAACATATAAACGCGTACGTAAACGTTTGTACGCTCTCGTCTGCTGTTTTACAATTCTAATGATCGCGGCTAGTCTCGTGCCACCATAACTTAGTATTATAACGATGACAACGCAGTTAATCCGCGACAGATCTCTGGACACTGTGAATTTGAAGCTGCGCGTCGTCGATCATCGGTTCGCGAATTTCTCCGATCGTAGATCATCACATTCTGGATTCCTCCATCGTGCACCGTAAGTCATCAGTGTTACTCTTGATCAATTTAAATTTTTCGTTTTCACAAACGATCTTCGTGGCAAATAAAGTCTTCCCGCGATTAATTAGATCGTTCTTTAGTCAATTTCACGGACGATATCGATCGGTCGTACTGAAATACACTCGAAACTTGCATGTCACGATGGATTTGCTTTATTTCCTGCCTGCATTCGACACTATTGAGAATTCAAAGACGAATCACACGAATCTTTAGCCATTTATGATCAATTTTTCTTCTTTTCCTTTCCTTTCGTTTGCCTATTACGTCATCCCACTCATGTGCTCCTTGACGAAAACCTGAGAAATTCAAACCGACTCGTTGTTACATTAATATCATCTATTTCCTTTAAATCGATCAAAAATTATGTTTTTCGTGTCAATTAGAAGTTAATGAGAAATATTAATTTTTCAATTCTCGATCATCCTTACAGGCAAAAATAGTATACTTAAAAACTTCTTTAAAGTAGTCCTATACATCTTCATCGCAATCGGATAGAAGCCGCACTCGGCTAGCTAATTAGAGTTATTATTCTAATCTTCATGCTGACGAGAAAAATTATGTCAGAGGCTGACGAGCAGGGTGTACAATAAAATCGCAAATATCGCTATCGACAAATGTGCAAAGTCCGCGAACAAACTTTTCCAGATTTCACAATAATACAGTGCGAGGTCCTTTTGTCATTTTCATTACAACATCACAGAACGTCCGTTGCGGAACAACGAAAAAATAAAGAGAAAAGTGGATGAATAAGTTTCTTGAATGAAAATATTGATCGAAGTAGACCTTTCTTCAGAAAGTTTCCATTTGTTAGGAGAAACTTTCTTGAGAGAGGTCACCTTCAACAAATGTTTTCCGGGCCGAGACTTCAACGTAATTTTGTTCACTTATTTTTTCATTATTCTGCATTATTTCAGCTTCGATTTCAGCAAGGTTCCATCGCAAACCCGATTCAATTGAAAGTTCTGCGATTATATTCGTTGAAGGCGACCTTCGTTAGAAATATTCAATTTTTCAAGGCAAACCAATAAAATTCAATTCAATAAATAGTTTTTCTACTTATTTTTGGATCGCTCAGTAATATTTCGTCTTTGATTTAAGCAACGTTTCATGAGTCAGTCTCGATTCCCTCGAAAGTTCTACGGTTTTGTCACAAGGATGACCAGTACGTTCGCAAGTACGTCGTTTCCGGTTCCCGCACTGGAAGGACAACAATGCCAGCCGGAATAGCGCGTCAGTGTCACGCGTATACTGGTTCCAGTTGAATAGCAACCCGGGAATATTTGTCGTCGCTTCGAACTTGTTAAGAGAAGCCTGCGAAGGGACCGTTTTCGCGACAAAGCGTTGGAATCTGCGACGACGCGCTCGCCAAATCAGTTTAGCGAGTTTCTCGGTTTGTAAACAGCGACATTTCGAGGTATCGTCCACGTGAAAATCGTTGCGCTCGAAATACCTTAAAAAATTTTCATTGTTTTTCAATCCTAGGTTATTTCACAGTAATTCACAGAAGATTACAAAGCATCAAGTTGTTCGACAAGATTCGCAGAACTCAAATTAGTTTGCAATTCTCGAACAGCAGAAGGTTCTACTTAATTTCCATTTGCGTGGTTTTGCAGAAACTTCTTCAATTTACTCACAAGATTAGAGAGCCCACATTGTTGCGCATCAATATTACATGACTCTGCATTGTGTTGTGCAAACGTGTCGCTACTTAACGTATTTTTTTCACCTTTTATTTTGTAATTTTTATTTTGCTCGTCGAATACGAATGCGGTGAATAATTCTTCTTTGCCAATGGCTTTCTGGAACAATAAGATACACATATAACGTCACTGAATTCACCTTGTGGTTTGTTAATATTACATGACACTGCGTTTTATTATGCACGAGCATGCTGTGCAATTTTACTTTTCGCGATTTATTCAACGCGATTCTTCTGGCGCGCACCGAACGAGAATCTATACAATTTTTCCTACTCGTAGGCTTTCGAAAAAGTAAAATACAATTCATAGTAATTACATTGCATTGTGCTTCGTCAACGTCATGACATTAGAATTCGATTGTGCAATAGATTCCTGCTCGGGAAAAAATTGTTTACCGGGCAATTCTGTCGGTGGCCGAGTGAAACTTGTCTGGAGCGCATCGTGCATACGACAAATTAGGTCTCTGGTCGGCGATGCGTTTAACACATTCGCTGTCCTGCCAGCCATAATTAGGTGACACCATTCCTCCTATCCAGGATCCAAAATTACATGAATTTTACAAGAACCTACAGAAACTAAAAAGGTTAACCTAAACTAAGAGTTATACATTTATGATCATTTATCTCTAATACCAAACCATGAAAACGCTTAAAAAAGTTAAAATTACAGTTATAATTAAACTATGAACTTAATATGCATTTGCGCGACAAAAGTGTTAGAAGAAGTTAAAAATGCTATTCTATTTGTTTAGCCCATTAAAAAGAAAATAACTTTCTATTTCACTCGAAAAAATTTTTATTCTACATAAAAATTCTAGTCTAGTTATTTTTTCAATTTACTAAAGTTGTCGAGAGATAAATTAATGTTTAACTATAATCATTTTTGTTTTTCGTTGAGGTGGGATTTAATTAAATATTACCGCGACCTCATGGACAATTTTGAAGCGGTTGTTGACGAGGAATCGATGTGTTAATATCGCGGTTTTCCCGGAAAATTTTCTGGCAGAAATTACGCGAGTACACTCGGCGACACAATGTTGAACAATTATACGCGGAGGTTCTATCGCGGACAATGCATTTCCGATTAAAATACACACGTAACTGGCGCGTATGATCCAACGGCCGCGTTGCGAGTTACGTTATCGCAAGCGAAATGCATCGAATGAGCGAATACCTCGGACAACATTTTTTTCCACCTATCACGGACGCGATGCGCTTTTAAATCAGCGACGACGCGCATTCTTTCGATGATTTCTATGCGGCGAGCGTAACGCGCTGTCAGGACGATAACACTGGCGAAAGAACGTCCTTATGACAATCGTAAAGGCTCGTTTATTCGTCACACGACGATTACTCTCGTTCGCGAACATCGTTCTGCCGCGATTTTTAACGCACCGCGAGATTTATAGACGAATAAAATCGTCATTGTGGACACTGGGAATATTTCTTTAGAAGAAGAAGAAGAAGAAGAAGAAGAAGAGTTTATTATGTACGACTTTCCTTGTTTATAGATTATGTTGAAGGGGATCTCGTATAATTTTTAATTACGATTTTTTGTTCCACGATTTTTAACGGACCGCGAGATTTATAGACTAATAAAGTCGCCATTGCGGACACTGGAAACATTTCTTTAGAAGAAGAAGAGTTTATTATGCACAAGTTTCCTTCTTTATCGATTATGTTAAAGGGGCTCTCGTATAATTTTTAATTACGATTTTTTGTTCCGGATTTGTGCAATTTTTGTATTAAATAGTGGTTCATGGAATATTTTATTAGTAAATGTTTGAGAATTGTGTCAATTTTTTTTAGAGTATTAGAATTTCTTTATTTTTATATTTTCATCGTTTTGGGAAGGCTTATAATGACTGTTTGGTAGAAGCAATTAGTTTAAATTGTAAGGTCTATCAAGTTGTTCTCCAACGCCATTTTGATTTCCTCCTCGTTAAAGAGATGGCAGTTCGCTCGCGAGTGTGCCTGGTACTCTCATTATTAACACAAACAATGCCTCGTCAGCGGTATTGTACATTAAGAATTGTTATTATACGTCTCCGGTGCATGTCAACATTACAACGAAGAACAATTCATTAAATGTCGCTCGGATAGTTCTGTTCCCTTTCTTCCGTTCTCTTTTGAACCAATTATATATTGGTCAATTAATATATGAATACATATGACACATTTTTCTAAAAGCGTAAGGCATAGTGCATGTTTCGAAAACATTGCTTAAGTACACAATACGACAAGAATGCAGGACAAGCTGCGTGCAGGTTGCATCGGTGCAGCTTTCTTCGGCGCGGCGAGAGAGCGCTTCCACGCTCCAGCTGCAACGCTTGCCATTGAAAAAACATAATTGCCAGGCTAAATCGCGTACTAAAGAGAGAGAAAAGGAAGAGCGGCGCCGAAGGAATTAATTCTCGTGGCCGCCATTATGGTGAACGGTGAATTTTCGCGTGCGAATTCGACCAGCCACGCGAGTACAGTGATTGTTCGGACCGCGAGGAGCATCCGTCGACTCGAAGATACTTAATTGCGGTTACAATCGCGATAGAATCTGGAATAGTGCTTCTGTATCCTAAAACGTGAATCCTCGCGCGCGAAATCACTTCAGACATTCGTTAATTAACAAAAATTCATGGTGATTTGCAGGAAGCCATTTTTATCTCATTCATTTCACCGAAGGTGTATTTAAGGTGCCATTTTGTGGGGAGGCCATTGATTTTGTTTGGTTCACTGAACACATTAAGTTCCATTTTGTGAAGGGTCTCTCCTCGCATTACCGCGAAATAATTTTTCATTTACAGACCAGAGTAGGTTAATTACGCCAATTTCTCCGTGCTGCCCGCCATTTTGTTGCCCGGCGAATTTAATCTTCGGTGCAGCTGCGATTCCGGGGGCGCGCACAATATATCGGATTGGATCCAATTGAATTTCGGCGAGCGACAGATTTTTTCCTCGATTTTCAAACGGAAACGCAGCCGCCTGTTTCTAAACGCGCGTGAGACTTTAATTGGATCGAATTACCTTTCGCGTGCAGTCGTTTTCTTTTAACCGGGGGCAGATTGAAATTTTCGCGAGACCGTGATCCCTTGCGAAAAAAAGGAGTCGCGTACGCTAACGTCGTTATTATTCTTTGAACTTGATGAATTTACACCGCTCGCAAGTGTATCGAATTAAATGAAAAATGTGCTCGAATAAAAATCGACGGGAAACAAAAGCGGTGCGGTCGGAAGGTCTTTTTGCACGTTATGTTTGCAGATAAAAATTCTGCTTCGTTAATACCGTCGTGACATTTATTTCTACAATGTTCTTCGTAATTACAATAATTTATGTATTGAAACATTTTCAATTCGATGTTCCTGTGTGACGCTGGTCATTAACATTTATAATTTTATCGTAGTGTTCATTCGTGCGTATAACACCGTCAATAGCCATGCAAGAACATTGAAGCAAAAACAATTGCACGATTTTCAACAAGCTTGACAGCATCGCAATTGTTCTAAAGTAGGTCAATTATTATGTCATTATCGTGTGTGGCACGGCGATTCATAATAAACAGAAGGTATTCGAGCTTTTGCAAATTATGAAAAGTGAATTATAATTTCGCAATGGACTCCGATTTTGAAGGATGAAGAAGGAACTCGGGATGTCGTGACACAGTCTCGACCGTGAAAATATCGATCGATACATATTACCGGGCGAATGCGTGTCGAACTGTTTGTAAACAATGATTACCGTTCTCCCGCCGCGCTTCCTTGTTCTAATTGGCGGTCACTGATTAAATGATGGTCGGAAACAATGCTAGTCATCGCTTATGAAACCGCGGTACATTAATATACGCGCACAGGCCTGCACTGGAAACTGATAATACCGGTGCAGATAACACGCAGTCCGGTTTCAGCCTAACCGAGTGGCTGACGCGTTCCCATTCTTCGTCGAAACGGGAAAACGGGATCTCAGTTTCTCTAATTACCTAATTCGATCCTCGTTTTCCCTTTCGAAAGCCGGAGATCGAGATCGAAACGTGAAACGGAAAGCAACCACGAAGAAAAGCAACTTATGATTTTTTACAATAAATTATTAACCTGTTAGCTGTGCTGTTCGATTTTTAAAGCGGGTTGCAACAATTTTTTAATATTTCATTGTATTTCATTGTATTTTTAATCAAATCATTGCGGATTTTACACATTTGTGAGAAAGATGAGAAGAATGTTGAAACAGTAGAAATATTAAAAGAATTATTTTCGAAAGAAATTCTCAGTTTTCAGAATTGCTGAATAAAGAAAGAAATTTCTATTTGACGCGACTGATGCATTCTTATTTTGCACAAAGATCCAGTTATAAGAAGCAAGAGCCACATAAAAAGTTATTGCATTCTTAAATTATTTTAATCAGTTGGAAATAATATGTTGACACGATGTGTATCATTTTTATTTAAAAGGTTGACTTAGATACTTAAAAGAACAAATTCACAAGTGTTATAACGGTGCAGTGACTCTTCCACGAAACGTTGATAACCACGCTGTGAATAATTCATAGCCTGTTATGTGACGTTCTCTATGTAAATAATTTAAGTTCAGTAATATTGAGATAACTAAATAACAAAACAAAGGTGACTCCACACAATTGCTCCCTGATGAAATGACTAAAATAAACTCGATGATCAAATAGTGAATAATGTATGGTTATTCGTTTGTGCTTATAAATTTAAATGAGCACGTTTACGAAAAGAATCGAGAACGATGAGCAGCAATGAAAAGATGTTTTATAAAAGTTTGGGGAAAATCTAAATAATACTGCGGCTTATCGTCGGTGCACAGAAATATTCATAAATACATATGCGACAAACACATTTTCGTTCGTACCTAAAAATTTAAATAAACAGAGGATATATATATAACTAAAAAAAAAGAAACGGTCATAACGCGACTCTGCACAATGCGATCGAAAAATTGCTAGAAAAATGCGTGGTCAAATTTTTAAATTTTAAAATCTTGGACAAACAGAAAAATCGTAACAGAAAACAGTAACAGCAGAAATAGGGGACTGTCCACAGATTTTCACAAAAAAATTCCAGAAACGAAAAATGGATCGAACAGAACCAGGTATGGAAAGTACGAAAGTAACTCTCCACAAAATTTCCGCAGAAAAACCATATGAAAAAATGCACAATCTCCGGTTGATCGTCTACACCATAAAAATTAAATTCTACTGAGAAATTGCTATCAAAGTTTGTTAATAAAAGTCTAAACGAAATCTGATTCGGCACCACGGTGAATCGGTGTAAACAGCAAGAAACGGAATCGAGGTCATTGAGGTTCCGAATCGCTAGCAGGTGACGGAAAGTTGATAGTTAATAGTGACGATATGCAGACACATCAGAAATCGACGAGTGATTCACCGTTGTGATGGAACCGCGTTGTTTTTCGTAGCCGCGTCGTCGAATGATTACTCAGCCGGTTTCGATGCTCTAATTAAAAGGTTTGCGAGCCGAGTGTCCGGCCGGTAGTGTCTTCGCGGAAGTTCCCGGGTATCTGTTGGCGGTTAGAATCTCGCGAAACTCGATCCTACGCTGGGCGACAGGAAAATTAAAAATCGCGATGGACTTGCGAAGTTGGTGCACCGATGTGATCATTAATGACTGCTATTCGTCGAAGCAAACCATCCTGGGCGATTTCTAACACTGTTAGGGTTAGAAGACAACGATTCAAATTGGCAACAAGTCTTCAGTTTTCATTTATACTTTTGCTGGAGATCCAACGTTCAGTGGTGAAGAACGTTGAACAAAATATTTACCGGTGAAAAATTGAATGGAGATTACACATGACCCTGCGGTTACATATTGACCTAAGTGACAGTATAGTTTGATCTCGATCAATTTCGTTCTATGTTCGCGGGAGTTGAACTGTTGCAAATCGAGAGGCTTGTACATTGCGTGTACTTCATCGACGGTACAACCGGTCCTCGTGAACATTTCCTTGTCCAAAGTGGTGCGCTCGTTAGTTCATTAAAATGTATCAAGTGATATTCAAACTAATCGACGATGACTTTCGGTGTAAGTGCCAAGATAGTCTTTTGGAGCACTGGTTTTAAGGGGAAAATGGTGTTCAACTGGATTAATTTGGGTTCGCAGGCACGATGTTGACTCAACTCGAGAAGGTGCCCAGCTTGAAGTTAGGCGAATTCACGCTGGAGCTGGAGCTCGCGCACCCAACCCCGGAGCTGGAGGAGGTCGCCAAAAAGGAGCTCCGAGAGTCGCCGGAAATGCAGAAGGAGGCCATTGCTAAACTCAGGGAACTGTTAAAAGGTGAGCACTTATGGCAGGAAATTTTCAAGAAAAAGAAATATTTCTAAGAAAAATAATTTGAAAAAAATATTTCTATAACTTCACGACTTGTAAAAGATATCTGGAATCCGTCATTTTTGTTCGGTAGTTCTTAACTTTAGGTTCTTACGGTGGACTCGGAGAATTTTAATTTTTCGTTGAAATTTTTCCGTAAGAAATTCCGTAAAATTTAAACAATAATTGTGCATCCACAGCCGAGACAGACCTCAAGGTACCACTGGACAACGACCCCTGGTTGATCCGCTTCCTCAGGCCCACCAAGTACTATCCAGAATCCGCTCTGAAACTGGTCAAGAATTACTATGCCTTCAAGGTGAAGCACGAGAACGTGTACAAGGGTCTGAAACCGAGCAGAGAGAAGAATATCTTCGACCACAATATCCTAACAGTCTTGCCGAACCGAGATCAGCATGGTCGGAGAGTGCTGATCATCGAGCTAGGAAAAAAATGGAAACATAACAAATGCAGCTTGGACGAAGTCTACAAAGGATGCGTTCTCTATCTGGAGGCAGCCATTTTGGAACCGAGCACACAAATCGCAGGAGCTGTCGTGATCTTCGATATGGATGGTCTGACGCTTCAACAGACCTGGCAGTTCAATCCTCCGTTTGCAAAGAGGATATTGGATTGGTTGCAGGAGGCTGTGCCGCTTAGGGTTAAGAACATCCATATTATCAACCAGCCTTATGTATTCAACATGGTGTTCGCGCTGTTCAAGCCGTTCCTCAGGGAGAAACTGAAGAACAGGGTGCGTTGGACAAGAATCATTTTCTGATCATTTTAAAATGCAATTTCAGTTGCAATTTATGTTGAAAATTACCTAGTTCAATTGCACAACCTTAAAGGGTTGTTTCAAAGTCCTTAGAACATAATTTTGTTCGTTTTTTTAGATTGTTTTCCACGGTACCGACCGCAAATCCTTGCACCAGTACCTGTCGCCTAAGTGCTTGCCTGATTGCTATGGCGGCACCCTGCAGATACCACGTGTCACTGGACCACAGTGGTTGGAACTGTTATTGATGTGCGATCAGGAATACGAAGGTTCGTTCAAATGCTATTGTAATCAACTGTTTGTTCTTTGTTTAAAAACGATCGGTAAGTCAATCTCGAGGTCTCGAGCGGCAGTAAATAATTTTTTAATGAACATTCTACGCAAGAAAAATAAATTGGCATCTACGAGACCAAATATAGAGTCTGAACGAGTTAACTGTATCCATAATTGTGTATTCCTTAATCTTTTTAATGAGATAATAACGCTTCGAATTCAAAAACGATCTCAACACCAATTTTGAGGCTTTAAGATGCAACAAAATTAATTATTTTTTATATTTCATAATCTGTCGGTTCAGGAAGCTTGCTACTTACCATTAGGCCTTGTCGGTTTAATTTAGGGGTTGGAAAAATTAATTTCGGAGTACGAAAAGTATCTCTATTTAAGCCACTGAGATTTATGGCTCGGAAAAATTAGTATGGCTTCAACATTTTTCAAGATTAAATTCCCTGCACCTGGTGGCTTACAAAAATTAATTTAAAAACTCAAAAAGCATTATATTTTTAAATTAATGATATATGAAACTGAGAAATTTCATTGAGAAATTGAGAAATTTCATTAAGAAATTGTTGCTTTGCGCAGTACTGTTTTGTTTAACATTTTGTTTCTGTTGCAGCGATCAACTCTTATGGTTACGTGAAAGGAAAATAGCTTGTACATAGTATTGACCGTCCCCACGAGAAGGGGTGAAGAGGAACGATTGCCTCCGACAGGATCGGAACAGGATCGGGACAGGATCGGGACACGATTTTCGACTGGTTCGAGGCGATCATTTCGACGTCTGTGGTCGCGCCGACAACATTCTCGGCTCGTCGATTCGTCTCCATTATTTATAAAAAATCAGATTGTTGCTTCCCATTGCCCCTGCTATTCCTCTCTCTCTCTCTCTCTCTTACTCTCTTTCTCCTTTCTCTCATCTCTATCTGTCCACGATAATTTTTGCGTGTTTTTTACTTTTCTTACGAGAGAAAGAATGCCGATGAAGCAACAGGTTTGCTGGCTGTCGCAGCTACAGTTATCGTTAGCCTTGTATTATTATGAGAACCGTAGAGATACTTAGTGGTAGAACAATTTTCCAATAAATTATATCGAACCATCGATAAAACGGATACCAACTCGAGGAAAAAATTCACAATGAAATCGCACTTACTACCTGAAAACCCGATGAACGAATAATTTATTATTACCACAAACTGCGACTCTTTATGTTAGTATTAACAAAAGTTAAATTATTTACGACTCCTGCAACTTCGAATTAATACAATTTTTATTTCGTAAAAAAATCGGCAGTCTGTTAATCGAGTTTCTGTTCGCATTTTCGAAACGCAGAAACATAATCATTGGTTTCATAGAGTTATACTGTAATTATGGTTTTTCTCATGAAATTCCTCAACGTTCTAATGTTTATACAGCAATGTGCGAAAGCAGAAACTTCCATAAAGATCCGCAGTGTGATTAATTATCAGAAAAGTTTCGTCGACAAAGAGTGTAAAATGAATTTTTCTGGAAACGAATCGAGGTAACTCGTTTTTATCCGTCGCCCCGTGCACGAGACATGTACTTAATTAGAGTGACGCGAGCAATCGACTACGATAATTGTACGTTCGTTTGCTGGCGTGTCGCGGATGATTTTCTTAACTGATTCTTGTCAACCTTGTTATATATCCGGAAACGTCGAATTCACGCTGCGCGTCGTTCGCTGTACAAACTGAAATCTCAATTAAAAACGTCTTAATCGAAACTGATTGAGACTGGGGTTTCAAGTTACTTGCGCATACTGTTGTTTATTGCAGGGGTAGCGACATCCTGTTCATAGCCTATTTCAAAAAATTGTTTTATTCGTTTTTCCCGAGCTGTATAAATATTTAAACAATGTGGTAATTTTACTGTATAATCGCGAGCTCATGCACGAAAAGAATTATCTCCATTGTCGCAGAAAGTGTTACAGACGACACTTCAGATCTCAACACGTTGACTGCCACGTGAAAGCAATTTCTCATAAAACGAATGATCAATTGTAGCGTATTTATCGATTGTAGTTTTTATAGTATGATCTTCTCGCTTTTTCGTTGTAATCGTTGTTAAATAACTTCCAGTGGCAGTCGACGCGCCGATCGTTACACGCACATTAAAATCGTAGTTTTCCCTATTCTGACTTAACAATCAAGTTTAAATTAAGTGAAAGTATCTGTTTGTATGTTCTCTTCTTAATTCTAATCGAGGAATTGCCTCTGCCTCGTGCGATTCCCTCGTTTCCCGCATTTTTCTATCGAAAACATGGAACCCCGGATCACGTGGCTATCCTGACTGCTGGATGATCGTCGACAGGGACGATAAGGTCGTTGGACAACCATGGAATCCTTATCGCTTCGTTTCAGGACAATATCCGCATTTGTTGGATGCTGAAAACAAATTACAATTATCGTTTCGGTGTAAAGAAAATAGAAATACAATTTAAATGACCAGTGGTTACGTGATCGGACAAGATGGCGGCTGCCTGAAGATTAAAATGCGGCCGATGATATTCATGAATTCGTAGAAAGAATTACAAATATTCAGCAAAAAGAATTATTCAGCAGACAGAAAAATTCTAATTTGTTGCCAAGTGATGGTGAACAAGCCTGACAGTAGAACAACCGAGTACAAATTTTATTCAAAGTTGCAAACGTGATTTTTAATTTCTGATGTACCACAATTATTGAGCCGGAATTGTAACGTTTAAAAAATAGTTAGGTGGGTTCGGTGTTAGAAATCGGATAATTAGAGAGTGGCATATTCAACGGAGGCCTTTTCCGCTAATGAATTGACAATGTTGTATAAAGCCAAGGCTGCGATGGCTGCGGCATTGGACGCATTTGCATGAAAATGCTCGCTTGTTTTTCGGAGGAACTTCGAACTTGACTGTCTCGATTACGAGGCACGTGTTTCGTAGGATCATCGCGAAAAATTATACTCGATTGCGTAATCCAAGGGTAACTCCAGTCCCGTGACCGATCATAATTACGAGGAACGTTCGCTCACGGTACACATGTCGGAATACGGTTAAATGAACCCCTCCGGAATGAACAAAGTCCGCAAAAATTGCTTTGCATCTCATTAAAACGTAATCCAACAACGTGGAATTCCAGACAACAATTAAACGAAAAATAGAACTCCATTTCGCATTCAAAGTAGAACTCAATTAATTTTGCATTCTGTACGTGATTTCCTAAATTTTTACGATCTATGAATTCGAAGGTAAGTGTTAGTAAAAATTAATAATAGAATGTTTTTTTGTAATGTGTACATTGTGTGCATTCTTAACTTTCATTTAGTTTTCATTTTTAACTAAAAATTTCCATCCAATGGTCGCAAAGCTTGTTTCAGGAGGATGGTAATTGTTCTCCGCATTACGTTTGGGTTACGTGGTGTTATAAATGAGTGGACCGTGCAGCAAAAACTTTATTTTATTCAACGAAGCACAGCGAGGACATTGTATTTGTTAAATAGCGTGTACAAAAAAAAATACAATACAAAAAGTATTAATTAAAGGATACATACAAATGCGAAAGCTGTTTATTAGATGGAAGTTTTGGCGATCTGTGTTAGCGTAAGCGCAATAAAAATCGGTTGCAGAGTGTTAAAAAATATAAATGAGGGTTCACCCATTCGTCGGAGAGAATGTTATGCGAAGATCGTGAGGGTAATTAGAATGAAGGCAAAGTACACTTGTTATAAAAAAAAAAAATGAGAGTCATTAGTGTGTTTAACGATTACAATTTGCAGCTGGCGACAGATGTTACCAATATCGAGGTTTACCTTCGAACTCCTTCTCGAACCAGCAGAAGTACTGGTAGATACCATCGCCTATTGGCACTTTTGGCAAAACTATTTCACCGCCCAATTCGGTTGGCACAGAATTGGCACTCAGGTGCGAGATCAACGAGTCACGATCCGTCCCGTGGAAATGGAGCCTCTTCTGCGTTTTCTCCTGCAAGAAATCCGAAACATGAGTATTTACGAAACCGTCTCGTCTCGCAAGTTGCAACTACAGTTGCCACGGCGATGGAGCTATTATGCGAACTATTTATCGTACTCGGATTGACACTTTCACCCGCGATCGCAGATGAACCGAGAGGAGAAAACCCGAGACGATGTGACCGCTGTTAGAAATTGACATCTCTTTCACAATGGATAGAATGGGCCATTCAAAACACCATTAAATCAGTTTCACATTGTTCGATTATTTTCCAAAGAGAATTTTAACAAAATTGAATTTGGAAGTCTTGAGAATGGTATGCTGACAATAATTTAATACGATCAATTAATGGATGAACGGACCATTTTATCAAGTTTCACATTGTTCGATTATTTTTCAAAGAGAAAATGTCTGAATAAAATTTGATTTGGATTTTTTGAGTATGGTATAAATGGCTAAAGTAAACTACAATCTAAAATGGCAATGAACAGGGAAGAAGCAGAGATGGCGACGGTAAAAATCGTTCGTTTTGCTGTTCGATGGAGACGACTGTCCAAAGGACTTACTAGAAGGAAAGGCCTGAAAATGGCGAAGATCATATTGAATATGAAAGGCTGATTCACTATGTGGATACCCTTTAGACGACACGGCAGACATCTCTGCACCCATTCTGTCATGTTTGCCGCAAAAGTTGGCGAGATTTGCGTCACGTGCCTCAACGTGAGGCCCTCCATGTTGAAAATCACGTGGACACCAGCGATCTGGAACAGAAAGTCAAAGTTTCAAAATCGATAATAAAAAATCATTACAAATCCATTGTTTGTATTTATTAATATATTTCTTAACGCAAGAAATTATTGACTTTATCAAACTGAATGTTTATTGAAGTTAATTGTTTGTTAGTATTATTAGGCTTCCAATGGATGTTTCAATGCAAGTGGGAATCCTGGTTCGTAAACAAAGAAGAAAAACATGAACAAAGCACACAGTGCAAACAAGACGAGCAACATTTGTGTGGTAAACACTGTGATCAACACACAGAGACAAGATGGTGCCCGTGCGAAAGCAAACGTTGATGACTCCGCACAGTTTGACAAGGTTCAGTGAGCACGATTATTAGCTTAACAAGAGGTATATCAATTTTGCAAAATCCTGACACTCCGAGTGTTGAACAAGCTGTGCACACTTCTGTAGAATCCGTACTTCGCAAGAAAAGTCAATAGATTCTTCGCGCAATTTACATATTCAAGAAACGAGCTCAACAACTTGTTCTTTTACCTGGTTCCTCGAGATCAACGTTGATCCTTTTATTACAAATAATCCAAAAATGCTATTGCACTACTTTCGCCTCATTAAAATTGTTAGAAGAAGAATTGAAATAATTGTGTAACTTTTACATGTTGGGATTGAAGCAAACCATTTTTATTTTACACAAATATCCACTAGCTACTGTGGCAATAGCTCCAAAATCACAATAAAATTATTGAAAGATTGAAAGTAAATGTCTGTGTAGCTCTTGCATGTTGGAATTATTTAACTAACCTCTTCCGTATCTTTTTACAGACCTGTGTCTTAGGTTCTGCCATCGCGGCGTCCAACGAAAGAATGACAGACCGGAAGATCTCATCGATACTGATTTGTTTGGTGTCCCACTTTCTTCCAGCATTAATAAGCAACACTCTACAGCCATTTGGCGTGCGATTAGGCAGAGGAACTAGTATTTCCGAAGATAAAACCTTTTTCTCGTTGCTGGGCAGCAAGTTGTCGTAGTAACGTGGGTGGTTTGCTCTGAACGTGTAGAACCTTTTCAACTATCGAAACAAAATTACTCGATTAATGGCTTAATAATTATTTTGATGACAAACGAAGAAAGAAAATTACCAGCTGGTAGGTGCTCTTCGGGTACCACTTGCAAGGACGCAAGAATTTTTGGTAGAACTCGTCGTCTTCCGGTAGCGTGAGTTCCGGTTCATCTGGAATCGAAAACACGAAGGTTAGAGGCCATCTTGATTCTTCTCACTATACACTTCCGAGCACGAAAGAGAATAGTAATTCATGGGCGATCGTAACCGCAAATCACTACAGGCATCGCGGAAATTATTGCCTTGAGTCTGTTACACCGGTCACACCGATATCCGATTCTATTTAGAACTTTATGGCTACTAAAAGTCTCGGGAGAATGTTAAACAGCCGTTCGAATGCAATTTGTTTGGTGAATTGCTGTCAATGTTATGCAGACGTTAATGCTCCTAGCAGAATTCTACTTAACCTTAGATCCCAGGTACATCACCATAAAAGCGTTAATTGGCATGAATGCCCAATAATGCACGGCCATTTGTGCTACATAATAATAACACTTGAAAATGATATTTATCTTTTCCGTCTGATAAAATGACTACAGGTTTTTATGCAAAATAAAATTTTTATGTAAAACAGACATTTAGATCAGCATCAGGATTTTTCAATTATTATTTTAATATTTTTTTACTTCATTACCCGTTTAAAATAGTCTATCTCACGGCGGATAATCCAAGGTAACAAGCAATAATTCTTTTCAAAGAGAAGAACAGCAATTCCAGGCAACGTTCCCTGCGGCTCTCGACATTTATCACTGATTTGTTTCTCTTCTCTGCTGTCCCGAGTGATCTCTCCGCGGTAGAAAGTACATAAATCGTTCGCAACCTGTCCATCGTAGAACTGTCACTCTTGGTTTCAAGTTCTACCGACGACGAGCAAGCTGAACTTTCATTTTCATCGAGCCGGTTCTCGAGGGAACATTACAGCAATCGTTACTCGATATAATCGCGATCACGAAAAATCCAGATTGTACTCGGACATTTTTACGGAACGACTTTTATCTCGATCGATAAACGAACTTTGTTCTATCGGGGAAACCGATATCGTACTGTGTGCAGTGTATTTTAAGATCGTCTTTCTTTTTGCTTGATACGTTTGGCGAAAGTTTTATCGTCGGTTCGTTCTGTCTTCAGAACTTTGCAATCTCTTCTATCAAGTTTTATTATTTCTATTGAAATTTATTTTAGAAGGGGTTCGATTAAATCATTCTAAAGAAATTTAACAATAATAGAAATTATGAAGGTAAAGTAATAGGTTACATAAAAATGATTCAATAGAAAAATAATAAAGTCCTCAGGAGCCGCACAGGATCGTCTCGCCGAGAAAGTGGTTCGCAACCGGTTCGCAGGTTGGAATTGATAGAGATCGAATGTCTCGGTTAGCCTGGCAGAGACAGTTACCTTGAACAAGCACCTTGATGTCCTTGAGAGCCTGCTGGACGACCTCGGGCGTCTCCCTGAGCTGCTTTTCGGCCATCTCCTTAAAGAACTCGTCGGTATCATCGAAATCCACCGCCAGGAAAAAGTTTTCGATCTTGAAACATGGCACGTCCCTGACACTGGTGATGGTCTCGCCGCCATCTTGGTCCAGTTGCCTCAACATCGTGGAACTGTCCTTCCCCTTGCCTTCCCCGGGAACCCCCTGTCTCACGGAGATCTGTCGGACATACATGGTCAACTTCCGGTTCCTCCTCGAAAGGCCGCAAACTATCCTGAACGAAAATCCCGCAGAGAGAGTGTCCCCCTTGTGTGTATATGTGTTTTCCTATGTGACGTCTACGGTGTCCGAAACAGTGACGACACAAACTATGGACACTTTACGTCGCGCGATGTTTTTGTTGCTGTTGTTGTTTTCTGGTTGTTGCGTGTATCGTTTGAGGTGTTCAGAGAGCCCTCTCGTGTGACGTGCCTGTTGTGCCTGTGCCTCACCTGACCGTGTACACAAGGGTTCAAAGGTTAAACCGATGATCCAGTTGCCAGCTCCGCATAACAGGGGAAACAGGAAGTCGCGTTCTGTAACCGACACCATCTTGTTTCTGTCGACAACGCGACTATGTTCGGCCTGTTATACTAGTTGATTTTTGGGGAATCTGGGGCTGGTTTCATGGTGATCAGTGAGTTTCTGAGTATACTGTCTGGTCCGCAATTTTTCGAAACTCTGATTGTTGATTTTGAAAGATTTCTTGGATAGATGTTTCTCTAGCAAGTTTGGTCCTTATTCGCGTTAAAAATGATAGCAACAGATTGACACAAAAATAAAATTTTTCAATTTTCTGTGTCTCTCATGAAATTAATAATCTGACAAGTAGACTGCGGATTTTATGTTTTTATGACAAAATGAGTAAATCAAATGCAAAACAGTGGGAGCAATTAAACAAATTTTTTAAATGCTATTGTATTGTATTGGTTAATCGGTTAAACTTATTGCAATTTTTATTTTGCCTAAAAGTCCGCGGTCTACTGATAAGAAAGAGTCAGCAATCTGAGAATAATTTAGATAAGAAATCAACGGGTTTTCCTTTGCATCTTAATTGGAAATGAAATTGATATCAGACCAAGGCTCGATAAATATAACATTCATTTTGATTAAAGAGGATGTTAGAACTTCTATTGCAGACAAGTGAAAGAATTTAAATCGAAACCGCTCATAGTTTTTCAAAAATGGTAAATCGCCATAAGTTGGAAAATTAGCAGCAGGGGATCGCTGCGTTGCAGCGGTTGGCTCATGCACTACAAACGCTCTATTTAAAGAGCGAATTTACTTCTGAATAGGTTGATCAATTTTTTATATTTATAAGCATTTTATCAACTGCCACCTTCGTTGCCAATTTTCGAGAAACTGAGTAAAACCACATAAAAAATATTATTCACAAAACTGTGCACCGGTAACGCTGAAACCAAACCAAAAATCCAAGTAGACTAAAAGTGTAGTGATGCATTTGTGCGTGTGCGTGTCAAAAAGTGTGCAGTTAGTGTCGTCGCAACAATAAATCACCACATTAATCTCATTTACGTCTTCCCACGAAAACAGAGAAACACTATAAATTTCCAGAAGCTCGCGCAAGAACCAATAGACTCTTAAACATTTAAATATCTATTGGGTTGGCAAGAAAATAATTTCAGTATTTTAAGGTGAAGTAAAACCGAATTTCTTTATTCAAGCGATAAACTTTAATCAATAAAATTTTTTCTTGTATGTTCTTTTTGACAAAAGAGCACGAACAAAAGGGAAAATATGTTATTCATTGAAGTTCATTGTTTGAATAAAAAAATTGGGCTCTATTTCACCTTAAAATACCGAAATTACTTTCTTGCCAATCCAATACTTTGTCATACTGACGCCTGTCAGAAATGGCCGACGCAAACTCCAAAAATTTGCAGAAAAAGCTTCAGAATTTTCATCAAAATTTGACTGAATAGCAGAGATTGACCGTGAAACATACTGACAAAATTCCCGCGATCGGAGATTAGGAGAATGAGTCGATCAAAGTGCAGCTGCGTGCTAAGTACACACACACACACACACACACTGTGCAAAGTGCGTTTATGTTCCACGTATACAGATCCTAATCCAATGGCTCTGACACCGATAAGGCAATTAAATAGCGTCGATTAACCCGTTTGTACACGACTCTTATCGTTTTATTTATGTCTGTGCATAAAGTCTATCTCTCCTCTAGCCGATGGAAATGTTTCAATTTGTGGTCGATTTGACAAGTCTTGCTCAATGGAAATCCATTAGCGCTTCATCTATCGCTGTCGAGTAAACACTCCCAGAAAACGAAGATTGAAGACTCAGAATTAATGAGTCCTTGATCTACTTATAATTTTATTCGCATTTCCTGCAACAAAGAGTGCGCACAAAGATGTGTGTTGGCTTATCACTTCTTTGTTTCCCATGGACCGAGCAGGCTTATCGCGTTTCCGAGACCGAAGCCTTGCGAAGCCGTTGACAAAGAATCGCATCAGAAAGTTCGTTCACTCTGACTTCATTTCCATTCGCGGGCATTGCGTCACTGGATACGACTTACTCTAAACCAGCGTCGAATTCGTCGAAAACATCGTTTTTTTCGCGATTTTCTATATTAAGTTATGCAGAACAAAAATTAAATGGATCTTTCCTACCATGTTTTCAAGATTTCACAGAAGTCCAGCTACTGTAAGAATGATGGCAAATGTTCTTTAATCGTTCAAAAATTTGAGATGATTTGATATGGAGAATTTTACGGTTAAAAGGACCGTCCTCTCCAGTAAAGGACTTATGGTCGCCGTATGTATAACGCGATCGTAGAAAGGAATCGCGCGGCGAACGTTGGAGATCGTCGCGTCATTCGGGACAAATCGCGGATGCGAGCGCGTTCCTACGGTGAAACTTTCGACCGATGTTCAGCCAGAACGATTCTGCATCGTTAGAGAGTCCATTCGAGGAAAGTTTCGTCCGGTAAAATGAAGTTGCAGTGCAGGGAAGTTCGATCGTCGCGGTC
Source organism: Lasioglossum figueresi (assembly GCA_028455805.1). Taxonomy (NCBI): domain Eukaryota; kingdom Metazoa; phylum Arthropoda; class Insecta; order Hymenoptera; family Halictidae; genus Lasioglossum; species Lasioglossum figueresi. The sequence goes on from CM052191.1 coordinate 7,110,314, forward strand.
GCCAAGTTCGAATAAAACGCGTTTGTCGATGGGAATTGCGATTCGAGGGGGAAATAATCGACGGAAGTTCGATTAACAGGGCACAGCACCAGAGTCTGCGAACTTCGATCGAGAGAAATCTGATCCTAAAAAGAAATTTTAACCTAAAGATGTTTGAAAAATGACTATGATGAGACTAAACGTCGATTCCGAGTAGAAGGAAGTTATTAAATGACTCTAACTGTGATCGAGTGTACTATGAGCGAGCTAATTTTTTTTCCTCCTAAATCAGAATCGATTGTCATCGAGCGCTGTGTAATAAAAACATGCGACTTATTGTTAGCTTTCAGCCGTTCAACTCGGGATTGATTTAATTAATCGATTATGTAACGTACTGTTTATACGACCTCTTATGTATATTTATTTTATGCATATTATGCGACAGTCCATACATTTATTCATCACCTATTTACCAATTCATACGTTTGTATCAAACATGGGAAAGCGAAATGTAAAACGATAATCGAAAGCATTTCGAAAAATCATTAAGGCTCAAATATGTTTAATCTGTTTTTATTGTTGCAACTATAAGCGTACATATTTCAGCAATTGATATTCGTAACTAATTTCCGCAGTTGTCATTTTCCTAGCTTGTTAAGATCAGCATTTTTAAGAGTAACGACTCGATTATAAAAAGAAAGCCCAATTGCTCCTGGAGATTACAATATTTTATTGTCTGCAGTAAAGTATTATGAATGCTTCGGAATTAGTATTGCACGCTACAGAAAATTGTAGATCAACAACGGATCTATTCGAGCGATCGACGTGCCCATCTTTGAATTTTAAATTTCACAATCACTGGAAACATGAATGCAGTTGAGTCGAATGCTATCGAATAAATCTCCCCATTCCAGAAATTTCTCGATTCAAGTCTCCTACAAGGTGGACCAGCATTTGCATAGTTCAAAATCAGCGAAATCACAAACAGATTGTTGTCTTCGTTAAAATAATCTACAGACAGTTGTTTCGGGAGGAGTTCTTTTTTTCTTGTAAATAAAATTGCAGAGCGTTAGGAAAATCGGGCGAGACATTTTTTATACAAGTCACGTTTACTTTATATTTTTCCTCGAATATATACTCCCTGACGAATTAATTAGCTATACTCCCACAAATTCTGGCACGCCTCGCATGCCTAAAGTCAATTGTCCCGTGACTTGCACAGGAAAACTCCAATCAACCGGACAAGCTTATAATTAAATAAACAAAATGCAACAGTCAATCACCCGTAACGTGTCATGGATGATTGCAGAAGTCCGCCCATTATCCAAACCACAAATCCTCGACCGCTCTATTCCCGCACAAACCGAAAAAAACCACGAAAAACGTCACCCGAAAACAACTTTCAGCCCAAAGAAAACCATATTCCCTACCTGGGGACACTCCCAATCCCTCAGGAACAACATTCAGGAAGTCCCAACATCGCAGCCACCGCTAAGCAACAACAACAACAAGGTACCTGATCAAACTGGAACCAGAATTCTTGAAAATCCTGGGCTCTTGGGAGCCTTGTCGCAGTAACTACGGCACAGAAACAGACCTCTAGAGTTGCGTAGGTTTCTTCCGATTGGTGTGACCTCGGTGAGGTCGCGGATTACGATGTTGGTCTCAGGAAATCCCGCTGGCACGATCCAAGATTGTCATTTCACCACATTTTCACGATCTGCTGCGAGCGATCGATCAGGATGCCAGGCAAGACGACGCAGAAGAGGAAGAAGGAGACGAAGAAACAGGTTGTTGCTCGCCAAGTAAGGAGGACCCAGCGTGGCCAACACACCGGAGAACACTGCCTCGTGCAGACGCCTCGCTGTCAGAAATCGGCTGGAAAGCGACCGGCCGTTACTCCCACCTTTCCCCGAGCGTACCAACTTGCTGGTAACAGTGAAAAAATCCAAGGTTTAGTAGATTGCGATCATCCACGGTCGACATGAAATTTTCATCGTTAACCCCAGTGTCAAATGTCGAGTATTATTAGCGGTGAGCCTTCAACCCGTTTCCTCTCCGTTACATCGCAGTGTCATGACCCTCCGTACCGTCTCGTTCCCCTCGCTACCGTGCATCTAACGGTTCCGCGACGATGCCTCTCGGAAATCAGGTTTTCCTTTTCCTCTTTTTCTCAACGATTCCGCGCGCAGTTCGCTTCCTGCACGAAGTGCACTGTTGCTTGGCTGCTCGGGATTAGGAATAGACCGCCGACATCTTGTCGAGAATTTCGCTTCCGGTCGCAGTTTTGATTTTATAGACGAATTTGGTTGGCTTTGGTTGTTGATTTTTGGTTTGGGATTGTTGCATGATTGTTATGTGGTGATTTTTTGTAGTTTTTTTGAGTTGGAGAATAAGTTTGAGGATCCAGAACGCCATTTTGCATTTAACCTCTTGTACTGCGAATTATTGTTACCGCGACTATAACTTATTCGTCGTTCGTAATTTTTTAGGAGGAGAAAGAAGTTTATGGTTATTGTTTGTGTGTGTCTATTGTTCAAAATAACTAGCGACAACAAAATCGAATTTTATTGATTAAATTAATAAGTGGACAAATATGAATACGCCGCATTCGAAAGACTTAGAAAATACTAGTGTGCTATTTCCGACTGGTTAGAATGATTAAATAATTATGCCTCGAACAGACCTAAACATTTCGACGAACCGCGTTCGACCGGCATTCGCGGGTCGCAGTAATTGCTAGCTCTCATAAAAAAGGGACCAGAATCGACAAGCAAATCTGAAAAAATGACCATAGATGCGAAACACATGTTTTATATTGTTCGGTAAAATATCATCACAGCAGAAACGTCGAATAAATTCGGTTTTTATTGTTTTTGACAATGATGTCCCACAACAAAAAATCTAATAAAAATTGACCACAGTGCCTGTTATAGTACTTTATCGTGGAATCAAACAGCTAAATAGCGTGTTTTCATATTTTTGAGAAAAAATTATTTTTCCGATTTTTTGGGAGTTTTTCATTTTTTACGACCACAGTTTGCAACACAAAAATCTGAAAAAATTCTCAAAAATGCGCATTAGGATTCAAAATATGTCACATTTTTTCAGAATTTTAGAGGGCTGAAATTTTACTCAGAGATCATTTTTCTCTCATTGATAACTGTTACAAGTGATAAACAAGACATAAAAATTTCGGTTACTAATAATCCTTATTTGCAATCAATAAAATTAATAGAATCGCAAAGAGCAAGGAACGCTTTCCGCGTCGGAGTGTGTAATTTCTTCTCGTTCGCTATCGAGTTCGAAAAGTGTTCTACGCGTAGTTTTTAATCATTGATTTACGGCTGAATAAGTGAGTTTTTAATTCAATCAGTTTCTGCTTTTTCTCTCGTTTGGGTAAAGTTGCCGATGATGTGGATCCTCACCAATTTCTATGACATGAAATACCTTTTTCCTTTAAAATAATGCTCGTCGAAATCGGACAGGAAAAATAATATATTGGGTTGTTCGGAAAGTCATTTCGTTTCTTCTTTTTGAAAATGAAAGACAATTTTCGTATAATGATTTTTCATAAATATTTAAATATTTATATATATTATATTTTTTAAATATTTCGTATAAATATTTTATTAAATTATATATTGGCTAGTCTGGTCCAATACCTTTTGCCATCTTTCTGGTAGTAGCATGATTCCACGCTCATAAAATTTTTGGTCTTTGCTGGCAAAAAACTGATCAAGGTGGTTTTCGACCTCCTCGTTTGAAGTGAAGGTTTTAACGTCTAAAAAATTTTGCAGTGACCGGAACAAATAATAATTTTCAATTACAAGTTTCGATTAATATCTCGAAAACTAAAGCCGACAGTCAAAAAGTATAACAATAAATGTTGTTCAGAATCATGGTCTTGACAACATATGCAAAGCTCGTCGAAATCGGACAGGAAATTGTACATCGATCGATTTTCAATTACAAGTATTGATTAATATCTCGTAAACTAAAGCCGACAGTCAGGAAGTATAACAATAAATGTTGTTCAGAATCATGGTCCTGACAACATATGCAAAGCTCATAGAAATCGGACAGAAAATAGTATAATACATGGATCGATTTTCAATTACAAGTTTTGATTAAAATCTCTTAAACTAATGCCGTCAGCAAAAAATTATACACATAAATGTTGTTCAGAATCATGGTCTTGACAACGTATGCAAAGCTCGTCGAAATCGGACAGGGAATAGTACATCGATCGATTTTCAATTACAAGTTTTAATTAATATCTCGTAAACTAAAGCCGACAGTCAAAAAGTATAACAATAAATGTTGTTCAGAATCATGATCCTGACAACATATGCAAAGCTCATAGAAATCGGAGAAGATTCACGTTACCGAGAAACTCTTGTTTGTTGCGACATCGCAACTTGTCGCCAACGCTTAGCTGCCAACTCGCCGCGCTGAACGTTCCAATACGCGTCTAGGACGCGCTGTGATTGGTCCGTGTTTTTGTTATTGACTCCTTAACGGAGCCTCGGATCACATTTTCGTAAAGCAAAATGTCGTTTGAAATGATCTCAGGAACCTCCCATTTCCGGATGTTAAGGGACACCCTGTATATCGTGCAAGTCATGCTGACATTGTTCATATCGCATAAAATATTCGTCTATTAACATTTCACCTATCGGACGTCTAATGAAAGATTCTCTCATGACTAATAATAAGCTCTATGAAATATAAGTCGATTAATGCACTTTTAAATAATAATTTCACTTAAAAAATCTTTATATTAAATTAATAATAAAGTCTCGGTGTCACAGTACATGGGGTTAATGTGTCTTTCTTCTCGAGGAACAGTTTCAATGGAACGCTTCGATGGAACAGCGATAAACTAATATTTTGATCAAGCGATCTACAAGGTGAGAAAATGGATTGGCACTTTCGCAAAAACTTTTTGTTGGTGGCGCGGTATGGCTCTGGACAAAGTTGAAAAAACTGGGAAAAAATGGTCCTGTTAAACGCGCGACGAGGCGGAGGGACCGCGCGAGGTCGCAAGTTTAGGCGGGAAAGTAAAAAGTCCACCGGGACAACGGCGAAAACGGCGAAAATTGTCGGGAAAAGCGGAAAGTTTCGATGCCGTAAAAAACTCGAGCCGACACCGACAAACAACCTCCCAGAATGCCGTGGGAACGGGTCACGGTTGAGGAAAACGAGGACGATGGGCAATATAAATTACAAAATCGTCAGAACGCTTCCCGGAGTTTGCATAACGAGCAAATGTTTTCAGACCTCTGAGAGAGCGAGCCCGGTGCGACTACCAACCTGATTCGTAATGTCAGCTCAAAATGAGGCCGTGACACGCGACACAATAGAGAAATTTCGATTGCGCCATGCTCGCGTCATTCTTGATCGTGGCCAAATTAACGAGTCCGAGCTTCTTTAAATACGCACGAAATTAGGATCGGAAATAAACAAGACGTTGTTTCTGTACACGATGAGGAAACGTGCTCGTTATACATATACATAATTTAACAGCCCCAGGATTCGCTATCTTATCGGCAACTGCAATTTTTACTGCAGTTGTATTGGAAAATAGTGGTACTCTAAGTAGCGTTAAATTTATAAACGTGTTTTGTAGCATCGTGTCGTTCGACTTTACGTCCGTTTTGCGAATTTTCGTGTTTCACGGTTGTCGACGCGCCGATTTATATAAAAAGAAAATTATTTTACATTTAAATCGCTTACACGGAAGCACCGCTAGCTATAGTTCTAGGATGGATACACTCGTCACGTAATCCGAGGGAACTGCGTTGTTGCACAGCTTTTCGTGGCGAGTGAGCAATTACGGCGGGATCACGATTGCGAAAGACGCGAGGAGAAAGCCTTCGCCGAGAGTTTGCCCTGGGGACCGTGAAAGTTGAAGAATTTCAAGTTCTGCACCGTTTATGGGCACTTATATTGTTTGCCCTTGGACAATTGACAAATACTAAATTCTCTTCGTTTAAATAGAACATGATTTTATTCCGCTGCAGAACGAAGAGCATAAAATAGTTTGACAGTAGAAGAGCGAAACAAATTTTTCCATTAAAAACTGTCGACAGAAAACAGTTGCTCGTCAAATTGAATATCCCATTGATTTTTATTTGACATTGCAGAAAATTGAAATTGACCGAACGGCAGAGTATAGGTATACGAATGACGTCGAGAAAATATTGTTGCAATTTGTTTTTATGTATTATTGGCACGGAATCGTTAGTGTTTTCTATTTCAGCAAGTATTTTATATGACGTACAGCCGACAAATCGTTGATCGTCAGGCACGCGATGACAGGTAACAGTCATGAAAATAACATGCATACGCCGGCTCTGGAATATCGATATAAATCGCTGACACGGTCGCTCGGGTTGTGAAATTTTACCAAGGGACCAATTTCACAACGATTTTATCTTCCGTCGTTAATCCAGTGGCCCGTTTTAATTAGAATTCCATTGTCCCACGGAATTTCCTGTTTTCCATAGTTTCGCCGTTTCCTCTCCAACACTTTCGTCCTTGTTTTGTCAAAGTCTCCTCATATTCAATGCCTCTGCTCGCCGTGGTCCACCATCTTCGATAATCCACAGCCTCGTCCATTTTGTTTCTTGGTTGTTATGTCCCGAAAAAATTCTTTTATTCATACTCCTCCATCGGCTGTTTTGTCTTTGACAATGACGTTCACACGAGATTCATTACCGACCATGATTATTTAATAATATATGGGTTGATTCACAGGATATTGTCACCTTGATTACATACTTATCATTATTCGCAGCGAGAAATGTTTGCATAGAGATTAAGCGGTTTCTAATGGTTCATTAGTTTTCTTATTAGGTGGACGCATCAATAAGACTGTCCAACACCAAATTTGAAAAAAGTTTGATTTTGTTAGACAGTGTAATTAAATTGTTAAACTAACTTCTGGAAATACTTACATAAAGAGATCCGTTATTGTTAATCATGTTAATAAAGATTTTAAAAAATTAAGAATTCATACTAACTAATCCTTCGCATCGATTACCATTGTCTCCATTCTGAAAACAAATGCATCGCTCGATACTGCAGTCCAACATTGTTTCTATGAAATGGAATTGTTCGTACGAGATCAGGCTTTACACGTATCATTGTGACAATATCGCATAAAATAGCATTATTTTATTACGTCGCTTTTTTTCAGTGGGAAGTACGATTATTCTGTCATTTTAATTAATCTAAACGCGATCACTTATCGGCACTTTATACTTTCGAGACGTTGTTTTGGAATAACCGTGGTGTATTCGTTTATTGAAACAGTTGCCTAGCGTACAAAAGTATACAATTTATTAGAAATTCATTAGAAATACGTAACAATTGCGACCCCCTCGGGCGTTCCGCGTAACAATTATGGTTCCTCGACTCCCACGCGAATCTCAGTCAATTTATTTCTTGCGGAGACCGTACGAGTTCCACGCTGAAAAATAAAAAAATCGATAGTTGATACAAATTTTAAGAACAAATATTTTGTATACGATCGCTATACTGCGGATCTTCATGCAAAATAACAATTTTTTACATGAATAGGTACTGGAACCAAATGAAAAATTTCTTCCTTTAATAATTTTAACAAATTCATAATAATATATCGATACTCTTAAATGCTTGTTATCCTTCAACAGTTTTAAATCCGCAGTTCAGTCGAGTTTGAAGCATTTCATGATTTTTAATCGTTCATGAATTTTAACCAGTTCAAATGTCAAATGTCACCTTTAATTCTATCGTCGCAGTTGACCAAAGTGGGGTACCAGTCGGCGCTGGTATAGTCGATTTCCGGTAGATCGCCGCCGTAGTTCTTCGGCAGGTGGCTCGCCGGGATGTGCTTGTGAAGGGAGTCCATTTTGCTGCCGTGGAAGAACATGCGTTTCTTCAACTTTTCCCTGACGAAGGGCTTGAACATCTGCCAGACCATGTTGAACAGGATCGGTTGTTTCACGATATGAACCTACAAAGAACAATTGAGTCAACGCCAGCAACTTGAAAATCAAACATAATTTGTTGATGTAAGCGTGAAAGAAAAATGAATGACATCTTAGGCTCTCTTGTGCAACTATTTCCACCAGGGCTAAATATTTTATTTTTGAAGCCGTTTTCGCAAGAATTTCTAGAAATTTTTCCAGAAAAACTTCAGTGGTACTTTGCACGCATATTTATTGATATTCGAAGCGCATCTGTGATTTCTTTTAAGTGAAAATACTCCGAATTATAAGAGATATATATATCTTTTATGTATTCTACGACACTTGTACTAAAAGAAATTTTTTGAACCTCTTTAAGCCGCAACGGCATAGCTTCCTGGATGAAAGTCAGTAGCTTCATGCTGTAAGATGGCGTCAGCCCCATCACCTGCTTCATGGCCAATCCGTCGAAGTCCATAATCACGACGGTCCCGTAAATCTGCGAACAGAAACGCGGCTTGAGTATCACGAGAAAACGAGACCGAGCACGCGATGAAACACAAATTTTTCACATAAGCCGTTACACAACCCTCCGACTTATTTTTAAAACTGCGCAATACAATAACAGAATTACGTTGAAAAATGATATAATATATACGCGAAACGCGAATGATCAGGTATAATCAAGTATCTGCTCGCGATTTGCATGAGAGGGAACTTTTAATAACAGATTACCCTGCGACCGCTGCACTGCCCTCCGCGTTCACCAATATTGCTTCGCGTTCCTTTGTTTTCAATGACATTCATTATCATTCAATGATAATTCGCTTTTAGACTTTCAAGCAAATGTGATTATTAAACATTTCTTCGAACACAGTTTTCTGAAGCATGTGGAACATTTTAAATACCCCAAATTTTGTTTAATCTCCATTTCATTCCATTTAGTAAAATTTCTCGGCTCAACATGTCTGGTAATTTCTGCATTTTTCTATATTTTTTATATTGCTCTAGATCATCCAGAGTTTAGATGTGTAAGCAATTAATTTCGAATGTATTATGATTCTCACCTGCGTTTCCGGTTCCAACATGGCGACGTCGTGGATCAGGTAGAACAGTCTGAGTATCTGGTCGGCGGTAACCTTGGAAGGGTCCCAGGTTTTTCCAGAGTTCACCGACATCACCCTCCTGCCCTTGTGATCTCTGCCTTTCAAGACGTTGACGACGTTGTGCTCGAGGAACGCTGTTCTCTCGTCGCTGGGCATTAGGTTCTTGAAGAGGCTGGCGTTCTTGTCCTTGAACTCGGCCACTCTCTTCATCAACTCGTACGCGCCGATCGCGTAGAATTTGCACGGTCGCAGAAAGATCATTAGGAAGTCATCGTCGGTGCCGTAGTAGAGCGTGGTGTCCTCTGTAGAAAGAATTATTACGTCAGTATAATTATAATGAATTCTTGGTTGCCTTTAAGATTACACCTACCACCACCGGTCAAAATAACCGGTTCCAGATTTATTATTTTACAATTATTGAAATAATAAAAATGATTTCATAAGAAATGATCGTATAAATATCTTTAGCAGAACACGTATTACAATAGGAGCCGCAGAAAGTCTAAATAAAATCAATCTTATCATTTTTATAAGGGAACGTGTTTCAGTTACTTTTAAGGCTCGGTAGGTTTAGTGGTAAAGAGCAGTTTTCAGCAATTTTCTTGATAAAGTATGCGTTTCTACACTAAACCAACCACCACTGGTGAAAATGACCGATTCCAAATTTTTTATTTTACAATTATTGAAATAATAAAAATGATTTCATAAGAAATGATTGTATAAATATCTTTAGCAGAGCACGTATTACAATAGGAGCCGCAGAAAGTCTAAATAAAATCAATCTTATCATTTTGATAAGGGAACGTGTTTCAGTTACTTTTAAGGCTCGGTAGGTTTAGTGGTAAAGAGCAGTTTTCAGCAATTTTCTTGATAAAGTATGCGTTTCAACACTAAACCTACCACCACTGGTAAAAAAAAACCGATTCCAAATTTTTTATTTTACAATTACTGAAATAATAAAAATGATTTCATAAGAAATGATTGTATAAATATCTTTAGCAGAGCACGCATTACAATAGAAGCCGCACAAAGTCTAAATATAATCAATCTTGTAGTTTTTATAAAAAAAAGACATGTTTCAGTGTTAATAAATAATCGTGAATTTTTCATTTGATCGGAAAAATGGTTTCTGACCATCGGCGAACGCAAAAAAAACAATAGGATCTCGTCCGTCGACGATCAGGAGAGACATGATCGAATCTTTCCTATTTCGAGGGTTATTTCCAATCTAATCGTCGTCCAATCCGAGGCGTTATTAAGGATGATCATTATCAGAGTCGAAGCGAACGATTTTCATTTCACGATCCGCGACAACAATGGCGGACGGAACTGTCCTCGCGTGCGAGGAAGAACCGGGCTCTGTCCTGTAGGAAATTGCTCGCGCTGGGCCTCGTTAAGGAAATTGCAATGATCCCCGTTCGCCTGGAGAAGTCGCAAAAGCAATCGGTGGCTCTCGTGCCAACGAGATTCGACCGTGGGACACGCGAAACTTGATGGAAAACTCGAAAAGAGAGAGAGAGAGAGAGAGAGAGGGCGTCCGCCAATTTGAAAACGTGGACGTCATTGGCAAAAGGAAGTATTCAGTCCCTGCAATCTGTTAGGCGTGCAAACAACTTATTGGATAAAATGGCACCGATCTTATGTGCAAAGTTAAAAATTCAAGATACTCGGTAAAACAGTTTCTTAACCCCTTCCCGTATCATTTTCTTTACAGTCGCAGTGATTGAGACGCCTTTATCCCGAAAAATGTCGTAGAAGAGAAAAGGAAATTTATATCTTTTATATGGCTACATTTATTGTGATGCTTAAATATTGATCACAAACGAATCAAATTTTATTTCAGTTAAAAAGAATGACGTAACATTCATATTTGTTAGACTTTGTTCGAAATCTTCGTGACGAGTGTGGCTCAAAATGGCGGGTTCTAAAATTAAAATTTATTTCGTTGGTTATTTATCATGGAATTTGAGTCCACACATTCTTTTTAGTTTTATAATGTGAAAGAGTCATTTTCAGTATTAAAAATGGATGTCCAAATTTTCGAGTATTGTTAGAAGCCCCGCAGTGAATGCAAAGGTAGTAAAATAAAAAACTGAATCGATCGAAGCATGAAAGAACGAGTGTCCCACTGTATGAACACTAATTAACGCGCAATTATGATTTAAATTTAAAGCGGTATTGTAATTGAAAACACGATAAGCACGATGATACAATTCGATCGATGATAATCGTATAAGAACACGTGCCTCTTTCATTCGCACACGCGAAACTATATCTATGTAAACATTTAATAGGAACAGCGATAAGGGACCGTCTTCGGAAAACAGATATGCTTCTATAAATTATTGGAAACGTACAGTATCGAACCAACTGCTTCTTGTGTATTCGCTTACGACATTGACCGTTACTACAAAATTAAAATATGCAGCTGGTTATTTCAGATCTAAAAATCAGAATTTTCCCTCAATCTGACGCTATATTGGACAAAGACAAAATCCTCTAACCACATTAATTTCCCAGAAAATGAACGTATTTGATAACTTGTTAATCGTTTAAAATACCAAAATTATCGATGTACAATTACTGCCTCTAAAATCGAGCAGGCTCCAAATTTTTTAGTTCTACTGTACTCTCGCGGTAAAAGAGCAACTATATCACATTGTTAGGTGGTTGCCCGCTCCACTGATTTCTCCATACATCAGAAAACAATATAAATTATATTATAATCTATAATTCCTCATTTTCTCAACATCAGAACCAAATGTGCTAAGGATCCTACTCAAAATTCCCCTGTAATTTCATCCATCCATTCTAATAAAAATATAATTGATTTAGAAATTCCGACCGACTGTGTGTGTGGATCAAAGGCCACAGTAATCGTCCCAGCATCTTCGCTGCAATCTGCGCCTAACCCTAAAATTTTTTTTAATAGACAACACAGGAATGTTTCAACGGCAGAGCCCCGTTGTTTCCCAGTTTGTCGATCGACGGACGCTATCAGCCATTATTTCCGACGCTATCAGGGGCGGACGCGATTCTGCGCCAGTGCAATAAGAATGTTATCTCGAGTGTACGGATCTCCTTCGGTTCTCGATGTCGCAGTCGAGGGTCAAGGTCCGCCGGCTTCGTTTATCGCGACAGATTTCGGATCGATCGCTCTTATCAGGGATCCTCGATCGCTGCCACGTAGTTACAGGTTGTTTACGATAAAATAATGAATCTCTATCTTTAACTCTGTCTCATACTCTCGAGCTCGTCGAGTACCGAACGTCAACCCTAAAAATGACCACAGTATCGTACCAGTTCAATTAAGTAAAAAGTTATTAAGTGAAAAGTTGAAATTAAGTAAACATATAGGATGATCGATAACTGATGGTGAAATCGAAAATTGAGTAATTTTATATTCAAAAAGTAAGGTGATAACAGATATACAAAAAGCACAGTAAAAATAGTGTTAATGGAATAGGAAATTAAAGTTCATTTCGATAAAACAACCAGTCGCATTGGGAAAAATTTTGTTAAAAATTGTATGTCGTTCGCGAGTTCAAGTAGAACAGTTAAGTAACACTGCAACTGTTCCCGCGTCTTATCTTGTTTGTTTGGAAATTATTTTTAGTCCGTAATGTTATGAAAATTCTTTCTGTATGGAGGGAAAAAATTTTTACGCCCGCGAGAGCTGTGTTTTGAAACGAACCAATGGGTGGACGAACGAAAGATAGAGCCACAATTCCACTGACTGCGATAACAGTTATCAAAGAACGTGACCCCAAATCTAGCCTCCGATGCACTCGGGTCGGTACACATTTTCGGATTTTAGAAAAGCACGCTTCCCAAGGCTTCTTATTCTAGTTCAACGACAGACCTGCTTATCTACACTATTTTTATCATAAAGAAGAAACAAGTTCTTCATTGATACATTTCTCAGAGTAATCTTAAATTGAAAAATTTGAATGCAACAGTTCAGTCAAAAGTCAGTTCCAGAGGAACGTCATCGATGATTTTAGCCGACGTGCTCATCTAATTTGTTTTTATCTGGACTGCTCAATCGTGTGTCCATTGAAAACGCGACAGGTACATTAATCTCTCGGTTTTCCTCTGATTGTCTTTCTAATTAGCGGAGAGGAATACGCGTTAGCGTAGTGACGCCTCTTACAAAAATTGCAAGACTGTGTTTGTTCAGTTTTGTAAAGTTCATTTATTATTCAATATCTCCAACTTCTATAGATGCATGAAATTCTAAAACTTCGACTGAAAATTCGCTGTGTTCGGAAAATTAACAAATTGCGTTCATTCATTTCTACAGATTTCTATGCAAAATAAAAATTGTTTGCATCGAACAGGAATTTCTTTCTCTCTTTCGTAATATTGATAATACATTGAAGCTCTCGACCTCTGTTAACCTATCTCCCGATTGCACTAATTTTTGCCATACTTTTAAATTCGTTAACAAATCTTACCCTTGCACATTAATTTCCCAAAATTTTTAATGTCTACATAATCCCAATTTTGTAAACATCTTTCAAGGACATCTGAAAATAATCGAATCATTTAAAAATTCACTGCATTCGAGGATGTCCCGTTAGCAATGAATCATAAACATCGTCACATTATCAGACATTTATCGAACCTCCAGCTGCTGCGGATGTTTGAAACCGCACAATTCATCAATTCCATAAAAGCCTCGTCTCGACGGAGAACTCGAGTCGGAAAATAGACGATTTCCCGAACAATGAATCGTAAATCAATCGTTTTTACGACTCCATAGTGATCTTCGAAGAAATACACCACGTCGGTGTGTCGCGAATTAGCAGACATAAAGCGGTAGATAAAGAATAATATGAATTTCGCGCGGAAACGTGCCGCGCAAATTTACTCGGCACGCGCGCGCCGAGCTGTTCGCACAAGAGGAAATGATTTCGCGATTCGTCATGCGCGATTCTGCCAGACGTGCTCGTTGGACGGGAGATAAACTATCGAAAGCGGCGCCGGGGAAAATTAGAAACGCGAGAAGCGAAGTTCCGCGCCGAATTTCAGTCGAGTCGCATACTAAAAATGTACTAATCGCTAGATCGTCTTCAATCCTCTTCGAGACCGGCACAGGTGCGACAGCAGACGTCAAAATCAAATTGTTCGCACGTTTGCCGGCGATAAAGCTACGGGCGGATTAGAGTTCCGCCAATTGATCGATGGTTGTTACCAGGCCAGATATTTATGCTAAATTGAAGTATATAATACATCATTTGTGTTGAAAGAGGATGCAAATTTAATTTAAATTATTCGAAAACATTCGGCGTACATTCTTAAATTATTCTAATACCTTGTATTTGTCACTCAATTTTGTTATTACGAAACAGAAAGACTCGGTCGTGTCGTTGAAATAGTTTGATTTTCTTGTACTTTCTAAAGGATGTTAGTGCGAATTATTACGAGAATGGTGACGTGAAAATTCAGGCTGAAATTGTTTGGTTACGTTCATTATTTTAAAGTATAGAATATCATGAAACAAATGAATATGTTAATATAAATGTCAATTAACGTTGACGAATGTACTTGAAAACAGTCGAAATTCCAGCCGTGATCTCACGATTCTCCTCGTTTTCTCACACACTTCGCATACTTTTCTTAAACATTCGCGAGCCAGAATTCCAATCGGACTAAATCCAACGTCGCATCATTCCTACGACTATAATCTATCATACTTCAAAAGCATTCGGATAAAGGCGAGCCGAAAGCGGAGCTAAAATTCATTAAAACGTGTTCTCACCGGCGAGGTACTTCTTGAGCATCTCCAGTCCATTCTTGACGTTCTCCTCAGTCTCCCGGAGCTCCTTGGCGGCGAAGGCCAGGGCTTCCGGTCCCGGCGGCGCCAGTTGTATTTCGAACGACATGTTTCCTATTCGCACGGTTTTGTTTCGATCTCGTTGGATGGTTCAGCTTTCGCGGCGAGCGTGTTCGAAACGATCCTCGCGGCAGGACGACCGCGATATATCTGTGATCCGATATATCTCGCGGCCGGGGAAGGAGGCTCTTGTCCACCATCTCGGATCCAATCTTTGACCGCTCAAAGTCCAACCGGCGACCAACGAGACCGCTCTCGATCCCCCGGAGAAACGAGCAAACGATTTCGTGACTGTGAAACCGTGAAACTGTGAGACTGTGGGACGCGTCGCGCGCGGTACGTCACCTGATAATGAAGACAGAGACGCGCAACGGCCGCCGCCTGCCCGACGGATTGATAAGCATCGATCGTTGCCTGCACGAGCTTCATTCTCTCTCTGTCTCTCTCCTTGACGAATCATCTGCTCCTTGGTCGGAACACTCAAATCTATGAGCTTCATTCTCTTTTTCTCTCTGGTTGACGAATCATCCGCTTCTTCCTCGAAAGCATCGAATTTACAAGCTTCATCTTCTCTCCCTCTCTCTCTGTCTCTGTCTCTGTCTCTCGTTGAAGAATCATCTGCTTCTTCCTCGGAAAAATCAAATCTACGAGCTTCATTCTCTTTTTCTCTCTGGTTGACGAATCATCCGCTTCTTCCTCGGAAGCATCGAATTTACAAGCTTCATCTTCTCTCCCTCTCTCTCTCTTTCTCTCTCTCTGTCTCTCGTTGACGGATCATCCGCATCTTCCTCGTAAGAATCAAATCGACGAGGTGCATTCTCTTTCTCTCTCGTCGACCACTAATTCGAAACAAATCGCACGGAACAGACACGGAATTCGACCCCCGAGCGCGCTCTTTCTTACCGCGAACGAGGAACGCGAATTACGCTCTCGGGGACAGGTTGATTAGGGACTGCTGTGGCTCTTTGTGCGATTCATGCTCGTGTACCGATGCTTCGGGATGTTTCACGATGCAGGAGGTGGAAGAGCCTGCTGCCGGGCTCTTTGTTTCTGCACGGAAATCCGTATCGGTGCGGGAAATGGAAAGCATTGATGGTAATGTGTGGATTGCAGGCAATTATGGTTAAAATCAAAAGGTGCTATTTGAAGCGGTATGAACTGGCTGTACCTTCGAAACGGTTGGAAATGCAAGATATTGTTGTAGATCGAACTTCAATGGTACTTAACGGTGCATAATATGCAAATTACTTTATGACTTTGTGTATTAATGTATCACAAATATATGTATAATGAATGGAATTGATCTAACCAATTTTTATTTTGTATGAAATTTGCAGATTTTGGTACAACACAATAAAATAATACATCATAATTATCAGTAATATCTAATGCACCCATGTTTTGCATGATTATTGTTTGTTTATGCACTTTTGTGCATCGATGTGTCACAAATATATGTATCATGAAAGGAATTGATGTAACCAATTTTTATTTTGTATGAAATTCGCAAATTTAGGTACAACACAATAAAATAACAGAGCATATTTATCAGTAATATCTAATGCACCCATGTTTTGCATGATTATTGTTTGTTTATGCACTTTTGTGCATCGATGTGTCGCAAATATATGTGTAATAAACGGAATTGATCTAACCAATTTTTATTTTGTATGAAATTCGCAGATTTTGGTACAACACAATGAAATAACACATCATATCTATCAGTAATATTTAATGCACCCATGTTTTGCATGATTATTGTTTGTTTATGCACTTTTGTGCATCGATGTATCACAAATATATGTGTAATAAAAGGAATTGATCTAACCAATTTTTATTTTGTATGAAATTCGCAAATTTAGGTACAACACAATGAAATAATACATCATATCTATCAGTAATATTTAATGCACCCATGTTTTGCATGATTATTGTTTGTTTATGCACTTTTGTGCATCGATGTGTCACAAATATATGTGTAATGAATGGAATTGATCTAACCAATTTTTATTTTGTATGAAATTCGCGGATTCAGGTACAACACAAGAAAACAGCAGATCATATTTATCAGTAATATCTAATGCACCCATGTTCTGCATGATTATTGTTTGTTTACACAGATCAATTTCGTAACAGAAAGATGATTAGGTAAATAAGGAAAATTGTAATGAGCGTGATGTTCTTTTGTTAAACAGTTTTATTGCGCCGTAAAATAACTTTTAAAAACAGGGACACCGGCGTTCTTGTTCGGTGGAACGCAAACGCATAATTTTAATGAAGTCACGTTGCGTAACAACAATTTTCTTCGCCCGAAGTGCCTCTCATGGCAGAAAACTGACTTACAAGCGAGCAAGGTCTGCGGAGACCTTTACCCTAACCTGTAACATCCATAATTTTTTAATCGAAACCAACAAATTTTGAATTCTTTAAGACTCGATTCAACTGGAAATCAAGTTGGACTATTTCGAAATGTTCAAGCACAGAAACTATCAGACAGGACAAACTTAATAAAAAAATTTTAATGCGTTCATTAAAAAGTCAAAACGACGCGATCTAATATTTTTAATTTACGATTACTGAAATTTCAGGGATGTACTCAACAATTTCTTCAGGCATATGTTCTAATAAAAGAATTGCTGAAAATCTGGATAGTCTTCATTCTTAAAAATTAGTGTAGTCACTTTTAGTGCCCCGTAATAGTTTGTTGCTACGTTTTGGCCGATGTTCTGTGTGTTCTTCACCGCGTCGCTTCTGTTCCCTGCTAATTTATCGAGGATTACGTAAAGTAATGGGAGTTAGAGATTGCAGCGAAACGTTGCCAACCACGATCGTTGCTTCCTCCTATCTTTTACTGCGCCAATGTACGCGCGAACGCTGTTCATCATGAGCACCAACAATTACGTTGACGAATTAATACTTACTCAGAATCAGGGAAAAGTGACGGGGAGTATTTGTGAAAACAACTGCTCAGTATTTTCTATTATAATAACATTGTTCGAACAATTATCACGAGAACATCTCGGTTCCTCTTCTAATTTGAATAAAAACTAAATTTCAATCGGATTAGTGCGAGATCGATCAGATGCAATCAGTTTTTTTGTGAAAAGGTTCACCTTGCAGCGATTAAAACGTCGAGAAGATAATATTGATCCTCGCAAATTACTCATTCGCAGTACACAAGGTCAATGTAGATCGAGATTATATTTTTAGGGAATTCACAGTCAATTTAATTTCACAGTGGAAGTATTATTAGCTTGATCTTTTTGGTGGACGATAATAATACATCACCAAGTGCAATGAAATTGGAAAATCAATACGCCACAGAGATCCATTCGATATCGATTTGAATCAGTATTTGCGCTGCATTACATTCCACCGATTAATACGTCAGAAAGATAAACATTGATCCTTGTGATTAATTAATCTACACCGTATAAGATTAGTAGACATTACATTGAAATTCTTACAGAGTGCACAGATAAACTAGTGAAACGACTAAACGCAGTTTAAAACAATACAAAGATTAAAACGATTTAAGTATGTCAATATATATATTGTATACAGGGTGTCCCAAAAATGTTGGACTTTCGAAATGACCTCAGGAATCGTCGCTGTCAAGGGAGTACAACATTTTTGGGACAACCTGTATTTATTATGTTTTATAGAGATAGCTAATTCCTAAAGAATTGAATTGCATGGTGAAAGAATGAACAGTTAAAATTCTCTGACGGTATAGTAGGCTTCTCTGAAAGTGCATTGCAACAAAGAAATCAGTGCATCGCGCGTCCCAGAATAAATTCATCGTTTAATTTCCCAGTGGAAGAATGAACAATAAATCTTCTCTGATTACGAACGGATCAACGGGAAACATCAGATCCCCGCGAGATCGCAGAGTAACAGAGAAATCAGTGCATGTCGAAGGTGTGCAAACAATTTCTTATCCAGCACCGATAAACCAATCGAAAATATACAGGGTGTTTCAAAATTCCTTCAACATCAAGAAATGGGAAGTTCCTGAGATCATTTGAAGCAACATTTTCCTTTGCAAAAATGGTATCCGCGGCTTTGTTAAGGAGCTACTAACGAAAAACACGGACCAATCAGAGCGCGACCTAGACGCGTGTTGGCACAGTCGGCCAATTGACAGTTGGCGAGCCGGGCACGCGTCTAAGTCGCGCTCTGATTGGCCAGTGTTTTTCGTAAATAACTCTTTAACAAAGCCGCGAACGTTATTTTTGCAAAGGAAAATGTTGCTTCAAATGATCTCAGGAACCTCCCATTTCCGGATGTTGGAGGAATTTTGAGACACCCTGTATAAGCAACAAGCGAATCTCAGCCTGACCGATGTCTGTTATCTATTAAAATTTGTTGTGCTTTTTAACAGTTCACTTGAAAATCTTATCGTCGAGTTTGTTGACAAAACCGAAAACGAAGTTCGACGGGCCGCGTTAACACAGATAACATTGCAGATCGGTGATGTAGCCAGGCCGGTTTATTTAAATTCACTCGGTTCTTCTTCGCACGTAGCAAACTCTCGACCAGATAGAACAACGATTAAAGTCCAATTCGTCTGACTCAAAGACGATGTTTGTCCGAGTGTCTCATCCGATAAACGACTTCTGCACCCAATAATGCACACGTTACGAGGCACCGTTGTTGCAACCGCGAGATTCGTGCAAACATATTTCCGCGAAAGTGCGGGACATAAACACTTTCCTGGCGCGGATCAGAGTGAAATTTAAATCAGCAGCTGCCATTGATACTCTCGATCGGCGCGAAACAATGTGCAATCAGTACTTAACTCCGTCGCCCTAATCCGATACCATATTCTGTATCCAGAAACATTTAATATTGTTAACTTCCCTGGAATTGTACGGTAATTTCGTGTTTGCATTCGAAAAATCAATCTATAAATAAAACACGACCGAAAGAATCGAAGCGCGAAACTCATATTGTATGCAAATTTTCCGAGTGTACTGTAGAGATAAAAAAGTGTGTATCATCGTTCAACGAAATTGAATTGCAGCAACCGTCTTCTTCTGTTACATTCGGGCTGAACTATCTTATCCCGTATTAATTACCGTGCATATTTAGTAAACATTTAATCTCGACATTGTCTCGTCATTCTTTCGAGTGAATTAATATTCTTTTTAAGGTCTCGAGAGAGCATAGCAATGATTAACCAGTCGGTTGTCGTTTGTGTTGCTTAAAAAATGGTCGAACGCTCGTCTTATTCGCCGGGCGAGCCCAATTTATATTCAGCCGGGCCACGAAGTTATCGTTCCAGTTCGCGGAGCGCATAAATCATGAAAATCGTTCGTTGCGTTCCTGTGTGAGCGTCTTCTGAATGTCCCATAACACCTTGCGACCTGCGCCGGCATGAATAATCATTTTTCTTCTATTTTTCTCGAGCAACTTCAAACGCCAGTGACGAACGAACAATGTAAATAGTCATTACAAGAAATTAGATAGTGTCAAAAGGAGGAAGTGTTGGACGGTTCGACTTTGACACGCGCCGATTCGAAGTGGATCGGAAATATTCCGATTCTATGGATCTTGGAGTCTCGTTAAGTTCCATTTAAGCTTTAATATTTAGCTTAACAAACCATTTGTAATTCCTGAAGTCTAAACTCTGAACGAGGAAACATTGCAAATCATTTTTAATTCGAGCGCAAATGATTCTCATCGGAATTTACATTGTATCTTATGGAAGAAGCAGCAAGAATCATTTCCGGACTTATTTTTAATTCGAGCGCGGATGATTCGTGCCGCTACTCCCATAAGACACAATGTATATTCCAGCACGAATCATTTGCTCTACGGAAACGTCCGTACAGCACCAATCCATGCAGCAGCCAAAGGCTCAAACTGTTAGCCAAACGTTATCGACACTCGGTAACAGCGGTGTCTCTCATGGTAAGTTCCTTGAAATAATTACCGACGTCACCGACGAGATACTATTAAAGCTACCAGAAATATTCGGGTGACACGAACTACCATAAGGCTGACCGCCTTGAACAGTCACCCGACTGAGACAATATCACCGACGAGAGCCCCTGTGCCTAGAATAGGAATAGGAATAAAATTTAATGAAAAACTACATATTTATTAAAAGTGCAGCTATTAGCTCGACAGTATTCACTACTTGTAAGATATTACAAGTTCTTACGAATAGTGGATAATACCAATTGCCCAGGTCTCACCACGAGGAGGTTTCTGCACAAGAGACCCGAAAGGGAGTCAGAACGAATTCAATATTCCTCCTGGATCCCTTTCTTACAATGACGAACTTATACTAAATTACGCATGTCAAGTCATTATTGCGGAGCAAAAGATGTGAATCGGAGAAGAAGTCGCCCATCCACGGGGGGTCAAAGACGAATCAGGCAGAAGGCTCTGATTCTTTCAAAGAGGAAAACTAAAGCGAACCAGAGCAGAAGGCTCTGGTTCGTGGGTGACGCGAGCAGTGGCCAAGATAAATCCACACTGCAATACCTTTTCTCCCAACCGCCTGCCGCCAGAGACGGACGTGGGTGGCAAATTTACGAAGATACTGGGATACCGCGAGCATGAACGTCTCTCAACCCCCCCATTAATATTACATACCGTCAATTCCCGTACCTACCGATCTGGTACATACTACATACGAACAAGGTCCGACACAGTAGAAGGCTGTGCCAGAGTCAAAAAAACGAGCAAGGAGAATTTACGGCAATAATTACTCGACATATTTTAACGAAGATATACAATCTTAATAGTTAACGCACGCACGCACGCAAGCCGAGCAATTACTGTGGGCCAAAAGACTAAACCGCAAAACGAGGGAAGAATCGAAGCTGATGGCTTTGATTTGCAAAGGAGAAACGTGAACCAGAGCAGAAGGCATTGGTCCTGGGGTGACGCTAAGACAATATTGCTCGGCAAATAAAAGTAACTTAAAACTACGCCGCAGACTTCTTGGTTGGTTCTCTTCTTGGTGCTTCCTCTTCTTCGCTTATTCTAGCTGAAACAGACTAATTATAATTAGATACAACACATAATCCCGCACACGAGTGCGAATATCAAAACTTCCCAAGTGTAAAATTATATTCAGCCCACGAGAGCCAAACTAACCACGCACACGAGTGCGAATCTGACCAGCTCACGAGAGTCCAACTAACCCCGCACACGAGTGCAGCCTATAGGCGATTCGGGTTGCCCCAGGGACGCGAATCCCCGTACTCACTCACGAGCCCATCCGAGAGTGAGCCCCTGAGGGACCTCCGATCGGAGGAATAGCATTTTCAACCAAGATATGAAGATTTTTAGAAGACGGACTTATGAAAGTTCCGAAGTGAAGAATTTGAAATTCAGAAATGAAAATTGTGAGGTGGTTCCGCGCTCTTTACCTAAATAGAACCAGAGAATATATGACAGTGTTCAGACGCGTGGTGAACCAGCTTGAATAATACATATATTTTGTTCTGAAGAAAGATGAAATTGCAAAATGTTATGGAAGAGAATAGGAATAGGAATAAAATTTATTGAAAATCTACATATCTATTAAATGTGCAGCTATTAGCTCGATGTTATCCTTTATTCATAAGACACAAAATGGTCTTAGAAATAGAGGATAATACCGATTGCCCAGGTCTCACCACGAGGAGGTTGCTGCACAAGAGACCCGAAAAGGAGTCGGAACGAATTCGATATTCCTCCTGGCTCCCTTTCTGACAACAACGGAATCGTACTAAATTTCGCAGCTATGTTGAGTAATTATCGCGGAGCAGAAAGTGAGAATCGGATCAGAAGTCTCCGATCCACGAGGGGTCGAAGGCGATTCAGACAGAAGGCTCTCATTCTTTCAAAGAGAAAAACTAAATCGAACCAGAGCAGAAGGTTCTCCGATCGGAGGAATACCGATTGTAAACCAAATATATAAATTAGCTATATAAGTGCGAATCAAACCAGCCAACTTCGCGCAAGAGTGTCAATTTCACCAAAAGATCGAGGAGAAAGATCTCAGTCTAACTTAAATTTAGTTAAATGTCAACGCAACGACACCTGTACTGTCTCACAGCTTCATCCGCGAGAAATATCAATTCGAAATCAGAAATATATATTTTTATAATAGAGAATTGAAGATTGAAAGTTCCGATGGAAATTCCAATTAGAATTGTTTGAAGTGTTAGAGTTGAAGGAATAGTTGTAGGACAGGAAAGTTTATTTAATTTTGAAAGTTTGTCACGATAGAACAAAGGAAGCATTGAAGAATAATAGAATATTACTTACCGGTTTTCGTTGATCTGCTGTTGAAAGTAGGTCGAACGTGGGAGTAGATGACCTCTGGTCCACTTCTGGTAGGCCCCTGGTCACCCCTGGAAAGTCCCTGGTTCTCTTGGTCTCTGAACCCATCCGCTCCTGCCGACACCGCCACAACACACACGACACACGCGACACACACGACACACACGACACATCTGACACGTCCGACACACGCGACACACGCGGCACAACCGACACACACGAGTAACCACGAGTAACTGACCGTAACTGATTAACGAAGTGCTCTCGCCAATCGCGGGCGGCATGTGTGCAGCGATGCGCGACCATCCCCACCCCATCGAATATCGATCGATGTCGATCGCAGTGACAGCAATTATTAATGAATTTATTATTTCTTGCTGGTTAATGTTTATAACAATTCCATTTTACAGCGATGTCGACAAGCATTCTTTTGGCTATCTGACCACCTAATTTATTAGTAAAAATGGGTGATAGTATTCGAGATACGAAATAACTTATAAACCATGAACATTCGCACGCATTAATTTATTCGATACAGTCCACAGATAAATTTATTATTTCTGGCTGCTTAATGTTTATAAAAATTCCATTTTACAACGACGTCGACAAGCATTCTTTCGGCTATCTGACCACCTAATTTATTAGTAAAAATGGGTGATAGTATTAGAGATACGAAATAACTTATCAACCATGAACATTCGCACGCGTTAATTTACTCGATACAATTCACAGATAAATTTATTATTTCTGGCTGTTTAATGTTTATAAAAATTCCTTTTGCTGATGATGTTAACGAGCATTCCTTTGACAACCTTGTGGGCGAACGTTTTGGCGGGCGCGCTCGGTTTTTTTCGGGGCCGTGGCGGTTGTTTCGGTCGCTCGGTCGATGCTCCTCTAGTTTAGCCCGAACAATAGGAATCTTTTGTCCATGAGTTTCGCTTTTAATATTGTAATCCTTAATCTTTTAGACAATGAACATTCACACGTATTAATTTATTCGATACAATTCACAGATAAATTTATTATTTCTCGCAGTTTAATGTTTATAATAATTCCATTTTACAGCGATGTCGACTAGCACGCTTTTGGCCATCTGGCCACATAATTTTTTAGTAAAAATGGCTAATAGTATTCAAGATACGGAATAAATTTTAAACTATGGACATTCACAAGTATTAATTTATTCGATACAATTTACAGATAAATTTATTATTTCTGGCTGCTTAATGTTTATAATAATTCCATTTTACAGCGATGTCGACAAGCACTCCTTTAGCTATCTGACCACCTAATTTTTTAGTAAAAGTGAGTAATAGTATTCGCGATACGGAATAATTTTTAAGTCATGAACATTCGCACGCATTAATTTATTCAACATAATACTATGATATATTTATTAATTCTAGCTGTTTAATGTTTATAAAAATTCCTTTTGCCAACGATGCTTGCGAATGTTCATGGTTTAAAAGTTATTCCGTATCTCGAATACTATTAGCCACTTTTACTAAAAAATTAGGTGACCAGATAGCCAAAGGAGTGCTTGTCGACATCGCTGTAAAATGGAATTTCTAAAAACATTAAACAGCCAGAAATAATAAATTTATCTATGAATGGTATCGAATAAATTAATTCGTGCGAATGTTCATCGTTTAAAAGTTTAAGGTTCACAATATTAAAAGCAAAACTCTCAAGGACAAAAGATTCCTATTGTTCGAACTAAACTAGCGGAGCAT
>CM052191.1:7135314-7283829 GCA_028455805.1 Lasioglossum figueresi
CCATATCAACCTGGATCTCACGATGGAACAGGACCTACGAATCAGCCCTGTCAACCTGGATCTTACGGTGGAGCATGTCCCACGAAGCAGCCGTATCAACCTGGTCCCCATGGTGGCCCTGGAACACAGCCTGGTCAAAATCCTTTCCAACCTGGACCTCAATATGGAACAGGCCCTACCAAGCAGCCTTATCAACCAGGACAAAATCCTTTCCAACCTGGACCTCATGATGGAACAGGCCCCAGTAAGCAGCCCTATCAACCAGGTCAAAATCCTTTCCAACCTGGACCTCAGGACGGAACAGGCCCCAGCAAGCAGCCCTATCAGCCCGGTCCCTATGGTGGCCCTGGAACAAAACCTGGTCAAAATCCTTTCCAACCTGGACCTCATGATGGAACAGGCCCCAGCAAGCAGCCCTATCAACCCGGTCCCTATGGTGGCCCTGGAGCAAAGCCTGGTCAAAATCCT
Organism: Lasioglossum figueresi; assembly: GCA_028455805.1. Lineage (NCBI taxonomy): Eukaryota > Metazoa > Arthropoda > Insecta > Hymenoptera > Halictidae > Lasioglossum > Lasioglossum figueresi. Next base: position 7,135,783 of record CM052191.1, read on the forward strand.
TTCCTACCTGGACCTCATGATGGAACAGGCCCCAGTAAGCAGCCCTATCAACCCGGTCCCTATGGGGGTCCGGGAACGAAGCCTGGTCAAAATCCTTTCCAACCAGGACCTCAAGATGGAACAGGCCCCAACAAGCAGCCCTATCAACCCGGTCCCTTTGGAGGACCGGGAACAAAGCCTGGTCAGAACCCTGACACCCAGAAACCTCTCAGCGGTCATCCTTCTGGCGGACCAGGTGGCTGTTCGGGTCAGTCATGTGGAAGCGGAAGCGGAAGTGGGTGCAGCGCGTCTCCGGACCAGAAGAAGCCTTGCGAAAGCGGTAGTGGATGCGGCGCGTCTCCGGATCAGAAAAGTCCTTGCGATCAAGGTGGTTCTACTGGTGTAGACAAAGTTCTCGGTCCGCTCGGCAACGGTAGCCCTAATGATCTTTCCCAGAATGCACAGGGTGTATTCCCTGGAGGAAATGGCCCTACTGCTGGAGGATCCAGTGGTCCAGGATGCGGTTACGGTGGCTGTAAACCCGGTTCTCCAACTCCTGCAGGCCATAGTGCGCCAGGGTCTTACGCGGAGAATCCTTTCTTGAATGGAAAGGTGTCCGCCCCTGTCGGAGGTAATTGCTAAAATCATTAGATTGCATTTATTAGAGAAATGACTAGTAAAAATTTAAAACGGTAGATAGATTAGAATTTTCAACTGTTTCATGTTATGAAACTATTATGTCCTCGTGAGAGAATTCAACAAGTTAACCACTTATCTTCCAGGCGACTCCCAACCGGAAACCGCCAGCAAGCCAATCGGCCACGGCAATCCGTTCTTAGGCGGTGCGGCTGCATCTGCAGGTGCAGGATCCTGGTCCAATTCAGTCGGTAAACATGATTTCCCGCCGAGCGGAGACGCGCCGAAGCCCATCGGCAAAGATAACCCCTTCTTCGGGCCTGGAGCAGGATTTTCGCCAGGTGGCGCTGGAAACGGTGCACCTGTAGGTACGTTACCTGGGCATCAAGGCCCAGCAGGCTCACCTGGCGTGGCTGGATCCCCTAATTTCAACGGTGCAGGGCATCCAGGTGGTCCTGGATCCTACAATCCGCAGCCCGGTGGAAGTTCTGGACTGAACGATGATCAACAGCAACATCAAAATCCTCTAGCGACAATTCGTGGCTCCGGGAGCGGCGGCGGCGTTGGAGTTGGCCCTGGCAGCTTTGGAGCTGCACCAGGGGGCGGAGCCGGCTTTGAAGCGGCTACAGGAGGAGGAGCTGGCTTTGGGGCGGCTCCAGGGGGCGGAGTCGGCTTCGGTGGAGCGTTCTCCGGCGCGTTCAGCAACGCTCAATCCCCCGCAGGTGCGTTCGCACGATTTTCAAATCGTTTTCTATGGCTTCAAACCCGCACACCACGTCGCCCGGAATTAATAGAACTGAATGAACAGTGAATCGTCGCGTTCGCTCGTAAAGAATCGTTTCGACGAGGCGCTTTCCCACAGTAACGCATTAATCAAAGACGCAGTTTGTTAACTGGCTAATCGCCGATCGCACACTTCCGGTCTGTTTTGAACCTCGTTATGTTGTGTAACCGTGAATGAAGGGGAGCGTATGAACATTGGTCGTAATTGAGCAACATCGATTCGTAGAGTATTGCGCGTTACAGAAGAGAAGATTGAATCGGAACGAACGAATGAAACGAATATGCTTCTTTGCAGGTGCAGCAGGTGCACAACCAGGTGTGGGTCTAGCCAATGGTGGAAGTTGGTCTGGGAGCAATGCTGCGAGCAACGCCGGAAGCGGAGCGTGGGCCTCGAGCGGGGCTTCCGCTTATGCGAGTAGCAACGCCGGCAGTAAGTGTCGCTATCCTTTGAAATTATGTGAATTCGATAAATTGGAGCCGGTGTTCGTGGTACAGTTGGTTGAGGATCGTGTACAACTGATTTCACGTTAAAAATGTTATAAGTTTTAATTCATTCGAGGCTTCGAAATCATGAGTAACCAAGAACGCCATACCACGCTGGAATTTTCCGGTGATTCGATCCCGTAATTAGTATAATTAATGTTTCAGGCTGGTCCGGCGGCGTCAAAGGATAACGGAGAAGTTGTGACGAGAATGAAAGAGCTATCTGCGTCGCTCGTGGAGTCACGGTGTCGTTGACGCGTCGAGATCTTAACGCGGACACTCGTTATAATGTTCGCTTTGTACTTTTAATTTCGCTTGTAATTTATTCGATTCCGTTCCTCCCCCCCAACGAGATACAATCATGTACGAACAAAAAAAGAGAATGTATTACTTCACCGAGTCTCCCGGTAATTGCCGGTGAACTAATCGCCGATTCGTCGAACAGATTGTACCGCTATTACAAGACGGCTGATGCCGCGACAGATAATTACTAATGACATAAGCGATGAACCGGCCACGTGCCCAAACGGATCCGAAGTGTATCCATTAAAAACAACAAAACGAGTTATGCACGCTGTTTAATTACGAGTCCATTATCCGCCATTCATTATCCACGATCCCCCATTCCGCGATAATTTATATCCGTTTAGGAATCTGCAGTAGAACAGTGATCGTTTGCAACTTCGTTCGCGAAATCGATGCATAAAAATCGCAACAATATGGATATTAGAGATGCGTCGAGTGTAATCGACGATTTGCGGTGAATATCGTTCCAAGTATTAACACGTTATACACCGATAGCCTATTAATAGAATTTCCAATGACTGTGCTATACCGCAAGAAGAAAAATCATGTTTTATATAATAATGCTACGCGAAAGTATTAGATTACGCTAGAGGTAGGCGATGTGACCAAATCTAATAAATGATAAATTTTGTTTTTGCAGTTTTGGTTTCATTAATTAAATGTGGGAAACTTGTGGGAAAATAACTAGAATGGCAGAAATTCTACGAATAAGTGTTGTTGAACATCCATAGAAGCTGTCCAAACGAAACGGAACCTGTCTCATCTAATCTTCGATCGATTAACAGTAATTTGCTAAGCGCGATTGATTAGCTATGCGAGTCTTGTGTAATTGATACAAAATAGTTGATAAATGATTCGCTTTATTAGGACCCGTGCAGTTTCGAAGCGATCGATGCGAGGCAATGATCGAACGATCATAAACAGATCGCGTTGTCCGCGGTAATTCCGCTTACATCATCGCCGGACTCCCCGAGGCGCTATTAGTCGCGAATTATTCATGAGGTTCTGCTCGACCGCCGTTAAAGCAGATGAGCAGTCGAAGAATCTCATCGATTCGCGAATCGTGCAAGAAGCAATAGATCCGGGATCGAAAATAGCGCGATGATCGACCGCGTCGTTGCATCCCCGAGGTAGTTTAAATAGCGAGGGCCGTATACAAAGGACAATGATAGCAGAATGAGTGGAACGATGAAACGTGAGGAGATGACAGATACGTTTGATTAACGCGATCGCGCGGTGTATTTTCGTCTGAACGTAGTCATCGTCGCGAATATGAGAAGGTAGAACCGCGTCGTATCCGACGAATTATTATCAATTATGCTGCACACGTCCAGCTACAATGATCAATCGTTTATTCGTGATACAATGGAACCATCGTACGAAGTTCCACTTTATTCACGACTTCGTGTTTGGAACGGATACAATTTGTAAAGCGATCGATTATTTTAGAGCTCGAAAATGATAATAGGGTGTAGAGAGGATCAAAGGGAATAGAGATGACAAAGGACGGTCGCTTGGAAATTACAGAAACGCGTGTACAGTAGAAACAAACTTCATTCTATTCGATCACAGGTGAAAATTTCGTAAACTGTTGCTCGCTAGCTATCGTCTCTTCACTGAATTCCAGTGTTTCGTCCGTGGGAAAGAGTTTCACGTGGTCTTGCCAGCGGAAACTTTGTACGATCCCTTTCCGGTAGAATCGATGTTGGCTGCGCTGCTGCTGTAGACACCCTTGGCGCCGGTCACGGTGCCGCTCTTCTCAGCGCCTTCTTCGATGTCGCCCATTCGGGAGAACAGACTGCGTTTCGATAAAAGATAGTTAGTCGTTTGCAACATTGCTGGCTGGGACAGAAGCTAGATAAACAAAAGTGAAACTTACTCTGGTCCGTGGCCACCGTTACCGCCGTAACCACCATAGCCGCCACCGGGGCCGCCATAACCTCCGTAGCCTCCGGCGTTCGCGTTCGCGCTCGCACTGGCATGAGAATTAGCTCCGGCTCCGGCGAAAGCGTTTGCGTTTGCTGTAGCTTGTGCATTTGCGGTGGCGGTCGATTGAGCGTTCGCAGAAGCTGATGATCCTCCGTATCCGCCACCTGGGCATCCACCTAGGCCGCAACCGCCACCTCCGTGACCACCTGCTCCGCCCCTGCCACCGCCATAACCACCGGCACCACCACCCCCGGTGCCTCCGTAACCACCGACACCGCCTGCTCCGCCACCTCCAGCGCCGCCATATCCACCGGCTCCACTTCCTGCACCACCATAACCACCGGATCCGCTTCCTGCGCCACCGTAGCCTCCGGCTCCACCTCCCAGACCACCACCGCTTCCAAGACCACCGCCTCCTCCGTGACCGCCTCCAAGGCCGTTACCTCCTCCAAGACCACCACCGCCTCCGAGGCCGCCAGCACCTCCGTGGCCTCCTCCAAGGCCGCCAGCTCCTCCATGACCACCTCCAAGACCGTTACCACCTCCGGCACCGCCACCATAACCACCAGCACCGCCACCAGCTCCTCCATAACCACCAGCACCGCCACCAGATCCTCCATAACCACCAGCACCGCTACCAGCTCCTCCGTAACCACCAGCTCCACTTCCGGCGCCACTTCCAGCACCAGCGCCGCCGCCAATACCGCCGGTCTTCGTTACTCCACCGGATCCTAGCACAGAAACGAACAAATATTAGTTGTTAGAGAACGTAAAGAGGAAGGTTCGAAGAATATTTAAAGAAATATATAAAGAAGCACACTTCTTTTTACGTAATCGATTCAAACTGCAGACATGAGATACTAAAAAATGTATGAACTTACCTCCGTAACCTCCGCTTCCTCCAGCGCCACCGCCATGACCTGCACCACCACCAAGTCCTCCGCCACCACCATGCCCTGCGCCGCCACCGGCACCAGATCCACCGTATCCTCCTGCGCCACCACCAGCACCGGATCCTCCATATCCTCCAGCACCACCTCCGGCACCGGATCCACCATACCCTCCAGCACCACCTCCAGCACCGGATCCACCATATCCTCCAGCACCACCTCCGGCACCGGATCCTCCATAACCACCGGGTCCGGAACCTCCGCAACCAGCGGAGCCACAACCACCGGCTCCGCCTCCGTGGCCTCCTCCAAGGCCGCCAGCTCCTCCATGACCACCTCCAAGACCGTTACCACCTCCGGCACCACCTCCATGGCCTCCGGCACCACCTCCATGGCCTCCGGCGCCACCGGCTCCGCCTCCAAGGCCACCGCCACCTCCAAGACCACCACCGCCTCCTAGGCCACCACCGTTGCCATGGCCGTTACCGGCACCGCCTCCGAGACCACCTCCGAGACCACCTCCGAGACCACCTCCTTTTCCACCGCCAAAACCACCGCCGCTACCATATCCTCCTCCACCGCCACCGCCACCGCCACCGCCACCGCCTCCTCCACCGCCGCTACCATATCCTCCCCCAAAGCCTCCTCCGAATCCGCCACCTAATCCGCTACCTAGTCCACCAAGGCCTGACCACGGAGATCGTTTCGGTCTTGTCTCAGCATCTGCAGGAAAATTATCTAATTAACCTTCTTTCCTCGAGCAATCATCTGTCCGCGAGCTGTAAAAATGTGAATCCAGTTGGATTGTGGACAGAAGCTTCTTGAACGTTCCCGGAATTCCCAAGATAGAAATCCTACTTGGAAATTCAAGAATTGTTTGGAACATTAGCTAACTATGAAGATGAACAGCTTAATCGAGAACGATGGCCGATCGTCGGTTTTTTTCTGCATGATGGATATTCTATCTATCTTCATATTGTAGAAAATATATGATACGGTGTGAATCTGTATCGTGTTTAAATAGTCGTCACAGTCGGTATAATGCACCGACGTCGTCCCCGGATTGTTAATGAATCCTATTGACCGTGCAAAGCTTCTTCCATCCGTGATTCAATAATTTGTAGATTTAAAAGTAGTCACAGGTTGTGACAGCACAACACAGGAGCATCAGACCAGCATCGGCGTGTACACGTTATTTGCATGTGTTTTGACAGAACTCCGTCCACTTAGCAACAACGGCACAGCTTAGACACTTTATTTTTCCTATTTCCTCTTGGTAGTCGAGAGTACGTCGATGCTGGTCAGATGTTCAGTCATAGTGCTTACTGTTAGATGGATGACAGCCTCGATCCGTGGTAAAACGAAGTTACGAACAGTGAAGACATAAAAATAAAATGACAAAAATACCTTTCGCATGGACGCAGACGAGGGCCACCGCGGCGATCAGCCCGATTTTCTGGTACCGCCACATAGTCGTCGAGAGATCGATTCTTCTATTCCGCTGTTACGCGAATCGCTCATCTTTATATCGTCCCTCCCACTCTGATTAGACCGCGGATCTTCCTGAAACCGTCGCGACGCTTCCTCGAACGCAGATCTAAGCGCGAAACGCGGCAACGGGGGCAAAAAAACGTCCGTTGGCCAAGGCTAAGGTAAACCGACGATGATCGCACCCGCAAAACCGATATCCTGTCTTCTTCGAATAACCCAACTCTTCCGCGAACCGATCGCCTCCAGCGATGTCGACACGTCGTTGAACTTCCCTATCAATCAAACGTCTCTCACCTTTTTTCGATGCTCAAGTCATACTCGAAATACATTCCTCGTTTCTTTGCAACGTCCGCAAACCTTCGCAAACCTTCCCGCCTTCGCGATTCGTATGCCGGATGGTGAGAGTCGTTTTGAATCGCGTTATTGTTTTCAGAGCGTACCGATTACGAACGACGTTGTATTTAATCGGTTAGACCTCTACCATCTCGGATGTTTATAAAGTCGCCATTTTGACGGAGCTCGTACAAATCGTTCGAAATCGCAGAGCATAACGACGCACGCGGATTCGCGAAATCATTCTTAATCGGTTAGACCTCCGCCATCTTGGATGTTTATACAGTCACCATTTTGACGGTGGCTGGTACAAATCGTTTTAAATCTCAGAGCATAACGACGCACACGGACTCGCGAAATTATTCTTAATCGGTTACACCTCTGTCATCTTGGATGTTTATACAGCCGCCATATTGACGGAGCTCGTACAAATCGTTTTAAGTCGAGAGCCACGACGCACGCGAAATTGTTTTCAAACAGTTAGACCTACCGCCTCGCATATTTCCGCAATCGCTAGAAAGCAGAGTGCATCAAAACACATAGATTAGACATCTCGCACGAGGTGCAGCTCATTAAGAACAAGCATAAATATCCTAGTACTATCCTCCACAACTTATTTCTCGCACCGACGATTTTGCCGTAAGCTACCTTGAAAACCACTCAGGAGCTTTCAGGAAACAATTTGCGAGACGTCGTTGCAATTGATACGTCGCGAGCATCATTTTTCATGGATATTATTTTCGACCCTCTTCGATCCTGAAGAGCAAAAATTATGATATGAACAGTCAGAAGATCGTTAAGCTACCTTGAAAAGCACCAAGAGCTTTCAGAAAACAAGTTGCGAGACGACGTTGTAATCGATACGTCGCGAGCATCATTTTTCATGGATATTAGTATCTGTGAACCTCCCTAATAGAATTATTTTTCCATTAGCACGGTCGTATTCCGCAATTATTGGTGCCTGTCTCGTGGACCCGTAGTCCTTGAAGTGAATTCAACTCGACGACTTTCCCGCTGCGACCTTGCGTTTTTCCACGATCCCGTAATTTGTTCAAAGAATCGAAGACGCTCCGCGATGTTATCACGACGCGCTATCATGAGACGGGGGTTCCCTCTGGTCGAGGATGAATTCGACAGATAACAATTGGTAAAAACCAGTGGTCCGGCGACTGCGTCATTGGAAAACGCGTTTGGTTTGTTTCAGCAGAAACGCTTTTGAGGATCGATAAGAGGACGGGAATTGCGTACCACGCGCTCTGCTGTGTCCGCGATTGGAAAGCGATCGGAGGAGGCTATCGAGAAAAATTGACGATAACCCCGTATTCGTCTGCTTCGACATTGACCTGGATCGTCGAACAACATTCGAATTTGTAGTACGCTGGAAACGATAGATCGCGGATTATACAATCGGCTAAAGATCGCAGGGTCACACAATGTTCGAAAGATTGCTGGAAAGTCCAATTTTCGAAGTATGAAAATTAAAACAATTTTTGTCGTGAAACGTTAGTAATATAATGTAGTTGGTAATACTGCCCACAATTTTTACAAAATATATGAGTTTATTAGTGAAATTGTAAATCGAATATAAAACTCGATACATTTCCTGAAACACGTGATGCTTGCTGAATGTTTATTCGGTTAATTTGACTTTTACGAGTTATGTTTGCTATTATGAGGCCTATCGAACCCCATAAATCGACCCGAGTTTTACTAAAAGTACCTCTCTGGTTTTTTACACACTACTTCTAAATTAGATTAGGAAAATGGATTAGTTCAGAGGTTATTCATTTTGTGCCGACTCCCATAAGAATTGAACGCTGTGCGTCGCGAGAGAGTTTCTATTTTTCCGTGCGCGATTCTATCGTTTCTTCCATCGCGTACAATAACACAATTAGTTTCGTCCGATTCGCTCACGCCGCAAGGATAAAGCCTCTCGCGATTGAATACCAGTCTGACCGGATTCGCATATCGTAATTAATACGACGGGAATTATTACATCGGCGCCGATCGATCGCCGCGATATCGGGGAAACGGTTTTGCCGGACATATCGCTCGCGATCTCTTTACTAGTGGGTATTTCCAGCTGCGTTTTCACGCCACGACGATAAACGCTCGGCGAAAATAAACAAGTTTCGCGACGCGAACGGTAAAACGGTGAAAAAAAAAACCATCCATCGATTCAGCCCACGTGTAAATTGCGTGTACACACACCGGCCGCCGCCGACGCTCATTAAGCTCGTTAGCAGAAACTCATCGGACCTGAAAAACTCCCTACGCGGAGATCGGAACCGCGATCTGTTCTCACGAGAGCGAGGCAAAGATTCGCCGCAAAGAATGAGCGATTCTCAAGGTTCCATTGAATTTTTTCGTTTGTGCCGTCTTGCGCGTTCTGTAATACGTTACAGGGGACAAAAAATTCGCGATGAGTCATTGAAGCAACTCCTACGCTTTTCCAAATGGAAACGAGATTGTTTAAACTTTGATCTTGTTCTGTTCTTTGATCGCGGGTGACGGTCAAACGTTTTTCTCGGGAGAATGTATATACTTGGGACCAATGAAACTGTTTCAGAAAGCATCTCTGCATAAACTTATTGTTAGCTTAAAAATTAAGATCTCTATATTTTTTTAACTAGGAATCCAACCGGGAATTTCGATGGGAGTGTTCATCCAAGGTCACTCGAGAGCAAGGACACATTAAAAAGCGGAAAATGAAATTGTTTCGCATGTTCTTTGCACAACACGATCAGCTGTGAGCGTCAATGTGTACGTTTATTGCGGAATATCGATACATAATGTTACATAACGGCATATATTTCGAGTTCACGTTATGAAACTCGCTTCCATTGGCAAAAGCGGTACTATTCTGTCTTTTCTTTCATTGTTTGTGAATGTCAGCTGTGTTTTTTGTTATCTTTGTTAAATAAACGTACGAGCGCTGAACGATTGCGGTCCGACATTCTGATCTTGTCAATACGATTCTTCTTAGTCGAGTATAAAACTAATTCTTTCTTCTCTTATCTCTTCATATATATATATATAGAATATGTGTATATATATATATTAATTAATTAAATCCTATGTTATAACAAAACAATCGGAGCAATTGAAAAACAGATAACCATTAACCTGTTAACCGGAGAGGACGAGTCGAGCGTTCGCCTCCCATGATCACTTCCGGTAACAAAATTCGTTTTCTCACTCGGTCACCGTTAACTTTGTAATATCTATGTCAGTCTACGTTGTTCCGCGAGTCGAATGAAACACGACGTCGATTCACCGAATAGTCACCCGTTTAACAGGTTGCATGATCGATATTGGTTCATTCTCTCGGTTTCGTGCGACGCGCTCGTTCAAGATAATTCAAGGTGAACCTGTGGAACAGCTCTACCTACCCTCCAATGATTTTTGGATATGTTGTAAAAATCGATATTTTGAACATCTTTTCCCTTTGCACATTAGCGGCGGTCTATGAAGCTGTTTCGCAGGTACGTCTAATTCTAATCTCAACAAAAACGATCACCGGAAGAACACTTTCGTTCGATTAACGGGGGGAAACAACAACTCCGCGAATGCGCGTCTTCAACAACCGATCGATAATCTAATAACGAGGGGAACTAACGCTAACCGAAATTATTGTCTTTTTCCAAAGACATGGGTCATCAAACGAATCTAATTGGAAAATTGGTCCAAGGTTTCGCGCGCGTCGCAACGACAGCAGCCTCGTCGAGGCGTCGTATCGCAACGAAGGACGACGTACATTACACTGACCAACAACAATTTCCTGCGCAGTGCATTAAAATCTCTAAACAAACAAAAATCCATACTTGTCGGACAGTGTTTATGGCTGTGGTCGCCGCGAGCGCGCTTATCGCGCGCGTCCATCGAATGCACAGAGACTCGAAAAGAAAACGAGCGATACGCTTAGGTCTAAAGAAATCTATTTACACGCCGACTATCACCGTTATCGCGTGTCAGCGGTGTCACGGTACAAGGAAACGCGATTCGATTTGTCTCTATCGACGCTAAAACTACTGGATCCTCCGATCCGATCTGTTCCATGATTTCTTCCTTGAACGTCGCCGACATTGTAAAGATGCCTCTGGCGAGAATTCGCCGAATACGATAAAAAACTTGGGTCCGAATAAATGCAGTCTCGTTGGTTTCACAAGGCAAGCCAGTCGCTTCTAGCGCTGGGTAGTTCTAGCGTCAGCGTCGGAATTCAATGGGGAAATATAAATGCTTCCTCCTACAGTCTTCGTCTTCCGTACACACGACTTCGTTTGATTGTCGATTATATTTTTTGATCTTGATCTATCTCTGCTCAGTCCACAAGTAAGGCCGCACAGTTTTCGTGTCCTGATTTACTCTCCGAAGACGTTGAAATTTCTCTTATCTAATATACTGTCTATTATAACCGAATACGTCGATAATATCCTTCCTCCTTGTTGAAGCTAACGGACTTATTACTGCGCCGCGCTCCGAATCACCTCCATCCACCTGGAAAACGTAAAGTGTCCTCAACATGTTCTTTTATGTACTTTTCTTTATTTCTTTCAACCTATTCATTTTACCCTGAAGAACTTGACCCTCACCTGCCGAAGGTATAATCGCTCTCAGCGCGGAAGAAGTAGACGTGGTTCTTGAACTGCAGCTTGAACACAAAGTCCTTGTTGATGCAGTCCTTCTCGGAGGGCGTGGTCACGGTGTAGCCTAACAGCGGCAGGCTGGCCAACGGGAAGTCGTCCTGGTGGGACTTGTAGAAGAACAGGCAGAAGTCCGTGAACACGACCCAGAGCTTTTGCCAACCGTTACTGTTTTTGAATTTCCGCAACAGAAATCCGCTGAGTTGGTTCTGAAACGAGGACACGATACCGTATCTTCCAGGTTCCTTTTCGAAGGTTCAATGGACAGGTGGACTCACTTGGAACGCTCGCAACCGATCGCTGTAGCTGATGCTGGTGTTCCGGTGCCAACAGACGTGCACGGTCATGTTGTTCCTCTGGGACTCCTTCACGGTCCCGCAGCTACCTCTGTTGCCCTCGGAGCCGATGCCGTCCCCCATTTCATCCGCGGAGCCTAAAACTTCGTTGAATCGTCCTTGGATTAATATTTTATCGTTAGACTGAGGATCTTTACGCAAAATAAAAATTGTCAACATCAGCAGACTGATGGGTTAGTCCCAAATATTAAGTTAGAGCCGTATAGAAAGCGAGAGGAGCAAGCAACGCCCACTCTGGACAAGCTCCGCCCACCGTACGCATAGAGAACAAGGTATCCACTTACTGGAGGACTGCAAGTTCAAGTAGGGCAATTTGGGATCCGCGTCGGCCTGCACGATCGCCATGTTCAGGTCCTCTAACCATCGCTTCTTCTCCTCCTCGTTAATGGCCGAGACTGTCAGCGGTCTACAAACAGTTAAACCATAGTGAGACAGCTCATAGCCAATTGCAGCCAGTCAGCTGAAGACGTTCCACGCATTCCGACGAACCAAACACGAGGCCAATTGACCTTTTAATAGCGATACACGGCTCCTTTTGACGTCTCGTTATGGTCAATGATTCTATTAACTCTTTGCGGTCGAAGTCCGTGTTATACAACGCTAAGTTTAGTGTCGGGTGTTAATGGAACATTAGAAGAATGTAGAATATGATACTTCGGTTAACTGAAATGTACAGGATGGAATATGTAAAAACGTCTGAATATCTCGCTTGCACTGAAACTTGTTGAAACTTGCTTACTCAGGTTGTTTTAATCAATTAATGGCGCACTCACTGATTCCCTGGAGCTTCGATCACGAACGCAAAGTCCGCGCCGGTCTTCTTGTCGCTCTCGCGGATCTTCATGCCCTTTAACGGCAGCTGGCCATGCACTCGGAAACATTGAGCTCGTTGTTGAGTGCGGAATGCGTACAGTAACACGTCCGAAAACTGGAAAACAATCAGAGGGTTGTTTAAAGACGCTCGCCTTTCTTAAATTCAGTCTATTGCTGTTCGATCAAAGTGTATTACCAGGAAGAACATTCTCTGTTGGAAGCCTTTGCGACTGTACTTCTGCAGGCAGCCTTGTCTGATGAACCTGCGACCCTCCTGGACCAGATTGTCGAACCCGCCGATGTCCCGCTGCATCTCGTGTAACTGAACCATGTTTTCCTACAGAGATACAAGATAATTAGCACAATGGCGCGCGAGAAAGTGAAAAGACGGTGGGATCTTGATAGGTTACAGCCTGATTGATGATGCTGAGACCCTCCAACAACGTCTCGCCCAGTCTATCCCTGGCTGCCAAGCAGTCCTCGAAGTCCGTGTGATCCTTCGGGTAATGGTCCAGTAGTCCTGAAAGATCGGGAAATTTTGATTATCAGAATGTTTCCGTTCTACTATATGATTAAACAGTGAAGCAAATAAAATGAATTTAGCTATGTTTAAGTAAACTGCGAGATTGCGAACGTCATAAATCAATCAGTTGTTCCGGAGTCGCGAAGCTGTTCGAAGGAGATCCTATGATAGAGCATTACCATCTATAATACAGTTGTAATGCAACAACCGTTGCAACGGCTTCAAGAGGAACGAAGTCAGCGGCAGATAGCAGTGCTTCTGCTCCTCGAAGTCGCGGCAGAGTTGATCGAAGCGACGGGAGGTTCTCGTGCAGTATTCCATCTTCTCTAGGACCTGTATCAGGTTCTCCAGGTATTGATCGTAAAGAGGCAGCACGTTCAGCATAGTGTTGTAAAGGAAATCGCCGATGTTGTGACGCGCGTTGCTCTCCCATCGTGCCAGCCTAGCCTCCATCTCTTGAAGACAGGGACCGTGAACGTCCGCTAACAGCTCGATCAGCGAAACCACCGACTCACCCTCCAACTCCGCCTCCCGGGACACCTCCTCGCGGAACCACTGCCAACAAAACGACATTCGAATCAATGCTGAGCCCATTACAAATTCTCCGTCACTGGTGAACGCTCCGGTGCACATTCCATCCGATATTACACAGTCTCCAATAGAAAACCTCGACGCAAGAACCCTCTTCATCCCTTACTCAAATCGAAAACCCTGGCAACCGATCCGGTTTTTTAATTCAGGCAAATTCTATTAGGTTGTTGCGCATGAAATGTTCGATTTTTAACGGGAACATTAAACATGTTAAATTAGTACGCTTAACTCACCACATTTATCACGTCGAGGTCCTTCTTGTAGGTTCGCTCGGTCATCAGCAACTCCTTGGCTATGTAATACGCCTTGTCCGTGGGCCATCTCTGTACAAATACAATTAACATACTGTAGACATTTGAAACGAGTGTTTTTGTAAAAATTTGCCAAATAAAAAATCTAAATAGAATGCTAACCTTGGTCTTTCTGATCTCGGTGTCCTCGACCTCACCGTTCCTGATGACCTGTTTCACTGGGCTGAGGTCCGGCGTGTCGACCGAGCTCGTTTTTTCGCTGGCGAACACCGAATTGTTGTTCTCCGGTTTCTTCGGGGTCCCCGGCTTATTATCTGTAAACGAACGAGAGTCAGAGAGGGAATTCCTATGGACGCAGCCCTGAACCACAAACAGCGAAAAGACCACGGCTCGAGAAAAACGAGTACGGTACGAGTAAACGTAAAGAAGAGTGAACAGAGAGAGAGAGAGAAAGAGAGAAAGAGAGAGTGAGAGTGGGTGAGACCGTGACAGAGAGAAACGAGAACGCTCTCTCGAGAAGATGAGGAGGCAGAGAAAGTGAGAGGATGTCGCATGCAGAACGGTGCACCGAACTGGCTATCCGGCGACGTCTTTCGGACGTTCGTTCCCGCGACGTCGGGGAACGAGAACAACCCCCCTTGGGAATGATGATCACACTGTGCAACGCGCGTTCTTGGGCCCCTAACTCTCTGAATTTACTTTCGTTACTCGCGTGCAGCGACAAACTTGACTCTCAAGCGGCCCGCAAGCTTTTCAAGATAACCGCGCTTCGGGAACGCTACGGTTTGTTGTACAGTGTTATCTCTCGCTGATGGAATAAACGATAAATCGGTTTTTTTTTCGCTACTCAGGGATGCACGTGCAAGTGGTAAATTGTTTCTCGGTCGAATGCACACACATCTACCGCGTGTTCTCAACGAAATCGGAATAACGCTCCCGCAACTTGGGAGAAACACGTGCTCTGTTGGATAGAATTGTTAGACTGCGGATGAACAATTTTTAATGGTACAAATTTGTTTAGATCGATCAAAATGAAGAATTAATATTCTTCCCGATTAATATGAAGAAAAGAGTTTACTTTTAAAATAGATAGAAATTCGGGACCAACAAAATGATGACTTGAAGACCCAGGTGGTTCGATGTGAACGTCCGCAGTCTGTGACATAATCGTGGAGAACATAATTCGCGGACATGCTGTGCCGCGAGACGGACGAGTGCCTCCTACGACGTGCAGCTAACGCATGCTAATTAAAAGTCGTGTGCAAACGTGTGAACATTCCGCTTTTCGAATGCATAACTTTCGGTAGAAATATTTGATCGTGCAGAGTGTGTCAAAGTCACGGTGCAAGTCAAAGAGAGACGTTCTCTTTAAAAAGTGAATCGAAAACGTAGTACAACCGTTATCTGCTGGCGTACGGTGCAACGGAACTCGCGAGCGTGTCTGCAGCTGCGAATCGATGAGACTTTGGCAGAATGCCGAGACAAGAGAGTAACCTCATCCCACCTAAATTACGGGCTAAAATTTTGGCACGCTCTGTCGATTCATAAATATTAAAATCAAATAGTTCCTCCACGTTTCCGACCGATTTTTTCGAGTGAAATTAATCTGTCTCGACTTGCACCAAGATTTACGACGCACTCTGCGAATCGAGGAAGCCATTCTCAGTGGTTGCATTCACTGGCAATCAACAACATAGTCGTCTACACGGTGAAATCTGGTGCTACCGAGCACGAGCAGCAACAGAACGTGTCGACTCGCAAAACGAATAGCAGAAAAAAATAATAACAACAAACAAAGAACGTTAACAACAGTAAGAGAGCAAGAATAGAAGCGATAATAATAAATATAGTAACGAACGCATCACTGACAGTAAAGATTAGGCACTGTTGGGGATTACTCACACATGGTTATTTGTCATCCGGCCGACCAACGAATCCGGGAGTGCGATAAAAAGATACGGTAATAAAGATCGGGAAGAGGAGGATTCGCGGGGACCGGAAGAACGCGTGTCGAACGCTAAACGAAACTGAATATCGAGAGAAACGAGGTAAAAGGGATGAAAAGAGACACAGAGAAAGGCGGAGAGAGAAAGAGAGAGATAGAAAGGCAGAAGGTTGGTAGCGGAAGACGATATCGTGGGGTGGACGCCGAGTCACTCGACAATTAGTAATTTTGCAATTTCTGCGTAATTTCGTTCAAACGCTGCAACCCTCGAAGATATTAATCTCGTGACTGCGGATTTTATGCATTTGATTGATGCGTCTAATTAATTATTGATGTCTAATGTGTGAGGTAAAGTGAACTATTCAGAATTGTCTTCTTACGATCGTTGATCCTTGTAGGAGACGTTCGGCTCAAAACCGAGTTGCGAATTTTTCTCCAGGCAAAATCGAGTTTCATAAAAGAAAGGACATCCCCAAAAAATTTGAACAAAACTGCTTCATTTCGAAGCTCGTGGCGTCCCTTTTTAACAACGTATGGGTCGGAGCAGACCCGACGTCCGCCGGGCGCACCGCAGTTCTCGAGGGTGAACAGATACACGCATCGAGAACGTAAACGTTCCCTCGATCCTTTCTTGGGAGGAGAGAAGCGTGAAACGAACGTCGAAATGGAGAAACGAAATCTCGTCGGAGAACGAAAAAAAGAAGAAACAAAAACAAAAATAGAAAGAAAACGAAAACGATACGAGAAACTTGTGGAGTCACACACAGAAGATCTCCGAGGCCACACACACTTGTCTCGCTTTGTATATAATTTATTATTATCATAATTGATGTATCAATAAATCGATAATGTACAATAGATTCCCTACGCTTGAAAAGTTGTCTTTTCCCATCCCTCGAAACGCCGTGATTTTTCCCCGTTATAGAATTTTCTTTTCTCCAACTAACCACCCCCACCCTCACCCGAGAATCTTGTTCATCCTCCCCCCCCCCCCCCCCCTCCCCTCCCGCCCGCAAACACAAACCATTGTCTTTTTGAAAGACGTCCCCCCCACCACCGGTGTGTTCATCGAACACATCGTGGACAACAAATTGTTCGTGTCGAGACAACAATCGTTGTCCACGCGTATTGTAAAAATGTCTTATTTTCCTCTTTATATTTTTATATTGTTTTCTTACGAATAGTCCAATAACAGGGGGTGGGGAGGAGGGGGGGAATCACCGCCGCGCGTATATATACGGACCGTGTATATATATATATATATATGTATAGATTCATATGTATATATGTATACGTATGTATAGTTTGAACATATATATAGAGTTAACGAGTACGGTATGTCGACGAGCGACCGAGAGGATAAAAGAGAGTAATAACATCGGAGAACGGTCCGATCGAGCGTGTGTTCCTCCTCGTCCTCCTTCTCTCTCGAGGGAAGAATGGCGGAACTTTCAAAAGTGCCGGCCGATTTTGATAATCGTCCTGCTCCTTCGACGCGGCGAACTCTTCATAGCTTTTCAGTTCTTTTCACCGGGAAAATGCGCAGGAGCCTGGGGGAAACGTGGAAGCGCGATCGTCGGCGGATCTTTATGCGAAGAACAATTCTTGGTCGGAGAAAGTTCGAATTTTAGGAAATAATATGATCATCTACAAGTGATAGGATCTACGTCATAATCGATGTTCAATGACAAAATGAATTTTTCGTGTAATGCGATTGCTGAAAGTTTCGAGGACGACGCTGGATTGTCGATTTTTGTGCGATCGATGCTATACTACGATGTTAGAGCTGTTATAATCTTTCATAACTATCTTCAAATCAGACTGCGGATTTCTATGCAAAATAAAAATTCCGCGAATTGCAAGACTCACGAGTCAAATAGGAAGTTGTTGTTCTCTTTAACAGTTTTATTAATTATTCTCGAATTCTTTCAATCACTCTGTCGTTTGATGTGACACCCACCAATTTTAATCGCGAATGCATGAAATCCGCAGCCTAGTTATCACTCTGGTAAAATCGAACATTACATTGTCGACGTGACTAAAAGAATGACTTTGATTGTACAGGATTCTGCAGAGTGCAGTCAACGCGTTAAGAAAATGGGGTAGAAAAAGTATGAATAATTTATGGACCACGGAGGTTTGTGCGAGTTTGTGCTAGTATCGGTACAATCTGTAAAATCTACAGACCGAAGGCGGAGAGTAAAAAGTCTCTAGAAACGAAAAGATTCGAGTGCATCTCTAGTCTCTAGTCTCGAAAGAAATTTATTGGTCACTTTTGGAAGTTTCTGCGATTTTCTGTTACATACGCATAAAGGATCCACCGATCCAGCGATCTGCGAGAAGAAACGCGTGTACAGGAACCCCGTTTCCAGACCGTCCTCGGAATCCGTCGAACGACGCTCGTAAAAAGTTTATAAAAGGCTCTCGAGTGAGTGTGCATCTAGTCGGTCGAGTTGTTCGGACGAGAAACTGAGAGGGACGCGTACCACGTCAAAAGAATTTCCCTGTATCGTGTATTTGGCACTGATTTCCATGCTGGAGGATCGATGGCGTCACCGCTCGATCATCGAAACGCTGGCGTCGAAATGAATTCGTTAAAATGGCGTCGAAACGGTCCAACCAAGCAGTCGTTGTAAAATTCTATCAAAATCTGTGTTCGTTTTACGCTCGCTATTCGTCCTTTGCACGCGAACGACGTCTCCGAGATGCGTCGCTAAAAATGATCATGCTAGATTCTGTATAGTAAACTCGTTGCATTCGATGAATTACTAAAACTTCATCTCGCTCTTCTCGTTCATAAAATGTTAATGTAAAGAGTTGAACGAATTTCTTCAATTTTTTTTTCTTTTTGGTACCATGGACTTTGTTATGTAAAGGCTAAAATAATCCTTGTGCAAATTCTTTGTTTCTATCTCGGGAATGTTTCTACCATTTTGACCAGTGCCAGTGAATCAACGCTACGCGAGTTAGGAGTCTCGGGCACGATACAGGGCAAGTTTTCAGTTCTGTTTTCGCAAACGTTTGGCACTTCCGGTCGCGAAACGGGGTCCTGCGGGGGATCGAGAGATCTCTGGGACGAGCTGAAGGAGGAACAGAGATCGATTCGGCCGCGAACACCTGGAACAAGGCCACATTAGAGAGCGAGGTATGAAAAAGGGTGGAAAGGTCGAAACGTAGATAATAGATTCGGAGAGAGAGAGAGTGAAAGAGAATGAGAGAAAGACAAAGAGAAAGAAAGAGAGAGGGACATGTACAATGTTACACAGTGATAATACGCATACATGTTGGAAAGTATGACTGGCCACAATGGTTGGTCGTGTGAATGTGAGAATCAGTCGAGGTGCTCGGTCGTGGCTCTGTCACGGAACAGAATCGGGGAAGTCCTTCCGCGGGACGACTTCCGGTTTACGGGGTCACGTGTGTCGGGAGGCGAGTGACAGGCGACAAACAGACGATCGTCGGTGGTTTAGTTTGATCGTGAGAAAAAAAGGGAAGTTCGCTACGTAATGGTTCACAGACAAAGTTCGGCAGTAATCGAGACTCCAGAGAAACAAATTCGAGAGAAAAACTCGACTCGAGACCGTCGAATGAAATCACTGTGTACACGCTCTGATCTAGTTCCACCTTCGCGGGCTACGACCGACTGGAGACTTCGTTCCAGCTGGAAAATCGCCTTGGGAACAAAATCGCACGCGAACACGATTCTTTGATTCGAAGGACCTTCGTTTCGGTCGAATAGGAAAGCGTCTTTCGTGGGAATCGTCTTCGCATTCGAATCGATTCTGCACACTTTCGAGTGGATCAAATGGTCTAACACATTGAACGTCAGAGATACAAGCCTGAGGTAGGAACACTATCGTCTTACAAAACAAGTCATTTCATTTTTATAGCGTGAGCCATATACAGGATATTTGACAATATTATGTTTCCTTGAAAGGGATGATGATTGCCTGAATCACCCCTATCAAAGTGGTATAACATTCTTGAAACACTCTGTACATGTATTATTATTTCACGTGGCACGATGGTAGTGTGTTCCTGCCTTAACTAATCTCTTGACCAAACTTGAGTTGAATATAACAAGACTGTGGATCCGTATGCTAAATAAAAATTGTGTTAAATAAAAGGGTATTGCCCCTTGTAATATTTTCAACAAGTCAAAAAATAAGATACCCAAAATAATTCTGTCTCTACAGGTTTGTATTCGATCATTTTTCCGATAAATGCATCAAATCCGCAGTCTAGATACAACTCGCGTGTTCAGTGCGTTAACTCGATCTTCGAAGGAGACGCGAGAGGAGAAAATAGTTGTCTGAAAAATTTGGACTTGGCAGGAAGAACGTGCCGAACTCTGGTAACTTCCGGCGCCTCGTTTGCGTGTGTTTTGTGCGTGCTTGCGTGGGTGCACGATGCGGGGAGAAGTCGAGTACCACACTGCAGCCAGAGATGTGAGTCTGTAGAATCGGCGTCGTGCGTCCCGTTCCGATCGATTATGAATTATGCACACGCGATCGTCGGGGATTCATCGGGCGATTGTTGGTTTGACTAGAAACGAAACGAAAGTGTTTCTACTTCGTGTACGACTTCGCCGTGAGTTCACATCTCCGCGCGCAAAAACAGGGAACAGACAGGATCGAACACGGAAAACTACACACCTAGATGGGGGAAAACTATCATAGTTCCTCGGGCAAATGACATCCGCGGATGTCGAATCTACGCTCTGCCTCTTAACGCGTTCACTACCACCCTCGCAGATATGTGACACAGTCAAATGAACTTTATACGCATTGCTGTTTAAAATCATCCTTAGACTGCGGAACTTTATGCAAAATAAAATTTGTATACATTAACCGCAAGCTACAGAAGCTAAGTATTAATTAACTGATCTCATTAATAATTTCAATATGTCGAAAATAGTACATTGACGTTACTTTTTACTATTTTAAATTGCACCTACTTGTAGATAATTGATACTTTGTAAATTATGTAAAAAGTAGATATTATTTTATCTTGATAATGTTCTATGAATATGCGTTCTTTGTCCGAAGAGCGTGAAATGCCTGAGATTTTCGTGAGACAGAGCGTAGAATTATTTGATCGAGAGGATGATCGAGCTCGCGTCGGAAATGTGCCGAGAGTCGGAAAGGGCCGCTGATGATCCACACCGATCGCTACCGTGATCTATAATATATCTTCTAAAGGTGCGGGGTGCAGGCACAAGTGGCAATGGTCGCAGAGATCCGCCCGAGAAACGCGAAATTCAAAGGCAACAACAACCAACAAATTATCGATCCGTCATCGGGAATAATCACTGGACTGTGATTCTCTCTTCGAGTACAGATCTCCATGGACCGGATCGTAATCAATGATTACAGGAAACGACTTGAATCTTCAGATTTTTAAAAGCTTTCTGAAAACTTTCAAAACTATCTCGACTTTAAAAACATTGGTGGAGTAAAGTTTCTCTAAAATTCGGAGCACGGTAAAACGTCTTAAAAGATCCAGTCCGATTTCCACGAGACGATCCATAGAAATCCGCAGGACAAATTCTGAAAAATTACATTTCCCAAAATGTAAAGCGACAGAGAAAACCGACTTTTAGATTTTTCGACGCCTCGAAATCGATTGGAATCGTTGGTTATCGAAACGCAGAATTATTGGGTCGCGTTTATGATATAAAAAGTTATTTCATAGATCCTTCAACATGAATAACAACGTCGATCGTGAACCAACAACCCACTCCCAACAATACAATCTAATAATCCCAGTCAGGAATTTTTTGTAACAAAAAATATAAAAATAAAATAGCATACCCGAAAGAAACGAAGACGATGGATCAATTTCCGGGCGGTTCTCGGCGACAGAGGGTGCAAATAGTGGTCGCGCAACTAGGGGTGCCTAACGAGATCGGAGAAGAGAGAAATAGAAAGAAAAAGAGACAGAGAAACAGAGAGGGGCTGCGGGAGAGGCAAGGGGGCTGTGAAGATCGATCGAGCCTCCAAAGAAGCGTCGATCGATCGTGCGAGCCGAAATATCTCTCGGAAAAGTTCCGATTCGATCCCGAGACGGCTCGGAGTAGATCATGATCTTTGTCAAGGTGTCACGGAGAGAGGATTCTCCGTCGATCGCGACGGAATCGTCAGAACCAAAATTCGCATCTTCACCTCCGAATATGAAAGATGAAACATGGAGAAGATGGCTCGAACGACACCGTGACGCGTTTAAAATGCCACGTGGCGCACTCCCGGTTTTCTGCCACGTGCGCAGACGTTGTTTCGCGTGCGACACATTATTTTCTCTAAATTAATGTAAAATACTTTTACTGCTCCGTAAACGTAGTGTCAACCAAACGCGTTGTCACGACAGTGGAACGCATAGAAAATGCATCGAAAGAAGTACGTCCGGAAAATTGTGTGTTTGGTCGTTCCAGGGTCGGGAGAGCCAGGTTTTCAGTCTCAGGTCAGGTTCGACGTTCCGGATCGTTAGAAAACGGGCGCACGACACGATGATAATTACGGAGCGACGCATTTGTAATAATATAGTTTGTGTGTCTCGGGTAACTCGGCGAGCAGCGTGGTACTTGTTTGATCTCTGTTCGGGCCCGCAACAGTGTGTGTCTTTTTCTCTCTCAACGTGGGTACGCCGGTATGAACCGGTTGGTGAGGGTGCGTGGCGTTGCGTGAACCATTACGTTACGAATCTGCGCCACGCGCATTGGCACGTGCCATGCCGGCGAGTTCACGTAGCCGTTCGCATAGCTCCAACGATTGTTCGATTCACCACCTGTCGATAAAGCACACAGTATAGAGAACAGGTTGTTGGACCAGCAGACTATGGCTTTTATTCCCGGGAAAGGACCACCGAGGAACATTGACGACCGCACCCAGAAACTATATACTAACCACTCCATAATCGGCGTTTGGTCGTTATCAGACCGCGGACCTTCGTGATAAAAAAAAAATTGTTCGAATCTATTGCGACGACCCAAAATTTCATTCCTCCTTTTGTAATTTGAACTTCAAACTTGCTGTACCATTATCCAAACTATTTTTACAGTACTAATTTTGATTGTATCTAATACATGATTGTATCTGAACACTCCATATAAAATAAAAGAACTTATGTAGAATGAAAATGCTTGATTTTGGAGTTAAAGTAGCTTCGATTATTAATTAATCTAATTGTCGTTCCTAATTCTCTTAATCTGTCTACTACTTCAGCATCTTCCCATTTTGATCACAAATACATAATATCCGCAGTCTAATAATTATCAACGATTATGTAAATAATCGATCGTTGTTCAGTTACTAATTGTTTGAGTTGTTCGTTATTCGGTTCCGTAAGCGAATAAAAATGTTTGAAATGCCCGTAGGAATTGACTGGAGTGTTCGCCGATGAAATTATGGAGTCATTAGCGTGTTAGCTCTCTCGGTTATTTTTCTATTTCGTTTTTCTTACTTGGCGTTTTTCTTACAACGATTCGACTAGCGTAAATAGGCGAATGGGGTGGGGCGAGATGGAAGTGCCCGCCTCCACAGCCCCAGACCGCGCAGTAATCGAGCGCCTGCCGTATCGAAGAGACCCGGACCGAGATAGATAACTATTTCGATCGTCGATGTATCTCAGGTGTCCTCAGGTTTAAAATTCGTAACCTTTATTGGAAAACAGATGGTAAAAAGGAGTTGTGTCTTATCCCTCTTTCATTCTGTCATTCTCTCGCTATCATACACTCCCTCTTTCTCTCCTCCTCGCACACAATCCCTCTCGAAACACTCGCATGAACGTCGATCGATCCTCCGACTACCCGCGCGCTGGCGAATATTCGAAATGTTTAACAAAAGAGATCTTATCGGAGCACCGCAATGAATAAGAATACATAAGAATAAATACAGTGAACGTGTCCGTGATAGAGTAGAAGCGAAGAATCGATTAACGCGTTGAATACAACGGTGGTCATCGGTGACCGGTGCTGTAGAGTTACTTAAAAGAGCCACTGATCTTGCAACGCGTAGAAATATTCATGGAAAGTGTCCATTAAAAACATAACTGAATATGATAATTGTGTCGGCACGTGTGTGGACATTGGTCGTCGATCGTCATTAACGAGTGCTCTATATCGACGAGAGGGCAACGGAGTGAAACGACAACGTGGGACGATCGGCATAACCGTACCAGTTACCTGCCATATATTTTACCTGTCTAATACCTTGATCCCTATCGCAGGTAGGCATCACGACCTCATTGCATGCTAACTTCTTACGTCTAGGATTCTTAAATACACGCTATGGAGACGCGCCCACGCTACCATCCCGTAGGCGCGCGACGTTCTTTAATCGTAAACGAGTACAGTGTTCAGTCGTTTGCTAAAAAGGCCCGCGCGAGCTGCCGTTCATCGCGACGATTACAACAACGAACACTCGTCGGATCTTCCGGATTTCGAAGCGAGCCGAATTGACGATGGATTTCTACGCGGAAGGTGAACCGAAAACGTGGGAAAACACGTACACCCGATGTATATCGGAGTACTCTTATCAAAAGGATAGACTCGTGCGATTCTAGAAACCTGTATAAACGAACCGTTCGAGTGCTGGTTCCAGACGTCGAAATCTCGAAACCCGTACACGCTCGTTCATGTAGTCGCGGCGCGACGGTCACGAACGATTATGCGATCGGATTGCAGGTACAGCAGGTGGTAGGATAAACGACGACTCGCACGGGCCCCTTGACGAGAGGATAGAAACCGATCGACCGGCTCGAGGTTCTCGCGATTCTCGCGAAACCGTCTCGGTCGCGACGAGTCGAATCCCCGTCGCTTATTAGAACTTCCGAGCGAATTGACTGTCTGCTCGCTGCCCTGGTAGCGGCACGGGTTGCCCGTTGGAGCAATAGTCCGGGGCAAGTCGCATCGGAGAAAGAAATAGAGTGGCTCTTGTAAAGTAAGTGACCTCCTATCCTAGCTGTCGAGTTTGACAGAGCACAGTAACCCCAATCTGTGACCACGCCCATTCGAGAATGGTGTTTCAAGGCAAATATGTAGAGATGGAACGATATAAATGACCTTCTATCTCCTTCTCTAACTTTAGAGTGCCATGAATGAGCGTGGCTTGTTGCTCTCGATTTGAACAGAGTTGGGACAGTACCTCCTAAAGGAATCTGTAACCACGCCCATTCTGGAGTAGATAGAAGTGTCTTACAGTTTCTCCGAGTAGAGTGTCCTCGGTGGGCGTGGTTTCCGTTGCTCTTGGATCCGACGGAGCCAAGCAACGCCCGGCAGGGCAACCCGTGTGCCGCTGCCCGGAGCAGCGTTCTCTGATCAATGCATAGAGACCGAGACGAGTTTGTTCGGCCGATTGCCGGAGAACATCCAGCGCGACGATCGCGAGACTGCGGACGCGTTAAGTCGCAGACACGCACGCGTTCGACGACGTTCAATGATATATATATGTATACCCGGCAAACAAGAAGGGAAAGAAAAGTGACAATGGCGATGCCTATGGGGTGAAAGCAGTTCGTTGACGACGAGAAAGAAAATCGTTCGATGAGTTCTTGGATTCAATGGCGGAGAGAAAGAAAGAAACTGAGAGTATGGGTTCGTTCATGGCGATACTAGAATGATACGATGACACACAGACAGTCGGGGTAGAGAAAGAGAGAAACGGAGAGAGAGAGAGAGAGAGAGAGAGTGTGTGAGAGAGAGTAAGAGAGAACTAAGAAATAAAGAACAGAGAGAAAAACGGTGCTCGAAGAGAGACGCGTGCGTGTGTGATACAATATATCGATGGCAAAGGACAGGACTGACGATGCACAGATGCAAGAGACGAGAACAAGTCATGATCTTTTGCGAAAACCGATACGGGGACTCGAGTACGGAAATTGATCGAGGACACGACGATACTAATCCTCCCCCTTAGGCATGGGGTGGTCTCATGCTCTCGGAGCCGACCAGGCTTTGATAGTTCGCGACGTCAACAGACTGCGGACGTTGATCTGTAATATCGATCGATTTCTCAGCGTTCAACGAAAACTGAATTTGAGAAACGAGATAAACATCCGCACTCGTTGACTACGCGTAAGCCCCTGCGAGCCAATTTCGACGATCCAAGAACAAACTGCGAGTATTAACCACGCTCCCGAACAACTAGAATCGCAAGGTGGATGTAATCTGCGTGATGAGGCTCGCATGAGACCCAATCACCCAACACCACTACTTCCACCTCTTTTCTTTACGGCGCTTGTGCCCGCCCACTGGCTCGCGGAGCTACGAGAAGGGTTCTTCGTTAGATAGAAACCCCTCGGTGTGCTTCCTGTATGTTCTTAGCAGGAATAATAGTGGAAAGAAAGATCAGAACGAAGGAAAGAAGCGAGACTCGCGTAGAGATCGACGGTTCGGGGCGGGGTAATGTCGGGGCGGGGCTAGTTCGGGGCGGAGCGAGCTCCGGGCGTGGCTGACGGTAAGTGGGGCGAACTCGGGGCGGAGCAAAGCGGCTCCGAGAGCATCGTGTCCCCCCGTGAACCGTTGTCGACGAGAATTTGAAGAGCAGCAGCCGGCCGGTGAGGGATCGCGCACCGCAAACTCGGCCCTACGAAGAACGGAGTCGGTCGACGACCCAACGGGGATGCGCGTGCATGCATAGAGAACGAACCGAACACGGCAGAGCGAGACCCTCGCGGGCCCTTCGCGTCCTAAACGAAACGGAGACGAAGGGCCGGAGGGTCTCGCTATCCGTCCTCGGTTCGTCGACTCGACGAACGAATACTTTCGCGGCTACTCGTCGGGGAAAATGAGACTCGAACCTCGCCATCGTAATCGGCGCTCGGCAGTCGCCCACTAATTTCGATACGCTTTTTCCTTATCCCTTCGTTTCTCCTAGAAATGTTATAGATGCTGGGAACGGATACTTTTCCGTTGTTCGTTCTCGATTCTCGTTGCGCGACGAGCAACGTTTCGTTTCGTAACTTTTTTTTGTTTCGCTGAGCCCTACGACGTACGTTAAACGGGTAACCTTGTTAATCGATTAGTTGCAACGATAATAGGGTAACAATGGAGGATAATGGAGCGGCGGTCAAGTGGCCGCTCGTCTCCAACGTTCACGCAAAACGATTGAACGACCACCGTCGTGTGTATGTATGTGTGTATTTGTGTGTGTGTGTGTGTGTCTGCGTGTGCTGTCCGTGCTTAACGATTAGGGACGACGACTAACACAATGATCTCGCAATGCTGCTCTCATTCAGAGTGTCGCGCGCTCCTTTTTGCTTCGCGTGCACGCGTTCTCCCCTGCCCTCTTTTCCGTTTCGCGCCTCTTCAATATCATCGACCGTATTTCGCGTCACGAGCGGGTATCAACGAACAAACCAAATCGAGTCTAACAACGCGGTATGTACAAGAAACGAAACGATCTAAGCAAGTACATACGTGTATGTATATGTATGAAACGCGGAAGAACCGTTGCTCGGTATGGATAAAACAAGATCGACGCTACGACAAGCTTGAGGAGACAAGAAAACATACACGAACGATACGAGATATAGAAAAAAACGATTTAAATTGTCAAGGAGATCGGATCCCCGATGGTCGAGACGCGTCGCCGTGATATGAAAAATAGATTCGCCTCTATCGCATATGCCCGTGATCGCTGTGGTCTATCGTATCGCTCTCGAGGAAAGTCCAGGTTAAGCGTAATGTCGGAGGGACGAGTCAGATTCGTGGAAATTGCGGTCGCCTTTCCTCCATCCGATCCACGATGTGATTATTGCTTTCAAACAGCCTCCGGGAACGAGCGGTTTTTGATTTTCTCTCTCTCTGAAACGGAGCGCGTCTCGCGCGGGGCAAGAACGTCACCGCGAAAACTCCGACGAAAACTCGAACCGAAAACTCCAACGTCCGAAGGATGCGTCGATCTAAAAATATTGTTCGCCGCGCGGACGCGAGATTGGTTACCGATACTTCCTTGGCCGCTGGTATTCGTGGGACGGTTTCGTCGGTAGACTGCACACGTGCGACGCGTGACACAAACAAATTATTCGAATCGGCCTCCGCTTCCTCTCTCTGTGGCCGTCGCAATTTTTCCGAGCTCGTATTTTTAACCCACGCCCTTACGCCCCACGAGCAACGTCAACCGTTTAACCCCGACCCTCGCGCACCCGCTAATGGCTATCTATTTATTCCCCTTTGCTCTTTTATGCCCGTGCCTGTGCAATCTTTCCGCTCCGGTGCGCCTGTGACGAAAAGCGCTCGCCACTGAACGGGACGAGACGCCTGCGAAACAACGATCCTGCACACGCAACTTCGTTGCGTTTCGGTCGCGACCAGCGGGCCAGCGAGTTTGCTCGACCAACCTCCCTTTTTTACCCGTCGCGCAGAAACCCCGTTGCTGAAATAGTTGTCGTATCAAACGCGGACGTCGTTGATATGTTTCTACTTTCCTACCCGAGTCGAACGCAAAGCGAACTTTCACGTAAAACCTACCTCGCCCTACTCGCATTTTCGTTGAAAAAGGACTTACTTCCTATGTTTAAGAACACTTCGTAAATTAAAAGAAACGAAAGTACTTTAGCGTTGAACGTTGGTAAACGGTCGTTGGTAACGCCTCTTCCCAGCGCGTGAGTGTGGCCGCGACTCTCGAGTGGCTGACGTTCCTCCCCACTCTATCGCCGGCACCGCCTCTATGCCAATGCGCGAAGGCAGGGGCGGAGCGAGCAGAAAGCGGCCCGCCCACAGAGCCCCGGAAACCAACCGGTAGAAATCGAAAGCCGACAAACTCGCTGTGCCCCGATCATTGATCGCGGCGACCGTTTTCGATCCGTTCGATGTTTCCCCGTCGAAATCGACTCGCCGACAGACGAGACGAGACGAAACGAAGCGAAGCGAGTCAAGAGGCGGACGACGCGTGGGAGTACGCGAGAATCGTTTTCTTTTTCCCCATCGAAGTATCTACGTTGAGCAACTTGTCCATACGTTCCTAGAAACGAAAGACACGGACCTAAAAACTACGACCGAATTGTATACGACCGGCCGTCGAAGATACGATTCTCGAACGGAAACGAGGCAAGAACCCATGCCTCGACACCGGGCCTCCCGACGATGCTCTCTCTTACATCCGACCAATGATTGTCGTTCTCGTAAAACTCGAACAGCGTCGCGCGTTCAATTCTTCTTCATCTTCATCCATCTCCTCCTCCTTGTTAAACATCTCCACCCACCCCCAGAAACCCTTTTAATTAGGAGAACACAGCCGCGCGACCGTTTCTCTCTATCCGCGATGAATCCCGACACGATTCGTAATCGTTGAATTGCAGTAGCGTATTTGATACGCCACATGTGTCCCGGTCTTTGACCGTTGTCGCATCCATATTACAGACTAACTATCGTTAATAGGTGTAGCATCTCGTTCGATTCGTATCATCGGCTTTCTCGTTTATACGTTACACTAAATACGCGGCACGCCGACCGTGCCACGTTTTTCCTCCTACACGCGGTCAACGACGATATCAAAGTAAAATCGAGTTTCTAAAACGCGTAACAAACCGTAGATAATTATATACTCTTAACGGGAGATACGTTAGACTAGATTGTTCACCGTTTCGCGAGCCTCCCCTTCGTCGGTCGGCGTCGTATCGCGATCATCCCCGAATCTCATACTCGGAGACGATCCATCGATCCGACGCGTCGCTGCGAAAAAGGGAAACACGGTCCACCGGGGTACGAGGAGTGAAGACTACGCTCAATTCCGAGGACCGGAAGTCTGTGTACGTGTACGTCGAGCCACGAAATGCCCCACACGAGAGAAACGTTTCCGCGTTTCCGCCGCGTGCAAATCGCGTTCCGGCCGGCGCCGCTCGTTTCCGCGAGCGAGCAGCAGGCCGGAACGCGCGCCGACACCGAAAGCGGAGTACGAGGAGCCGGAAGCGAGTAACCAGGAGAGCCGTGTGTCACCAAATCGAGGGACTCGGCCGTGTCGTTTCCCGTTGGAGCGGTCAACGCTGCTGGCGACGGGCCTCTCGCTCGTCATGCGCCTCCAGGTACTCGTCCTCCTCTTCCTCCCCCTCTTCGGCTTCCTCCTCGTCGTAGTCGACGTCGTGGCTGGCCACGTCGAAGCTCGAGTCAGTACTAGACACGATCTGACCGTCCTTGACCTCCAGGTCGACCACCACGCGGTGTCGTCTTTTAAGGTTCTCGCGTCTGCGCCGGCGCACCGTGATTTGGCCCCGGATGGGCGTGTGCACGGGGCTGTCCATGCTCGAGGAGGTATCGCCCTCGCTCTGCGGGCTCCTGCTCGACGGAAAAGGCATCGTTTTCGTACGGATCTGCGTCCGAATCGGCATCGGTGGGCTGGACGTGGTGGACTCGCCGCTCAGGCTCGTGGTAGAGTAGTATGGCGTCGATTTTGCCCTGATCGGCACAACCACGGGTCTCTCCGTGGACCTGGTCTCGTGATACCTGGCCGTCTCGGCTGGCTCCGAGAATCCTCTCTCAAACTTCGAAGCCGAGCCCGTCATGTGCTTCTCTTTTCGGGTTAGGCTCCCAGGCTGATCCCTCCGCTCCTCCTCGAACGACCACTCGTCATCTCCACGCGGGCTTCTAGAGCCCAAGGCCAGGTTCGCGTATTTCTCGTGCATATCCTCCGAGCTGTCGCCCCGTCCTACCTCCATGCGCACATGGTCGCCGCTGGAGTACTTCATCGCGGGAACGTTGTCGTAGAGGCGGTCCTCGTCGTCCACCTCTTCCTCCTCCTCAAGGATGGGTAAAGGAGGCGGGTCACCGTCGTCGGACATCACCGCCCGGAAGTCCTCGTCCACCGCCTCGTCGAACTCGTTTCTCAGAGTGATTCTGGGCGGCGAGATATCGGCGTAGGACGTTCTCGAACCGCTGCCCGGCGTTTGTTGCTCCTCGTCGAAGCGTCGCGACGCTAGTCGTCGTTGTTCGTCGAACTGACTCTCGATGAACCGTCTGGCCTCATCCAGTTGCTCGTCCCTGGTCGTTCTGTCCGAGGATCGTCGTTCCTCGCAAGAAGACACAACGTCCTCGTCGTACAACGGACCAGGGGTCGCGTCAAGAGGTGGGGTCAGGGGCGGGGATTCAGGCGGTGGCGGTGGGGGTAACGGAGGCGAGGGCGGAGTCGTCGGTGGGCTGTCCGCTGTCCTACACTTGGAGTTCGGCCGCATGCTGGTGACGCTCTTATCCGAGGTGGTGGTATCGCTTTGGCTCTTCTCTACAGCAATCGCGGAGGAGTAGTACTGTTGTGGGATGACGGTGGTACTGCCGGACCAATCGGAGATCGAGGCGCCCAGCTCCGCGAGGGAATTGTCGTCAGACTTGGTGCCGCCAGAGTATTGACAATACTGGCGGACGGTGTTGTTCGAACTAGACCATTCGGACATCGACAGGCCCATGGAGGTGTCCTCGCTGTGGGAGGAGCCGGTAATGTACGAGTTCGATTTCGGCTTGACCACAACCTTGACGGTACCGTCCACGGTAGTGCCGGAGGTGGAGCTCTGTCCGTCCTCGAGGAAGGTCGAGTGAAGATCGTCGTGGAGGGTGCGATTCTCGTCGCTGGAATCGCTGTCGCGATCTACGCGGCCGGGGGTGTCGGTGCTATCCGTCACGGTAACCTTGACAGCCTCCTCTGGCTTGATCTCCATGTAGAAGGTCTCCACATGACTGACCACCGGAGGCTCAAACACCGGCGAACTTGGCGGAGATGGCCAGTCCTCGGAGCTCTGAGCCTGCAGCTTCGATCTACCTGCGAACTTCGGGGATTTGGCGTCGTCTTCCTGCGCACCGCCGCCGGGCACATCTATCGGGATGTCAGGCAGTTCGGACGAGGTCCGACGATCGTCCGAAACGGACGGTAGCGCGGTACCCGACGGCGGGTCGGAGGAGAGGGATGGTTGATGGTCGCTGGACATCAGAGACTCGTCGTCCAGACTCGGGGACCTGGAGCTGGGCTTGAACGAGTCCTCCAGGTCGCTCTTGTCCTGCTCCGACGTGGTCGACCTTTCCGATATCCTGGAGAGCGTACGGGTCAGCGCGAAAGTACCACAGCTGGTCAAGATGTCCGGCCCGATCGGAAACACGAAGCTACCCGAGAATTCATCCAGATCCTCTTGGAAACTGTCCTCGTTCTGACCGTTGCTGTCCTCGGACTGCGACTGTACGGCGTTGTTCTCGTCTTGCGGCGGCCAGCCTTCCTCGATGCTCGAGCTCCCGGAGCTCTCCAGAGGAAAAGACTTCCAGGTGGAGCTCATCTCCGGTCTCGGGCGGTCCGTCTGCAATCCGCTCTCCTCCTCCAAGGAACCGGCGCTGCGAGCCTCTCTCATCGCGGCAAGCTCCCTTCGATCTACGATCGGTTGGATCTGCCCTATCCCCAAAGGCCGAGCGATCGAGCAGGAGCTTGATTCCGGGTCCTCGCGGTCCGGCGTCCAGGTGTTGGTCTCCTCGCTCCTCGACCGCTCGCTGCTCAGCCTCAATTTCTTGTCGATCGACAGACGATCGATCGTCGGTTGTTGTTGCTTCGACGCGTAGCTCTCTTCCACCGGCTCGTCCTCGGGCAGCTCCTCCGCGGCAACCTCCTCATCCTCGCCCCTTCTCGCTTCGAGATACTCGGGCGTCAGCTCTACCTCGACCAGAGTCTTCTCGTCCATCCGATCCACACCGTAGTCCGGCGAGCTGGGTTCGCTGTCTATTCCCCTGGTGCGCATTTGCGTATCCAGGGCATCCAGAGTGTCCTCGCTCGTGTCACCCGAGTCCAACGGACGATTGTCGTCGCCCTCCTGGTACTCCAACTCTCGATAATCGTCGTCCTGCTCCTCGCTCTGACCGTTCTCGTCGTCGGAGCATTCCTCGATTGAAATCTGAATCGGAGACTTGACCATATCCTGACCGTCCTCGAGGTCGAGCGGTCTGCCTGCGTACTCGTGCGTATGGTCGTCGTCTCTTGCCGCGCTCACCGTCACCGTCACATCGGGCAAATCTTCCCTTTCCATCGTCGACGGTTTCACTGTCTCAATCGCCTCGGGAACAACCCATTCATGGACCACCTCCGGCACGGGTTCCTTCTCAACCATGACGCTCTCAACGACGACGCAAGCTGTTCCAGTCGAGGTCTCCTCCAAGGTCTTCGCATCCCCGACGTCTTGCTTCTCGGGCACAGCGTCCTGCTCGGCGCCAGATTCCACGGAGCTCTGATCGATAAATTTGGTCTCGACGTCCACCTTCACCGTCTCCAGCTTGATCGCCTGCCGCTCTTCCTCATAGTCCTCCTCCTGCGCCGTGTCTCTCTCGTAAGGGATCAGGTCAACGGTTGCAGCAATCTCGTTGCACTCGGTAAGAGGTGACTCCAGATACTGCGCGGATGTCTCCGTGACGGATAGCGAGTCCGTGAAGATCTCGGGGACGGTGGTGTGGTCGGTGCTGTCGGATCTGTGGTTCGGCGACGCTTCTATCTGGATCGAGGAGGCTTGTCTCGAGCTGAGCGCGGAGCCTACCACGAGAACCGCCTCTGTTGCACGAGCTCTGGCCTCCTGAGCCTCCTGCTGATCCTCGCGGTCCTCCTCCACGGTGTCGTCCTTGCTCGAGAAAGCATTCGCCGGCGGCAGACGGTGCACCGCGATCACAGCAGCGTCCAAGGACTTCGCCCGCCTCTGAGAAGTGGGCGACTGGGTCGCCCCCTGTCTCTGCAACGCGCCCATTCCGCTTCCCTCCGAAAGACCCAATCGAGCGCGGGCAAAGAGGACTGACGTCTGACCTGGTCGACGCAACACGACCTGCGCTTGCGGCAACTCCTGAGGAACCACACTCTTCTTTCCATCCTTCACCTCTTTGCCTGGCTCTGGTGGTTTCCCAGCGTCGACCTCTTGCTGTTGCTGTTGTTGTTTCTGATCCTCAGCTACGACAGTCTCGGGGTGTTCTTGCTTCGCTTCAGTTTCCCGTGCGATCACTCGTACAGTTTCCGAAGAAGACGCCTTCGGTCGATCCTCGCTGTCCGACTTGGTGCGAGGAGGCTTTGGTAGATCCTTGGAGGACGGCGACTTAACGTCCGTGGATTTTACACCGGACTTCACCGCGACCGTCCTCTTCGGGGATATCTTCTCCGTCGAGTCCTTTTTCTCTGTGCTTCCCAGAGATTTCGAGATGCCGAGGGACTTTGGCCGCACCTTCTCCACCTTTGATCCAGCGATTACCTTGATCAGATCCTCGTCCACCGAAGCGGACTTGGCTCGGCCGCTGGTCCTCGGCACCTCGTCCTTCTCCTCCTTGGAGGCGGAGTGCGCCTTCTCCGTCAGCCTGGTGACCGACTTCGACCTGGCCTTCTGCACGATGCTCACCTCGGGCACCGACGGATGGTCCGTCGAATCGATGATGATAATCTCCTGTGGCATCTCGCCCAGCTTCAGCTTCGACTTGTCGATCTTGGAGCTGCTGGCGGTCGGCGCGCGCGATTCCTTCGACGCGGACTTCTTCAACGGCGGCTTATCGCCTTCCAACGACTTCGACTGTTTCTTGAAGTCCTTTTTCGGCTCGGACTTGACCCGTCGGGCCCGCTTCGGCGACACGTCCGCCACGAAGTGTTTATTCTCGACCTCGGGCGACAGCAGAGTGTCGATGGGTGCCTTCTCCTCGGCCAGCGAGAGAGACTTCGAGCGTAACGGCTCGCCGTGCGGCCTCGAGGAGAACGGAACGAACTCTGGGACCTTCAGGCTGTCTAGCTCCAGCGCCGGCTTTACGGGCACCTCGTCCAATGGCAAATCGGCCACAGGATCCACAAAGTCGTCGAATCCGGTGTCGATGATCTTCGGTCGCGCGGCTCTCGTCCTCTTCGACTCGATCTTCTCCAGGATACGCTTGGTCTTCTCCGGAATACTGAGCTTCTCGAGGCTTTTCGGCTTCTCAGGGACCTTCGGCTTCTCGGCGATTATCGGCTTCTCGGAGATGATCGGCGGTGTGGTTGGAACCGGAGGGGGAATGGGTTTCTCCTGAACTTTGTTCGCCGCGTCCTTCGAATGTTTCATCGAATCCTCGACGACGGGCGATGGGACCGCTTCGAAGCCGGGTGGCACCTCGTTGTCGATCACCGGTGGTAGCGGTAGCGGTATCTCCGGCAAAGGTATCTTCTCGATGCTGTCCTGCTTCTCGAGGCTGAGATCTGGCGTTTTCAAGGTGTCTTTCTCGACCTCGGACTTGGCCTTGCGCTCCAGCTTCAGCTTCATCTCCATGCCGACCACATCCGCCAGGTTCAGCGGCTTCGATCTCGAGTCCAAGGACCTGCCGGTCGCCAGGGTTTTGATGGTGTCCGGCGACCGTTTCTTCTGGATCACAGACACGATCGTCTTGTCCGGATCAGTGGGCGACACCTTGGGCGAGCGTTTCTTGATCGCAGAGACGATGGTCACGTTCGGCTCGATCGGCGACAGCTTCGATGGCGAGGGACGCTTGTCGAGGCTGGACGACTTGAGGACACGGTCCTCGATCACAATCTCGGCCCGCCCCCTGTCGAAGGAGGCGGACCTCGGCGATTGTCTGTCCGGCGAGGGAGCCTTCGAACCCGCCTTCGACGGACTCCTCGAGGTCGGCGAGAGACTGCAGACTATGCTCTTCGCGTCGGTCGGCGACAGCTTCGACGTCGGGCTCAGGATGCTCTTCGGCTTGTCGGACGGGCTGATGAGTATCGACTTGGGCCTGGTTGGCGTGGTAACTTTCGGCTTGTCCGGCGATGTCTTGTTTACCGATTTCTCCACGGGAGATAGCTTCGACAGGTCGAAGCAGGTGATGTCGGCGATCATCTTGAGCGGCAGCTTAGGCAGATCCTTGATCGCGGTCGGTTTCTTCGAGGTCTTGCCACTATCGGACTCGGACTTCTCGTCGGAGGCGGTACCGTTCATCACGTGCCGCTTGTGTAGCGTGTACGGTATCTCCTGATTGGTCTTCTGTATCGCCGCGCTATCCGAGAACGGGTCCTCGTCGCCCGAGTCGGCAGGTGTCAGATCGATCGACTTTTGATGCATCAGGATGTGCCGCTTGCTGTTCGAGCCCAATCTCTGTCTCGCGGGGTTCGGGTCGCTCTTGGTGCGCTCGACGGGAGTGTGGCCCGGAATCGTGTCGTCGAATCCCAGGACCACACCTCCGACAATCTTCGGCTCGTACTCCGAGAACACGGCCTTCGGCTTCAAGTTCTCCATCTCCATGGGCACGCCGATCACAGTCTCCGTTCTCGACTCCAACGATAACCTAGCCTGTCGCTCCCTCTCCCGTTTATCCTCGTCCTTCCTCGCCTTCTCCAAGCTTCGCCAATCGTCCCGTTCCCGCGGCTTCTCCTCCGACCTACCCCTCTCAAACCTGGACCCGCCCCCTTTGTTCTTCCGTGACTCTTTGTGCTCGATCTTATCGACGCTGCCCCGCCTCCACTCGTACGCCTCGTGCTCGATGCACTCGAGACTACGACCAGACCGCGCACTCTCCGCGTGTCTTCCCCTCTCCCACTGCTCGATCCTATCGGCATGTCTGCGCTCGCGCGACTCCAGCCTCTCGAGGCTCTTTCTGTCTCCGCCTCTCGCCTCGGACCGCCTCTCGTGCCCGGTCCCGCCAACTCCGAACGAATCGAGTCGCTCCATCGTCACCGGAACGAAGTCGAAGCTCGATCGCTCTTGCGAGTCCAGCCTCTCGACGCTCCGGCCACGTTGCTCCTTGCCGTAGGACCGCTCTGCGGGGCTGCTCCTGTGCACTGGTTCGAATCGCTCCCACGTATGCCTCTGATTATAATCCACCGTGCTACTCCTGGTGACCTGCGACCTCTGCTTCTCTCTCGAGTCCAACCGTTCCGTGCTCCTCTCGCGACGATCCGCGTGACGATGGCTGCTATGATTCCTCTCCTTTGGGCTCCTGTTCAAGTACTCCGAGCTGCCGCGCAGACCCTGCGCGTCCAACCTCTCGAAGCTCTTGCGCCGCAGCTCGTGAGGATCGTGGCGCGAGCTCCTCTCCTTCGAGTCCAGTCGCTCGTAGCTTCTCTCCCTCACGTCCAGCCTCTCGATGCTTCTGCGTAGCTCCTTCAGATCGATCCGATCTATACTGCGCCTACCATGGTGTTCCAATTTCCTATTCTCCCGAGAGTCCAGTCGCTCGATCGACCTTCTTTCCCTCGCATCCCCCGACCCAATTTTCTCACCCTTTTTCCCATAATCCCTAGAGTACTCCCTCTCGACTCGCTTTCGTTCCTCCCGATCCCTACGATCCTTCTCCTGCAACCTGGACAAGGTTGCATCTAGTCTAGCCTCGATCGAGGACTCCCTGAACTTTCGATCGCGACTCCTCAGTTCCCTACCTAGGCTACCCGTTTCTACGTGCATGCACGACGACGCGTGATCCTCGAGACTCGCGATGCTGCGCGCCCGCACCGTTCTCGCGCGTCGATCTGATGCGACCGCTCTGCCGCTCGTCTCGACCGGGCTCACGTCGTCGTCGTCTATCCGCGATTTCGGCCGCATTATACCCTCGTCCCTCAATATCTCCGAGTCAACGTGAGTGATCCGATGGTACTTGGGCCTGAGACTCTTTAGCTCGTTAAGCACGGACATCTTTTGTTTATGTATCTGCGACACTATCGGATCTTTGCGCGCGGAATCCTGATGCGGCAACGGCAGCAGCTTGCTAATCGGTGTTTGTTGCTGCTGTTGTTGAGATTGCGTTTGTTGTTGTTGGGGTTGCGACTGTTGTTGTTGCATTTGTACAACCGTTTGCTGTTGATCTACGGAATTCGCGTGACGCATCTCGAACTTACGCTCGATCTGCGTGCTGGACCGTTGGATCCTCGACTCGACCGTGACGAAGTCGGTCTCGAGTTTCGCGGCGACCGCCGGCGTGTACCGATCGATGGACTTGGTTCGAGTCTGGTTCTTCAGGTCGGCGAGCACAGATTTGAAGTGTTGTTTGTCCGAGGATCTGACCGAACGGTGCTTGACGAAGGAATCGGTCTCGGCGTCCATCTGGAACATCTCGCGCTCGATTCCCTCGTCGCTCCGATCGGAGATCGGCTCGGCGTCGACGGCTTCGATCTCGATCTCGTCGTCGTCGTCGACGCGACGCGAACGACCTCGACCACGGCCACGAGCACGACCACCGCCGCCGACGTTAGCGCCGGTTACGGTCACGGTCATTGGTTGCTCGTGACCGTTCTCCTGCTCGTTCTCGTCGTCCTCCTCCTCGTCCTCGTCGTCCCGAGGACTCGAGTAGGACTCCGGATACTCAAACTCGTGCTCGCGTTCCAGAAGCTCGTAGGAATCGTGTGACAGATCGTCGTGTGACAGATCTCCCGCGGGGCCGGACTCCTCGTGGCCGGATTCGGTGGACAGCGACGAGGTACCCGGATAGGAACTGCTGTAGACGCGGTCCGGTACCGAGTCGTGGTCCAGCGAAGGCAGTTTCGAGCTGGCGGCGCTGTACGATCGATTACTTTCGTCGTACCTGGTCACCGGATTGTCCAGCTCGCCCTGCGACGGCAACCGGAACGGTTCTAGCAACGGGACCGAGTCGCCCGCGGACGGTTTCTCGTCCTCCCTCGTGCGCGCTCTACCTGAATCCTCGAAACTGGACGCGTACAGTTCGCGGCAGCTCGCCGATCGCTGCCAGGGATGTCGGGGCTGGGGTCGCGGCGGTGGGAATTCAGGGGGACTGCTGTTAGAGGGGCTGATACGACCTGCTGATGAAATCCGCTGATGGCTGGTAACAAGCATCGTTTGCTGACGCGGCGCTGGGGCCTGGCTGGGCGTGGCCGGCGAATGGACGTCGATGGACGTAAGCGTCCGAAACGATGTAGCTGTGTCGTCGCGACGGTGAATCGTCCCTCCCATCGAGACACTCGTCACAGTCGTCGGAGAATCCAGTGTCATCGAGCCGCATGACAGAGACAGAGCTGGGGTTTCCAGGGCTGTAAAACCAATCCCAACTATATCACCATATCACCCTTCTTTTTCAATTGTTCGTCGCTACTGTCTTTCACCTACTTTCCCATTTATTCCCTCCTTCTACTCTCCCTTTCTCTTTCTCTCCGTTTCTGATACATTGACAAATGATTTAAACCAGGCATGCTGATGCTGTCAAGACGTAGAAACAACATTTCGACTGTTTTGTCATTTTTAAGTAGATCCTTCAACAGGAACAACGATAGCAATCGCGAGCCACCTTATCAGCATGTCTGATTTAAACTATCACGTTCGAATGATGTTCATTGCGAGTCGTAGATCGGGGTAAGTCTTTGTTGAACCAAGAGGAACAGAATCGGGGGAGAGAGACAGTTTTAACCCAG
The DNA here is from genome assembly GCA_028455805.1 of Lasioglossum figueresi. Taxonomy (NCBI): domain Eukaryota; kingdom Metazoa; phylum Arthropoda; class Insecta; order Hymenoptera; family Halictidae; genus Lasioglossum; species Lasioglossum figueresi. Next base: position 7,175,029 of record CM052191.1, read on the forward strand.
CCCTTCAAAGACTTCGTATTTATAAAGTTCATAATTTGTTAATTGTAAAGCGCGAGATCTGTCTGGCTCGAAAGTCTAGTATATTCTCAAATATTCATCGTTTTTAGCCTCCGAGGCTAAGGAAGAATGTTGGAGCATCTGCATCGTTAGCACAATAAGAAGCAGCGTTCTGTGTGCGAACATGTACGAAGAAAACTCACGAGCCGAGACATCGTCGGCCGCAACGAAATCTTTAAAAAGCAGCCGCCTTCGAAGGGTCAATCGATCGTTTCGAACAAGCGTTTTCTAAGTTCGTGATACGCTCTAAGCTACTCACTACGCTTACGATATATATATATGTATATATATATATTACTGCTGCTTCGTGTACGATACGTGGGGAAAAAACGAGAAAGTAATACGCTAAAGAGAAAGAGAGACAGAAAGAGAAACAGAGAAAGAGAGAAGAGATAGCGAGGAGAGTAAGAAGGGGATCGGCAGAAGATTGGAAGGCATGGAATTAAAGAGAGAAAGAAAGAAAGAGAGTAAGGTATTGGGTGGTAGTAACCAACTGAGAAAAACGGACGACTGGAGTACACTGTGGGCAATCTTTTAGTATGTGTGTGTGAGAGTGTGAGAATCGAAAATCTGAAAACAATTTGAAAAAAAAAGAATAAAAATCCATAGGGTCTCGATCGACGAAGACAAAACTTTACGTACTCTAGCCATGCATCTTTTCAAACTGCTTTTACAACACCGTGAATCTCGAAACGAAAGGATACTGTTCTTTAAGCTTTAAACGCACAGCCGTTCTCAAAAAAAAATCGTACGAAAAAAAACAGCTACGCAAATACGGTCAACAATTCACAAACTATGCAAATCGAGAAGTCTGTGGAGCAGGTGTGGGCGGAGTCTGACTCGCGAATCACTGCCACGCCTACTGGAGGAGCAATCCACGCATAGAAAGAACAAAATAAATATCGTTCTCTATCGTCTTCTGTTTCCGAGGTGCCATTTGCCCCATTGGGCGGTCCGGAGCAAAGTGGGCGTGGCCGGTGCCCGGTTCCGTTGCAGAACCGCCCTCGCCCGACAGTGTACTCTTCTCGACAAGAGAGAGAGAGAGAGAAAGAGATAGAGGGTGAGAGTGTGTGTGTGAGAGAGAGAGAGAGAGAGAGAGAAAGAGGCGGAGAAAACAGCGAGGATGTGAACCAAAAAATAAAAGAAGAAAGCGTTTCTTCCGTAGTTTTCTCTTTTGTTTTCCGTCTTTTTCTTAGATTTGTTCTTATTGTCTCTCGTGGAGGTTGGTGTCGGTCATGGTGTACATACCAGGATCGCCGAGGGGCAGGAGGGGGTGGGCAGAGATGCTGGAGCTGCCCATAAGGGAGCTGCTTGGAGTGGCCCCACGATAGCCTCCCCCCTCCAAGCCCTGCAATGCCCTACCACCGCTAGTCTGCCGGAACGAATTGGACCTGCGAGCAAGAGAGAGTCAAGTTCAGCATCAGACTTAGGCTACCAAATGCCAAGCCTGTCCAGAACACTAACTTATACGTGATTCTCTGTTTCTTTTCTTTTCCTTTCCTTTTTTTCCCTTTTTCTTTTCATTCCCCTTCTTCTTAAATGTCATTTTTGTTTCGTGTCTGTTGTTCTTATCCCCTCGTCTACGCCGATCTACCCACCATACCCCGCGCGCGCGCGCTCGCTCAAGATGGTAGCGTTGGATCGATCACCGTGGCAACGCCGTTATATCGTTTCAACCAGTGTTGGGCAAAATTTTATTCGAATAACGAATAAAAGTAACGAATCAAGTTTTATTCGTCACTATCGAATGAATATTCCATCAAAAAAGAATTTATTTGAATAAAAATTTATTCGAGGATGAATTGATTTCGTATTGGCCTTATAGTGGATCATTATATCTGAGTAAAATCAAAAGTAATAATCAATTATTCGTATTATTGTTCGAATAATTTAGCAGTCGATATTCGAATAAAATGTTCGAATAAATAATGATGAATTATTCAATTAAACAGACAGAACTTGTTAGGAATAAATGAATAATTATTCTCCGAATAAAATATTTGACCGACGAGAATTTATTCGAATAATGCCCAACTCTGGTTTCAACCAGTGCTTGAGACGGTTCCGGAAATAACTCTTTCAAACTGTTAGACAAAGGTCCTGATCGAATCAGCTCCAAAGAACCTTTATCCCGAACAACTGTGCCGAAGAACCGAGATTTCCAACTGTACCGTCTCTGCCTCGCTTCAGAAACGATTCCTTTTTCTTTATGGTATTTACAAAGTCTATAAATTGCTGTAATAACGTAGGGATTGTTTTAAATTATAGCATAGTAATTTTTAGTGGTGCCTCAGAGGAGACAGTCGAATGCAAAGAGTTAAACATAGAAATAAGCACAGGAAAATATTTGACTTAAAATATATAATCAAGTGCAGTATAGAATAAAGTAAAAATTGAGAACAGGAAATCGGAAACTTCTGTTTGTTAACTTCCTGTCCAGAATGATATAGCGTGTACGAGTATGAAAAATATGTAGCAATTAGCGATATCGATTATGGGCAATGATCCGTTTTCGAGCCGAAAATTATAATGAAACAGATGATAGTTGGGAATTTCAGTTGTCCGTGACAGTTATTCGAAGCGAAGGTCTTCGGAACCGTTTGAAGAACCGAAATCGATATTATAAAAGTTTTCAAGCCCTGGTTTCAAGGGTTCGCTCTCTTTTGACCCCTTGCACTGCGATCTCTTTCAAAGCAGCCTCTCGCCGCTAACGATTCGACTAACGAAAAAGAAAACTCGTGCACGACCTCGGCGATAGACCGTAGACGTTCGTGCAAATTCGCCTCGAATTCCGACTATGTTAACTCCTGTGCACTGTTTAGAAAATTTATGCATTTACACTTTGAAAAATTTAATTAAAAAGGCTCAATTTTAAGCTTGCGCAGTGTGCACACGAACTGTTGATATTAAATTAATTCCTGAAAGCAGAAAAGGTTGCAATCTGCTCTTCAAATTGACCTAAAAGGTGCATCAAATCTAAACATTGCGCTCCGTTATTTTTGAAGAATTTCCAATAGGTTTTAAACGCACGAACGTCCAACGAGCCGAGATTTGCTCCACGAAAAATTGAATTTCAATTTTGAATGTAGGGTACGAGCTTCCAAAATTGGGTTTCAAAATTTGGAATCGAGGCAAGGGGTCGAAAGTCTCACTATCGCTCGACGCGTTCGCGACATGTCCTCTGTGTCTTCGATCTCCGCGAAGTGTCGCGGTGAAGAATAAGCGAAAAAAGAAGGAGAAAAGTGTCGATGCTTCTCCGCGGGATCGATCACGCCCTCGAAACGATAAATATGCAGATCGTATGCGGCTCGGATGATCAAACGTCGACCAGTCGCGGCCCGGAAACTGTCTTTTGCACGGAGGATACATTTTCTTTGACACGAGGCATCGTTAGCTCGCCGTTTTGTATCGCGGTTTGAACGCGATCTGCATCTAGAACAAGTTTTTCTATAAAAGTATTTGTAAGCTCAATTTTATTGCGATTATTTAGCTCGAAAATGTTGTAAATCCAAAGGATTTGTACTAATTAGAATGGAAGAAATGTTTGGAGTTAAAATAGTTCCGAGTGCAAATGGTTAAATATGATCGTATACGCTTAACAATAATGAACTGTTCACGCCAGCGTCACCTCTAATTGTTATCCAATTACTTACGCTGTTCGAAGATAGTAATTGCTAATAATCATCTTGTTCTAATCGTTAAGTTAATCAAAAAAATTAGCTACCGAAAATCTATGCTATGATCATTGAACAATCGATTGAAAACTAAGAATGAAACTCGAATAAAACTAAGTATTTTGAATAGATAAGAAAGAAAAATTACGTCCTTGTTCCAGTTTTCATAGAGTAGTCTACGAAATCGAAGTGTTCGATAGAGATTCGCGTTTGCGAGATGCTAGCAATCGACGATTCTAAAAGAGCTTTTCTTTGAGCACCGAGGCGCCAACAAAATCGCTATCGATGCCGTGTCTCGCATAAACGGGAGAGCGTACAAATACTTTTTCGCGATCGGAAACTGTGACTCAAGCGAGTGGATCGCGCGAGTCCGTCAACTGTATTTTATGTACAAGGACGAGATTATCGTGAGGAAAGAGTAATCGATCTAGTCGCTATCGTGGAGAACAGTCTACCGCTATATTTGTATACATATATATGTATATATATATATATTATATCATATATATGTATACATGGATAATCTATGTATAATATATTTATATATCTTCCGATGGTGATAGAGAAAACGAACAGAAAAGAAACAAAATACAGCTGCCGGGAACAGTGAAACATGGTGGTTCGCACAGTATGCTTGTGATTGGCGTGTGTATGTATATGCGTGTGTCGTTAGAATTAGAGGTAGGCGCATGGTACGCGTGTTGATGCGTGTACGTGTGGTAGAGTCTGGTCTGGTGTGTGTTATAACAATGACGAGAATTAGTGACCACGCTATCGAGAAAGAGGGTAACACATTGATCATTCGGGTTATCGTGCCTGATGGTGAGCCTGACTCCCCGCCACCCCTGTCCGAGCAGGCAACACTGACAAACGGTCAAGTACAAGAAGACTAGTACGTACAGAGAGACAAAGAGAGAAAGAGTGAAAGATGAAGAGAGGGAGCGAGAGATAGAGAAAGAGTGTGAGAGAGAGACAGAGTGAGAGAAAATGGAAAAAAAGAAGAAAAAAGAAAGAAGACACGCTTGAGACACTACGGAAATATGTTGGAGCAACGACGAACGAAATAAAAAAATGAATGTCCCGGCTAAAGCAAGACCGTGCCACCTCCCGTCTTAACCACGCAAAGAGATCTCGGTGCTGCGCTCGTTTACCAGCGAAAAGTCTACGTGTACACGTGTCCGAACGAGATATATAGATATATGAACACCAGCGTTAAAAAGGGGGGGAGGGGACAGTACATTAACGGTACGCATGCACTAACGCTCTACGCATTTACTAGTATAGTATGCCGAAGAGACTCTCGTTCTGATCCTCGAGTCAACGCTGCATAATTCCATCGTGCGCCGCTGCTACTCACCTCTGAAACGTTTGCCTCTTCACGTAATTGTCGCGCACGAACTCGACGATCTGCTTCTGGGTTTTGCCGCTATACCTGGTGGCCAAAATTCAATTCGTCGGATTAATCCGTGCGATTCTATCGCTTAACGCTAGAAACACCGAGAGCAGTACAAGCGACTGGAATTTTGTCTGAATAGAATGGAAAGCTCAGTATCTCCTCCGTAACGTCGCATTACTGTAATTTCTACGTTTGCAACGTTAGGGAGGAAACGGTAGTTCTAGCGTTTAGGTATATAAGCTACGATAAATCGTTCCGCCGATTCCCGGTTACTTCCGGTTTAGCAAAGCTGACATACCTAAACGAGGAACCACGGCTGAGCACCCGCGTCTTTTGTCGCACGACCCGCTTCACCACGGAACAACGGAAGAACCCGTGGTTCTCCACGCATTTCTTCCAGAAGTTCTTGCACTCGTTGCGACCCTCAAAGAAGAACTCGACCGTGTCCTTGTAGTAACCCTGCAAAGTCGAGGGTGATCGATCGGGTTTCAATTCACATCTGCACTGTATATACACGGTGCATTCGAAAAGTGCTCGGCCTCAATTTTCTCGGAAGTATCAGTGCCGTGATCGCTTCACCGAGTGGACCCGTCCAGCGTGAGCATATTAATTGTATCAAATTTCGCCGAGTCAGGGAGGTAGGCAACTATTTAGTAAGCTTCTCAAGCTCTCATTCTACTAAGCTCAAACCTAATATGACTAGACAATATTCCAAAAGCCCGGGAACTTTTCGAACGCGTGTTTCGAGGGGTCACACGGTGCACTCACGTATCCCTCGGGATGGAGTTTGATTAGAAACCGCTTCCTCTTGAAACTGATCTTCCGAATCTTCGCCCAGCTGAACGTGTTGATTTTCGAGAAGTGCTGGTAAACCAAGATCCCCATGTGCGCCACCGCCAAATTCAGGGACACACCCTCGTGATCCTAGAATGAAAAGAGTACGGTCTCAAACTGCTCCCGAGAAAATTCATTCTTACTGTAATGACTTTAATAGATTGGATATAATACATCGATATTCCCAATTTCTTTTAACCTTTTGCCAGCAAGTGTACACATTTTTCTGCAAGTTGTTCTCGCAAGAAAATATCGCAAGTTGCTTTTGTTAGTGTATTCGCGCCTTTAGAAGAGCCAGCGATTACTCACCTTCGCCGGGTGCATTTTCATTCCGTACAGCTCGCAACGACGTGCCGTCTCCAAGAGATTCAGGTCAGCTTCCGCTGGCGATTGGCCTCTATTCGAACAATACAAGGTTTCAATGAACTCGATCCACGAGACCGACTACCAACTGTCGAACAAAACTAATCGGTGTGCATCTTACGCGTGTTTCTTGTGGTTCTCCATGATGCGGCGCTCCAGTTCCTGATCCTGATGAGGTACAAATTTGTATGTCGACAGGTAAGTGTGATCCGGATAATCCTCTATTACGTAATCTCCGCATTCCGCTGAAATGATCGATCGATTAGGCGCCACTCTCTTCAAAGAATTACTTATTACATTAGACTTTGATTCTAGGATTTTTCAAAAATTTCAAGGTGACGTGATCTCTGAACGTCGCAGCCAACTCACCCTGAACGATGTAGCTAGCCATCAAGGCTGCCGTGTTGTCGTTGCACTGCAGCAAACCTTGGGCCAAGTCTCGCTTGATTTGAAGGCAAAATAAATATCTCGTGAACTCTTCCTCGAGCTGTGCCGGGTCCGGTGTATAAAATTTGACGCAAAATTTCAAAAGAGGATCTATTAACGACAATCCGACTTGTCTGCAAACGGGCTTCTCCAGATCCAACCAGTACTGCAATTTAAACAAGTAAGTTATCAGGATTCAAATCGGATATAGCGGTTCGTGTGCGTGCTCGTTGAAGGCTTACCTTAGTTCCATTAGGTTCCTGATACTCCAATCCGAAATAGTCAGCCTCCAGAAGATGTAACTGCTTGCAGACTTGATCGAACAATACCCTGCCTAGCGCTTTCGCCTGAAATGAAAAAGACGCATTCGTGAAAGTACAGAGAGTAAGTAATCCTACGAATTGTTTATCGATTTCATCCACGTAAAAGCATCTTTTTCCGCGTACGCTCGTTTATGTGTTAAAGTACCGTATAAGGCTGGAGAGAATATGTTTCAGATGCTGTAAGTAAAGTCTTATGAATAATCAATACGTCAATATGTGCACCTCGTGCAATATAGTAGAACCAATTATGTGCTCCAATAGTTCATTTAAAAGTGTTATGCTCATACATGCTACACACCGAACGGGCTTCGCCGTGTAAGTCGGACGCGTTGTGCGGTAATTATTTAAACAATGCGTAAAATAATGCGCCTATAAAATCTATAATATCTAATCTTTTTTTATTCTTTTAATTATTTCTCGTTGCTCCAAGCGATTATATATGATATAATGATCGCAATCACGATCTCGTAGATACTATTCAGGAGATTCTGTGGACAATGACCCTTGACCTCTATTCGCTAAATGACCCTGATATGCTATTTGGAACGATTCCATGTCTGCCTGACAAATTTGTCAGAGCAAGCGCAGACATTTCATCAACTTTTCAACAAAAGAGGAGCTGTTATATAGGACACCGATGGCTCAAAAAAATCTTGTATTATTCATACATTGATTTAAAGTAAGACACAACGCGTTGTATTCATCTGTGTCCGTTAGACGTGCCATTGTGGAGGTACATAGTCAATGACTCGCCATTATAGCATTAAGCCGACGTATTAAGGCACTTGTTCGACATTAACAACCATTTAAGGGCATTTTAAACAGTCCCAGAGGTACAAAGCGTTGATAATTCTCTGCTTGACTGAAAAGTGACGGGCATGGGGTGTTACCTGAACTTGAAACATCGTAATCGTGTCGTCCAACATTTGTACACGAACAGCAAGCATCTTTCCAGCCTTTCTGGGTGTTGTAGGAGGAGTTCTACTACCCCCATCCACACCCGCCGGAGTCGAATGACTATGAGGCATCTTGGAACCTCCGCTGCCCTTCATGCTTATACTTTCTATATCATTCATTTTTAGACATCTAACTTCGACCGTAGAATGGCTCCTCAGCTTTATTTTCCTAGTGAAAATTTAGTGTAGAATTTCCTATTACGTAGTCATCTGCAACAGAACATGGAATACATGCAGTTAACAAAAATTGTATCAAATAGAAATGTATTTCTTGATTCGAATAATTTCATTTAATATATACTCGGTCATTCGCGGAACATTCAATTACGTGATTAATATCTATACAGAACCGCGAAACTACATCGAACTATGTCGGGTTTACTGCAGCGAAATCATCGCCGCATTAATTCCAATTTACAATTCGCGATCGACCAATCCGCCGGTTAACAGGTGAAGTTTTTCAAACGTCCGTCGGTCACCGCGTCAGAGAGACGACCGCCACGAGGAGCAGTCTAAAAAATTAACCCATTAACGCCCTCGTGTCCCACTTCGACACGTTCATTTTAATATCTAATTACTCTGGAACCTGGTGGCCTCGCGCAGCATCCGCGCTGCTCAAAAATTCGCTTAACGTTCCGAGCGAACTGTAACTGTGCCTCGAAAACTGGAACGAACTTTCCAACGGACCGAACACCGAGGACGAAAAACCAGATGAAAAAATAAAAAAGACCGAAAGTGTCATCAACGGGTTGACACGCATCTACGCAGTTGCACACTGCGCGACACATCGCACGTACGGCTGCTCTTCGCCCGTCGCGGCGGAGGAGAAACCACCAAGGATAATAAGCGGAGGCGATGCGAGTCCGACGGATACGGCAACTAAGTCAATGGCAAGGATTACGTAAACGACAATTAATCGAACGAATTTATCGCGAGCGGCGCGCCAAGGGGAGCGAGAGAGATAGAGAGAGAGGGGAAAAAAGAGAGCATTATCGCACGCATTTGTTTACATCGTTCGGTAATGTTGGTCCGTGCAAGATGCGGTATACACGTTACTACCGTATACCGATTCGCACGGTCCACCGGGCGTAGTGCCGTAAAGCGAGGAAGATACCCGCCGTCTACGATGGCACGTCAACCGACGATTACACCGATTACGCCGCTGCCGATCGAATAGCGTTAATGGGGTGTGCATCAAGAAATTCGCCGCGGTCGAAACGGCTCTTCGAGTGTTGATTTGTCGATCAATGAACGATCTCGAGATCCCGAGAGTGCACACACGATAGCGGTGTACCGTTAACCGTCCGCCTCGTTAGCTCTGCCTCGCCGAGTTTTCCAACACGGACCAAGAAGAAAATAAACGGAACGGTACGTCGCGATGTCGTTTCGGGGAAATAATGACACCGTAGAGAGACGTGCGGGGAACCATTGCGTGTACCGAGGAACGAACCGGAGAGAAGAGGGGAGAGAGAGTAAGAGAGAGAGAGAGAGAGAGAGAGAGAGAGAGAGAGAGAAGGATGGAGGCAGAACAAGGCGGGGCAGTGAATGTTCTTCGAAAAAGAAGGAATCGCGATACGAACGGCATTACGAAACGACAGGAAGGAGTCTACGCACATACGTGGTATACATTCTCAGATACGTACGTCTGCCGGCTAATAGGTAACAGTGGCAGCACGCCCCAAACATACAGCAACGCAGAGTTCATTGATCACCGAACAACACTGACTCGTTCACCGGCACCACCTTCCCGGTCGTCGTTACGATCGTGAACGCGTTGCCCGTGCTTTTAACGAGCCGTTACCACCATTACTTCCGGCATATACTCCGCGTACGATCCCCGAATATCCCCGAGCTACGGTCGAGGAAGTCTCCGAATTGAACCACATCACACACCTACGGAGCGCTCGTCTCCGCCTTGGCATGAATTATACGGGACGTCAGTGGTTCTCAGCGCGCTAGAAACGGTCCGATTATTCATTGATGGACCGCGGTGGCACGGCGACGTCCGACCGTGCCAGCTCGTAACCACGAAAAAGGACAGAGACTGACCCAACGAATAACCCGAACCACTCGAGCCCGATACCCGACTAAACTCTGCTTCGCTGCGTTGAGAGTTACGGCGCGCGCGGCGCGCTACAAGGGCGGAGTCACGCGAAAAGACACGGCCAAAGACATCTACCGGATCCATCGAGAAACCTTTTCGAAGGCTGACATCCTAGAATTAATTTGTTTCAAACAGGAAAACAAACCCGTAGGTTTTGCACAAGCCAAACCGCAGTGTCTATTACACGAACGGAGAAATATTGATGTATTGTTATTCAGTAGAAACAGAGTTTTAACCATTCCAAATACTTGCTGACTGTCTCTGTCGGTAATATTTGTCTAGCAGTTTACTATCTTGCTTTCAATAATATTTCAATTCGTCCCTTATTTTTTAACACTCGAATCAGAACTAGACGAATGCGCTTCGTGATTGATGGATTAAAGGCTAAATATAATTACAATAGCATACTCGAAATCGAAATTAAAGACCCTTTTCTGTCATATTAGGCCCGCTACGCACATCCGTTTTTCTAACGTACGGCGACCGTGCGGTACCGAAGTTGCGGTCTGAAATACCATGGATTCAATTAGGTGCTGCGTATTTGTTTGAACCGTAGTTGTGGCGTCGCAATACAATATTTACCAAAATTCTGTTGCCGCACGGTCGCTGCACGTTAGAAAAACGGATATGTGTAGCGGGCCTTAAGGTTCAAATATTGCCGCACTTTGCAACGATGCCAATTCCTTGGACGCAGTCTCTCCGTCCTCTTTCATTCGCAAGGCTAATGTAAAGGAGAGAGACGTCGACACAATGAAATGGCAACCCTGTGCATATGTACATTCAAAATTTTTAGGTTGCGAACATCATCGGCTCCGATCGGGAGCTTCGCCTCTGGTACACTCTCTGCCAAAAGTAAGGCAGTGCCTTGCTTTTGCGCACACATGCTCCTTTTCGCTTCTACTAATACGCAAGATGGCGCTAAGAACCTGAACGCTCGCGAGACCTGTCAATTCGTGTGTTCTTCGAATTCTAAATGTCAAATTGTCAATGAATAAAAGAAATACAGACAACGACAGCATCTATCGTGATTTTATGTGAAGCGAGTAGCAAGTTATTGTGTCGTTGATTGTTTATCCGCTGCATGGGTTGGTCACGTATGTAAGTGAAACGAAAATACTGCAGTCTTTTGTCAATATTATTATTACCTCCTACAAGACTCGGACGCCCGTATCTAAAACAATCTTGTAATAGAAACTGTAGCATGTAGTGTCGAAAATAGTAACGTCTTCGTTTAGGTATGTGTCTGAACTATACGCCCGAAATAATCTCCGAAACGATCATACAATTCGCCGATGTTTCATGCGAATGCAATTTGCAGGACTTTGGGATAGATGGTTTAATACGAATTCGCATAAGAGAGGTGTTATTGAATTAAAAATACAATGTCGGACGAAGAGGACACAGCGATACTACTAAACAACGCGAACAAAACCACAGAAACATCTATAACCAAAGCTCCGAACGAGGAATACCAATGTCTGCCCCCAAAAAACTTGAGGAAACCGATTCCAAAGCAAACCGACAATTTAACGCCATTGACATCAGGAAATCAGAATGTGTTTGTCTCCATGGTGGCGGTTCTGGCAGGTATTGCCTTTGGCTGCGACATGGGAGTAGCAAAACCAATAGCACCACTGATCAAACATGAGTTTAATTTGAATTGCTTTGAGAAAGACTTTGTCATTAGCATTTGGTTCATTGGAGCTCTTCTCGGTGGATTAACTGGCGGTAAGCTTCACTTTCAACGTAACAACTCCTTACTCTGAGGTAGGAGCTTCAATCGAAACATTGACAATATAATATTGTGTTACAGGATTTCTAGTCGACTCGTTCGGTCGACGCTGGACAATGATATTGACACTGGTCTTCTTGACTTTCGGCGCCACGTTATCGGCATTGGCGAATCATTACATTCTACTTCTGGTTGCACGAATAATTTGCGGATATTCTGGATCCGTTTCAGCCGTGGCGCACTGCATTTATATGGCAGAGGTGTCGGACTCGAATAAACGTGGGTACAATATGATGCTGTATCAATTAGGCACTGCCACCGGATTCCTGGTCTCCGTTATCGCCGCCGCTGTGAAGAACATAGACTATCAATGGCGATTTTCCATTGGTATCACTGCCGTTCCTTCGTTAGTGGCCTGCATCATTACCATTATATTTCTCCAACGGTCCCCACCGTTCTTGCTTTACAAACGCATAACGAACGTCTCCAAGCAGCCATCGAAAAACGCTTGGCATACGATTCTTGAGACTTTCACGATCATGGTTTTCCTGTTGATACTTCAACAAGGCACCGGCAAACGACAGGTCCTGTATTACGCGCCGCGATTGTTCGCGTTACTGGGCATTTGTTCGAGTAAGTTCTGGAATTCCACTTTGCCTCGCCGTTTGCTATCGAAACGGTGCGTCTTTATATTGGTTATCTTGCAGATGTCGCCGAGATCACGGCCTTAATATCCCTCGGCGTGGTGAAGGTGTTCAGCACGATGCTCTCGTTGATCATAGTGGAAAGATGCGGACGACGGACCGCGCTCATCACCTCGGCGACAATCTGTATGACAACGATATCGTTGCTGTCGCTGCTGGCCACGATAGATCGAAGCGACGATAACCTGGACATAGTGACACCTCACTGCAAGAACTTCCGTAACGAGGAAGTCAAAGTTCAGATCGTCATGCCAGCTGGATCGCCGCCGCCATTCCCATTGTTGCCGACACCTCTGGCAATGGTCGCGCCCAGTCCAGAGACGTGGACTCAAGTGAAGTCTTCCTGCGAGGTATACATACCTCCTAAAATTGAGTGTAGCACCATGCCGGTTCGATGACACGTTACTTGTTGCAGACGCAGAATATAATCGTTTCGGAAGGTCTCACCGGTGGTCTGCGTATCCTGGCAGTGATAACGTTGCTGGTGTACGAGGCTGCTTACGCCTTAGGACTGGGTCCAGTGCCGTTGCTGAATATTATAGAAGTCTTCCCTGCAGCAATACGAGGAAAATGCATCAGTTTTCTCTTCATCGTTATATGGGTAACGCATATTATCGCCACGGAATCGGTCGTCGCCATGATCAGTGAGTCCTTCATTTTCTTAATGGAATATTCTTTGATCAATGTATCCTACGTTTGCAATTATTCTCTTTCAGAATCGTTGACACTGGCCGGATCGTACTTGTTTTATAGCTTCATGTGTCTGATCACCATATTCTACGTTTTCCTGTTCATTCCGGAAACGAAAGGCAAGTCGTTACATCAAGTTGCTCAGGAGCTTCGAAAAATTTCACTCGGTACACGAGTATGCAATAATTTACGCAGCCTGCCGTTGATCTGCCATATTAAATGGATAAAGAAGTACGATAAGAACGTGGGAGCCGGTCAGAGTACTTTAATCTGAGAACGTACGGAACGAAAAGTTGTGTACCGTGATGGGTATACACACGCGATCAGGATGCGTTTCGAATGCCAACGATTTTCCACGTTTTCTATGTGTAGACGACTCGCTGTTAGTTTTAACAAAGAAAAAGGACGCGAAGGTATTCATAAGTTGTTTGTGCAATAATATTGTGTTCAGAAGACGTTGTACGGAATTAACGCGTGTCTGGTTATTTGAACGGAACTTGTTTGACCGCCAATCATTGTATCACATATCAGACGAACATGACGGGGAACGTCTAACATATGCAATCCACTTTCAATCTAAAAGACTGACGGTATAGTTTTAGTTTGTTTTCTTGTTCGCTCGGTTCCTTATTTATTTCCTTCTATCTCGATACGTTGAACGCCACGTTTGCACGATGCAATCACTTTAACGAGAAATATAATTGAATTCGCGAACGTAGAAACGAAAAGTAAGTATTAAGTGTACGGTAAAAGTAATTAATTGTATGTTACATAGTACAGTAAAGATTGCACTGATAAAAGTTACGGTAACGTATGCATAAATTAGATTAGAGAAGCGTACATGCGTTGTACGCCACTTCGTACTAAAAGATAGTATTATTTTTATTATAATAATAGTAATAATGATAATCGTTATTATTATTATAACCGTGCTGTTTTTAGAGAACCTTTTCAATCTCGATGTTTACCGCATTTGTTCCGATCTACTCATTGTAGTCTCCTCCTACATCGCAATAACATGCAATGTTTTCCAGTGCCATTTAAAAAAAAAGAAGAGAAACATATATGCATGTACTCGACGAGTTTCGCGCGACGCTAAAATATCTCCGTTGCGTTTCGCAATATACAAAAAAAGATCGCCGTCACTAAAAGCAACGCAGACATTTTAGATTCTAATTTCGAGCAGCTCATCTTGTACATAAATATATACATATATATACATATACATATATTATTATGTAAAAAAAGTCTTTTATTATATATAACATTGTTGTATATAAAAATAATTTTCATATGTATAATTATTACAGATCTTTAATATTGTATAATGTAATATCGTACTTGGCAACGATGTAATCGATTTACATACTTAATAAAAATGGATACAGAACCAGAGCACAGGAAGACATCGATCCAGTAAAAAAATAAATCTAAATATCACTCTCGCGAGGAAGCTCGTTACCTTAGGCCTTAGATTCTTAAGAGTGCTCCGATTGCCCCATAGAGCTCTGGCTCCGTCGAAAGCCACGTCTATCCAGGCTAATCAATGAAAAATATCTGATCAAGATCAAGTTCTTTCACTGGGAAGGGGCAAACCGGAGGACGATGCCAAGTAGCCCTAGAACTTTTTCACGGCTGAGCCGACGAGGGACCTTTTCTTGTTCCACGTGAGCAGCTTGGGAGGTGACAGCACCTGCTCCAAAAATATGTGCCTCCTCTGTTTCAGATTCAAATCGGTATCGCGAGACTTGTCGTTCTCGTAAATCGAGTCAGTCTTCTCCCGATTCGCGTGGCACCTGTCCCCCGTTACATGCTTCGGATGCACGACGTTCAACGGTGCCGCAGGGGCTAAGTTCTCTTTGTCATGTCTCGCGGATAGGTCCGTATTCTTCCTCAAGGCAACCGACGCGTTCTTCTTGGACGTGTCGAGCTCCGAGGAAACGGCGGACTGCCCCAACTTGATAGCGTTGTTCGGGGTGACAACGTAAACCAACTGCGACTTGGTCTCGAACTTCTCCTTCAATAGCGAGAACTTCCGTTTCGGATAGTTCATCGGTCTCCTGCGCCTGTCAGGACAGTCTGTCTTCTCCCCCGAACTAGCGTCTGTAGACTGTGTCGAGACGTTCGGTGTGACGACGTTGCAAGTCTTGACAAATTCAGGGCTACCTGAGAAGTTCTTCTGTACAACTTGGACATCCTGAACGACCGGGACCAGAGGACTCATCTCGACATATATATCGTTATCCTTCTCAATAGCGTTCTCCCGATACGCGTCCTGCTGTTTCTGAGGCTGCTTCGCTTTTCCGCCCAGGATAGGCGAATCTGACAATATAGCGTCTATCAGCGGAGTCTTCCTGATCGACTCGATCGCGCAATACTTCACCAAATCCCTGATAGCATCTATCTCGCACCTGCCGCGACCGATCGAGTCCGGCTCGTCCAGTCTGTTGAAGTAGTTTTTATTGCATGTGGCAGGGTCCTTCAGGTCGTTCTTGAACAACGCCCTGGTCAGCTGCGCTTTCTTGATCAAATTCTTCGGGTCGAAATCCTCCCACTGGGTCCCGGTCGTGTGGTACACGTGCCTCGGTGAGTTGTCCGCTGTGTACCTTCTGATCTGATCGATAGTGCTCACCAGGGTGCTAACCGAGTCGTGAGCCGGCCTACCATAATCCAATTTCTCCTCGTCGTGCTCCTCTAAAATGGTGTCCAAAGCAAACATGCCGCCCTTCTCGTCGATCACGACAGGTTTTGCGATGTAGACTGTGGCATTCTGCTCCTCCGCTTCGGAGGGACTCTTCGCAGAGGACGGATCCTCGCTGTAGACCGCTCTCAGTTCTCTGGGATCGATCAGATCGTAAGCTAACGTGTCGAGGTAATCGTCCTGCTTCAAAATCCCCCTGAGTATCGAGCTGACACATGTTATATCGGAGAATTCCGAGCTATACGTGGTCCCGGTAGTGGTACTGGTCAGAGTGTCCCTCCGTCTGTCCCTGACCACGCTGTCGTCATGAATATAAGTCTCTATGTCCGTGTATCCCTTCCAGCTGCGAATGCACCACGGTGGCCTGGCGACCCCTAACGGACAAACATTTTCATAGTCGTGTATTGAGGTGACGCAACTCATGGTCTCGTCTCTCTGCTCCTTCGTCAGCTTCTCGGTCTCCGAGATCTTCTCGCAAGCATCGTCGAAGATCGGCGGGGTCTTCAACCTGTCCCTGCTGGTCATTTTATTCGCGTTATCGTGGTCCGCTTCCTTGTGCTTCTCCTCGTCTTCCTTGCGAGCCTCAGACCGGTCTTCCAGCAGATCCTCGCGAGCTCCGCTGATGTTCGACAGCAGCTTCTTGTCCGCGAGCTTCTCGTTCTCGTCGTTCTCCATCTCGAGGATCAGCTGGGTCGAGAAGCAGATTCCTCGTCTCTTTCGCGATGATCCCGACAAGCTGGACGACGGTGGTGGTGCCTTGGACGTCACGTCCTCTATGTCGAAGCCATGGCTGGTCGGTAAACAGATGCCTCTGCGCTTCTGCCGGTGAATGTTCTTTTTCTCGGCCGCGTCGTTGCAGTCGTTCTGCATCTCGAACTCCCGAGCCGCGCTGCTCTCTGGGAGGAACGACCCTTTCGATTCACCCCCGCCACTCTCGTCCTTGAGGGGTGGCTCGTTGTGCGCCGACTCGCACTCAGTAACAACGCGAACGGCAGCAGTCTTCGATTCGCTCGCGACATTGCAGCTCTGGTTGATAACGCCGGTCTCCGCGCAGTCCGAACTCTGCACGATGTTCGTCAGCAAGGATTGTTTGTCCGTGGTGACCTCCTCGGACACGGCCCCCTGAGAATGGCCGACGGAACACGGCGAGTTCGAGTAATACTGTTTGAACGACCTAGGCGTGCCCGTCGTCTTGGTCGCTGTCTCAGCACGCTTGTCTCGCTTGTCGGCGCCCATCGACCCGCCGCCGATCATCACCCTAGAGGGATGATACTTGCCGTAGTACAATAGCATACTTGCTAGACCGATCATCATCCCCCCAGCCACCAGACTGGCCACCGTAGCGATCTCCTCGGTCCCGATCGTGTTCTTGTAACAAAACACGTAGACCACCAAGAACACCGTGTTCTCGAGCGTCACGACGAAATAGAAGATAAGCATTCTGTACCGGGACCTGCCGACCCGCAGATTAAAGAAATCGAAGCAATAAATTAGTCCTATGATACAATTATAAATACGCTCCTCCCACATCGTCGGGCAGAAATCTGTGTTCTGTAGGATCACCCAAATCGTCATAAATAGCCAATGGAGTCCTGCGAACAGAGTCGGGGATCATGAGAGGCGCTGCCGTGTCGAACACATAAATCTATTTCTAGTCTAGGCGTTCCTTTACGCTAGTTTACAGCCTACCGACACACTTACCCAGGAACAATAAAAACCATTCCCTTAAACAGAGCGCCGTTAAGACCAGAACGGCTATTCTAGACATCAGCATACCCGCCCGCCAGAGACTCTGAAGAACCAATGCCACCCATGTCGCCTCGTGGTCAGGATTTATCTTGTGCATCGCTTTCGTGTAGGTGCCTATCGCCCAGCTCAGCGAGCAAAAGGACACCGCAGCCGACAAACCTGTTCGATCGTGCGTTTAAGAAAAATTATTAGTCTGTTCAGGTTCCTGCGGTGAGATCCGGCGTCGCTTGCGGATCTCTGTAACAATTTTTTTAGTGAGGGAGTGACAGTGACAGTCATTTTATTTTTAGCTCCTCGAACGCTCCCACGCTATTAGAGGAAGAGTCTTTTTTACAGTCATCGAATCATGGACTGCCCACATGGAATGTCCGACCAGTAGTCGAACGATACGACCGTGGACCGAGAAGAGTCTTCCGTAGAAAGATAGAACCTGTCCATGATATCTTTGTTCCTGCCTCTATTATCTGTGGGGGCGGGCCAAAGGAAGTAAAAATATGCGGACTCTGAGCTACAGTAATCCTCCGAACTCTGCGAGTCACAGTACCTTCCCGACGACAGTATTATCATTTTAGAGAAACTTTTTATACAGAAAGAGAAGACCACAAAATGCCAATGGCCAAAGTGACGGAACTCGAAAGCCAAACGAATATACGTCCATGTTTTCTAAAATTGAAGTGTTTACATGTTTTCAGTAACATGTTCTTAGGGATACATGTAAGTGCTCTGTCGTTCAATGGAATAGTCGAAAGTTTTCGTATGGAAACGAATATGTTATTTTGTTACAGAGGCAGCTGACATTAGTGAAACTGATCACAATAATCGCCGTAATATTTATGTCATTGATATTCGTACTGAATTTGTTGCACAACTCGTGTTTACAGACGAGCAAACATTTGAAATTTGTGAATTACATCGACAGTAAATATTACAAACATTACGACCCCGTCAGAAATAAATCCACCTCGACTACTTTGACGAAGAGAGAAATGGAGAAGACACGAATCCAATTGAACAATAGAAAAATCGAATTGGAAACGTATTGCAAAAGCATCGTTAGACCAGTGACGAATTTGGACAATGTATTGTCCAATATGATCATTGATACGTAAGTACGACATAATGCGTGTTTTTGCAAACTTGGATTAATTTGAACGCACAACTTGCAGTGTGCACGCGATATCATGGTGCCCCATATACAAAGCTGCGAGTTCCACGTGGATGAAGCATTTCGCTACACTCGGAGGAGTGTTAACGGAGACAGCCATGGAATTGATTCGCCGAGATATTTTACAAATTAATACCATCGTCAGAAAAGCGTTCCCACGTGACAGAGACATGAAAAAAGCATATCAAGTATGTAACAATAGTGTAACGAAGATAGAATGAAAACACACGCATAGAAAATATTATTAAACGATGAGAACATTCTTTGTTGCAGAAGCTGAATAACACAATGAAATTTCTAATCGTTCGACATCCGTTTGAACGTCTCGTTTCCGCGTACAGAGATAAACTAGAACACATACAAGGAAGAGATTATTACTACAAAAGATTTGGCCGACACATTGCGCACAAATATCATAAATATAGGCAAGCAAACGAAACGAAATTGGAGCCTACGTTTACCGAATTTCTTCACTTCATTGTGGAAGAAAAGTATTTTGACGAACATTGGGCGCCATTCATCGATACGTGCGAGCCTTGCTTAATTAAATACAATTACATCTTAAAGTTTGATACGTTCGATAGAGACCAAAAGTTTTTGATACAAGAACTAGGTTTAAGCGATTATTTATATGAAAAGGGCGATTGGAAAAACATCAATCCGCGAGGAGTTACAACCACTGCTCTCGTTAAAGAGTATATGCAGAATGTTCCTCGATCATTGCTCAACGAAATTAATAAGGTTTACGAAAACGACTTTAAATTGTTTTCTTATTTACCTCTGTGATAATTTAAGATATTTGTCGCCAGCGATAAAACAAAACGTGAATGTGATACATAGCTGCATTTAGCCAAAATCTGTGCATAGACGGTCTCTACTGTAACGTAGATGATACGACTGTTTGATTGTCCTTACTTGTCCACAGCGGCGTACGACGTAATACTGCCATAACGTATAGCTGCAATATTAATTGCGGAGCAGCCCCCATAAACGATTCGAACAGGTGTAGCATGCATATATCGCTTTCCTGTCTATATACCCAATTTTTATCCTTTACAAATCGTTTGCTCCTCAACGAATAAACTGTAGCGTAAAGTAATATCAAATACCTAAAAATAAAAGTATATACTTTCTCTCAGAGAAAATGCAACCAAAGATTGTGAACTGATTAAACAAAAGAAAAAAAAGAATTTTTAACAAAAATACCTTTGTAATACTCCTAAAAAGAGAAAATGTAACAGCCAATGTATAGCTTTAATGGAGCCGTCGCTCTGATACCATCTCAAACTAAACATTTGAATAACAGCAGCAGGTAAAATTGTGAAACTCAAGGCAAAGCATCCCCAAATAAATTGGCCTTGTAAAAAATATTCCGTAAAAACAATACTGTCTACAAAAAAAGAATTAGATAATAATTTGTATGTTATCGGTAGGCGCATTTAATAAAATGCATTATATTTATTAACATGAACATCAAACAGATCAACTTGTCTCTTAATTTGCATTTAAAACCTGCATCCAGAGTAAAAGGCATTGATTGAATGAAATTCTTTCGTATGAGAATACATTATTTAATTGTACCTTATATATTTATTACATGATACATTGAGCATATATAAAGTGTAAAAACATATTAAAAAAAACGTTGAGTCCTACATATTATTCGGTCATAATTGTTATTGTACTGTGAAAGATGTGCACAAAGACAACACACACAAGACTGGAATAATATCTGACATACGACACGCGCGCGTGAAACACATCAACGATGCATTAGACTCGTGAACAACAATTCAAATTCGTTAACGATCGAATGCTCCGTCACTCGTGTTTACGTTGCATCGATCGAAAACAGAATTTCTAAATGCAATAGAGAAAATACATGGTATAATTTCTTTCTTTGTTCACCTGTTGCTATATCGATGAAAAAAAAACTGACAGAAGTCATATAGTAAATTAAATCGAATAATCGGAACCGGTAACATTCGATCTCTCTGTGCGACATCGCTGTCGGTGCATTTCTTTTCACAGTTTCGTAGCACGAAACATTGTCATGTTTCAACTCTGCCGCCGCCATCTTCCCGGCCATTCTTTATTCAATTCCACACAATAGATGAAAGAACGCGTTCCACTGTCAGCCGCGTGCGTCCCATTTTTCCGATTTATCCTAAATCTCAGCGTGAATCTCGACTATCGGTTTTCCTGTTCGGAAACCATTCGTGCACAGATGTAACAAGGGAAACGAAAATTTCTCTACGAACGAAACCACAGCGACTGATGGCAACGAAAACATTACGATCACAACCACTGGCCATTGACCACAAACATTAATTACAGCCAATCCCGAATTGAAATCTGTTATTTCAAACTAGATGCGTGCCAATGAGAAGCGACTAATTTCTTGTGGCGCGTTATACAAAATATAAATTCGAATTTGAAAAGCAACACGTTCTAGAATATTTCTTACATTCCTGTTTTTCAGTTCCTTAGCTCCCTATATATTCCGTTGATTTTTTAACCTGTTCGAACATTGAAATTGAACACCTGAACACGTTAACGCAATTTTTTTTATCAAACAATGAAGTTAAAGGAAAGTTTTGAGATAATGACATTTTTTAGACATTTTTATAGAATTTAGGAGATTCGACCTTTTTCAGTAACAGATGATTCGTGCCGTTTTTTCCATAAGTTACCGCGCAAATTACAATTACACGTAATGACAAAACGCTGAAATTAGTAGCAAATTACGGATAGAAACGGTAAGATCGGTAATAACGCCTCTGTCAGAAACATTTCTCACGTATTCGTACTCAAATTAAAATTGGAAGAACGCGCTTCAATGTTATTAACTTTTAATTACTCTCATGTAGCACTTACAATCTCAAAACTTTAAATTTAGTACTTTAAGCATAAACAAAGGTGTCGACTGCAGTAGCAAATGTCTATTTTGCATTGAAGTAGTTACTTTATTGAATAAAAATTGATTTATTTTGGAATGATATAAAGTTCCATATAACCAGTTATGTTACAAAATGGAGTGCGAGCAACTTCAATAAATTCAAGGAGACTCAAATGTATATAACAAAACTACGTCATTATTTATTACCTTCGTATAAATACAATGTTTTTCATCCTTTCAATAAATTCAACTATACATAAATAGAATCTGTTGGTCTATATAAAAATGTTGACAATTGCGAAAATGAATAAAAATTTGCATCCCTTGGTGCAAATATGAAATGCGCGATACAGTCTTACGTTGTAAGTTCTCACAGTTTCGTGTGAAGGAAAAATATATATGTATGTATATATATTATGCTGTTGTATAGTGTACCATTAACTTGATAAACCGAGGATAGTAGGAAAGGAAACTGTAACCCGACTCGAAGAATTATAACAAATTCTCGGCGAGAGGCTTTGCCTTGTTTATATGCCGGCTCTAGAAAATTTCGACGGTTTCACCTCGAATAGTTTTCTAACAAAATATATTTGTATCGTCGTCGTTACTATTATGACCGTTATCTGGGTGATGGACCACATTTGGACATAAAAATTGTTGTCCAATAGCAAATTGTAATCTCGTTCTTCGCTACCTCTGCTTAAATATTGTGTTTGGAACATTTCATTTACGTTTCTCTCCACGAACGATATCGATCTCTGTTAAAGAAACAAACAACTATAATGCAAACAAACTATGTTTCGATAAGCGTGCATAAGATACGGGAGATTCTTACCGTAAAATTATCAACAGATACATTTAAGTCTTCGAGCTCCTTGGAATATTTATCCCATTCATCGTACCTGCAAAAAATGGTATTGTTTAATGATAATGATCGAAGCGTATAAATAATTTATACTATAATAAACAATAATACATTACTTGATCACAGAAATATATAAATTGACTAATCTTGAAGCAAATCGTGAGAATGTATTGTCCATGCAAATACAATAGTATCCAGCCGTTTTCACAGTGTCCTTATAAGCTGAATTAGGAAGCCATAGGTAAGGATGAACCAGGGCACCTAGCGGATCCCTTACAGCAAGGCCAGCTTTACCATCTCCGCCTCTAATCACCTGTAGTCAAAAATAACATCCAATAAATACTTGCCGGTTCGAAAAAGTATATAGCAAACATTTAAATTTCTTTCTGATCTGTTATTAATAACAGAGCTTACTTGTTAAACCTTTTATTTGCGCAAGGTATCGTCTTCTGTGGTTACCTTGTTTATTTATTAATTAACGTATGCATTGTCTTCTTAATTCTTGTACCAAATCTATTTAGCTTTAAACGGATATTCTACATTCTAATTCTATTATCGCTTAAACTCATACTTTCTGTTATTATTTTTTATTTGTTTTATGTGGTAAGGACGACATTGTGGTTGTTATTATCGTTACTCACAGCCATATGGCGAAAGTGTTGATGGTAAGAATTTTCGAGTGGCACACGAGTTTTTAATCTCGATCGAACAAACACGCATTGTGTAAAGTGTAAATGAAATGATTTCAGTCGACGTATCGAAAAAGACGCAACTCTGTGACGTACCTGAAAGTGCACGTAGAAATCCGCTCCGACGGAAGCATATTGAAAGTAACAATCCTCTTTCCCGGCATCGATTTGTACTTTGTAATTCAACATTACCAATGGTAAAGGTTCGTTCCAGGATCCAGACGAGCTGGTATTCACAAGGCTGAAAACCACCCCGAGAACCAGACTTCGTAAAAAATTATACATTCTACGTGCTTGATCGAATAGATCATTACAATGATCCACCCGTCCGACAATCGCTTTCACAACGACTGACAGACAAACGTGCTACAATCAAAACTCTCGCTAGTGTCACATCTACAATTAAATACACGGAGTATGTGCCATATGAGAGACGAAACTCGCGCCGTTCAACTTTCACTATAGTGTCTCCAAATTGGATGACCTTGATGCACAACATACAAACAGTGTTATCATTTCTTTAATCCTTTTATTTAATGCTGGAAGCGAGCGCCTGTGTGCTTCATAATTTTTAAAAGAACATATAAAAGAGTCCGAATTGCACAGATGTCAATGCACAATTTTGAAGGTGCGCGGGAGCGACAGAAAATTTTGGTTAGCGACTCCAGCGGCAGTTGCGGCAAAACCTAAGAAGCTCCTGACAAGGATAGAGAGATCCTCGTCTCTCCTGTAGGGCTGCGACGGAGAGAGAGATATGTCACTCACAGGAGAGACAAAGACAGAAATTACGAAGCATGATCGTCGCTATCGAAAAATATCGATAGCTATCGACAGGTGCGCGGGAGCGAACATACGCCACCATCGGCGTAAAGGCGAACTAAGAAATAAAGATAGAGAGGCAGATATGTTTCTCGCAGGAGAGACAAAGACAAAGTATACGAAACAGCTTGTTTTTTCGATGAGCCTACTACAGTTGCATTTAGCGAAGAAACAATATTTTTTGATGCTCTTTGTGTTGAAATATTCTCTAAATTATTCCGGGTTCCCGTACAAAGCCCTTTTTTGGAAAAAGTCTACAGAAAAAAAATTCTTCTATAAAAACGTACGCTATTATTGTTTAAAAAGTTTCAAGAGACAAATTGCAAAAAAGGGCTCTGTACGGGAACCCGCAATAATTCAGAGAATATTTTAACACAAAGAGCATAAAAAAATATTGCTTCTTCGCTAAATGCAACTGTAGTAGGCTCATCGAAAAAACAAGCTGTTTCGTATTCTTTGTCTTTGTCTCTCCTGCGAGAAACATATCTGCCTCTCTATCTTTATTTTTTAGTTCGCCTTTACGCCGATGGTGGCGTATGTTCGCTCCCGCGCACCTGTCGATAGCTATCGATATTTTTCGATAGCGACGATCATCGAGAAGTATCGATAGTTTGAAATTTTCGAAGGATCGATCTTGAATGATCTCCGCACTTCGATCTTTTAGGAGAATCGATTCTTTGAGGAAAGTCAATTCTTTTCTTCGACAAAGAATCGATTCTCCCAAAAGATCGAAGCCTGGAGAACAGATTCAGAAGATCGATCTTTTTGCTCGAAGAATCGAACTTAAAAATTTCGCCACGGATGACGCTACTTGTCCAAGATGCTGTTTTCTTCGTGGAAATGATTATTGCCGTAAAATGCATGGTCTCTAGCCGCATATACGGCAACGATCATACCTGATCTTTCTATCGTTTCAACATTTGAAACGGAGGAAAATGCCGCATGTATTTGTACAATAGCATTCCGTTAGGTACATTTCGAGGAACTGGGTCGACTCGACAGCGCTTTAGTTGCAAGGCGCTGCGAAACGACCCTCAAGAACGCTATACTGTACAATAGCCGTCAATTGTAAGGTTAAACAGTCAATTATGATACATTTGCGACGATATCTAGCGAATATTTCGTCGAAGCATCATGGACTAAGTACCACGAGGGTAACGTTGGTACATGACAAAACTAAAGGGGAACACCCGACGGCGGGGATAATTGGTAATAACAGCATGTGCGATTGTTAGTTGCGTACGCTCGCGTACGTTGTTTCCCGCGTTAGAGATCTTTGCTTCTTTTTTCTCATTTCTATGTAGTTGTCGGCGATGAGATTTTGAAGGCTCAAGTGAGGGACACTAATTCGTTTTATGCGAGTTTTTTGCTGTACAAGCATGGAGTCAAGGTTAAAAAAGTTAGTTTTTACGTATATAAATAAATAGGTGCACATTCTTATCACTGGCTCACCGGTTCCGTTGCCTATTAAAATAATTGACGCATTGCAGATCACGATCGTTCGAGACGACGTCCAGGACATCGCGAGGGCGATCAGGTTTTTCTCCGAAAATTTTAATTACGTCTTCACCACTGGGGGAATAGGACCGACTCACGACGACGTCACTTATGAAGGTATTTATTTGGAATTCACGCATGCAACGTTGTAGATCAAATAATATGTATTTATCACAGCCTTAGGATTGGCTTTCGACGATACGCTGTATCACCATCCAAAATTGGTAGACATCGTGAAGAATCGCTTTGGTTGCAACGATTTTCCTTCGCCCGCTTATAAAATGGCTTATGTAAGTCCAGGTTCCATAGTTTTCATTCAACAGTTGATATAATTCCACCGTCTTCTTTCAGATTCCAACCAAATCTGTTCTGAAATTTTGTGTAAACCCAGCTACAGGAGAAGCTTTTCCATATCCCTGCATAGAGTTGCGGAACGTTTTCATCTTTCCTGGATCACCTATGTTCTTTGAGCCTCCGTTTCAGGCCCTGTGCAAGGTACATTCCGTGGCAATTATCTTATACGTTTCAGAGAAACAATTATAGAAGATGTTTGTAGGAGTTATTTGCCGGATACAAATCTTTTTCAACCGTAGAGGTTTTCTTGAACGCGAGAGAAGACTCGTTCGCGAACGTGTTAAACGAGGTTGTACAGAAGTGTCCGAACGTTACGTTCGGCTCGTATCCGGAGAATAATGGGTATGGAGACTTGAACACGATAAAAAAGTTTGCAGTGCTATCGTTGAAAGTGTCTGTAAAATTCAAAATATTTGTTGCAGTTATTACAAAGTGCGTATCACTATAGAAAGCGAGAACGAGAAGGACACCGAGGCTGCCAAAAGAATGTTTTGTTCTCGAGTTCTAAGCGGTGTGTTGGTGGATTACGATCGCACCCCTCACGTCGACATCCTGTCCAAATACGAACAGTTGCTCGAAAACTCGGAGAGTCGATCGATTTATCATAAATCCTTCCAAATATTCCTGTAATGCATCAAGTGGAAAAAAGTATCGATTGCTCGTGCCGTTGCGTTAACGAAATCGGCGGATTTTTCAACCTTTCTCGCTTTATTTGTTTTCTAGGGACTATTGTCGGAAACCCGAAGAAGTCTGGATCTATTTGGACGGCTGTGCAGAATCCGTCGTCATGGTGCACCTTGCTCGTGTTGCGATGGAGAAGCTTGGAGGACCTTCGAAGATCAAATTGCGCGCGATCTGTCTACAGACGAATAAGTTTCTTCAGGAAATTAGCAACAGGTAGATATGGCTACTGTTAGCGCAACGCGGAAAGAATGGAAACCGAATCAAGAATCGAAACAAAAGAAATTGACTATTGTCATAGGTACAACGTCGAATTGTGCTGCTTGAAAAACAACGGAACAATTCTAATTAGACCGGAAATGCGGATGTTGTTTCTCGGGAAACGATCAAACGCCAGCGAAAGAGAAATAGAAGATTATGAGAGAGTCGAGAGATTGTTTAACGAGTCTCTCCCGAGTGTACATATACATTTTCCTCTCATCGAGTGGACGGACAAAGATGTCGCGAGTTTCGTCGGGTCTCTCTCTCTACCTTATCATACTGCGGACGAAGTGGGATCATTTCGGTAAGGAAAGCAAATATTCTACTGTTCTGTACATCACGGTATACATCTTCGAAAAATAATTATCGTCCATTAACGGGTAACTGTTTCTCTTGAGCATAATCTGTTTTTCCGTTTATAGCTCTGGACAGGCTTAAAGCGTTCATGAATAAAAACAATCTGTTTTCGTAGATGATATGGCGAATATCGCGCGAGGAAGCACGAAGATAAGTCGGAGACACGTTGGTGCTGCAGTCGATACGATTATAATTTAACTTGAATTATATCATTGTTATTTAATGAGCTGTCGTGATGATTAAACAGTCGAAAACAAAAATTGGAGGAGTTATTGAAATTTTGAGAAGACTAGGTAGCTTAGAAAATAGGTGCGGTTCAAGGTGATATTGTTATTGTAACTGTGCAATTTGTGGTCTACTTTTTAAATAGAACCTATTAAGATATTAAGACCTATTCAGATTTTTGCAATGTACATTTTTTGGAAAAATGGAAAGACCGTTTAATTTCGAAGGTACGAAAACCGCAGCGACTTTCTGGGCCGCCTATATCTCGAAATCGATGTATTCGCAAAAACGAGGACGCTTGAGGGATTTCCTGGACAAGGGTCGTCCACTCGTCGAAACACATTTATTTCGGTATATAGCCGGGGAAAATATAGTAAACGCGTTCAGGTGGAGTTTGCCAAAGCTACAGAATAGCTACTTCCTTCCCTATTAGGATGATCTTTTAACGCGTCGTAGAAATAAATCAACGTTCCGACCATTTTACGTTCGCAAAAAGTATTGGAACTACTTCAGATCCTGAGATTACAGATTCTATGAATTTCTCCCCAAATTTCCGTTTCTACCGATTCACTTAGCAATTTCCTATTTCATATAAAGGAAATAGGCAGCGGATTTTAATTAAAAATTAAAATCGTATTAATTCTAAGATATAGAAGCTCTACAGAGAACGTGTGCTTCTTTTCTTAATAATGTTACAGTGCCACGTCGGTCATAGGGTAACACAATGCCATATCTATCTTCAGTCCATTACGATCAATAAGGAAGAAAAGAACTTTCCATTTGCATTCTATTTCCTGGAATTGATACAAAACATTTTCATTTCGCATCAAGATCCGCAGTCTACTCGTGTATTTTTGCAAACCGTTCGTTTACATTCGCGAGATACGATACAGAGTCAGGTCGTTGTCGGATGGATGTAAGATGCTTGTTTTTCGCGACATCTCGGGAAGTGGAGCCGATCCTCGCTCGCGTGTACGCGATAGAGTGGTTTGCAATGTAGATTTTGCAGAACACACGAGAAAATAATGCAAATTGGGGAAGCAGGCAGCTTCGTTGCGACTTCGACGACGTTTTTTGAACGGTGCGTGTCGGAGAACGTATGTCGGGTCTCTGGATTAGGCGGAGAGAATGGCGTGCTAGATGGTTAGTCGAGAGTTCGAAGGAAGGGTATCTGAATTCGTATTACATATTTTTCAGTCCCGCTGCAGCGCGGAAGAAAGAAGCAAGGAGAGGGTTGTTCGTTGGAGAGGGAATCGTTGTCGGCCCCCCTTCCATCCTTTTGAAATTTCATTTCGAGTTAAAGTATTTCTAGCTTTTTTCCTTTGAAAGTTTAAAATGAGAGTGGGTGGTAGTTGGCTAGAAGGGGCGAGGCGGAGGATTGGGGCTGGGGGTCGGGAGGGTTGGGGGCTGCGAGGAGACGGGGAAAGAGGCCGAGGGGGATGGGGGTTGTGTAGAGATGGGGGTTGGGGGCCAGCCCCGCTCCGACGGGTGGGGGCTGGGGTTCTGGGGGCCGGGGTGGGCGGCTATATAAAGCTGGAGTAGAAGGAACGATAAAGAGGGGAATGAATCGCTACTACCCGAGCAACGCCCATGGTTCTGCAGTTCACGGGCCGCATACAGTGCGCCACTCGACGCTTTCCCAGCCTCCGAACTTAACCAAATGCCGACTGTTTTTCATATTTTCGATTATCTCGGGCCAGGCTAGGTCAGACGTATTCATCACCGACGCCGGTATTTATACGCGGGCGCGTACGGCTAGCCGAAAATGATTTTTCACCGATTCTCGATCCGATCGGCCACCCGACAGCTTTCTTCTATTTGTTACACGCCGGTAAATGTTACTCGCCCGCACCCGGCCCTGGGATAACCTTTCGAAAAATTGACGGACATTGATCTTTTCGCGTCGCGGATTACATCTGCCCCACTCTAAATTAACCCTCCGACAGCGTTCCCGAGTTTATTTTGACCCGTAGCATCAAACTCGTCATACAATTAGTCAATGTCTAGCGATTGAATCAAATGAATAGCTGTTACATTAAAAACAACAGAGAAACTAATGGTCTACGAGAAGTACCTTCGGAGATATACTTTAAAAATTGCTGAATAAATGCAGACGTCGTTTTTTAAGCATCATCAATTGTGTAATACGCTCGATCTAAAAGATATAACGTCTTTGCTCCGTCCGTCGACTTCGAACGTTCGTTCATCTTTCACGTAAAATCCCTTTGCCGTTGAATAGAGAAAATTCAATTATATTCGTACTTGTAATTGGCGACGTTGCTTTTACGGATGCATGGTAATCGCGTTACCAGCGGACACAGCATAGTTAACCACTATTAACCCCTTGTCCTAGATGCAAAATTCTATTTGCCTGGTACTTCTAGGACAGTGCTGTTTAGCAAGCTTTATGACAGGCATAGATGGGGGCAAAATTGCTGGCTAATAATGTCATTCGAATTACAGCGGAGTGGGGCAAAAAGATTGTCATTTGTCTCACGTCAATCGGCCGATGATCATTCTATTTCACTCAATCTCGACGCTGTCCTATAATCTGCTGTCGATCGCTGTCACTGTCTTCGGCCAATGACGACGACGAGTGTGACGGACACATACAACGTTCCCCGGAAGGCGTGGTTTGCTGCCCGCCGATTTGATTACGTCCGGAGAATTAAAATACGCTGCCCGTTATAAGCCTTACGGAACAGTAAAGGTTATAAAAAATGAAGAAGACGAGACAATTTTTTTTCTGGAAATCGACGGTGGTCAGAAACGATGGTTCCGTCTCCTGTAGGTTTTGGCTGGAGCGCGAGAGGAACGACCGGAGCGTCGAACGATCGAAGAAGAATGGATCGTGCATAGCCACATACATATAGGTTGCTCACGCGTTTCTAGATGCAGGAGTAGGTTGGGCGTATGGTCAGTTTTGAAAGAGTGTGAGAAAGAGAGAGAGAGAGAGAGTGAGAGATGATCGGTTTCAGTCCGGGTAAGAGGATTCGAGCAGATTTGAAGAGGATCGGTGTTCGAAATCGAAAGTCGAGAAAGCGGAACGGAAGGAGAGAAGAAGTAGTAGAGGACGGAAAGAAAATGTACAGAGCGTGAAAGATCGAACGGTGGTCCAGTGGTCGCGTAATCGTCGATGAAGCCGGTGGCAAGATAGAAGTAACAGTGGTAACGGTAACGGTAACGTTAACGGTGGCGGCAGAGCAACGGTGGTTGCGAGGGTGGTGGCGGCGGTGGCGGTGGTGGTGGAGGTAAACGACGGAGCCTGGTGGAGGTGGTGGTGGAGATGGCGGTGGAGGAGGTGGTGGTGGTGGCCCTCGCGAGCCGACGACGTGGTCGATGGCGTTGGTCGCGTGCTGGTCGCGTGCCGGAGGCGGAGCCAAGCTCCGACTCTCTCGCGTGCCACCTCCACCCTAAAGTTCGCGGTCCCTGTTGCACCCTCTAACACCCAACACCCAACACCCTCCCAGGCCGGCACCCGGCACCCGCTACGCTACGGCAGGGAGCTCTTCTACTCGACGCGCGACGCCCCTCGGTACTCTTTGGTTCCTTGGGTTCCCCTTCCCCTTCTCTCTCTCCACCGGTACCCGAATCTACAGTCGCTTCCTCGTCGGTTATTGATTCCCTCGGGTAGCCAGTCCCGAAAAGGATGCTAAAATAGGATGAGGACTATCGGAACGATGGATACGAAACGAAACGAAACGAAACGATACAAAACTGCAC
The DNA here is from genome assembly GCA_028455805.1 of Lasioglossum figueresi. Lineage (NCBI taxonomy): Eukaryota > Metazoa > Arthropoda > Insecta > Hymenoptera > Halictidae > Lasioglossum > Lasioglossum figueresi. The sequence goes on from CM052191.1 coordinate 7,206,273, forward strand.
CGGCACCGTACGCCACCGTACGATCCGACGGCAATACTTTACGATACACCGGTGGCCGACTCTTCGAACTTTGTCCAACCATAACCAACTTCAACCCCTTGCCATATTATTGTACGATTTCAGGAAAGCGTGACTCGAACCCGCTTCGACTCAGATTTTTCTGACATCAGCCACCGGAACCCTCCCATTTTCTTAATTCTCACACGTATGTTCTAAAGCTAAGCTAAATTTTGAACGTCACCAAATGACTTTGGTTGACCTTGGAAGACAAAATTGTTGCAGGCCAATGAATTCGTCTCGAGATAGGCTACACCCTTACTTAAATAAAAACATACAGTTCCGTATAAACAAACGGAGGTCACCTTGAAATCTCGAAGGCACATCCGCCTAGAGAAGATTTGTGACCACTATAAGATGTCTGCCTCGAAACAGAATAAGTTCTATTTGAAATATATTTTACGATGAGCTCTAGTTTCGGAAATACTTGCGTGCGAAACATCAAATAGGGCACGTTGTACATTGGAAACGTAAAAGTATGAATAGAAGAATGCAATGCAATTGAAAACGGAATCCTTTTCAGGGCCATCGAGACTGAAAATGAACTAAACTAACTAATTACTCATCCGATCGGTACTGATCGATTGCGTTCCGTGTCTGCGGAGGGATAATAAAGGCGGATTTCCATTTGGTGCAGCGGAGCTCGAGGTCAACGGAGCTTTCGTTCCGTTCGATCGAGTCGTTTACGGTTTTATCGCTATCGTAATCGACGTTCTTGTTTCACCGTCGATTCGAATCGGTCGCAGACTCGTCGGGTGCGAGAGAGGCGCGGTTTCGAAAACGGCTTTAAACGTCGGAAAACGGATTGTCACGCGAGCGAAAATGTTTTCGGCCGGACGTGTCCGAGCGGGACTGGCCGCAACGCGAAAACGAACACGCGAATCTTGTTAGAGCTGAAAAGCCTGGCCGCGGAGACAGAGAGGGTGAGCGGACTCGTGCTAAATAGGATCGTCTTCCAGGAGAGCGCGCGCGCCACGATCCTGCGGTTCAAAGCCAAAAGGAACAGTGAATGTCGATTCTTTCTCATTGTCGGTCAAAGCACAGTATTAACATATGTCTCATAAATAGACAGCGGATCTTTATGCAAAATACAAATTTTCTACCTGAATTGCAACAAACAGGAGTGAAATAGAAATTTATTTTCCATCTTAATATGTTTAATAGGTTGAAAATGATATAGCAGTATTTTATAATTCTTCTAATATTTTTACCGTTTTAAATTGCACCTGCACATTTTTGTCATAATTGCATAAAATCCGCTGTCTACTCACGAGACTCGAGAGATAACCTCGCGTTCATTCTTCGCTTTTAGTGCCCAGCCAGCTTCCCCCGAATGGGGATATTTCTTCAATCGATCATAGCAATAATTAATTTTTAAATTGTCGTGAATATACAAGGACATTTATAGCAACAATTAAACAATAAAAATTTGATGCTCAATGGGATTAAGACAAGGTAGAAATGTGTTCGGCTGAAGCCACGAATCGAACTTTTTCAATTCGCATAATAATCCATGTTCCGTTCGAGCAGATTGGCGACAGTCTCGGATCCCGGTGCTCCGAGAGCCCACTGTGTCTATCTTCATCTCCGTGTTGCTTTGCTTGGCACTCTCCCTTCTCGTTCGCGTAAATTTCTGTATGAACGTTGCACGCGCTACATGCAGTTTGCCTATGCAGAATCGCACGCAACACCACGCCGTATCTTGCAGGTGGAGTTCGCGCGCGCACGCTCGTCTCTTTCTCCGTATCCGTCTATCAATTCAGCCGTTCCATTCTCCCCGTCCGCCTCTGTTTCTTTTGGTTTCGCGCCTCGTTCGTTGCCGTTCGTCCGGAGAGCGATAGTTCCGTGGGATTCAACGGCATAACCTATTTTACTTTTGAAAACTCGACGGATCAATACACCGACTCGAGAATAGGAGGAAGAGAAACGAGCGGGCTAAGAGAGAATCGCGAAAGGGGAACAACGTACGCGGTGTGCTCGATGTGTGTCTTTTCGCGAGGAACGTTCGAGACCTCGACGATTTCTCTCTTTCTCGGTATGTAGCGGAGATGTGCGAGAACCCGAAAATCTCGGGACGGGTTCTAGAAAATCTCGGGATTCTCAAATGTATTGATATTTTCCGTTTCCAGCACGCCTCTGCTCGGTAGTGGGCTTTCGTGGCGACGGAGTTGAAAAATCGGATACCACGAACCTGATCGACCGTGATCGACGAAGATCGAGTGGTGCGGCCGACCACCACCGGTAAACGGTCGCGGTCTTGGTCCCGGTCTCTGTATCCAAAATGCCAGCGATCGAATCTTCGCGAAGAGTCTCGAGTTGCGGCACGAGACCGTCAGCTGGTCAGCAGGGACCGTTCGCTTTCTTTTTTCCTCCAGCCGAGAAGGTTCTCGCAGGACCTCCCTTTGCGCGGCTAAATAGCGACGTAAATAGCTCACCTCGCCTAACCGAGCCGAACCGGACTGGACCAGAGGCAGGGGCCAGGTGGACCTTCCTTCTTTCTTCCTCTTTCTCTTCCTTCTTTGTCCCTCCTTTTAACCCTCGAACAAAACATTGGATTTGTCTCCGACAACCGGGAAGACCGGAACGCGATAAGTCGCGTTAAAGCGAACCGCCATTGTACCCTGAAAGAAACCACAGCAAGAAAAATTCTTTTAGTATTGTTAACCTTCTGTTCGAGGTTCGTTATCCTTCGTCATTGTCTGTCAACAATTTTGCACTCTTCTCTTAACCCTTTTACACAGAAATACGTCTCAGATACAAAGCGGTTTTAGATAACAGTTTTATCAATCAATTATAATATTCGTAATTAATTATAACATATTACAATTATGAGCCGTTCAATGCAAAGCGGAGTAAGTCAAAAATGTAGACTATTGGACGTTGAAAATGAACTCGACTTTTTGGGAAGAATGAATCAAATTTCGAAAATTCCTTGTCAATCGAGTTTCTCTTTGTACGGAGACAAAAAATTCAATGAAGTAAATTGGCTCTAGCGACTACCATTTTCCACAATTATTGTCTTTCAACGTTTTACAAAAGCCGCTGGATTCCTTCTTCTGTAAAACCGTGTGGTTCTTCTTCGAGGATCCGAAGGCACAAGCCACTACAATCGTCTGATAAATTTAGTATTGCGAACTCTAATAACTTGATCAGCCAGTGCATCTGCTCGATCGTCGCAGCACTTTAGACAGAAATAGACGCGGTCGTCGATCCAACGGACTGCTGTTCACCGGTTTGATGCGCTGGCTTTTGCGGCGCCTTTCCCGAATGCTCGGACACTTTGAAAGAGCGTTTTCGGGACAGAGACGAGCTCTCGTAATCCGCGCGGCGTCAAACACATCGAAGCGACGCGTATCGTGTACTTAGAATCGTGGAGAGAGCGCGTACGCTCGTTGCACACCCCCGCCTCGACGCGGAGGACACTCGCGGCCACGGTTTATCGAACCTTTGAAACGGTGGGACGAGCCGTACAATTAACGCAGGGTTTACGGACCGCTGAAAGTAACAATTTCACATCACTTTATAACAATAACAAGAATCTGTCTACCTTTTAGCCATTTTTTAATAATATGTACCCGACGACATAAATTTGTCGAACAATTCCTCCTGGATGCATCTTCACTCTGCTGTGCCAAAAGCAATTTAAAAATTCTCTTTTACGCAATAATACTAAACGAAGTCATTAGATTACGTTTCTGGGGGTGAATTGTCGATTTACAATTATAAAGTTGCTGCTACTGAGCCTGACTCGTGAGAAAGTTTTTAGCAATCGATAATAGACCATCAAAAACGATGAACTAACCAGCCCTTGCACATCGAGTTAGCCTCGGAAGACTATCGAGTGGATGGATATCGGCTGATAACGGTAGCTAAAGCAGGTTGGTAGTGGATGCATCGGTTTCGCGTAAAAATCGAGCTCAGCGTATCGACTCAGGTGGAGGGAAAGGAGAACCCCGGAGGGAAGAGGGCCCCGTAACCAGTGTTTGCTTCGTCGAGGAGGGCCGAGGGCTGCGGGTGAACGAGCGAGTTCCACAGTCGGGGGAAGGTTCGACTGTGTCGCTGGAACAGAGAGGAGGCGATTCGTTGCACGAGAAACAGAGAAGGTGAGCGAGAAAGAAAGATAGAGAAAGAGGATGCGTTCTCGCGGAGGATGGATCTGGGTTCGTGAGACAAGAGTATACATACAGCCCGGAAATACGAAGACCGATCTGCCGGAGGGGGGAGTTAGGCTGTCGTATACGGGCCAGTTCGTTCTCTAAATCATGTTTATCAGAGACGGATGGCGAGCGGCGCGATGCAGTATCGGAGAAGAAGGAACCGGAGGTGCGGCCATTCGGAGAAGAAAGAGAGGCCCCGGTTCTGTTCGGCGAGGGTCGGTGAGAAACAAAGGGGACAGAGGGACACCTGCAGAAAAATCGAGGAAACAGAGTAGCAGAAAAAGAAAGACAGAGAAAGGGAGAGTATAGGCGAACGATGAACGCGAAACGCAAAACGCGGACGGTTGATAAGTTGTCGAGTAGCGGAGGCGCGAGGCGCGATGCGCGAGGCAAGAGGCAAGAGGCACGAGGCCGAGTATGAGAACGATGAAGAAGGGAAAGAAGGGAGAGGAAGCAGAGAGGTACACGCGGATATTGATTCCCGTGGGATATGCGCGCGCTCGACGAGACTCGGAAATCTAAACGTATGTACGATGCTTTGGCAGACATGCGGAGAGATATACGCGTCACGAGACATATAACTCGCGGCACCAACCACCTCTCTCTCTCTCTCTCTTTCTCCTCTTTCCTCGATTCGCTCGGAGAAACGACTCCGAGAAACACGCGGCCTCTCGTATCTACTAGCTGGCCAACGGACACGGCCAGAGGTGTTTATCTTATATTGGGAGCGCTCGAGAGCTGCCACGCCGAGGCTCTTGGAAAAATATGGGAGCCGGTCGGTCTGTGCGTCCCCTGTCCCCTATGGAAAGATTGAAAACACGGATCTTGACGGTGTATCGCGTTTCTCCTCTCTGACCGTTTTGCTCGCGAGGCACGCGCCCCGAATCAGGATTTAGCAGCTCGGAATCGGTATAAGCAGTTCGTTTAAAAGTTTAACCCGTTCACAGCCACTACGATGATCGTAAAAGTCACGCGAGAACAGAACAAACTGCTTAGTAATAGAAGGATAGAAAATACGAGAAGATTCTCATGCTTCGTAGACACCTAACACGGTTTACTTAGTAGATCGTAATGAAAATCGATGTTCAGTTTTGATAAAAGAACGGTGTCGAGCATGTGCGACGAGGAAGACGATACGTTCAAAGAAACATCGTTAATTCCTCGCACTGTAACATCGTGTCATATCCGCGACGAAGGTTTTAAACGAAATTAAATGAACATGTACGATATCGATTTCCTTCGAGTCGGAATAAAATTCTATTGTTCCGTCAACGATATTAACCCCTTGCACTGTACCATCGAGTCAGACATTTTCCTTGTGCGTAAGTTGCGATCCAAGACGGAGCGTGTATCCAGTTAAATTATCCGATTTGGCATGAACGCGATCACCACGATGTTGATCTTTTTCGTCGTCGCAACTTATGACTGGAGAAGAAAAAGGGACGACAGGATAGAGCATGTGTGACGGACTTTAGAGGGGATCAGTGTCCACTCGATTCCGCGAAATAGATCCAATAAGCGCTGGCGCTCATCAAATTGTGCACATCCATCGCCAATAAAGTTATGAATCAATGATAAAACGGCGACGATAGCGAGACTGTCGTAACAGCTCTGCCGGTCGCTTCAACGTAAACACTTCCATTCTAGAGCAGTAGAATGCGTTTCCACGGTTCGCTCAGATCGTTTATCGCGGCTCGTGATCGTGAACGTACCTACCTACCCTAAAGGCCGCCACAAACGCTCCGTCTTGTCTTCCCTTTTGCTTGCGCAGTCACAAATTGCGATGCAAGACGGAGCAAGTTGGAACGTTGACTTTTCCGTGCATTTTTCGAGGTTCTTAATTCGTTTAACATGCTTCTTACAAAATTATATAATTCGATTATGTTTCTATAGATAGCTCTACTAACCTATTTAGAATAGTTAAGAAACACTACGATTGCTCTTGCGTAACATACAACTGTGACATTATTGATGAGTATAATGAAAACTATTGGTACGAAAGTAAATGACACAGGACCGCAAATGGTTGAAACATCAACTCTGTTATTTCAAGACTGGCAAGAAACTCTGTGTATATACTAAACGTAGCCGGTTCAACTTTGTTCCGTCTTGCGTTGCTTATATACGACTGCAGAAGTAAAAGAGACGACAAGACGGAGCGTGTGCGATGGCCTTAAGAAACGCGAATAAACGAGACTCGCGATAGAGAGAGAGAAACCCGGTGGAACATGAGGCGGTTGGGGGTGGGCCGGGGGTGGACGCGATCAATGTTGCACGATCGTGTCACTCGACGTTACGAAGGGATTAACGCACATTATAATTACGGGTACGGTTTCGAGACACGGCGAAACCCTACAGCTGCGCAACCACTGCGCAATATCCAATGGTTCGTTTGGAGTTTTCGTTGGTTGCTCGTTTTGCGGATGCGAAACGAATTCGCTCGATATGGAAGGTGAAAAGCGCGAACCTCTCTTCCGGAGAGGGAGCTGGTAGCCTCCTGGTTTTTTTTCACGCGCCGAGCGGATCGGATCCGCGGATAATCGGCGACCGGATCGGAAGCCTGGGAATTACAGGTTCAGCGGAAACGGTCACGTGGATCGCACGTGGGTTTCATTCATGAAAGCCGGCCGTGGGTCTCGGAGGTGGCGTCAGCTGTGCGATAGCGGTAGCGGTCGGTCGTGGTAGGTAGCGGTAGGTTATGGCCATAGCCCGGCATTAGTCGATAGCATTGGCTCTGCCAGAGCGACTTCCGACTGCTCGCGAACACTCGCAGCACGCCCGGTCTGCTAATTCGCACGGGCAACGACGCGTGAAACTTTCACTCCCTGCTGTATCGTTGCATGTATCGTCCGTGTAGCGTCACCGTGATAACGGCACAGCGACGGAATTGTAACCGGTAACCGACAACGATCGCAGCTGCCAAGCACGAGCCGTCTTCTTTCTTCTTCCACGTTGAATGTGGCTCGAAAGCTTCTCCTACAACGATAGTGAAAAAAAGTTTAATTTACACATTTGTAAGAATTTTGTTTCAGAACAACTACATGTAATGGACAAACTGTATTGGACAAATGGGACTAGACCTTTTGGTAAAGAGATAGCTTTGCAGTACAAGTCGTCCTTCTTCGGTTCAATTCTTCTTTATATGTTTTTGGTACTACGTTCTGACTATGTTTTTTAAACTGGCGTGCACGACGATTGAAAAACTAGTAATCAACTTTGGACGAGGCTCGTTCATTTCTTTACACATCTCGTTAGGGATGTTTTATTCAAATTTTTTGTTCAACGAAACTGTTAACGCCGCTGCGTTAAGAAGTACTGTATCCGTTGTACCGCTTTTAATGTCGAACAAAACTGTATCGTGGTTGCATGCACCAATATTAGTCCGGTCCGGAACAAAAAGGGTTCATCTGGCTAGTTGTCGAAATTCGAGTGTCCTCTGCTTGGAAAAGGTACTGGTACCTTCGAAGATCGAAAGCGCCGGCAGGAGGGACTGGAGAGAGAAAGAGGATTCGCATAGAAGTCCTGGGAACATAAAATTCTAGAAAGACCGTACCGTCATTTCCGAAAAATCGATCATTTCGAGGAGAATGAAAAGAAATTGATTTTTGGATCGTAGGAAACGAGAACACTTCCTTCGCTCCTGATTGGCCAGTTACGTTTAAAAGTGTTGAATAACAATGTCTCGTGGCAATACGAGTCGAAATCGGTCCCGTCGGCCTTAAACCTGTTAAACCAGATAGTCGTCTAAATTCGAGTGACCTCCTCTAGTTGGGAAAGGCAGCGTGCAGCTTCGAAGATCTAAAGGTAGCAGAAAGAGGAAGCGTAGAGAAAAGAGGAGGTTCGGGGAACGTCATCGTTACCATCGTGTTACAGTCACCGTCATCTCCATCTTTGCCGGGCTGCATCGTCTTTACCCCACCTTTCGCGTTGCTGCAACAACCACTAGCATTGACAGAGCGCGCGTCCGACGTTGACGTAGACGGCGCGGCTGTGTGGTGGCGATGGTGGCGATGGTGGCACGGACAGCGGAGTAAAAGCTGGAGTTGTAGGTGGAGGTGGAAACGGCGTCGGTGGCGGCGGTGGCAGAGGTGGCAGAGGTGGTAGAGAGGCAGAAGAGGCAGAGGAGGCATCACCACCACCACCACCAACGTCACGAATAACTTGGTTGCTTTCGCTCTCAGCGTCGATGTTGCCGTTGCCGTTGCCGGTATCGGTACCGGTGCGCAGTTCGCGATCGCAGTCGGTGCTAGCTGGTTAGAAGGAAATGGAATCGCGCTCGTGCGGTGGCGACGACCGCGGACGATTACGATAAAACGCGATTCGTCCACGTGGTTCGGGTCTCTCTCTCTTTCGGCCCGCTTCTAGCCCGCTTCCAGCTCGCTTCCAGCCCGCTTCCAGCCCGTTTCCTCTCGAGGGAACCGGTCCCCGCGCCACCGTGGTTTGTGCGATCTCTCGGTGACTCTCGGTGCTCGCTCCGAGGAGCGTCGAGCTGGCACGAACGCCGATAACCTGACGCAATACACACGATAAGCGTAAGCGTACGTACTCTCTCGCCACGTCGTCGTTCGCCAGTGATGAGTCTGCACGAGGAGATACGTCGTGCGTGAACGCAGCCGAATCGATCGACGACACGGCTCTCGGTGGACACACGAACCTTTCGGGAGAGAGATCCGTGACTTTCGTGAAATCCGCAAGGGAAAGTTTGAACGCACGACACGATGATACGGTTGAACATTTTCCGCCGGGCTACGCTTACACGGAGGAAACGGCAATACATTTGCGACGTGCTCGACGGACGAGGAATCGTCGACGAGGTATAATCGACGAGTACAGACCGATTGTATACTTGCCGGTCGCGAGAGTGGTTCGTTCTTTTTTCGTACCAGAGTAGCTTTGTTGATTTGGGATTACGATTTCCGGTATCGGTATCGGGATCGGGAGTATAATACTTGGGGTCGTTACAGTTTAACAACAGAGTCGGTCGACGAACCGATGCAGGTCGTCGTTCGTGCGTCGTGATTCTTACGGTCGCGAGAGAATCTCGTGAGGACCGGGTTTCGTTAGGTACATTTCGAGGCGACGATATCTCTCGCGGAGCGGGACTAGCCGGCGGAAGACCAGGTGCGAAGAGGGTAGCAAGAGCAGAGACCAGAGACCACTGACCAGACACCGGAGACCAGAGAGCTGTAAGCTGACAGAGAGCCGGTGCCGGCCGCAGAAGTCGCGAGAAGATGAGCGACGGCATCGTCGGTGCAATCGCGATCAGTTTGTTCGGTACTGGCTCGTCGCGAGAGTCGAAGCGCGTTTCCGCGGGCGATTTTCATTGACGGAAGCCTCGTTCCAGGCAGCGAGAAGAAGCGCCGGGACAGCATGGATTCCGGTTACACGATCCTTGGCAACGATGTCGACGTCTGCAGAATGTTCGACCAATTCTCTTACAAGGTTAGTCTTTCGTTTCGAGAGCGAGCGTGCCTCTCCTCGCGAACGAGAACGCGCCGTGAATATCCTATGTCCTATATAATAGCTTCTTTGCTCGCTGGAAATTATTATCCGACCAGGGAGAGCGGTTCTAGGTTACACGGAAAGAGAGAGGGAGCGAGAGAAACAGATACACAGGAGAGAGAGAGTACGATTTCAAGGTCGCCGTATCGCTACGGCTGAACCGTAATCTTCCGGCCTGTTGTGTGTGTCTCTTCGCTGTTTACCGATCTTCGCGACGATCTTCGCGTTTCGGTAATCGTTCGACGAGGTTTCCAACGTGTTGTTTTCACGTCCCCGCGCGTGTTTCGTCTGTTAGCTTTGATCGTCTTCCCGAATCGGAACGAGAGGCGTGCGACGAACGCGTTGCTACGTAAAAACGCGTGGCCAGACAAACAGGTATCCGCGGATCGAGACCTCGGAGATCGATCCAGAATCGCGTATAATCACCCATTTATTTCCACTCCCCTGCGCGTTTCACCTCCTGGTTCGCGGTCGAATCGAAACGAAAGGCGTATGAACGCGTTGCTACGTAGATACGCGCCGCCAGACAAACAGATATTCGCGAAACAACGAACGAACTCGGATCGAAACGTTTGGAAACGAACGGTTGACGTGCATTTATAAAACACCCTGTATAATTGAATTCGCTTATCGCCGTTTGGCTTGGTTCGCCAGGCTAGAAACTTTCCCAATCTTCGCTCGCACCTAATCCTTCTCGCTTCTCTCTCTCTCTCTCTCTTTCTTTTTCTTTTCTCTTGGTACTTTTTCGACGCGGTAGACAACGAGGGTCGCGACGAGCGAGCGAAGAGAAACAAGAGTGGGAACGTGCTGGTCGCAGAAAGATTGCGTTTGCTTTCTCTTTCGTGCGTAGATAAGCCGTTTCGCGGAGAAAGTGTGCCGCGCGCGCCGCACGGACGAACGTGTAGGCGATTCTCGAGGAACACGTCGCGGAACCGAGAGACTCGCGGAACCGAAAAACTCACAGGGTCGAGACAAGAAAACTCCGTTATTTTGACGGGCTCGGTAGTTTTAGTGTTGAACGCTCCAAGAATAACTCGCTAATCTCTAGAATGAGATTGTCTCTCGATAATTAGGTGCGTCGATCAACGTATTCGCGGATGATTTTTGTTCCTGATCCGACGAGATTGGGAAACCGACGAACCGCGAGTTACCGCGGAACGATACGAACAGATAAAGGTCGATTTATACTGCCCGCACAGACGCACGGTTCCGTTTTGGTATAACAATTGGACTGCGGATTTTACGCGTTTACAGCAACAATGAGCAGCTACATTTTAAAAACACAGATTAAAATGATTTAAGGACATCGGTGTATTATGTTCAACTTGTTAAAATTATTAAAGTAAGAATCAAATACCTATCTGGCTCCTGTCGAAGTTATAAAAAGAAATTGAACGTGGGTGACCGGGTACCCGGTTATACATAAGGATTAAAGAATGTCTGATCGGTGCGGATAGTATAAATCGGCTATAATACGCGAGGGGAGAGTCGCCGAAACGGGGAACTGGATCGGACACACGGAGCGGCGCGAAGCCCGTTTTCTGGATGAAAATCGCCGACTATTGCTGCCTTTATGATAAAGATATTCGATACAGGCAATTCTGATGGACGTAAATTTTCACTAACGCAGAACTTCGCAATACATGTATATCCTAGCGAAGATCGACGCACCTGTGAGCGAGCCTTCACCGCGTAATACCCTATGAGCGGATAATGCTCAAACGGAAGGTCTGAGGAATGGGAATCCCTACCGGACACCTGGAATTAGCGATTTCCTCGTTTCGGCGCGTCGATCGATGAACTCGCGGGTAAATCGCGGCGGATTCGTGATTCCTCTTCCACGGTTTTGCGAGATTGGGAAACCGATGAGCTGCGAGACGGTATGAAACGCTATGAACGGATAATGCGCTCGGGGCGAGAGTCGCAGAAGCGGGGAACGTACCGACGCGAGTGTTTCAGCGGTAAACCGCAGGCGGATAACGGATAACGGGGTAGCAGGTATAACCGGAGGTGGACAGACGGAGGCACGGACGCACCGCGCTGCACCGTTGGTCGGCTCTACGGTTCCACGGGTCGGCGGGTCGACGAGTCGGCCAACGGGCCAGGGTCGCAAAGCCACTGACAAAATCATGAGCCACTTGTTGATCGGCCAATGACCAATCGAATACGCTACTTTGCGGACGTCGCGGTGCACCGACAAATATTCGAGCACGCAACGGATCCTTCAAAATTGCTCGCTGCGCGGATACGGGACCGCGATTTCAGAGCTGAAGTTTTTGCAACGACTCTCCCACCAGTAAACAGACGACACGATCAGTTTCTACGTATAAACGAACGAGGTTCGCGTAAAGAACGGACATTCGATCGGAAGTATGATGAGCGAGAACTTAGTGTACTTTCAAGAACGACGCAATCAATAGTTATCGGCACGAATTCAAACCTTAGATTTCCTGCGGGCCGAGTCCCTACGTCATTCTCGCAAGTATCGCCGCAACCCGTGAAGTGTGAGTCTCCGAGTTCAGGGAACTCGGAAATACATAGACGGGGGTTGACGACTTCGTACAATTATGATAGAATAGTTAGGTAAGCTGATTTGATCGTGTAATCGCATTTAGCGTCTCCTCTTCGAGATCAACGCGTGTTGTGTCTACTTAACACCTTGTGATCCGTACAGTGTCCAAAGATTGAGAGATCTATATTATGACAAAGTAATCGAGTAAGGCAACAGCGCCGGTCACTGGAGACCACCTCGGCGGTCAACGTGTTAACAATGACAACTCTATGTTTGGCGCTGTTGGTCGTTTTCATGGCATTCGTCGTTTTCGGCGGGTCTGTTTGCCGGCGTGGCAGGCGTGGGTTGTCGTGGCATGGCTCTGTTCTGTTCTGCTCTGCTCTGCTCTGCTCGACGCGACCCCTTATTGGCAACCGCTTCCCTTGTTCTCCGGCCCCCGACCCTATCTTACCCTACCCTACCTTACCCTACCTTACCTCGCGTTACCCTACTCCATCCATCGCTAGCGACCTCGCGAGCCAGCGAACCCGCGAGCCCTCCCCTTCGCCTAGCCTATTCCGCGTTACTCATCTCCTCTCTGTACCCTCTCCCAGACTTGCCTCTAACCTCCCCCCCCCCCGTGCCTCCCTCGATCTCCTGCTCGCGACCCCACGACCACCCCCGACCGCCTCCAACAACCCCCAACCTCCCCCTAACTGCCTCGAACCTCGCCGAGCTTCCCCGTGCTCGGTTTCCTCCTGTTTCTCTTCCGCTTCTCTCTCTCGCTCTTTTCCTCGCCTCCTTTCCTCCTCACTCTACCCGTGTCTGTCTATCTCTCTCTTTCTCGTTAAATCAATAAGCCATTCGGTCCGCTGCCACACTAGCGACGAGGGCACTTTGTCCGATTTCGTTCCCGATCCGATTCCAAGTCGAAGTCAAAATCCAAATCGAAGATGAATTCGGTTTTCGGGACTCGATGAGGTAGAACGATCAAGACGATCTCTCGATCGCGATCGACTCCGCGCTTTATTCCCCTCCGTCATCGGAATCCGTAACCCTAAATGGTACCCTGTCTCGACCGTACTGCGCATAGCGTCCCTAATTAGCTGTGCTCACGCTTAGCGCGCACCCTACTCGAACAGGAACACCGAGATTAGGATAACTTCGTTTGTGTTTTGTACAGCTTCGCTCTGTGCTGTGAAAATTGTTAGACTATAAAGCGGTCTCATAATTGATGGCACGATGTTTGAAACGACTTTGTAACCGGTAAACCGATAGATTAGAAAATAATGTACCGTTATGCTTCAATTCTTTTAGCATGTCACTATTTGAAATTTCCTCTATTCAATTTTCTCGTAAACGCATAAATCCGCGGTCCACTAATAAAATTGTGAATTTGCAAAATCAATTTCAAGAATGACGAACCGAGATTTAATCGATTTAATAACTCGGAAACGATGCATCGACGTCCCGGTACTCCTCTCCGTTATTTTCAACTCCGCGCTTCCTCGTAAACACGAAATACGTAGTCCAATAATTATATTACAGCACAACTATCCGTATAATACAACCTTTTAGCTACAGCAAGATCGCGGTGGAGGTACGCCGAGGCACTTCGCGAGTCTGTGCGTAAACGACGTTGTAACATTTTTATACGCCCTTGTATTAAAAATGTTAAAAAAACGTCGCCGTAGCGTGCACATATATAAGCATATAATATACACGGCTTTCAATGAGAAAACAACAAACGGCCACTGTAGCGGCGTATCGTTCACAAAGATGACAGACGAAAGCCACGCGCGAGGGCCTCTGTCTATGTGTCTGTCCACGGAAGACCGTCCTCAACTCCCTGCGCTGCAATTCGCTTGCAGAGGCAATAATGTGCCTAGGCACAAAGTTTCATTTTTCGGAATTTTATAGGACAGCGACTAACACAGAAACTCGGCAGTTTTGTTCACTGAACAATTGGTTATTATTAAACGCTTCGGTCCTCGATAGTTGCCGTCTGGCAACTCGTCGTTATTTGGCATGGAAAGCTCGTGATCAGCTACACTCGTCGGTTCGGTGGAGAAGGTCAATCTCTGCACTGTGTTCGATTACTATAGCGTGTTCAAATTACTTCGCCAATATTAGCTTTTGAAAGACCATTTTCCAAAAATGCAAACTCAAGTTGAGAACAAACAATTTAGCCCTTTGTGGACGGGCCTTTATAGCACGAACCTGATGTTGCCAATTTGCATTCGTCTTCGGAGGGTTAACTGATTACAGAAAAATATTAGTACTAATTTCTCCTTCGACTAAAATAAGAAAATAAGGAAAATGTTTCTGGTATTTTCATAAATCCTGGTCGAACAATTTAGCCCTTTGTGGACGAGCCTTTATAGCACGAACCTGATGTTGCCAATTTGCATTCGTCTTCGGAGGGTTAACTGATTACAGAAAAATATTAGTACTAATTTCTCCTTCGACTAAAATAAGAAAATAAGGAAAATGTTTCTGGTATTCTCATAAATCCTGGTCGAACAATTTAGCCCTTTGTGGACGGGCCTTTATAGCACGAACCTGATGTTGCCAATTTGCATTCGTCATCGGATGGTTAACTGATTACAGCAAAATATTAGTACTAATTTCTCCTTCGACTAAAATAAGAAAATAAGGAAAATGTTTCTGGTATTTTCATAAATCCTAGTCGAACAATTTAGCCCTTTGTGGACGGGCCTTTATAGCACGAACCTGATGTAGCCAATTTGCATTCGTCTTCGGAGGGTTAACTGATTACAGCTAAATATTAGTACTAATTTCTCTTTCGACTGAAATAAGAAAATAAGGAAAATGTTTCTGGTATTTTCATAAATCCTGGTCGAACAATTTAGCCCTTTGTGGACGGGCCTTTATAGCACGAACCTGATGTAGCCAATTTGCATTCGTCATCGGATGGTTAACTGATTACAGCAAAATATTAGTACTAATTTTTCCTTCGACTAAAATAAGAAAATAAGGAAAATGTTTCTGATATTCTCATAAATCCTGGTCGTACAATTTAGCCCTTTGTGGACGGGCCTTTATAGCACGAACCTGATGTTGCCAATTTGCATTCGTCATCGGATGGTTAACTGATTACAGCAAAATATTAGTACTAATTTCTCCTTCGACTAAAATAAGAAAATAAGGAAAATGTTTCTGGTATTTTCATAAATCCTGGTCGAACAATTTAGCCCTTTGTGGACGAGCCTTTATAGCACGAACCTGATGTTGCCAATTTGCATTCGTCTCCGGAGGGTTAACTGATTACAGCAAAATATTAGTACTAATTTCTCCTTCGACTAAAATAAGAAAATTAGGAAAATGTTTCTGGTATTCTCATAAATCCTGGTCGAACAATTTAGCCCTTTGTGGACGAGCCTTTATAGCACGAACCTGATGTTGCCAATTTGCATTCGTCATCGGAGGGTTAACTGATTACAGCAAAATATTAGTACTAATTTCTCCTTCGACTAAAATAAGAAAATAAGGAAAATGTTTGTGGTATTCTCATAAATTCTGGTCCGCAAGGGCCAATATTTGGGACCAATCGTGTCAAGTTTTGTACGATAGGTGGAAGCATAGTAGTCGAGGGACTCGTGAAACGGTTGCGGACTCTGCCGACGGGAAGCATAGAGTCGTTCGAGAAACGTTTCCGTATCGATTCGCCGACTCGATCGACAGCGAAGATCGCCGAAGCAAAGCCGGACGGAAAGGTGCGTCGAGAGAGGAGAGAATATACACATAGAGAGAAAGAGAGAGAGAGAGAGAGAGAGAGAGAGAGAGAGAGAAAGAGGGTAGGTACCCGTAAGGTAGCGACTTGGCAAAACAAGCGAATAAAGCGTAACGGAGAACCGAGTTCGTTCGTATTCGAAAGTTTTGGTGCGAACTCTGCAGCGAGGCAGTCGAATACAATGGCCGGGCAGAAGTTTCCGCGAAACTAAACAAGTTTATTTAACTTACCTCGGCACACCGGTTCCCACCCTTCGTATTCTCCCCCGTATTCGCCGCCAACTCTCTCTCTCTCTCTCTCTCTCTCTGTTTCTCGAGTCGCATCTCGGCGCGGAATCTACCCTGCGAGGGCTCGGTACCCCCCGTTGCGTCTCGCCGCCCCCGTAGCAGCCCTCTCTCCGCGAGCAGAGCACCACCGACTATGGTTCTTCTTCGCCGGTACCCGCCGATCACCTCATCCATTTCTCCCTTCTCCGTCGGTTTCTCCTCTCTCCGTTTCTCCTCTCTCGTCTTTGCTCGCTTTTTACTTTTCCGCTGATCCGACTTGCATAGTCCCGCCCCTGTACCTGCAATAACGGCAAGTTTTCCAAAAGTTTCCGACAGATTAACGACTATTGGAATTGTTCGAGTTATGGAAGACAGAGGAGGGAAGTGGGCGAGGGTGTAACGGGGGGTGGGGAGAAAGGAGGTTGTCGGAAAAGGGTAGGGATCGAGGAGGAAAGACGAGAGGCGGTTCCGATACCTTTACGAACGATACGGTCGCAGTGTTCGAATACCGGCATTTCCATCGATGGCTCGGTATTGCTATCAACGGGCAGCGATAGCCGGCTACGAAAGGAGAGAAGAGGCCGTGGATATAACGGGGCAGTCGATATCCGAGAAAATTGGATTTGATCTACGAGGAGATTGACCGTCGTTCTTCTCGGTCGTCGATCCCCGGTGTCTCTTCGAGGGCTGCTCGGTTCCGAACGGAGCCTGAGGAAGCCTGTAATCGTTCGGGTTCGTTTCGTCGTCGCGATTCGTCGGGCAGCCACGCGCGAATTCGAACGACGGGAGCAAAATGGTGGCCGAAAGTCGAAAAGACGAGAGTCGGCGAACGAAAACGTCGAGAAGCTCGCGAAGAGAAGAGAAGGAGAAGAGAGGGGGGGAGCGGGCCTCCGGGTCCACGTCCGCAAAGTACATACCGCGAAATAGAATACATATGTACCGCTGTATATCTTCTTTATGGCAACCATTAACATATTTTTTGCTACGCGTATTACCATACAATAGTAGCGCAAATATTACAACTTATGGCTGTAAATCAAAGCGCGGGAAGGGGGTGACTCGGGAGACGGAACGCCGCGCCGCGCCGCGCCGCGCCGCCCCGAGACGAGATGCAACGGGGGGCGGTGAACGGGAAACGGGGAAAGAGGAAAGAGGACGGAACCGGGAATATGAAATGGGAACGGGAATGAAAAAAAAAAGAAGGAGGTGGGAAACGGCCAAAGAAAATGAGGGAGAGTGGAGTGGAGTGGAATGGAATGGAATGGAATGGAATGGAATGGAGCGGAGCGGAGCGATCGGTGTAGACGCATATACATATTTACATCTATACTATTATACGTTATATATCAGCGTACGTGCGCCATTCCTTGTATCTGTATATCGCGTACGTGCAAAAGATGTGTGCGTGCGTCAGATGTGTGTGTGTGTGTGTGTGTGCGCGCGTAGTACAAAGACGAGGCTAAAAGTACAGTCAAGTATTATAGAATAGGTCTTATTCATCGCAAGCGCGCGAGAGATATCGGGACTGTGCGTCCAGCGAGGTTGCAGCGTTACGTAGCCAGCTGGAGACCGGAATCGCCAAAAGCCGGTCAATTGTGCATTATTAACCTTTTAACCGGGTGTCTTTTCAATTATTAATCCCCCAGGAAGGACGTGAAACGAGATTAATAGAATGGACGTAACAATTTTACGTAAACACGGTTTACACTGATATGGATATTGCGACGCTCTAAAGCAGAGCAATTGCTTGTCGAATCGAGAAGAAGATTAATATTTGTTGTCTCCGGATGGAACGTTAACTCTCTGCTCTCGAATAGCGACTTTGAGGCGCCAATAAAAATTATTCTTGTTGCACTTCGATACGAAATTAGGCACGAACTTTTTCACTGACCAAATAATTTATTTTCTGGCCAATTGTACTTCAATTTGTTCCCGAATTGCTCGATGGTACATCCGAAACACGTGGCCTTACTATGAACGCAGGTAGCTTGGGTCACACCTGGCCATGCGGTTCGCCGCTGCCCGCGCGTACACGCCCGAGGAAATCCGAAATTCGCACGTTTTCTCGGCCACCGCGACTCCTCGTTCTTCGTTGGCACACAATTAGGACCACCAACTATTATACATACCAACCCCGCGGACCCTCGTAACGACAGGAATATTTCACAATCGATTACTAGACTTCGGATTTTATGACAAAATATCAAAAAGTCTAAATCATCGAGAGATTATTGTAATGTGTTCTCGAAGGGTTAAGGCATCTTAGAATTCTCCAGCTTACGATCTTGATATTACATAAAACGAAACCGTCGCTCGCGCATTCGAGACTCCGGAGTGCGTTTGTGCTTCGTTTATGACACCATCCGCGATTCTCATAAACAATCTACTGCTTTCCCCTCGAAAATGCTGTTCTTACGGTCCAATATCGGTATTAACGTATCGCCAATAATCAATCAGATTATCGAGGATTTCGTATAATCAATCAGACCGAATATATTCATTCTCAAGGGGTTAAGTTGTTATGTGCTTTATCAATTAACCAGGTTGGTACGCTACGAACACATTTTAATTATCTTCCCACCGTGGAACGTAGGAGGCGTGTGTAGATTCGAAGTTCCGATATTAATTCGCATGAGAGATTTACGACCTCCATTTCGAATAGTGGCAAACACAGAGAGTCGAAAGAGAAGTAATCGCATCGAAAAGGGCTTTCGATCTATCAGCGCTGGTTACGTCGAGGCCCGCGTATACATAGAAAAGATAACGAAGGAAGGAAGGAAGGAAGGCCGTGGTGTTTCGGCCTCGATGGATATAGCGTTTCTTTGT
This sequence comes from Lasioglossum figueresi, assembly GCA_028455805.1. Taxonomy (NCBI): domain Eukaryota; kingdom Metazoa; phylum Arthropoda; class Insecta; order Hymenoptera; family Halictidae; genus Lasioglossum; species Lasioglossum figueresi. The sequence goes on from CM052191.1 coordinate 7,225,326, forward strand.
GCCTCCTGACGCATTCTATCGCATTGAAACGGAAACGTAGGAGAAATTTCAGATAATGCTCAATAGTAAATTAAGATATAATAACTTTCGTGAAAGTTGTACGACGGGGCGAAGAGATGGAGAGAAGAAAAAGACGATGGAAGTACGAGGGGCGAGGAGGTAGGGAACTCCATTAACTTTTATTTCTCTGGGAAAGTAACTTTGCCCCTTCCTCCCGGGTTCCTCGTTCTCCCCGTTTCCCCCCTTGCCCCGTACCTCGTTCCGCGCTCCCCGCCCCGGAGCCTCTCTCCACCGCGAACCACTCGGCCACCCTCCGCCCTCCACCCTCCGCTATATTCGCCCTCCGCCCTGCGCCCGTCACCTGCCACCCACCACCCATCACCCGTCACCCACCACCCGCTACACAACGTCCCGTCTATCCGCGTCCGTCCCTCCGCGTCCGTCCCTCCGCGTCCGTCCCTCCATCCTCGGCCGCTTCACCTCGTTCGCCTCCCTTCGCCGTTTCGTCGTTTCGCGTACGCCAATGCCTCTTCTACCCTCGCCTCCACCCCCACCTCCTCCTTCTCCTCCTTTCGTTTCCCGTCTTTGCCCACCCCCTTCCCACCACCCCCGCTGCTCCCATCACGCGTTCGGTTCCCCCGCCACGATTCTCATTCTCGAACCTCCACCTTCGCCACCTTCGGCAGTGCACGTCCCGCTTCTTCGAGAGGATTCCCCTCCGTTTACTCTCTCTCTCTCTCTCGTCGTTCTTCCTCGTACCTCGTCGTTCCTCGTCGTTCCTCCTCGTTTCTCGTCGTTTCTCCTCGCTTCTGCCGGCTCTCCCACCGGCGGCGTAGCCCCGATCTCTCGCGGCGCCTCGCGCGCAACCCCCTCGCAGCCCCTCGCAGCCCCCCGGATCCATGCACTCGCAGAGCCCCTCGCAACCCCCGTCGGCACAGGGCCCTCTTCTCCTTCTCCTACCAAACTCTCGTCTCGTCTCTTCTCTTCTCTTCTCTTCTCTTCTGTTCTCTTCTCTTCTCTTCTCTTCACCGTCTCGTCTCTTCTCGTTCCTCGCAAGCTCTCTCGCAAGCCCGTGCACCGCCCCGCTCCGCTGCCTCGATGCCACGATGCCTCGGTGCACCGGCGAAACTTTGTAAAGCGACTTAGTCAAACTTTAATAAATTCCTTCGTGGAGTTTCAAAGCGGTTCTACGCGGGATTGCAAATGATTACGTTTCCTCGCGCCCCACCCCGACACAGTCGCAGCAGCTAGTCTCTCTCTCTCTCTCTCTCGCTCTCTCTCTCTCTCTCGCTCTCTCTCTCTTCATCGTTCTCGCGCCCTCTCTTTCTCCCTCGTTCGCGCGCCCTCCCTTTCTCTCTCTGTCTCCCTGTTCGAGAGATCGATCGACAAAAGGAACGGGTAACGTGGACGCCGTTAAAAATTGCATCCGCAACAGAACCAGTGCGTTCTTGCGAGGCCGCGAGTCGAATGGACAGCTTCGGGTAAACCTGCAGAGCCTGCTCCCTTCCCATCAATGATTTTTGGATATGTTGTAGAAATCGATATTTTGAACAACTCTTTCCTTTGCACATCAGCGGCGGCCCCGTTCAGTTTCCGAGATATGTATTCGTGGAAAAACTATCGCCGAACTACTACGGGGAATTCTGTCTGTACTTGCGTGTCCGTGGAACGGCCTGCGTTAGTATTGGTCGCCGGCCACTTCGTGAGGCTGCAAGCAACGTCTGTTATAACTCGATTAAAAGTGACTATACTGGTTTGGGTAAGTTTCAGTAATCCGACCGGTAACACTTGCGTGTAATAATTATAACAGACATTTCTTGCAGTCTCGCAGATATGCACTTGTGCACGGGATTTCGAAGCACGCCCGATCCCCGTGTCTAAACAGAAGATGAGTGTAAATAATCTAACGATTTGTACCTCGACTGTTAAAATTTATACGGATTACGTGTAATTCTGGGTAAAAAAGGACCCGCTATCCGCGGATCAACGAGATGATCGTTGTGTTAACCGCATAAATCTGGGCGATGGAATTACTTGTCCAAAATTGAACATTAATATTTGCGTTACCAGATCGAATCTATCAAATTTGCTTACGACTCGCGAAATGCGAGAGGTTTGAAACAGTAATTAATCCTTTGAGGACGGATGTCGACATATTGCCTACGTCAGAACCGAGCACTAAATTCCTATAGCGAACAAGTAACTTAATTGTGCACGTAACGGAAGACTAACATGTAGACTACGGATTTTATCCACTTACGACGAACATGAATACATGGAATAGAAAACAATAGGATCGTTAAAAGAATTTGAGAACAATTTATAAACCCTTTGCAGTCGGAGTTAATTTTTAATGGCGACGCTGAGTCACCCCTCGACTGCTAAGGGTGAAAATCATTAAGAAATGAAATCTGCAATATTTTAGAAATTTTCACACTCTGGATCAAAATAGACCCGGTCTCCGCTGTCGAAGGATCAGATCAACCAATCGGATTAGTTTTACAACTTCGCATTTCGAGAAAATCGGATCGCGCGACATAAATAGAAAGAAATCGAACATTTTGCAATATCTAGAAATAGAAAGTGGGTAAGATTTTACACCCCGAGGAACGCGCGAGGTTTAACGAGGTTAAACTTGATTTAATACCGTCGAAATCGTCGTCTAAATCCCCGTAGCTGTACGTTTCTCGTACACTTCAAAGCTAGAACTACCAAACCGGTCAAAATGGCCCACTTCGGAGACTTCATTTTAAAATTACTAAAAATTACGAAACTGTTCCCGGTCGAAAGTTACGAAACACACTTTCTTGTTCGTGCTCCTGTTACTAAAATTGCTCGAGATCTCGATAAAGTAGCTCGTGTAATTTTGATGAAACGCCGGTGAATCGGTCAATTTACTGTGCAATCGTTCTAACGTTCAAGTGTAATTGGATCCCGAAATTCCAAAATCGACGAAACACCGACGAAAAATGCGCGCACGTGCAAACGAGACCGGACGCGGTAACAGGTCGTTGACGTTGTCCAAGTGGCGATAAACTTGCTTACGACAATTCGAGTACAGCAAAATTTCTTTATCCCACTTACAGTTCGGTCTTAACACTACGTATACCGCTGTTTTATGCATACCTACTTCGGCTCATTTCTTTAAGAAAAGTGCACATAAATACGCACAAATTACTGAAATGCAAAGATTCTCCTTGGCCTATGAAATTCTCCTGGACATAGTGAAGCAGAAATTGATGATAGGAACATTTCATTCTTCCTTATGATGCAAATGGGTTAAAATTTGCTTAACGTTCTCGTTGACAAACAGCGCAACTGCTATCGATTTCTACGTTCTTGGATAGTCGTAAATTGAATTGCATTCGAGGCACAAAAATACGCGTTGGAGTTCGCGATGCAAATGGATTAATATTTGCTTAATGTTCTCGTTGACAAACAGCGAAACTGCTATCGATATCTATTTTCTGGAATACTCATAAATCAATTCGGTACGCGTTGGAATGACGAAGTAAGTCGTGGAAAATTTTGTTGACACAAGACGGTTCCTTCGAAATCAAAATGAAAGTTTGAGAGAGAGGAAGAGAGGACGATCGTCGAACTGAATCCGTCTCGTCGTCTCTCGTTCGATCGGATCGACTTCGGACAGGATCGGATCGGATCGCATCGCGTACACGCATTCCCATGGCAACGATCTCAATCAGATACGAACTAGCAGAACGGAGAACAGAGAACCAGCTAGATAATGTATTCGATACAGGTAATATATAGCGTTCTAGATACAATATTTATGTCTCGACGTATTTCGCCTAGCAGCGCATTATTCATTCCGTATCGGTGAATAAGCATTTTAGAGTATGGTATCGCGTTCGGAGCGCTGCTGTTGCTGGTGCTGGTGCTTGGTAACGTGCGTCCGATTTCTTACACGACTACGAATCGCTTGTACGATCAATCCTCTCCCTCCCGATCTCGTGGAAACTTGCAAAACACCGATCGATCGGCCGCGTTTCCCAAAATCGCGAAACCCATCGACACGCGACGCTTTCTCGGAAAAATCGTTGCGCACGTGCGTTTCTCACAGATCGACGATCGAAACGAGTATGTTTGCACGGAACAGTACGTTTCATAGGCTCCGAACTTTTAGGCAAAATAAAAATTGCTTGGAACCAAATAAAATTGTCATTCTTTAACCGTTTCGACAAGATGAAAATCATACATCCGTATTTTCGAACTATTTTAATACTTTTATAAATACATGACATCCAGAGTCTAATCATATATGTAATACTATTAGCAGGAATTACAGAAGGAATAAGCAGTCGAGTCGATTTCTAGAAATCCTTCGGTGCAGTCGAGTCGAATGCATTGAGAAAATACGTCCCGTATGGGACATAGCATTACGCGGCTGTCTTGAAAGCAGGAAGGTCTTACACCAGCAAATTGCATCAGAAATGTAAGCCTCATACCGAATTAAAGATCGCAAGACTGTTGTACCGTTCGTTGCGACAGCGTATGCGTCCATGTGGTTCGATGGCATAAATATTAGGTTGTCGCGTATATGATATGTCCGATCTTAAAATGCAAATGTTACTTATGATATTCTACAATAGTGCTTATATGTTTGTTTAACGTTGCTGTTGCAAATTGAACGTTCCATATGCACCGACCTAATAGAATGATCGCGTGGTTGCATGAAATTGGCAAAAAATCGATTGACCAACTTGCGCATGCGATCGAACACGGACGATCCTTCATTTTTCTCAATGCGTTTATGGTAACAACGGACGCATTGAGAACGCATTCAAATAAGGAAGACGACTGGCACGTGTCGCATGCGACCGAAAACCGCATTCGGCGTAACCGCATCCCCAAGAAAACGTGTCCTGTATAAAGAAGAGCTAAGCCAAATGCATTCCCAGAATTCTCTCCAATCGACAGTGAGTTCGGATCGGCTTCAACGATTGTTGTCGAGATTCAATTAGGACGTAGGCTAATGCTTTGATCCCGTGGATCAACGATTAGTCGTTTAAGACACAGGTTTGTCGAAAAACGATGCAATCTAGCTCTGGTATCGCGCACACGACTCGCCGGGGGAGAAAGAGGGGTGGCAAAGGACAGGGTGAGAAAGAAGGACGAGGTGAACACGAGGAGGGAGGAGAGGGGAGACGAGAGGCGGTGGTAGTGGCAGAGCTGGTGGTAGGTGGTGGTAGTATAGGAAAGCAGGGAGGAAAGCTAAGAACGGTCCGATCCGTAGGGTAGACAAGATTCACACTTGTTGCTCCCTTCTTGGTTGTAACGCGAAAAGCTCGTTTATCCGAAGAATTTCCTACGGTCAAGAGATCACGCGGTCACGAGACTCTCTTGCCGTTCCCCATTGGTTTCCCACGCTCGCAAGCTCTCGACAAGGACCGTCGTCGATCCTCCAACAGCTGTCTTAAATCATCGGCCACTACATCCCTGTAAATTTGTCTTCAACCCTCCGTCTGCATATTCTTATCGGCACCGTCTGCATACCGGGTCGTTTACATTCGCGACTCATTTGTTTGCTGGTCCAGATATTTCAAACAATTTTTTAAACTTCTGGGATAGTACCTTGGTATTAATGTAGACAATTTTTAACAATGATCTTCCTAAAATCTTTGGAAAGCGTTCACGATCGAGGAACGATCGCGTGGAGGTGGTCACGAGGGTACGAGGAGGAGGAGCGTGCGGTACGGGGGGAGATTGCGAGTACACAAAGAAACGCTCGCTTACCGTCACCGGTAATAAGAGATCTGCGAGAGATAAGCGAACGCTCGCGTAATAAGTAAAACCGGTTTTGGAGACCGTCGACGATAATGAGAATCGACGCGCGCGCTCGCTCGCGAGATAAAGACGAAACGGTTTAGCGAGTTGCGCGATACGTCTGGACGTGGACGAGGGACACGGGAGGGGACACGGCGAGGGTGGAGAGGAGAGAGGAGAGAGACGCGAGCCAGTGAAACGCGAAAGTGCAAACACGAGAAAATAAAGGGACGTTTCGTCGGCGAGGAAAAGAGAAAACTGTTGTTTCGCCGATAAGCCTCGGGCTATTATCAGCTGTGCAAACGTTCGTCCAAAGAAATTTGTAAAATCAACATTTGTTCAAGATGTTGAAAAGCTCCGTTAATGGAGTCTGAAACGAACGAGAGCAGGGGAAAGAGAGACAGAGAGATGGAGCGATATCGACTCGGCTCCTCACTGCGAATTCATTTTAGCCTGGCTTGATTTTCGTTGCATGGATTTGCCTCTGCGTGCAATTCGTGGCAACTCTCGTACACCTACAACTCGTGCGGCTCGTTCCCGGCCGGCCGACAAACTGGCCGGTACGCTGACGGGACGGTTGGCAAGCGTGGACCCGCAACCGTACTAGTACCCGGACCGGGTATCCGGTCGCCGGTTGCCCGTTTGTCCGGCTGTCTTGCCCTTCGACTACTCCTCCACCTTGCTTCCCCTTCCCTCATCCCCCTTGCCCCTTCCCCATCGTTCCTCGACTCGGAACAACTATTCGGTTGAGTCATAAGCAATCGCCGTTCCGTTCTTTCGCGCCGACTTCATTCCTCTTCCATGCAACTCGCAGAATAACTTCATCTAGAACGTATTCCTCATCGACGAATACGACTTAAGAAATTAACTCCTTACGCTTTTTTGTCGTTAATACAATCTGCGGATTTTTGTTTTTACACACCTTTACGGCTTATGGCCTAGCGTTACCGACTTAACAGCTGCAATTTAAGAAGAGTATAATATGTAATGCATTAATAAATCTCACATAAGGTTTGTAATAAACATAAAAGAAGAATGCGCGTCCATCGACTACCGTGTCTTCGGGCCTCGGGTCGTCCGGAATTCCAGAAAAAGTTTACGACCGGGCACCGGCAATTACTCGCGGACTTAACCGAATATTCACGAGAGAATCCACCGGGTTGTCGAAGCTGTCCGAGCTGGGTTAGCCACCTGTTCCTCGGCGCAGAATTTCGAACTACCAGATCCGAACTAGCCGTTCCATTGGATTCGGGCCCGTTCGAGGACGGCACACCGTCGTGTTCTCTTCCGATTCTCTCTCTTTCTCTCTGGAGAGAACCACGCTTCGATTCAATCCCGTTAGTACGCGTTTTAACCGTCCGGGGGTCGATTCTCGCTCGAAACTTTTCCTCGTGCGATGACGAAGGACGCTCGTTCGCCGTAATCTTGGCTCATTCACGGCGTAAAAGTGAAACGATTCTAAAGAGGCTTATTTATCGCGCGCCGTGGACGCGCTCGACTCGATCCGATCCGATTCTGCTCGACTCCGTTCGACTCTGCTCGACTCGGAAAGCGTTTAACCTTTCCACGAGCATCGTGCACCGAACGTCTCCCGCAATCCTGCAATGAAATTCGATGAGAACTCGTCCCACGGTGTCCACCGGGCAAATGTTATATGGAACATCGTAAAATCTCGACGAACAAGCAACGAACTGTCCACCGAGATTCCCAGGCTCCTCCCTATTAGGCACTGTTTTTTTTACATTATCGATTCCTAGTTCTTATAATTAGACTACGGATTTTGCGCAATCATGAGAAACGCGAGCTGCCGCAAATTAACCCTTATGTCGGTAACAAGATACCCATTTTCAATTTCTTTTTAAAACTTCAATATTTTTGTTGTGGAGTAGCAAGATCATTGTAGATTCGTGTGTATTCTTGGATGATTCACATATGTCGAAACTGTAAAGTTTCTACGTGGCTCATGTTTCTCGCAACCGGTGCAGACAATTTTCATTTAGCATGAAGATCCACAGTTTACTCAGAATACATTCAACTGCAAGCGAAAATATTGGCACAGCCAACTTTTAATTACATAACTCACACCTCAATAGTATAATGTTATCTAATGAATATTCCGTGTGCAGTCCACAGTTCTCACGTAATTAAAAGTTAGTTTAATAGCTGTGGCAATACTGTGTTCGTAACTGTATACGATTGTGTATCAGTTTTCTCCCACAGCTTTCGTTACAAAAGCGCGAATTCCTGTGTTTTTGGCAGCCGTTCGAAATCAGGTGTTCCGCGTTATTATCGTTTAGCTTACGGCAAGTGAAATATGCTTGTAAACGGATAACGTTCGAAGAAACGGACCATAAACGGCTGGACGAGCGGTCGGTGCTCGTTCCGCCGCAATCGCCGATGAAAACGATTGAAACGCGAATCCGTTTGGGTCGCGGAATGTCCCGCGGTGGAATACGTGTATGTATATCGATTCGCAGGATATCGGCTCCGCAAGTCCTGTTCCTTGTTTCCTCCTTGATCGATCGTCGTCGTTTTCTCGAGCAACGAATTCGGTCGTGCTCGAGGACGCGCCTTCTTGCAACGATGCCCGTACGTTTCTCGTAGATGATTCGACATAAAGGGTGTGCAAAAAGTACAAAAAATTATTTCTACAGATTTTACGTAGTAAACTTCTTTAGGAGATTTGAAAATCATGCTGTCTTACCAATGATAACTTTGTATACCAACATTATACCGGAACGCAAACATAGCATAAGAGTTTCTTATTTGTTTAAAAGAGATTCAAACGTATAAAAATCGGTTTTGTTAACACTATGTGTTTTACTATTTACTTCCCAGAGTATGAGACATTATTTGCTCAATACATATCCGACCGCGTGACTCAAATTACTCATTTCATTGGCAATCACCAACGAACAAATGACTAATACCGGCCACATTAGTCATTTGTGTCTTCCAGTAAATAAATGAGTCTAGTTTCTTTAACACGTTCGCCATACCCATCTGTCTCGTTGCCTACCTTCATTGTTCGAATGCTTGATTAAATGCAACGCGCGTCGTTTATTAAATACGAAAACAATTTAACAGAACAAACTCGTGGAGTCTCTGAACTGTTATGAGTAAACTGCGCATGTTATGCTAAGTAAAAATTGTCTATATTAATTTCAAGACTAATTACGAGTATTTTCAAATTCTTTCAATGTTTTTATGATCTTGCGCTTGATCTACACATTGTCGTTATAAATGTATCAAATCCACAGTTATGTGGTAATTATCTTCACGAAAAAACATAAGGAAAAACAGTAAGTTGATACGAGAAAAATGTCTGTCGAACATGCGTTGAAATCGTATTCCATCATCAAGTGGCAAAGTTCCAATTCCTCGGAGTAAAACACCTTCGGTAAGGATAGTTTTACAATCGCATCTACATGCTGGGAAGAACCTCAGTTCCGTTCGATAATGTATAATTAACAGGGAGATGAATTTTGTGGAGGGTTTTGTTACTCCAGACCAGCGGTGCGGCGATCCCGTTGTCTCTCGATCGCATAACAACCTCGTTCCAGCAAACGTTCCGAGTAAATTGTCGTTTACCGCGAACACAAATGTACGAGAATATACGTTAATACGATTGGAATGCCACTGAAATTAAAGCTACCTTTCACGGGAACGTAATGACTCTTTATAAACTGCGACGTAATCCTGGTGCGCGGTGCGGAGAGGTGAGGCGCGGTGCGGTGCGGTGCGGCGCGCCTCTTGTTCCCCTCCAGCCTAGCTGTTTCACCGCCACCGCTGCCGTGGCCTACTTTCTTAGAATATTCGAGTATCCGAGCGTCGATAGATAATAATACTGCGTTAAACGCGCCGTAGAAACGGACCGCTTGCTGCGACGAGTTTTCTTTTCCTACGCGTCGTCTTCGTTTTCGTCTTCGACGTTACCGCGATTCGCAAGTTTTCCATACACGTCTTTCCGTGGGAACGAACCACGACTCACGGTGGTCGATAAGTATGAAAACTAGGAGAGAAGAAAATTGTTTCGGAAGTTGAAAATTATTATATAACTTGATTCATTAATGTCTAATATTTACAACTGTAAGGTTTTTCTTACCCTCGATTAAAAGATCTTAATGATCACATTTTTCTTCTACCGAACTGAATATATTCAGAATCGTTCGAAAAGCTGAAAATGTTTTGTTTCATTTCCTTGTTCCTTGTCCTTTCTATTCGAAGCATAGTCCTCTCATTTTATGTTTCTCTGACCTGGCAATAGAAAAAAGGAACTCTTACAAAATACAATATAATCTCTGGGTGCAACAGTGAAACAATGTTCGAGTACCTAAATAAATACCTCTCTAGTAAGAATTTACACAGAACTCGGAAATCATAACGGTACCCTGTTACAACCACGTACCTAAGAATCGTGCTGTAATGCAGTGGAAGAAAGGGACAACATTCCCAAACAGCCCTGACGGTGAAGGGAAAATCCATCTATGGTTGAGCCCCCCACCGTACTACTGCATTGCTAGAACCAAAAAAATTCCCAAATAACCGAAAAGGATCGAAGAAGAATGGCAAATTGCTGCTCTATGTTTAAAGAGTTTTACGACAGGGTCTTTGGCCTGCGCACGGTCCGGAATGAAGTTGCATGGGACAATGTTCGGTCGCCCAACTATCGGCTGCCGCTGGGATGTTTATTAGGACGAAGTATTTGAAAGTTAGGGACTGAAAATGGTCCGGCGTCACGATTTTTGACCTTGAGTACCTGAAATATATTGCTCGACAGATGGCTAATAAATATCCTCCTCAACAATTGCAAGGCACTAGGCGAAGTATTTATTTTTAGAATCTTCAAAAATCTAGTAAAATTCTGGAATGTGTATGGAAGTCTCTTTTTTAGAATATAATCGTTGGAACGTCAAATATTTAAAGCATTAATTGGTAAAAATAAATATGTTAAAGACGGACCTTGTACCTTCAAAGACAGGATCTGGCTAAGAAGTGAGAGAAACGAGGGTGCCTTTTGACGAGAGGGTCAGCCACCCTAAGACCTCGGGGGATGATCTAATTTATTTATTCCGATGATTCCATCGTTACGGACACGTGTTTCTGATTCGTTGTATTCCCCGGCATATGCCGGACGATTCGCGGATCGAGTCGAGTCGCGAATCGAGCTCTCTGTTTCCCCTGTCGGTTGCGCCACCGACCTCTTTGAATCGCTGCCCCTCACCCTCCTCGGCCCATAGCCCATAGCCCCATGGAGCCAGCCTAGGTGTACCATACCATCCAGTTGCTCCCCTCCTAGGAGCCGGTCTTCCCCTTTCTTTTTCATCGTCGTCGTCGCGTCCAACGATGCATGGTGCACGATGCACACGATTCCCGAGAGTCACGAGTCGTTATATGGGCCACGAAACCATGGACGCCATTGCGTTCGACCGATTTGTCGAGGTTTTCGTTGCACGAACGACGATGCTCCTCGCTTTTTCGGTGTTCCGTGATCTCGCGGGACCTCCAGGAAATTTCCTATGCTCTTGATCGTGCACGACGTTCGTTGAGGATCGCTGCGATTGAGGATCACTGGCGATACCTTGTCTCTCTTGCGAAACTATTATATTTTCTCGATCGAAAACCGAGTCTGCTTTGCTGCCTTTCTCGATGGTTTCCGTACGAAGGGGATCCGCTCTATCGCGCCGTATATTTAGATCAACAGACCGTGATTTTTTGTAAATAATTCGTCGAACCAAGCGCTTTTCGACCCGGTTCGAAAATTTTTTGTGTAAACATATCTGATCGGGTCCTCGAAACTTATTCGACATTATTGTATATGTATACTGGGTAGGAACAATGAACACTCTGTAATCCCAATTTTTGTTACGAGTATAAAACATTATATGGAATTCAGAACAAATATTTAGAGACCAATTACAAATTTACGAATATTTTAGGAAAATAATCAATTCACCCTGACGCGCGAGGGAAAACTTGACAGTTGCGATACATAACCTCCTCAACCACGAAGAAGAAACGGTAGAACAAGATAAAAATGAATTTAGATTGAAAATTATTAGTATCCGTATGCGGCTTTAAAGTCACTCGGAGTTAGAGAGGTTTAAAGAATAAAGAATTCTTAAAGTAGATTGAACTTTTTCGAACCTGGATTTCTTAGGGTCCGGGGGATGACGGAGGGAAGGATTTTCAGGTTCGTGTTCAGCAAATCTACGAGGAACAAAACAAAAAGCAATTAAAAATCGCGTACTGTTTCAAGCGTGCTATAAATTTCATAATATTTTTAGAGAAAATTTGAAATTAAATATGTAATCTTTACCTTCGTAACTGTCCGAATAAGTACATTTCACATATTGAAGTTGCCTTTTTTGTGCCACGGTAGAAAAGAAGCTGTACATATTTAAGTACCCAGCAAAGAGATTTTAAAGAGTACATTGTATTGCAACCTTAAATATAGATGATAACTTATTTAGAAGTAATAATATCGTAACGACACAATAAAACAAGTTTATGGAACGAAGGAGATAGTTTCATAGAGCTGCCTCTTTGCAGCACGAAACAAATTAAACACGCAATGCTATCTGTTGCGAAACCACCATACTTATTACTTGCAGCTAACTTCTTTTTGTACCAGGTGAAAGATCACGCGTACGTATTTCTAACCTCGTACGTTCGCCGAATGAAAATTCGCCTATTTTCAAATTTACATAAATATGTACGCCTACCCAGTGAAAGGCAAAATTCATACAAAATTAGTCTGAAGATTTAATTCAACTCATCGCTTAATTCTCATCTGCCTTTTATTTCTTTTTTATAATTGACATAGAATACTTTTATTTTGCATATGGATCCAGTCCAGCAATAATGAAACGTACAAAATTCACACGGCAGTCAACGCGTTAAAAGTTTCTATTGTTGAAAATCCGTTATTTTGAAAGCTGTGTAAAAAAAAGCAGCGTATAAATCGGTGGAACGGTGTACCGTAAAATTTTGTATTTCTGCGAGATTGCGTCGTAATTCGATGTGTTCGCTGAAAATACGAAGTTACGAATGAAACGTAATTGATCGAATTAGAGTGTACAATGAGATTGGACGAAGACTGTACGGAAGAGGATATTTTCATCAACGATCGAGGATCGATGGTTAGAGCAGACCCCTGGGCGTTTAACAAAATTATCGAATAACATTATTCTTTTATTTCAGATACAATTTATTATTCAAATAACAAAATTTTATCGTTATGTATTTCATACGAAAATTACATCAATTTATTTCCAATTAAATTATTTATTCATTATTTCTCGAAATAAATTATTTGAGGAACAAATACTCGAAAAACGAATCCTATTAAACGCCAAAACAAAATTCTGCCACGATAACACACTAATAATTACTCTTTTTTTTACATTTGATACTCTCTATACATTTATACAGATATTATTGTTATTATTCATAAATATATACATACTATTTTCATTGAATTAACATTTATTTTGAATGTTATTTCAGAGACAATTTCTCGACAAACAATTAAACATTATTCTTTCGAACAATCAGTTCTGCAATTTATTATTTTCCCAATTATTTGCATAGCTTCAAACTCCTTCAATTAACCAAATGAGATACGTATCATCGATCGAAACACATTATTTGTCAATTACTAAAGAGCAGCAGTTCCTAGAACTGATTTACAAATTACAATGAAAAATAAATATGGCCCAGGTCTGGGCCAGAGAAATCGACGGGGGGCGTGTAGAACTGTAAAACTGTAGAACTGAAAAAAAAGGTGGAGGTACCTCCTTATTGTTGCAAACCCATTTGTTGGACAGTGGTATCGTTGGTTTGGGGGATAGTAGGGGGTCGGTTAGTCGTTCGGTTGTCGGTTTTACTCGGCCTGTGCTCGGGTCCCTTGATTCTCCGTGTTTCGCCTCGCGTCGACTCCCCTCAGCCCCTGTCGCGAGACTCGCATCCCCTCCACCGGCGCGTGCCACGAACCAAAGGTTCTTGAATCATTCCCGCGCCGGCCGCCGTGAGGAGCGCGCGTCGTTTTGCCACGCTGTCACCGGTTACGCCACGAGTCGACTCGACTCGACTCGAATCGAGTAGCATCGAATAGTGCCGACCCGAGCCGAGCGGAGCGGTTGTGTACGTTGCGCAGCAATTCGAAACTCGATCACGCGCTGTCTTTCGGTCTGGTGCTCGCGTGTGTCCTGTTCCATCTCTTACGCGCGTGTTTACACGCGGTGGCAGGCATTACGCCATCGTTTAAACATCCAGTCCACGTCGCGGGTACGCGTTCGAACAGCCGCGACGCCGTCCGATAATCGTGCGCGCGCGTTCCGAACTATTTTATTTCTTCACGGCCGCGCCAGTGAAACCGTAAACTGAAGCAGTCTTCTAGTGCATCGGTGATCCGCCGCTGCAACGTTTGTGTGTTTCGAGCGTAACTGTGGGGTTGCACGTGTATCTCGAGAGTCGATAACCTGGATTTCGTTGAATCGCATGCACCGTGGTACAACTTGGCTGCACGGTAAGTCGCTGTTTGGAAACGACGCTTCTCTGCGAACGCGCTCAGTCGCGTCTCTTCTCTCTCTCTCTCTTTCTCTTTCTCTCCTCTCGCAAACCGCGAACTCGGCTACGAATCGAATTGCATCGGATCGGATCGAATCGAATCGAATCGAGTCGCCACGATATCGCGAGAGGTTACCATTCGACGCTCTTGCATTTTCTCTCTCTCGAGGTCTGCACAGTTGCACACGGCGTAAACGCGTGGTGTCGAAGCGCCACCTCTCGAACGCTCCGTAAAGTCTCCGAATTCGAGCCGCGGCACGCCATGACATTTTTCAAAGCGAACGTGTTCTCTCCCTTTTACTTTTCCCGTTTGTCATCTGCTTGGATCGTCGCGCGTCCAGCCGATCGTTCGGCTAATTCTATACGATGCGAGACGTTCGACGACGAAACGTCTCGTCCGCCCTTCATCCCTCTAACGTTTAACCCTTAAAGCGTGTCCCGTCGGAGAAACCGAGATACGGTTCTCTGTCCGAATTCGATCCGCGCTACAAGATGATCTTCGGATCGTTTAATTTTTCGATTCCCAATTTCCGGTTGTTCCTCTGCGAACGAACTAGCTGAACGTAGAAAATGGAGTTTACAGCGGTGTCCGACGACTGCGCTCGAAACCATTACATTTCGTCAGAAATTGAGAACGACTGCACGAGCAACGAGGGGAGCAACGAGCTGCGAATTACAAAGGATAATGGTCGAGAGCGGGTCGGAGTGGGGATAGGAGAGCGAGATAGTGACGGTGTCGGCGATGGGGGTGGGGCGCCGAGGAACAGGTTTAACGTTGCTTACATCGAGTAACAGACCTGTTCGAGTATATCTATTAGATCTCCGCTCGGCTATTCTCTCCGCTCTTCTCTTCCCTCGCTTCTCCGTGCTCGCTCGGATCTTTAACATGCTTTCTCTTTCTCTCTGTCTCTCTCTCTTTCTCTCTCTCTCGCTGCCCGTGGTCGAAGGAAAACCTGGTCCCAAGATTTCCACGAGTCGAACGGTTGCGGCAATCGAAACAGAAGTCTGAGAATGAACCGCTTTCGATCGAACGAATGGTTCTCGTTCCGTAATTTGTATGCGCCATTACAGTATTGTTGGCGGCCACGCGGCCGCTCGCACGCTCCCTGCGACGAGAAACCGTCGTCGTGTCGATTGGACGAACGGGGAAGCGGCACGATTCTCCAGATTGCTAATCCACGATACCAGAGCGTACACTCGATAAATAATATGTTACGTCGTCTTCGCCTCATCTCGAATCTACTCGATGTTAGATGCTCGCTCGCGTTCGTCCACCTAGCAACCTACCAACCTACCTATCTGCCTACCTTCCTGTCTACCTACCTACCCACCAACCTACCTACCTACCTGGCCGCCAGCCTGCCTTCCTACCTGCTACCTATCTACCTATCTACCTACCTGTTCGCTTTCTTGCCTGCTCGACCGGCCGCCAGCCCGTCTGCCTGCTGTTGCTTCTGCTGGAAAAAGCAAGCGTGTATGTACTACTCTCCTCTCGCGTTTCGCACGAGTCGGACGAGCTCGACGATCGTGTCCCGTGTTCTCTCGTTGCCGAAACGACACAATCGTTTCCACCGAACCCGTTACTCCCGAATCTCCGATGATTCTCTCTCCTCGGGGGAACGTTTCGCTGAAAAGAGCAGGGCGATTCGACGCACCTGTTCGTTTAGACGAGAATTATTATCGTTCCCCGGCGAAAACGGCGTATCGGTGCATCGAGAACCGAGAACCGAGGATCGCGGCCCGCCTTCCAGATGTCGGGGACCGCTACGACCGACGAAGACAGCAACGTCCTCCTCTATCGAGGCCTGTTCCTCGTTTTTCGAGGAGCCGACTCGTTGGCTGGATCGTTTGTCCTCGGTCTCGAAAAATACACCGGCGATCCAAACTATGGGGAAACACGGGGGATTTTGATCGCGTTTTCGTTCGAACGAATCTGGTAAACTAGAGGGAAGCGCAAAGGGTCGATGACCGCGAAGGAACGCGAGTAACGCGTTTGGTCGAGGGTGGGTAGCGTCGGCGGCGGCGGCGGCGGCGGTGGTGGTGGTGGTGGTGGCGCTGGGTGCTGGGTGCTCGGTACTGGGTACTGGTGCCGGTGCCGGCGATAGTGGTGGTGGTGGAAGCAGCGACGGTAACGAACGTAAGGGGAGGCGGCCGAATCGAACTCGAGACGCACATAAAGAACCTAATAATGTTTCTATTCGGGGCCTGCGTCCCGTCGACGAACGGATGAATGCGCTTTGTATTTGCCTTTTTTTTTGACTGTTCTTCCCTCTAGCTCACAGTAATCTAGTCGTAGGTTCGAGGGGCGAGAGACTCTCGCGAGGGAAAAAGCTTCTCGCGGACTCGGAAACAAACGTCGCCGTCGGGGTCGATCTTTTCTCCTCATCGGAGCAGCTTAGGGAGCAGATAGCAGAGCATGGCGGAGAACAGCGACGGTTGATCGCGACGAATCGAAACTCTCCGACGAATAAATTGAAAGAGCGCGTTTCGTTCCCCTTCCACCCTCTCTCTCTCGTCCGACTCTCGGCGTTCCGCGTTCCAACGGAGAGGTCCAAGCCCATAGTTCGGCAATGATTCAGCCGTGAGCGACGGTTAACGTCGTTTGTCTGTTTCCAGAGAAACGAGAACCTCGATTTCGCGCTGAACGTGCCGCAGTCTCATCACCCGACGCCTTATCATCATCAAGAGGGTTACGCCATGGCCGATCAGGTGAGTTGCCGCGAGTTCTCCAGCGAGAAACACGGTCGAGCCAATCAGACGCGGAGGGAACGCGCGTGCACGTTCCGGTCGCGGACACCCTAACCGATCCGGACCGGTCCGGATTCGGGATATTCCCGGGTTCCCGGTTGAGAGATGAGATTTTTCTTATTTCCAAAAAATCGCTGTCCCCGAGAACGTCTTAGTAGCTTTCCTGCGGTGTCTCGAGTTCCCTTTAGGCTCTTAGAAATTGAAAGATCAGAGTTTTCCGAGGAAAAAGAAAACGAGAAGGGAACGAAACGTGTACGCGCGTCTGCCGCGACATACCGATACGCTTTCCCCCGTCTCGGTGCAGTTCTCGACATGGTTTTTGGGACCGGGTTATGCGCAGCGTTTCTAGCTACAAAGGGTGTCGTCTGCCGGCCCGCGCAGAGACCGAGACGAAAGGCTTAGCCGAGATCGCACACCTCTTGCAGGACAGGCATGCTTCTCTGTCCCGCGTTGCTTTCTCGAGTCGTTCTCGCAGGCAGATCCCTGAAGGATACGAAGGACGGGGGTTTCTCTCTCTCGAATCTGGTCGTGGATGCGGGTAAGGGTACAAGTTACGCGGGTAACGCGAGGCTGTACGCGACGAGTGTACTCTCTGCGTGTATGCGGACACGAAAACGAGCTCGTTGCGTCGTCGCTCGCTGGGAACGAAGACACGGGCGAATAGGATCGCGATACCAGGCGAGAGCACCAAGCAAACCTACCACTATCTTGCCAGAGGTATATACATACATATATAATAGGGGCAGAGAGAAGAAAGGGGGTGAAACAGGCGAACGGAGAAAGAAAAGTTTCAACCCGGTGGAGGAAGAAGATGGATAGATGCGTAGTCGATTCGGCGGAGACGGAACGGGGTTTCGGGGAGTGGGTGCGCTGGAGAAGGAGTAGGAGTAGGAGTAAGAGTAGGAGGTAAGAGTAGTTGAAATAGGACGGGACGGGACGGGACGGGACGGGACATTGGGATGGGATAGGATGGGATGGGATGGGACGGGACGGGACGGGCCG
The DNA here is from genome assembly GCA_028455805.1 of Lasioglossum figueresi. NCBI lineage: Eukaryota > Metazoa > Arthropoda > Insecta > Hymenoptera > Halictidae > Lasioglossum > Lasioglossum figueresi. The sequence continues at coordinate 7,243,431 of CM052191.1, forward strand.
GGCCGGGCCGAGCCGGGACGGATACGATGTACGCGTACACACGATAGCGGAGGGGTAAAGCGCGCAGCGAAAAGGGACGGGAGAGGAGGAGCGGGAGCGGGAGCGGAACGATAGAGTAAGAGAAACACCGCGAGTTAAGGGGTAACGCGATGGGCATGGGGGAGGAGAAGGGAGGCAGAGGTAGGTGTACTCGATCAATAGGCAAGTACGTTCCTTCAAAGGAAAATTCCTGACGCTATTAAATCCAATTTAAAAACTTTTATTCCCCATGGCCCCGCGCGTACATGCCGAATTTAGTTCCCTTTGTTTCCCACCCCTTCGTGTACCCCCTGTGCCCTCTGTACCCCGAAACACGCATTTCGCAGCGTGCGTACATACATATATACACGTCGTGAGTCTAACGAGACGACGAGGAGGAACAAACGAACGAAAGCGTCGTCATTCGAACCACGATCGCAAAGCCCCATGTGTGTATGTATCCGTTTCGAGAACGACGAGAGAGCGAGAGAGAAGCGCGCCGGGCAACGGTGCCGGAGAACCGGAACTGGAAACGGATACGGAAACGGAAACGATCCAAGTCCGCGAACCGGGCATGTGGAGGGCAGATTTTTCAAGTTTTTCCGATTTCTGTCTTTGTTACGCAAGCTCTTCCCGCGCGTGCCACGTTGATTCGCCGATCCGAGCAGGCCGCGCTACTTCGATGCGTTCAACCGTTCGTCAACTTTCCCTTTCTTCGTAGACGTTTCACACGCCCAGCTTCGGCGACGAGGATTTCGATATTCCTTCGATTCATTCTCACTCGCACCAGCAGCAGCAGCACCAGAGGCAGCATCAACAGCAACAGCAACAACAACAACAGCAGCAGCAACAGTCCCAGCAACAGGCTCAGCACGAGCAGATGCACAGCTATCAGGCGCGGGTGAGTCTTGGTTGCCGACAAGGGAGAACAGCAACAGAAACGTCGCGTCAATTCGTTGAAATTCCTTTGAACACGATTTCACAGATGATGCAGTCCACCGGTGGTATTCAACAGTCCCCGGACGGATTAAATCTGGATCCCGGTGGATATCAGCAGTCGCTGTATATGCAGCAGGACCACGCGATGCAACCGATCAGCGTCGGGTAAGTTGCCGCGTCGATTCGTTTATCAGCGCGTCGCGTTTCCCCTAATCCGACACGGGTCACGCGTTTTCCTACGCCGATCGCAAATCTTCCCTACTTATCTTTTTGCGACCCTTTCATCGAGGTCTGATCACTTTTCATTTCTGTCAGCGTTTTTATAATTTCAATGAAAAATTGCGATATAGAAAACCGGTCACTTGACTATCGTAGATTTAGTGTTCACTTCTGGCGTAAATCGTCTTCGATGTATAAATACTAACCATTAAGGCCAAAAATATAAAATTCTAAATTTAGAACACCCCCCAGTCTCTAGCGTTTTGTACAGTAATTTCGACGACGGGAATTTCGAATTTCTTCTCGTTTCAGCTCCAGCTACAGTAGTCCACCGGGCTCGTACGCGCCGATGAGTTCTCCGCGTCAGCAGCACGGAAATCAGCAGATGATGTTGTTGCAACAGCAACAACAGCAGCAGCAGCAGCAGCAACAACAGCAGCAACAACAACAACAGCAGCAGCAGCAGCAAACACAGATGCAACAGCATATACAGTATATGCATGCTCAGCAACAGCACATCCAACAGCAGCAGATGCAGTACAGGAGTCCCACTGGGGGTAGTCCGCCCACTATACAGTCGAGCAACGTGCCTGAGCCGAACAACAACACGACCACCAGCGAGGACAGCGACGACAGCACGCCGCATTCTGGAATGGTAAGCACACCGACGAGACGATTCGCAAATCATTCGTACACGATTGGTAACATCGATTCCTTCAGGTCACAGGAATAAAGCGGCCGTCGCCGGAGCCAGCTGACGTCGGCGCGAAGAACCAGAGGAAGCCCAAGTCGCAGAAAAAGAAGAAGAAGAGAGATCCAAACGAGCCACAAAAGCGATTATCATGTTTTAGTAAATCTGCAGAACAGCTCCCTGCCCTCCAATGATTTTTGGCCGAACGAGTGTAGACAGAATTCTATAAAGAATAAGAAACTAAAAAAAATTTACAACATATCCAAAAGTCATCGAAATTGGGGGTAGCTGTTCTGAAGATTCACCCATCCCGTTTCTCCAAACATTCGCGGACTCTACAATGACCGATATATTTCCGTTTTAGACCGGTGTCGGCGTACGCTCTGTTCTTCAGGGACACGCAGGCTGCGATAAAGGGTAAAAACGCGACCGCAAGCTTCGGCGAGGTGTCGAAGATAGTTGCCTCAATGTGGGATGCTTTGGACAGCGAACACAAGAACGTGAGTGTCCGTTTTGACGCTATCGAAGCGTACGCCTGTCTTTTCTTCCATCTTCTTAGTCCTTGACGTTTTATTTCAGGTTTACAAGAAAAAGACCGAAGCGGCGAAGAAGGAGTACTTGCAAGCTCTGGCGGCGTACAGAGCGTCTCTCGTTAGCAAAGGCGCGGCTGAGAACGAGCAGCCGCAACAGGCGTCCCCTCAACAACAACAGCAGCAACAGCAACAACAACAACAACAGCAGCAGCAGCAGCAGCAGCAGGTTCAGTATGCCACGTACGGGAACTACACGGGAAGTGGGACACCTGTGAGCGTTTCGTATCAGGTCTATAGCCCGCAACCTCAGCCACCGTCTCCTCAGCAACAACACGCGCATCCGCATTCGCATCAGCATCAACACCAGCACCATCATCCGCATCCCCAGCAACAGATGCAGATGAAAAAGTCGGCTCATCATTTGAACATGACGGGGAACCCACAACAGCAACAGTCGCAGCAGGTAACTTATCTTTGGTCTCTCTCTTATCGACGTAAATTCGAAGCACTTGCCCTTCTTCGCTGTACTCGGGACAGTACCATAAAATATGATCAATATGGATAATCGCAATCGCATTTTGGATTATCGACTATTCTCCTTGTTCAGGGTATGATGAACACTGCGATGGTGTCGACGCACATTGGTCAGCAATCGCAACAGCCACAGTCGCAGTCGCAGCAGCAGCACATGCAACAGCAGGTCTCCCAGCAACAATACATGCAGGTGAGCATTGACAGAGTCGATAACTAGACTGTGGTAGCTGTAACTTGAAACAACAGAAAAATTGAAGGAATTGAAGAGTCCCGATACGTTACTTTCGACTAATTCAAATCATTAGACATTTCCAAGTACCTCTTGTGTTTTACAATTGTCTTCGAGACTAACACGGTGTATTATCGATGCACGTTAGCAGGTACAGCAGCAGCAAGTGCAACAGGTTCAAGTGCAACATCAGTCGCAGCATCATCACCAACACCAGCAGCAACAGATGTTGCACGCGAGCCCTCCCAAAGGAGATTCGCTGGCGAGTCCTTCTCCGGCCGGCAGCACGGGACAGGCGACCATAAGCGGTCAGCGTCCAGCGTCGAACGCGTGCATCAGGCACGGTTGCCCTAATCCCGCGGTTGCGAACAGCGAATGGGAAGACGAGTATTGCAGCAACGAATGCGTGGTCAGCCATTGCAGGGACGTGTTCTCCACGTGGGTCTCGTCGAATCAAAATCCACAACAGAACTTTTCCACCGTCAAATAAGATAACGTAGGATCTTGAAACGTGCGATTATCTGAACGCGTTCGACCGTCGTCATTGTCGTTGTCGTCGTCGTCCGTTCGTTCGATCGTTCGTTCATTCGTATTCGGTACGAATATACCTGATCTAAAGCGTGTACATAAATTGACAAAGAGAATCGCGTAGGATCGAGCAACCTAAAAATCGATGACGTAAAACACTCGACTGGTGCGTGCAAGCGTGTATGCGCGGCGCGGCACCAGTCGTTTATTGTTCGTAGCTCTATATGTGCAAAACGCGAGAAAACAGTTCTGTTATCGCGGAAGAGTATTATGAAATCGCCAAAGTAGCCGATCGAATCGAACCGTAGTTCCGAAGTGTCGACGTCGTCCTCTTCTCCCTCCCCCCCCCTGTTCTGTTTGAGATTCCCGCGCGTCAGAAACGAGAAAGAACGGCAAATCGAGTGTAAGCAAAATGCATTTGTTTCTTGTGTAACGTTCCGTGAGGCAATCGTTTTAGGGATTACGTGTAGCGTAGAAGCACGGTACGCGATCCTCGCATCACTTGACGCGCACTCGGTTTCAATGCGTCTTCGTCTCTGACCATTTCTGATAACAATGCCCGAGAACCGTGCCCGGATGTCGGATATCTAGCGAAGACTCGCACGGCAACGAGCAATTTATTTTTGTATAATTATACGAATAATCGCTGGAACTATAGCAATACACAAACGATATCGGTAAAAGCTGTGAGGTATATCCTTTCGCCGGGTTATCCTCGTCGACGACGGACGACTTAGGTGCGTAGAATTTTGTCGAATATTTCCACGCGCGCGTCCACGCGTTTTGGATTTTATTTCACGCGAGATTATGCGAATCACGAAGATGCAACACGTGGAAAAACGTCTGACCGTGTATCCCCCGTGTATTAATCCTTGTCCACCACCACTACCCCATTGTCGGCGGCGATTCTACGCTCTCTGATAGCTGATTCTAGACAGACGATAAATAATAATGCCAAGGAGGTCCGTGAACTCTGCGTGCCGGTGTTTTTATCGATGATGCAAGCAGGCATTTTTGACAACCGTTTTTTAGTTTCTTTTTCTCGAGTATCCTCTTGTACATAGACAAAAGAAATATTCCATAGATTTTCAAAGCTCCACGATGTAAACATAATCGGTAGTGTACCATACTATGGTAAACATCCCTCGATATATCGTAAAAGAAATGTATGAAATATATAAATACAAAACAGGAAACCAATACGACGCGAGTGTACACAATTACGTACGGTCTGTGCATGTATACGTATAGGCGATTCGCTATTGTATGTACGTATGTATAGATGTACACCGTGACAGCGTAGCTATCGCCATACACGTAAAAAAAACAAAGAAAGAAAGGGAGAGAGAGAGAAAGAGAGACACACCACACACTGACACACACATACACACACGCATCCACTCGGCGAGCTGAATCGGATGAACGCGTAGATAAACCGAAATCGAAGCAGGAAAACCAACTCTAAAAAGTTGTCGCGTCGTCGGCCACGTTGCGGAAGATTCTTCCCATGTTAGTCTTAATGGCGTCGATACGTATACGGAGAGAGAGAGAGAGACGAGATAAACCGAAGAAAAGCAGGAGAAAAAGACGTAAACAAGAGCGAAAGAATGTAAGAAAGATGGAAAGATGGAAATAAATCTAGAAAAGCTCGAATTACTTATCGTAGTGCTAGCACTTTGCGCCGATCGTATGCATACACGCATGCATATATGGGTATGGGTGTAGGTGTGTAGGTGCGTGCGTGCTAGCGTGCGTCCGCGTGTATGTATGTATATGTACAATGGTGATTCGAAAAAAAAAACAAGTTGATTTGAATTCCTGTTGATTTCTGTACAAAGAGATACGATTAAACAAATGTCAGTGTGGAACATGCGTACCGCTTATCGGCGAGTTTCGCGCGCTGGTGTGTGATACACCGTCATACAGTGGATGAACATAGGGAGAGTGGTGCAACCGAACACTCTCATTCTCCCTGTCCTGGGGCAGGAGGTCAAGAGACACTGCAAAGCGTCGGTAACGTATATGTAACACAATGACTATACCTTTTATTTAAAGTTATTTTACGAGGTACATTTATATACATAAAAAATGTATGATTAATACGTTTAAGCTTACGCAATATAGACATTCGTACACGTGCAATAACGTAATCGTAACATTTGTTTATCATCAACTTTAGCTTCTTATTCTGGTTTCGATGCGAGTCCACGAATATACATCTAACTGTATCGATTTTCTACGAACGATACCGGAATGTTGCAAGTTTCTTTGCCCGAAACTCATAAAACTCTCGTAAATTGTCAACAATTTATAAAGGTCCGTCGCACGCGAAATGGAACAAGTGGCAACGAAAAGTTTGGTCGAGCCGAGCCGATAACATCGCCTAAGAGACGAGGGTGGAAACGGTTCGAGGAGAAGATAGAGGAGGATGCCGAGCTGCGGCCATAATATCTTCACGGACGAGCTCACGGTGTCTCGTCGTTGTTCGTTGATGCAGCCAGGTTTTGGGGAGATACGAGGATCGAATGGGAAAACTCGGAGGGAGGGTTCGTCGTCTTAAGCTCGCGACACGAGTCGACCAAAAAATTGTTTCGCGCGCTTGATAGTTCCATGATTTTTTGGTAAAAACACGAGACGACACGCGACGAACGCTTGAGATTCTTCACGGACAAAGCTTCGAGAGCGCGTCCGAACGCATGGCGTTCGTTCTCCTTGTACTCCGATGTGCTCGTAACCACGCGAGGCTGTTTTTTTCTTCTATTTCTATTTCATCCGCGTGGATACACAATCGTGCAGGTACGTTACTCGCCACGTACGTCGCTTGCTCGCGTGTCTCTCTTTCTCTCTGTGTTTTTCTTTTTCGTGTTTTTCATCAAATGCACGACACAAAAATAAATGCTCCTATTTCAATTACATATCCGTCATTCTCTCTCACAGCCATTCGCGCGCACACGCATACACGGACACACGCTCTTGTACATACACGCGATACGCACGCGCGCGCACAGACAACAAACGCGCGCGCGTCAAATTTTCAACAGTTTTTTTTCTTTTTGTCGCGTGGTACTCTCTTGCATACAGATTACAGCATGCATACAGAGACGCACGCACTCGCACGCGTATCATTAATAATTAAACATAGCTCGTTAAATTTCTTCTGTTTTTTTTTTTACAAAATATCACAAAAATCACACCAGCCTTTGTTCACGATAAAAACAACCAAATGTTGCTATTCCGTTCGAGGGAAATAGAATCGCTGCATTCGCGCGACACACTGTGCCGTTTCTCGCTCGATTGACCAGTTAGTGGTAGTAACTATATCCGCTGGTCAAGGAGGGTCGAGGGAGCCTGGCAGTGGGATGTTCGAAGGGGCAAAAGACGGTCCAGACACGGTGTACCACTTGATGGTAAGGTGTACCTGATCGGGAAAAGGCTAAGGATGAGGTGTACAACATGCGCAGCTCGCTCGTGGAGCTGGGGAAATGTCCTGGCCTCAGCGGCCCTCCTGCTGTAGGCCAGAGTACGGCTGCGACTAAGCCTACTGGACCCGCCCACCCGGCGGGCTCAGCTACTAGGGACAAGGAGGTATATCAAATGCAGCCTTCGCAAGATCCCACGCCAAAAATGGGGACTACCTTAAAAAAGGCGAGCATAGACCACAGGAGTGCCTTGGACGCATCATAGGCACAATTAGCGAGGGTAAGGAAACTGAGGCGGTGAAGTGCGAGGATAATCCCCGAAGGGGATTGGAGCCCTGAACTTTGCAGGGAAAAGCTAGACCTGGGCTGTCCAACGTCTTCCCCGTCGCTGCTTTACGAGCCTACTTCTAGTCATTCGGCTCCCTCGCTAATTGATACATTTGCCGTATTCGGAAGAGAAAGAGAGCGAATAAAACAGGTTTCGATTACTGTTATGGCTCTTGAATGCAAGCCGTGTTCTAGACGAATAAAATAAAAATTCTCTGCACCAATTGTGAGAACTATAAATAAAATTCTTTCTCCTCCCAATAATTTCAATACATTGGAAATAATGTGTTGATCATTTTAAATATCCACTATTCAATTTGTCCATAAATTCATAAAATCCATAGTCTAGTCGCCAGCGTGTCTTTGACCCTCTGATGAAGCTAGTTCTAAAAACGTTTAAGAATTTACACCGAGAAGCTTTGACAACGAGGACTGGTAAAGAGCTACCGGATGCTAAAAGCTGTCTACGAGCAACTTGTTGGGCAGCCCCGAGCTAGACCAACTGCGTCAGGAGATTGCGAAGGAGTACGGGAACCACGGTTGTGGGGCAAAAAGAAGCGTGGGAGGCGCCGTACACCGATTTCCTGGAGAGTCTTAACAAGTAAAAGATGCCCCAGCATACCCTGCGAGGGCTATTGCTGTTTCTGCCTGAGGGTGTGTTCGAGGACGGCGTATATTTACTTATACGAGTCCAATCGGCCGGGCGAAATAAGCGTATGACGATGCGGACGTGGAATCGCGGGCAACGCAACGGAGAAGAAGAAAACGTTCGAGGTGACCCTAACGCTACTGTCTTTTAAACGAGTAATCGAAGTAGTCGTCGATTGCGACTCGTAACGAGGGGGATAGAGATCGCGTGCGCGCTTCCAGCGTTTCCGGTCGGTTCGTCGAGGATCCTCTCGGATGAACAAGAAAAAAAAAAACTACCTACCGATCGGGTCGACGTTTCACGGTCGACGTCGCGGAGGATACTCCTCGCGAACAGGTGGGATTTTTGAACGGCGGCGCGGAGAAAGGTGTCTACACAGTTTCGGACGAATATCCGTATTCAACCGGCCTGCGTTACGTCGGATGGATGCAAACGGATGGAGACGATGCCGCGCGGTCGCTCGTGGGCACACGAAAAACGCAACAAAGTCGCGTGTTATCGCGTCACGCCGCGTACAAGGGGAAACGGCGCTCGACGGAGAAGATTTGTCGGCTGGAGGATGATTACTCCAGTCGGCTACGGGTTCATTTGCCGTCGTCCTGTTCCATGGGCTCCTCGGAGACTTCGCGGGAATGTTCTGGGGTGGTCCTGCAAGAAGCACAATGTATAAAGGATCTAATAAAAGGTCTTCAAATACGAGCGATAGATCTTTCAATTGTCACAGCCGCCATGTTCTTTATTCAATTGTTAGTGTCACATGTTATTTGTACTCGGTAATGCTCGGCATGTCATCGTGGATAGATACTCAGTTGCACAACGCGTTGAAATTATTAAAATTTATCGATTTATTGAAATCGAAATTCAACGATAGTATTATATCGAGAAATGCGGCTGTCAATTTGCCTCCAAGATCTTGGGACTTGACGCCATCAAACTTGATCTAAAACTGTTAATGATCTTAAAGCAAACATAATTCGTGTCATCTTTTAATTCGTGTTTTCTCTATCTTGTATTTTAAAATAAAGCAGTGGGTACTGGATTATCTTCCGTATTTTTCGTTTTATTTCAATTCAAAGTTCTATCGCTCTCATCGAAAGACCCTGTACTTCTTCGTGTGATCGGTGTCTTCGAGACGGCGAGACTCACGTTAAATTGGTAGGCTGCTGCATCGATAGAGAGGCCATCGCGGAGACGGTCTCCGTTTCGTCGCGCTCCTTCTGACCGGCTTCGATCGCGCTCATCGTCACCGTGTGGGCGTTCACCTTAACGCAAGGCCAGTGCGACATCTGCATCGTGAGAGACAGCGACATAAGAATAAGAAGAGAGGCAGAAACTTGTTGACAAGGTTGAATGAAATGTGTTAGACAAGGTTACGATGAAGAACCGTTCAGAAAGGAACGCCGAAAGGATGAAGGAGAAGAAATGGTGGAGTAGAAGAAAGCGAGCGATCGTACCTGGACGGCGATAGTTTTCTGGAGCGTGTCGATCGCGTTTTGGCAAGGGATCCTGGTGAGCTCTTCTTCCCGGAGTTGGCTGGGTTCGTCGCCGAGTAACGCGCGCACGCATTCCTGCGCGGAATCGCAAATGGCGGCGAGGTCGTAACCGCCCTCCAGGGCGAGGACGACCTTGCCGTCCGCCAGACCAAGCAACTGTTGCGTCATCTTGCCGAAACAAGCGGGGCTGACCTTGTAGCCGCCTAGGGGCGCGGCGTGGCCGACGGCCGCGTCGAATCCGGCCGAAACGAGCACTATGCTCGGGTCGAACGCCTTCGCGATCGGCATCACGATCGTGCGGAACGCGGCGAGATACTCGGCGTCCCCCATCGGCGGGTTTAGGCCGCCGGACCAGGCGACGTTCACGTTGCAGCCGAGTCCCTCGCCAGCGCCGCACTCGGTCGACCCGCCGGTCCCCGGGAAGAAGTTACCTTCGTCGTGCCTGTGTATCGACAGGTACAAAACTCGCGGATCGTCGTAGAACATCTGCTGCGTTCCGTTCCCATGGTGGACGTCCTACGGTACAGAGAGAGAGAAAGACAAAAACACGGGCCGCGCTATCTTCGACGAGGAGGCCGTTGCCATATCGTATCACAGAATAGAATATAAAATAGAGAATAAAAGAGAACAGAACAGAACAGAACAGAATAGAATAAAATAGAAAATTCCGATAGAAGCCGATCTGAGACGATACGAATCTGTTTTTCCGAGTCGATAAGGCGGTCTCGTGCGAGCCGAGGGACTGCCGAGGGACCGACGAGGGACCGACGACGACACCGATCACCACCGGATGATACCCGAGTGGCGGCTGGTGGTGTTTTCTAGGTCCCCCGTCACCCGTCACCCGTGGCACGGAACGCGCCCAATTCGCCGAATCTTTTTCGAGAGTCGAGAATCGAGAGCTTGCCTTACCCAATCCAATATCATGATTTTCCGAACGTCAAGCTTTTGCTGGAGTAACCTCGCGGCGATTGCGACCGAATTGAAGAAGCAGAAACCCATAGCCTGATTGGTTTCGGCGTGGTGTCCCGGTGGTCGCACGACCGCGAAGCCGTTCTTAATGTCGCCCATCACCGTTTTGAAGGCCAGGTCGACCACGCAGCCTACTGCCATTCTGGCGGCCGGCGCGGTATTCAGTTCGTTCCACGTCGTGTCCGAATCGACGCCCACTCCGCCGCAAGGCAACCGAACGAAATTCTTGATCGGCAGTTGAGAGAGCTTCGAGACGTCCAACTTTTGTCGATTCATCGGATTCGTCCCTGTGCGAAGCACAATTTATTCCCTGTCCGTGCGTCGCCATCGAAGGCAACGGGCTCGCAACGAAAACCGGGAGGTAAGGGATTAACGGGACTTAACGGGTACCAAGGACGGAAACCGGGGAGGAGGAAGAGTTCAACGACAAAAGAGATTCGCTCGCGAATAACTCACCAAAGAGAAGCGCGTGCGCCTCGCTGTGGCACGTCTGTATCTCCTCGAGGGTGGCCTTCCGCGATCTGATCCGATCGCATCTCTGAAGCAGACCGGTCTCCGAGAGTCGTGCCCAGACGCTCTGCAATCGGCCACCGTGCTCCGGGTGACCGCGCACCGTTTCCCCGCACACGCACGCGTGTTTCAACATTAACGGGTCGTAGGCCAATCCGGTGGTGGGTCGATGGGAGGAAGATCGTGCGAATAGATCCGCGCCTCCCGACTGGGGACCTACGGACGCACGAAATCTTTCTACTTTAGTCGTTCTACCAAAAAGGAAACGCATCGAACGTTCTCACTCCGAATCTTACCCAAGTGAACCAACGGACTCGAGAGCGCCCTGGACAAGGGTCTGGCGCACGATTGACTACTCTTGCCCGTGCCCGATCCTCCACCTCCTCCACCTCCACCTCCACTCCCGCTTCCGTTCCCGCTGTAGGCCGTGGACTCGTTCGAGATCTGAAGCGTATGCCTCATCATCAGGTCCCTCTGCTGCTGGAGAAACTGTTCTCGATCTCGCTGCTGCTTGGAGATCTCGCTCTCCTCTTGCAGATCCTTCTTCCCGCCCGTCAAGTCGATCACCTCGGACTCCTCGGACTCTGGCGCCTCGTCCAGCTGATTCGCCTGACCCCGGGATCCGACTCGCGTCAACACCGTCTGACGGATTTGCTGTTTCAGGTAGTTGTGCGCTTGCTGCTGGTCGTGCAGCTGCTTCTCCGCCAGGTACTCCTCGTAGTGGGTCTGCGGCGCCATCATGCCACCCTGCAGCATAGGGTGACCCAACGGCAACGGCGCCGACTGTGTTCTACCTGCGGACACGAATGATAAACCAGTGTGAATTATGGTCGTCGTGTTTCTCGGAAGGGTCAAAAAAGGTTGCACGCGCGGGGATGACTGCCGAGACGCGCGTCCCTCTGATCCCCGCCTAATCCTTTGGTAGGCAGCTATGCCTTAACAACCCTCTCAAAATGTGTGCCATCGAGGCAACACTGCAGATTCGCCGCGCGTCTCGAGCACTCGCCGGCTCCGGGTTTGCCAGTAACAAAGAGAGAACATACTACCTAAAGGCCGGTGACCAGCCTTTTGCAGTCTCGCGTGCGCTACTTGCGTGTCCGTGATCGGCGACGCAGTCGCGCCGCCATGGTACACCGCGGCGGACGGGTGTTGCCTGTTGGTTACCGTAGGGTGCTCTAAATTCTGCATCTGCTTGTGCACGTAACCGGAATTCGCCGATTCGCCCTCGATCACTGTCAGGGACGGGTAGAACGGCAACGTGCCCGGTAGCATCTGCCCTGTTAACGGCATTCCCAGCCTCGCCGTGAACGCTGCCCTCACCTCCGCTTCGGAGACGGTCGCCAACTTGGTGCCGGTCTGAACAACGAGAAAACCGTACCTCCTTAGCATCTCGTCAAGCATCGTAGCGACTCAAGTGGACATTATTAGGCTATTACATATGTAATGTCCGACTTTAGAATGCAAATGCAATGAAGCTGTTTGATCTGAAAATTAAGGGGGTAGTCTCGTTTCCAGGATCGCATGGGTACGGGATGCGCCTTCTCATTTCTTATATGTGATATTGATCTCTTATCTAGCGCTTTAGACTACTGAAAAATCCCATCTTCGTAATATTGAGAAATGAGAAGGCGTATTCCGCATCCTTGCAATCCGGGGGACGTGAGTCTACTCTGTTGAGGCTCATACTATCTGGATATTCGACTTTTCGATTATTCATTATGACGGATCGAGATCTGAATCCTAATAATACAATGAGTACAAGGTTTCAAGAACCCTAAGCCGGTTTTAAGAACACTGACCGTGTTGCCACCGGACGGAACGTGAGGTCTACCCAGGGAAATGTTTGGCATGGACGGCGAGCTGAATAGCGAGAGGTCCGAGAGGCTGCCTTGCTGACTGCCGCTGGTCAGAGGGCCTCCGTACGGCGTGTTTTCGCTTTCCTGCGAACAAAAAGAACAGTGTTATCGCACCTTGGTGGATGAACTACGCGGCCGAGGAAACGGAGCCGAACAAGCCTGGTCAACTGATTACTGCTGATTACGAGTTGCCGGACAAAGTCTTTACGCTTCCCATTCTACCGGTAATTAGTTGCCCAGACCTGGGGCAGAGTGTTCAGGTGTAAACTCACTTCTTGAATGGCCGCCGAGTTCCCTCCAGCGGTTGGACTCGCCTGCGAGTTGCCCACGGTCGGCGGTGAGTTAGGCCCAGACTCTGGATTGCTGCTAGAATCTGCAAAAGGTTTGGTTAGCGAGCAGCGGCGTGGCTGTCGAAGCGCGTGCCTTGCCGCGTGCCGCGTGCAAGATCATGTTTTCCAAATTCGAATCCGGTAGCACCGAAATTCGAGTTTGAAGTCGCGCGAGGATGCATCGCGCGGCGTTTGCCAAAAACGAGCGACGCCTAAAGATCGATTCATACTATCCGAGACTCACAATTCTGAAATTACAGAAACGATTTCATGAGAAACGACTGAATTGACTTCTTCGTTTAAGGACATTATACACATTATAACGAGAACAAAGTTTAAGTAAATTCAATCTTCTCTCTCGTATAAGGCCTCTTGTAGGTTCAGACCCCGTTCAGACACGACGGAAACCACGCGATTTGCGTTCTCAATTGTTCGACCGGGCGGACACGTGTGAACGAATACGAAGACTTAACGTTAAATTCCATGTCCGCGCGGATAGTATGAATCGACCTTGAATTTGAAGACCGCCGAAGACGCCGCGAGACGATCGCGACGCATCTCGCCGACGTGATCTCGCTCTCGAGATATGTTAATCGATTACGACAGATTTCTCGTCGACATGCTGTTACTGGACACTGGCAGAAAGGCAAAAAAAAATCAACGATCGATTAATCGAAAACTCTGGGTGCAAAAGAACCGTTTGCTAATGCTCACGCAGGAGAAGTTGTCGGTAATCCGACGATCGATTTCTGTATTTTCTCGATTTCGAGTTCGATCGCGCGCGCGTACTTGCAACGTACTTGCTAATAGTGACTTCCGTTTGAGGTGCGATAGCAGGCGATCCTTCCGGCGTGCCGTCAGGGGCGAGTTTCTCGACGCAGCCATGTTCCTCTCCACGCGTTGCTTTAGTCGCACCTTCAGCAGGTTCGGCTCCGAGGCTGGCCAATTTTAGCCAGGGTTAGTTGTTGTTGGTCGTCATCGTAACGAACCGGAGGGTAAAACGGTTGCGAACACGGAGATTGGGGACGAAAGGACGCCGGTCCAATCAGGAGCGGGAGCCGTTTATACACAGGGATCGAAATATGTACAAGACTACCTTTCGCTTCTGAACGAATTCTCTTCAGACTTATATTCAACGATTCACCTACCGGAGGCCTATTAATAAAACTCTTAGCCATGGATCCTAAACTTTCAAAACTATGAAGAGACCTTACTGTTAGTCACTTCGAGAAGTGTTCCTGTGGAACGGATATTTTAGACTCTGTCCAATAAAAGTTATTTCAGAACGTTTATCGAACAGGGTACATTGTGAATAGCGTCATTGTTGCGGTATCATCCTTTGAATGGTATTTGCGACAATGATCGATAACTTTTCTAGATATCAATGAACAATGTATCGGTCTCTGTAAAATAGAAACACCTTTATTTTCGTCCATGATCAGTTCTACTCGAACATAAAACTTTCTTCAGTTGCCGTCGTCGGAACTTATATACGCGAGGACGTTTTTAAACAAAGTTCTACGATCCACGCTCAAAATAGAATCTATTAAAAAGTTCCGCAACTCTTTCGATCCCTGATTTCAGCCGGATGATGGAAACTGGAGAATGTTAGAACGACGAAACGTAGGTGAGAAGCGTCACAGCGAATCGTCGTTTCCGAGGGGAGCCGACGACTCGCTCGTGCTCCACCGATTGTTATCGTTGGGAGGAAGGCGATGAATCGATTCAGGCAGTATCGTTGGATCGCAAAAACCATGCTTTAGTAGGCATACTACCGTACATAGGCACACAGAGACAGAAAGAAAGAGAAAAGAGAAAATAAAATAAACGTGGGAGGGGAAAAGAAAAACAGAACGAATATAGGGGAATACGAGAAAGACAGATAAAAAGAAAAGAGAGAAAGAAAATAAAATGTGAGGGGAGAGAGAAAAAACTACGTCTTACCAAGTAATATGCGAATCACTCGACACCACGGGATAATTTGGCATGACGCTTGTATGCGCGTTCACGCGTCTACGTACCTGTTTTCCGAAGAGGGAAATCATCGGCAAACTTTTCCTGGAGCATCTGCGGCATTCGATAGGGATGCGAGGCGTTCGCGGTGCCCGCCGATTCCGATTGTGGTTGCAACCTGCCGGACAAACGTTGCAACCTTCAAAAGTCAATCGCGAACAACCATCGCCCTTGCATACAGCGACTCCCACTAATATTCGGACACTCTTCGAAACGAAATTTTCTCAATATTGGACCATTGTTTCATTGCGACTTTTGTTTCAGAAGTTAGAACAATACTATATGACACAAAAAAAACACTTTGAGTAAAATGCAACTGGTCGGAATTGCAGAGAAAATACTAAAAGCTGTATTTTACAATATTTTTAGTGTGGGCCTATACAGTATTTTATCCATAAATGTCTCAAATGTCTGGCCGCTAAATGTTCCGGAGTTATCCCCACTACTACGGGGTGTATCCCCTTGAGGGGCCCTGAAGCTGGAGAGGCCTCGGTCGCCGAGAAGTATGACATCATACGGCTCGGGTATATCGGTGAGACCACACTAATCCGAATTTCAAACTTCTTTATTTTTCATTACTTTTTTTTATGGGACTTTGACCAACATATTTGTGGTATTTTTCTAATAAAAATCACATCGAATATCATAATTCCCATGATATTGACTTGTGTAATAGACGACTACAGTTTTCGACGCAAGGAGGAACAACGTATGGGATGTTCTTTGCGTCGAAATTTTTTTTCGTACATTACACAAGTAAATATCGTCGGAATTATATCATATTTGGTATCATTTTGCATTAGAAAAATTCCACGAATATGTTGGTGAAAGTTCCATAAAAAAATAATGAAAGATAAAGAAGTTCGACATCGGATTAGTTATGTTTACACTTCTCGGCGACCGAGGCCTCTCGAGCTCGGCTGTCCTTCTCTACGTTCGGCAAAAGTCAAAGAATAGCATCCCTGGCGTATAATTGTCCCTGGACAGACCCGTGTTGGGGACAATTATCGATAAAATACTGTATTGAATATTTGAAAAATACGTTTTGTAGATCTGTGTCAATTACACATAATTCTGAAAATTTCATTGAAGAGATTAACCCTTAACAGTCGAGGGTTGACTCAGAGTTGCCACTAAAAATTGTTGTACCATTATTGACAATATTGTTTACATTATTAAACATATCGGTATCCGATCAAGTACGAGGTATTATCTAAATTTCATTATTAATTTTCAAGTTAGAATAGCTTCGACTGCAAAGGGTTAAAACTCTTCTTTCAGAAGTCTCACCAGCTCCTGTATCCAGGTGTGCCAGGTATAGCCCCATTGGCAGCCGCGGCAGCCTCCCTCTGCTTCTTGTTCACGAGAAAACTCTGAAACGATAAAGACCAAGTGGTGTCAATCGGTTACAGCAGAAAATCATCAAAGAATTCGTCGCAGCAAATACCTGAAGCCGTTGCTTAACCTCCGTCGAAGCGATCGCGCTGTGATCGTGCTTGTCCTTCTTCCTGAGGGCCTCGAGCCGCTCCTTTTCCCTTCGTTGTTCCTCCAGTTGCTTCTGCTGTTCCCATACCTGCGACAACGATTCTTATTATAGTCTGAATTGCTTGGTGAAACGCAAGACATCATAGCCATTATTATTACCTTCAATTGGTGCATCTGTTGTTCGTGCAACTCGATCAGCTGGCGTTCCTGCGCCTGATACTGTTGCCGCAGGATCTGCTGCTGGAGCTGGTGTTGTTGTTGCAGCTGCAAAAATATGCGGCCAGTTTTAGCAACAAGCGAGGACAATGATATTAGAACGACGTTGAACGAAACGCGAGAAATGCCGGATCGGAAAGTTGCCGACCAAGTTTAACTATTTATTAGACTGCGGATCTTTATGCAAAACACAGGTCGTGCATTCTGAATTAACCGATTGATTCCTCGAATCATGAACATTTAGTGGATGTTATTAATCGTTCTTGCAACAATTATCCAGTTAGATTGTCATAATGATTATTTAAATACACGTATGCACGAGATTACATCAAGCAGCGATAGAAGAAACAATGTGTACAGTATACAATTAAATAAGTTTTTACATCTGTTCATTGTTGTGCGCGATAAAACTCTGAATTCCAAAAGGATGAATTTGGAATAGGAAACCTGTAAAAATTGTCCAAATCAATTATTTTCTCTTGTAATAATATATCAACACCATTCAATCATTCTAATGTCTCTACAGGTAAATGCATAAAATCCGCAGTCTATTCGTTAGTATAATAAGGACTAGCGGATTTTTATGCATAAAATCTAGGCATAAAAATTGTCTGTATCGGTATCGAGATACAGTAGCTGCATTTATTTACTTTCTGTATCGTGTCAATAAATGGGAAACAACAGAACAGTATCTTGAAATTCTTTGAACGTACTGTTTTGCATTTGATCAACTCGTTTTTGTCATAAATGCATAAAATCCGCAGTCTAGTTAGAACTGTTGAACCGAATGAGGGGATAGATTGAACAGAAGGAATAGGGAAAGGAAAAGTGAAGAAGAAAGTCCCTTGAAATTTTTCAACGACGTTAAGAATGTCGATTAATGTCGATCAATGACGATAAATTCCTCGATTTCGTAAGAACATCGATCAAATCGTTCGACGAACTTTTACGTAAGGAGACCATTTTTTATTGTAACCCTTTGCGGTCGTGTGTCCAGTGCGACTGGACAACGATCTTGTGTTTAGACCGCGTATCACCGATACGTTTACGAACGAGTCTTTCTTGTTTACGCTGTGTCACTCGACACGCTGCATTGTGTTTATACTGTGTAGACTGCGGATCTTTATGCAAGATAGAAATGTTTCGCATTAATTACAAGATACTGGAACCAAATACCTTTCTGCATAAATTACAAGATACTGGAACCAAATAGAACTGTTCTGCATTAATTACAAGGTACTGGAACCAAACAAAACTGTTCTGCATTAATTACTGGACACAAATAAAAATATATTTCTCCGTTTAACAATTCGAAACAAGTCGATGATCAATTATAATATTTCTGCCACTTGATGCTTCTCCTAGTCATAAATGCATACAATCCGCAGTCTAATAAATGTGTCTGAAAAATTCGGAAAAAATTCACCGTCGCTATTCCGTAGAATATCTCATGAATTTTTTCGTAATTTTTCGTTAAGCAGAACAGAAGAAATAGAGCATAACTCATTAAATCGTGCTCACCCTATAACTACCCTTGTGGTATGGGTAGCGACTTGAAACTTCCACAGAGGGTTTTCTTTGAGGGCCCTATCGAATGGTATGAAGAAAGATCAATTTGGTTTGGGGGCACATCTGACCACCTTATCCGGCTAGAGGAGAAGGTAGGAATATGAGATAGAGTAGAAATATGAGACACCAAGGTTTCGACCAATACGCGATATTGATAATACGAGAAAATCAAATTCAGAGATATTCTAAAATCTCAAGTCGTTTGCTCCAATTTTCAAAAAAGTCATACAGTCTCGAAATTCGTCGTGGACTGCATCTGATATGAAAATTTATCCATTAAAAAGTGAAAGAGAAAATCAAATTCAGAGAAATTCTAAAATCTCAAGTCGTTTGTCCAATTTTCACAAGTCGTACAGTCTCGAAATTTGTCGTGGACTGCATCTAATATGAGAATTTGTCGATTAAAAAGTGAAAGAGAAAATCTAATTCTGAGAAATTCTAAAATCTCAAGTCGTTTGCTCCAATTTTCACAAGTTATACAGTCTCGTAATTCGTCGTGGACTGCATCTAATATGACAATTTATCGATTAAAAAGTGAAAGAGAAAATCTAATTCAGAGAAATTCTAAAATCTTGTCGTTTGCTTCAATTTTCAAAAAAGTCATACAGTCACGAAATTCGTCGTGGACTGCATCCGATATGACAATTTGTCGATTAGAAAGTGAAAGAGAAAATCAAATTCAGAGAAATTCTAAAATCTCAAGTTGTTTGCTCCAATTTTCACAAGTTATACAGTCTCGTAATTCGTCGTGGACTGCATCTAGTATGACAATTTATCGATTAAAAAGTGAAAGAGAAAATCTAATTC
The DNA here is from genome assembly GCA_028455805.1 of Lasioglossum figueresi. Taxonomy (NCBI): domain Eukaryota; kingdom Metazoa; phylum Arthropoda; class Insecta; order Hymenoptera; family Halictidae; genus Lasioglossum; species Lasioglossum figueresi. The sequence goes on from CM052191.1 coordinate 7,262,767, forward strand.
TGAGAAATTCTAAAATCTCGTCGTTTGCTTCAATTTTCAAAAAAGTCATACAGTCTCGAAATTCGTCGTGGACTGCATCCGATATGAGAATTTATCGATTAAAAAGTGAAAGAGAAAATCTAATTCAGAGAAATTCTAAAATCTTGTCGTTTGCTTCAATTTTCAAAAAAGTCGTACAGTCTCGAAATTCGTCGTGGACTGCATCTAATATGAGAATTTATCGATTAAAAAGTGAAAGAGAAAATCTAATTCAGAGAAACTCTAAAATCTCAAGTCGTTTGCTCGAATTTTCACAAGTCATACTGTCTCGAAATTCGTCGTGGACTGCATCCAATATGAGAATTTATCGATTAAAAATTGAAAGAGAAAATCAAATTCAGAGAAACTCTAAAATCTCAAGTCGTTTGCTCCAATTTTCACAAGTCATACTGTCTCGAAATTCGTCGTGGACTGCATCCAATCTGAGAATTTGTCGATTAAAAAGTAAAAGAGAAAATCAAATTCAGAGAAATTCCAAAATCTCAAGTCGTTTGCTCGAATTTTCACAAGTCGTACAGTCCCGAACTCTGTCGTGTACTGTATCCGATCTGAGAATTTGTCGAATAAAAAGTGAAATGGGTATCTGATATTCCTACCCCTCCTCTATACCGTTCGCGTCCGATTACTTGAACCCGGAATCCAACGATATCGAGGAGCGTTCGTAGCGAACGATTGCGGAGGGAATTCGGTGGGCGGAAGATGGGAGATCCGTTTGTTTGGTGGTGATGGCGGATACGTTACCTCTAGTATCTTTTGCTGGAGCGCGTGACCGTGGAGGGTGGCCGTGGTTGGATCGCCGGAGGCGGTGTGATAGACGTTGGGTGTCAAGGTGGCCGTAGCACCGCCAACTCCGCCGACCAAGTCCCGCGGTCTAGACATGGGTGAGCCCGGCGTGTCCCTGGCCATTTCTGCGCACACACAACAACCACCGATCGCTCGAGTTTCGCTCTCTTTATTCCCCTTCTGCCACCCCCTCACTCTCACTCTTACTCTCTCTTTCTCTTTCTCTCTAGTCTTTCGTCTATCTCGCAAACACGACGGAAGCGCGATTAATCTCGGAACGGGCGTCGAACGTCGCAAAAGATACGCGACCGCGAAAACTGCCACGGGCTCGTCCGCGCGCGATCATTATCGGCGTTGAAGCGTCGCTCGCGACTCGATAGCACGGCTATTTTTAGATGTCGCGAGCGCGCGTGCACGCCGAACCTTATCTGCAGCTCGTTGTGTTCGCGGCTCGAGCAATTTCGCCGAGCCCGTCGCGATACACGCGAATCGAACCGAGTCGGATCGTGATCGATCAAGGAAACGACTGTGCACACACGGAATGCCGAGCGACGGAGAGGCGAACGAGCGATCAGCGAGACGCGGTGAGTAAGCTCCGGCGATGAGGAGGAAGTTCGCACCGGGTTGCACCGGTTCCTGAACTCCCATACACTCGAACGCGAACGCGAACCAGCCCGACTCGGACGACGCGACGTGACGCACGGTGGGCCGGAATCGCGAGAAGCTAGACAAAATTGATGTAAAACTGGGTTTACTGGACTCTAAAACTGACTGCTTCGCATTACTTCGTTTAAAGGAAGAGAAATCTATTTATTTGGATTTTTAGCGATTTTTAAATGTATCGAATATAAGTTTTCTGAATGGTAAATTAACAAGATTACAACCCGTCGTTTTGACTGGTCCCGTAAATCTAGTATCGCTTACAAACAGAACGGTTCCGAGGGTCTTTCGGCTTGTACTTCAATTCTGGTATTATGTATTGTTTTCTTTCGATATAAGGCGACGGACTAGGGACAGCTTCCAACGTGTTGCGGATTAGGGTACCTATTCGGCTTGACACAGTGCCGCCAGATCAGGGGAATACAGTTACCCCCTCTCTGCCACTACCAGGTTAGTCACGACCCAGACGTAACGCGACGAATAGAGGCTTAATATTATAAAAGGCTTGAGCGAAAGTTGGCATTGAAATTGTTATTAAATCTTCTACTCGTTACGAAATCACTTTCTAGAACAAAAAATTGTCTCGCAGTTACAGCAGAAAGTTGCCGCAGCTAAATTTTGAATTCATCTTTCAATTCTTCCTCGAACAATCATGTACTCGCGTGACCTAGAAATTTCGCCGAAAACGTTCGTGTCGCCTATAATTTTTCAGTAACGGAATTTCTTCGAGGAAACGGACTTTTCAACGCGGTGCGCGACGACGTTTCGAACGCGGTTTTCCGCTTGACTCACCCTTTTGCGGCAAATGCGTGAACGCGGACGCGATCTCGACGCTTCTATAGCCCACGTCTTCTGAAACAGAACAGAGAATCGGTTCAGCGATTTCGATGATCGAACGGTGCTGCGTTGCTTCCCTCTCTCTCTCTCTCCCTCCCTTTCTCTCTCTGTGTAGAGACACCTATCTCTCTATCTTTCTCTGTGTGTGGCTCACGTCGGGGAGAGGCGAAAATGGGTCCAAAATGGCTGGCCGATGGTAGTAGCGATCGCGAAAGAGAATGGACGAGCATCGAGTTAGCGAACGAGCAGAGGTCACTGCACGCTGCATTCCTTCGAGTCAAGTCCAAGGTTAATCGAAGGAGGGCCGTTCTCCGACGCGCGTGCTTCGCTCTTCTCCCTTTTTCCTTCGGCTCGTCGATACCGAGAACCGCGAAACCTCTGCTCCGAAAATGGGATCGTCGGCTTCGGGATACACGTATCGCGAGATTCTCTCTCTAGCGGTTTCGTTTCGAATACCGTTTTTCTCGTCTCGTCTCGTCTCGTCGCGTTCAGCTTCGCGATGCCGTCCGCTGCCAACGAAGGAGACAATTAAGGCCCACATTGATTAGAGTAATTGCCACAAAAAGCGTTGTCCGGATGTACGCGTTTAAACCCTGCCTAGTTATCAATTACACGAAAATTTTGCCGCACGACCGTCTCTCGCGTTCTTCTCCCACGAGTGGTCTCTCAGATGATGCTCCTTCTCGAAAAATTTCAACGCTCGTCTCGAACACTTTCGTTGGGTTCTTTGTCCGTCCAACACCCTCCCATTAACTACGAAACTGGAGTATATTTGCAAGAGGCTAGCCGAAGCTCGACCATCTGCCGAACTAATTTAATATTCATAGTCGATTGGCACTGAAAAAAACACTGCGAATACGTCTGTTCTTTCAAGACTAGACTGCGAACGTTTTGCACTTACGACGGCGACGAGTCGGGGCAATTTAAAATAGTAAAAACATTTGAAAACAATTATTAGGTGCGCGTATTGATTCAAATATATGCGTGCTCCAGATATTATCCGGAGCAGTTGCTCTGAAGGTACGTGTCCATTTGAGAGTGCTCCCACATTGTCCACCGAGAATTTTTATTCTCCGATAGTTGAACAGTTGAACAATATTCCCGGACAGTTACTCTCGAACGCGGTGTGTCTATTTGCTGCGATGGACTGGCAGCTTTGCGTCGAACAGGCTCGAAACGAGCCGCGAAATATTTCAATAGAAGAAATCCGCGTCTAATCCAATTGTCCGAGGGTACACTGTAAATCTGCTTAGGATGTTTGTCAGCGTTTCGAACGTCTGCCCATCGAGGGAAGCGTTTCTAGCGCTTCCGTTTCTCGTCACCGTGTTGTCCGTCGCCCCGACGCGGCGTTTTCACGTTTCGCGTTGTTCGAGGCTGGTCGGCGTCGCGACGCTTGCCGGTATTATTAGCGGACGAATGTCGGTGTGTAGGTCGGGCAAACTGTTGCTCGAGAACCCCCTCGGGGACTGCGCCGAGCCGTGGTACACGGATTCGCGTCCCCGAGGCACCCGAGCCGATAATTCGACCGGCGGCGGCTGCGAGGACACCGTTCCTCGAACGATGCGAGGCGGATCGTCGCAACAGGTGGGTCGGTACCCGGGTACACAGGTACGATCGCCGATTCAAAACACGGCAGACGCATAGTAAAACTCTCGAACCACTGCGTCGGCGTGTAACACGTCCAAACGCTTCGGGACCATTCGAGACGAGGTGCAAAGAATCGAGTTTCTTTTTTGGCTCCCATAACAAGCCCACTGCCATCTTTTCGGCACCCAACGCTGCGAGGCTACCAACCGGGTCGGGAAACTACGCTGACTCGAGCGATTCGTTTTAAGGACTGCGTCTTCTGGACAGACGACGCTCGCGTATGACTGCACACAGTCACCACGGTACACTCGCACACCGCCAGACCACGTATACGTACGCGAGAATTGCAAGGGCCCGGGGTTTCACTCCTGATTTCTCAATAATGCAAAAACGGGGTTTCTTGGTAGTCAAAATCGCTGGATGAAACATCGATACAGGAGGCTGTTTGCCTCAAAAATCGTAGTTTTACGTTTACGACGCGTAATTCTCATTATTCGGCAGCATATCGACCGACACGATAGGCGGCAGCACCGTCGCCTGTTCATTGCTTCTCGCGGCTCCGCGACGTGCTGCCGAATAATGAGAATTACACGTCGAAAACGTAAAAGTAGGACTTTTGAGGCAAATAGCCCCCTAGATTGATCTTTCATCTAGCGATTTTGGCTGCTAAGAAACTAGCGAGTTGTTCTCCAGAGTCAAATTCGTCGGTGTACACGGTATCGAGGTATCGAACAAGGAAAAGAGTTGCTTCTTCCACATACTACGCATCCATGAAACAACTCGGGACACGGCAGTCGGGCAACGTACGTTCGCGAACCGGACGATGCGATAACGCAGTTCCATTCTAAGACAATGGAACGTGTTTCTACGGTTCGGTGTGATCAACGCGTTCAACCCGTTCATCGCAGCTCTCGAACATGACCGCGCCCTTACGCGAGAGTAAGCTCGCGAACGCGCAATTTGCTGGAAACCCGTTTTTCAGTGTGCTGAATTATTTCGAGGTTTAAAAAGTTTTAACTTCCGAATTTTTTTTCCGAATATTTCATGCGCTAGGAGAATTGCTCGAACGATTCACCGTAATCGTCGAGTGTTTAAATATGGTAGGTTAGTTGCTGAAGTTGCGGATTATAACTTTGTAAATATACCGTTTGCGAAATCGACCGTTATCGTTCGCACGAGTCTTCGAGTCAATTTTTGCGCACGCATAATTATCTAGCATGGCTAATGCTTCGGACTTTGGAACTTTGGAGGGTTATCAATATAGACCGCGGATCTTTCTGCAAAATAAAAATATTCCACCTCAATTCAAACAAATCAAGTATTGTACATATTGCTTTCTACTTTCAATGATTTCACGGAGCGCTAGAACTGGCTACTTTACGTTACCTTATAAAAATAACAAAACTGCGCCTACGTAAATTTTTAGGCATTTTCTTAAATAATATGTACCGTGAGAAACACACAAATTTGGTAAAATTCTGCATAATGTGCAACCACAAAAATTCAATTTTGGCCGCGGAAAACGGGTTTCCAGCTCACCGTGGAACGGCGATATCGGAGAGCACGAGCTCGAGCATGAGAGCGCTCGCGGGCAAGGGTTGCGGGCGAGAAGAGAGAGAGGAGAGAGGCGAGCGTTTCGCCGAAGAGGAGTCGACGGAACTTTTTACTCGTGTTCCTGGCCGGTGGCCGACTAGCTAAGATTAGACGTACGCTTGCTATATATAGGATGACATTTATATACGCGCCTACTAAACGCGGCGAACGTACACGCGTTTCGGTCTCCCTCTCTCTTTCTCTCTTTCTCTCTTTCTTCTGCTCTGTTGCCGTGTTTCATCGGTTCCTTCGTCCATCCCTTCGATCTTCGGATACGGCAACTCCGAACGGCAACGACGCGATCGGCCCGAATTCACGAGCGATTTTCAATTTTCGAGGGACGGAAAGATGGGCAAGGGACCGCGGGCCGGCGCGGTCCGTCGGCAACGGTGCTTGACCGTCCGCGTTCTAAATTGATCCCGTGACTCCGCCTAAGTGGCGCGAATGATTCCAGTGACGTCAGACCCGTGTCTCGTCGGTCTCTCTGGTTCCTCGTGCCGGATCCGCGAATCGCGGTCAGTCGCGCCACTCGGCTCCGCCGTTCCAAGGGGAATTCGACAGTGGTAGTTGGACGCGGCAGTGGTTCGATCCGTTTATCCGTTCGAGTTTCAAAGTTTCAGCTCTTCGGCGCGACGAGAGGGCACGTTTTTCCGCCCACGCCTCCGCTCGACTCGTTCCTTCGTGCTCTCCTCTCTGTCTCTATTTCTCTCTCTTTCTCTCTCTCTCTCTCTCTCTCTCTTTCTCTCGACCGCTCGTTTACCATCGGTTTCGAACGCGGACGCGGTGCGAAGCGGAACGCGGTACATCTCGGGCTCGTTGCGGTCTCCGAAACCGGTCCTGTCTCTTTTCATCGATCGTTCGTCCCTTCGGGCGAGCCCATCGCGCGAGATCGCCTCTCGTCCCTCTTATCTGTTCGTCGGCGTACAGGGCACGCTAAAGGTACAGACACATCGTCACGTCACGGAAACTCGCGTCCCATCGCTATACATGCAGAGGATAACAATAATGCATATACGGCTCACGCTCGGACAATGTCGCGCGAAATTGTTTTGCGTCTGTACCGTTTTAGGCTTGGCGGAAACTATCGGTCCCGTCAAATATAAATTAAACAGTTTCAACCGTTTGCAGCCGATCGAAATGTACAAATCGTTCGAACACTTTTAACGTTTTCTGGAGAAATTCTTAATTCGAGACTGTAAAACGATCTAAGAGTGGACAACGGAGAATGGACGTTCGGAGAAGTTTTGTAATATTTCTGAACGTTGAAGAATTTTTCAAGGGAACGCAGTGACTACCCCGATCGCTTACACGTGGGTTAATCGGACCGACGCGGTAGGTACGCGCTGATTCGACGAAAACGGGACTGGAATTTCAGGCAAGATCCGAGACGTTTGAAACGAACGAGATGTCCAATCGCATAAGGTAGCACTGGTCGCACTGGTAGCTCCCTCGCTATTGAATCGAAGCCGCGAGTGCAACGAGCTAGTCTGTATCGAGTCTTACGCGTTGGGGCTGCGATAAACGATGCGAGCGAAGCGCGTGGAATTAAACGCGTCCCATTGTTTTCCAATCGAAGTGTTTACGGTGGAGCAGGGAGCGGACGCTCGCAAGGATGAGCAGAGCAGCCGAGCTTTTATCGCGACTCCCGGTGCAAGCGTACCGTTCTCCCGGTCGAAAACCAAACAGGAAAACTGCTTTGCAACGGGAACGGGAACGGGAACGAAAGCGAAACGGCGCGATAACGCGGCCCGTTTTGTAGCGTCTGGAGCTGGCGGGCATGGGCAGCACGGATAAGCTCCGAGCAGGAACAACAGGTGTCCGCCACCGCTGGTACTGCTGCTGCTGCTGCTGTCGCTGTCGCCGCATTGGAAATCGTTTTCCGGTTGACACGCAGGAAGCTCGCAAACGTGGTTGCTTCCCACGACCGGATCGGAGAGACGAGGCACGAGAGGAAACCAGACGAGACCCGACCTGACGAGACGAGACGAGGGAAAGCGAGGGGGGGGGGGGAGGGGGGGGGGGGGGGGGTAGGGTCGTGTCGGGTCGAGTCGGGTCGGGTCGGGTCGGTACGAGACGACGCGAGGCAAACCGAGGCACGGTGAGGCGAGGTGAGGCGAAGCGCGGAGACGAGATGAAACGAAAGGAGACGAGAATAGCGCGCTCCGGTTGTTGCGAAAGAGCGCCCATTCAGTAAGAGGAAAAAAGGCGATCCACGCGTCGACGGGAGGAAGATGCCGTTTCTCACGGAAAATTACGTCGCGACGACCACCATCGTTTCAGGACCAGGAAACGGAGACGATCGAAGGATCGTTCCAGAAGGTAGCTCGCACCTTTCTCGGCGGCGAACGCGGTCACTCTCATCGTCGGCGTCTCTGAATCGCTTGGCACCGTTCCTCGAGCCGTCGAACACCAAGCACGATATCCTTTCTGCCTCTGTGCGATTCCAAACACCGGGACACCGGTTTCAGCCGATTTTTTCGGGACGATTTCAAACGATTCACCGGGTAATCGAGCGATTCAGCTCTGCTACATCGCGTCGCGCGATCGAGCAAAGCCGTCGTCGCGAGCGGTCGCGAGTCGCGACGCGGCGATCCGAGGAAGATTCGCGCGCGCACCACGGATATCGAGAGGATACTGCGCGTGAGCCGCGCGCTACCGCCTCTTTCGCGAATCTCTCGCATTCTGGCGTTGTCGCGCGACCACAGCGCCCTGCATCGCGAGCCTCGCGAATCTCGGCTATTTATAGAGACCCGATGTGTATTGTTGCGTTCGCGGCCCCTCCGCCTCCCGGCGGCCGCTTCTATTTCTCTCTGTTTTTCGCTCTGCGGCGCGCGACCGCAACGTAATCGCGCGGCAGCCTCTCTCCGCCGCCACTCCTCTCTCTTTCTGTCGCTCTATCTCGCTTTTCCTCCCTTCTTTCCGCCGCCCACAGCTTACAGTTTATATATACCACCCTCCTATCCGTCGCTGTCTTCCTTCGCGTCGCACGATCTCCCGTCCTCGGCTTTGTCCCGACCGTTTTCCCGAGCTCGGTACACCCGAACCGCTCCGTACCGTCGGAAAAACGCGACTTCATCGTCGATTTCTCCCGGCCGTAGATCGACGATCTCTCGAGGGTACCGGAAGAACGAACGATACCGTCGGATCGTACCAACGTTCTCCGAAACGCGAAGGGATCGATCGATACCCGCCACACGCTGGTCGCATCTTCGGATCTGCCGAGCGAAAATTTAAGAAGAGACGACACGTTCTTTATAGTCTGCCGAACGCAGATAAAGAAAGGCAAACATCAAAGGGCTCGTGCCCTTTCGTAACCACGCTTCGATCGGCTCGCGTTTTTCGCGAACAGCTCCGTGCAAAGCCACGGAGAACATTCTCGCAAAGAAAAAAAGTTACTTCGAATGACCTGAGGAATTACGAAATTTTTGGAACACCTTGTATAGGAATACAATATGAATACAACTTTACCTTTTTCTAGATATTATGAAAATAAAGAGATCGTAGCGCAAGGGATGAAAACAAGAAACGAATGTCTATGTAGCTTCTGTGTGGTGCAATTACTGCGGACAATTTTTATTTTGCATAAAAATCCACGGTCTACCCCTAGCCACATATTCGCGCAGAGATGCGGCTATATATCAGGACATCGCGAGAGAAATCCTCGGCGCACACGATCCTGTGAAATCCATCGAAATCGGTCTCCGGAGAGCGCGAGCGGTCGACCGGAGGTGAATCCTTCAACCCGGAACAGGTGGTTCGAACACGACCGGTTACGCGATCTTTCCTGCAATAGCCACTTGTTAGGGACTCTGTCCCTGGCGAATGCCCCCATTCCCCTCTTTTTCCAACGCTTGAACGTCGGGAGATGGTCGTGACATATTTGCAGGTAATGGGGGATACTTGGAAACATTGTTGTCTAGCTACCCTGTTGGATTATTAGCAGTAATACCGCAACTGCCAACAAGACAAAAATGAATTTCGTTGCGAATGAGAAACGCTGTATGTATTTCTTTAACGTGAAATAAACGTGTATTTCTCGTACCCAAGATCCAGGGCAATAAACGATGCATCCTTGGGTTTTTTCCATTTTCAAGTGGGCGACTGATTTTCTCTGTCGCATGCATCTTTCTTTTCTTCGCTTCAAGTCCGCTGGTCGAACTGTTAAGACGTTCTTCCGCGCCGTTAATAAAACATATTACAATTGAATTCTCCAACGTTTCGGTAACTTTGAAACCCATTTCCCAACGGGTCCCACGGATATCACCGACTCCAGATTTGACCGACAATAACATTGGCCGACAACGACTTTGACCGTCGACGAATTCAACCGACAACAATTTTAGTTGACGACAATATCATCCGATAGTAACGTCGTTTCTAAAGATGGTGCTGACATTTTCTTCCTTCAACTATTCTACACCGGCACTTTTACTTTTGTATAAAAATATAATTATTATAATTATTATACTGTCGTATAATAATACTGCTTCTGGAGATACACTTTCATTTGCTGAAGAGATACGAGTCTCTCGTGACTTCTTTGCTGTACTCCTTATTTTTCAGGAGTCCCATGGAAAGACACTGGTTTCATCGACACAGTTTTCACCGACAATATTTCATCGGCTCTAGATTTGACCGACAATAACTTTGGTGGACAACGACTTTGACCGTCGACGAATTCAACCGATAACAATTTTAGTTGACGACAGAATTATCCGATAGTAACATCGTTTCTAAAGATGGTGCTGACATTTTCTTCCTTTAACTATTCTACACCGACACTTTTACTTTTGTATAAAAATATAATTATTACGCTATATAAGAAGAATTAGATGTAGTCGGCTAACGTTGTTGTCAAACGATGTTAATATCGAATAATACCGACGCGAACTAAAGTCGTTGTCGGTCAAATCTGGAGTGGGTGAAATATTGTCGGTGAAAACTGTGTCGACGAAACCTGTGTCGGTGATTTCCATGTGACCCTTTCTGAACACGCCCCAACTGAAATTGTAAATAACAATGAATTTCCATGCGCAAAAATTGTTGTCTATCTGGCCCAACTGAAAGCGTAAATAACAGTCAATTTCTATGTGCAATCTACCCCCTTCATTTTCGATCTAGTCTTCGTTACGAGGGTTTGTTCGCGACGTTTCCTATGAAACTGGGTGTAAAGGTTGATAGACGTTCGTAATTAAGCAATGTTGTTACGTTTTCAGGTGATTTTGTGTTTCTGGCACGTTAAATAAACATGTTACGGTAATTGTTGTTTTAGACTGTTCGCATATTGGGGTATCGCAACGCCGGTCCAGGTCGGTGGCCATGCATCCGGTCGCCACAGAAGCTTGTAATAGTAACGAGGTACTTCCGCGCGAGTCGCGAGCTTTTCCAAAGAGTTCGCGCGTTTCGTTCGGTTTCGATTGGATCGATAGACTCCGGCCTCGCGTCTACCGCCTCTCGCGACGTCGAAGGCGACGGGGATAACGGCGAGGACGCCGACGAGGACGATGGCAACGGCAACGACAACGGTAACTTCAACCCCCAACCTCTAACCCCTAACTCGTTGCCCGCGCACTCGAGTTTCTTCCATTCCCTCCGTCTGCCCTCGGGAGCAGGTTTCGCGCGGCCGAAAGCTTCCGACCGAACGGGTCACGAGAAAGCCACCTTCCGAAAATAGGAAGCAAGGTCACCCCTCCTCGGCCCGCCTCGGCCCGCCCGAGGAGCGCGTTCCCTTGCTCCGTTCTCGTTCGCTACACCCCGAACACGCCGGGCGAGCGCGTATCGATCGACCGAACGGTGGCCAAACAGTCCTCGAGAGGGTTACGAGGAAACGTCTCGCTCTTCCTCGCTCTTTCTCTCACTTCCTCTCACTTCCTCTCACTTCCTCTCTCTCACTCTACCCCTCTCTACGTTTTTCTCTCTCTCTCTCCGTTTCGTTTCAGGGGTTTAGGAAATTGGGTCGGGAAACTCTCGGATCCTCGAAGACCGTGTGTGCTCTCCGGTTCGCTCTCGCTATCGTTCCGTTCGTCCCCCTCGATCCGGCTCGATCCGCTCGATCGAACAGGTGCAACGGGCCACGAACAACGGATATCCCGTTGGATCCGAGGAAAGATTTTTCCGACGAGAGGCGGGCGTGTCCGGTGGAGCTCCGCTCGTGACTCCGATCCATCCAGGGCCTCTCGTGTCACTTTCGACTATTTATAGACGACCGCTCGATATGATGTACCGACGTTATTTTTAGCTGCTTACCTAGCTACGGCCCTTTCACCCCCCTTCGAAATAGCTCTCGCGTAGACTCGAACGGGAACCGAACCGATCCGACGAAACTGGTTCTTGTTTTATCTCGTTTTATCTCTCGGCTCGCTTCGCTCGTTGTTCGATCGCTCGCTCGTTCCCGATGATTCTTACTCTTTTTCATTCGGTCTTTCTCTCTCTCTCTCTCTCTCTCTCTCTCTCTCTCTCGATTCGAGGAAATGCTAGCTCGCGCGAGCACCGGCGAGACGAGTACGCGTTTATTCTTTCGGCCAATCCTTTTTCGTTGGTTCGATCAGGTGCGGCACACCTGACACTTGCCGTCTATTTCCGTGGTCGGTCGCGTAACTCCCGTTTAATTGTGTATTCGCGCGATTATGCCGTCGACTGGCAGCCTCTCGAAATAGCTGAATCGATACGGACGTCCGAAGGTTCGCAATGTCCCACCGACGACGCGCTCTCTCTCTCTTTTTCTCTCTCTCTCTCTCTCTCTCTCTCTCTCTCTCTCTCTTCTCCCTCCGAACAGCCCCACGAAATTCTCTGGTGGAATCGGGATGGAGACTCCACGACCCGACTCGGTTTTCCCGGCGGCGCTCGAAATCGAAAAACACGGCCCAAAATCAGAGGGAGAGATAGAGAGAAACGAGTGATACACGACGGCAGAGAAATTCGCTTCGTAGGTGGCCGCTCGCACGGTAATACGCCGTATGGCGTGTTAGGACAAAAATAGCGGCGGACTCGTTCGAAAATATCGACTGCTAAAAATACGAGTAAAAATAAACGTCTACACGTGCGAAAACAGGCATTAATATTCGCTCGTACACTCGACGGCCATATTTTCGTGTTTCCGGAGGGAACCAGTCGCTCACGAAAACGATCAGACGAGGAAGCTTGTCGAACCGGTTCCAATCGTGTCCGTAACAACGATTTTTCAGCTCCGTTCAATCGATTTTCCTACGGGAAACCTGTCGATACGTTACTTGATAAAGCTCGACTTATCGCCATCCGCACAGACGAGACGGTTCCGTTTCAATATCTTTCTACTGTACACGGGTGTCTCAACATTCCTTCAACATCCGGAAATGGAAGGTTCCCGAGATCATTTGAAGCGACATTTTCCTTTGCAAAAATAACGTTCGCGGCTTTGTTATGGAGTTATTAACGAAAAACACGGACCAATCGGAGCGCGGCTACAGCGAACGGAGTCCGACTCAACGACAGGTCCTGCTTAGCGTTGCGTCGCCGTTGGCCGAGACAGAATCAATCCGCTGTAGCCGCGCTCCGATTGGTCCGTGTTCTTCGTTAATAACTCCTAAACGAAGTCGCGGACGCCACTTTTGCAAAGGAAAATGTCGTTTCAAATGATCCGAGGTACCTCCCATTTCCGGATGTTGAAGAAATTTTGAGACACCCTGCATAAAATAGATTTCTTGGTTACTGTCACGCAAAAACTCCGAGCGGGTTGCCTTTTGAAGGGAAACCGAAAATTGAGGAGCGGCGAAGCTTTCAGACGGGTACCGAAAATTGGACGACGCGATAGTGTGTATGCGAGCGAGCGAGAGAGAGAGAGAGAGAGAGAGAGAGAGAGAGAGAGAGAGAGAGAGAGGCGCCACGGGGGTTGGCGAACGAAGCGAACAGAGGGCGAAGCCCCCTAGTATTTTAATATAATACTTGTTTTAATTCGGATTATACCATTCGGATGCCATTTTATATTGAAATGCGTTGGAATGCTAGTCTGATCGATGCTAATCGAATACATTCCGTACGTCGAAGCAGAAATTGTTTAAAAGAAAACTAGTTTACTCGGTTTCGCCCCCGAGTTGCAACAGATCCACAGGAAAAAGAAGAAACTCGCGGAACGCATTCGGTCGCTGTCCACGTTGGCGCCACCCGGACGCACAGTGGTTTAACGCGCGATTCCAACCGGACAAAATCATTTTTATTGTCACTCATTTCTGACTACTTTGCAAGCATCGACACTTTGCGTGTCCACCCATCAGTCTCACAAACTCCATAGTATCGGAGTAATTTATCGAATGAAATCAAATCAAAATTGAAAAGTAAGGATTACTAAGAGTACGCTTTCAAGCGTTTCACAGGAGTCAACTGTTTCGTTCATAGATCAGTCGTAATTGCTCTAACATCCAAACAAATTCCAGGTCGTGCGGTTTCACAAAAGTAACGCGGTATGAAAAGTGTTATCGTTTTTCGAATAGTGTACGAATATTATTACGAGCGATACACCGACCTGATGCAATAAATACCCCACTTCTTTCTCCTCTATAAAACGATCGAGACCAAAGAGGCCGCACTCGCTGCAACCATGAATAAAATCGTGCGGGCAAGGGGGCGAAGAATGCGCGACGCAAAGGAGGGCGAGGAACGTAGAGGCAACGGCGCCTCCAGTGATTCATGGGAAACGAAAGCCGCGATAACGCGGAGAAAAACCGACGTGAATCGGGGGTGTCTCGATGGAAGAAGCAGAAGAAGAAGAGGGGAGAAGCAGATTCGAGTCTGCGGCCTAAGCGGAAGGAGGAGCGATAAGGGGCGAACTACTATAAATAGAGGCGACGTCGACGTCGACGTCGGCCCCTGGACTTTGTCTAGGGTGACCTTTGCGGCACAGGGTGACCGTGTCCACTTTCGCGAACGACCGCTATCGGGTTGGGTTCTGCTGGCCGTGTTCCCTGTTCGCTCGGCTTCAGAGCCTAGGCTTCGACTTCGGCTTCGGCTTCGGCTTCGGCTTCGGCTTCGGCTTCGGCTTCGGCTTCGACTCGGTTCGGCCGGATACCACCACTGTTTACGAATCTGGGTTATGTTTACTACCCCCTCCTCGCGGTTCAGCCACCTATTCGTACCTTGCACGAGACGCGCGCGTGCACGAGTTCGCCGCCACCTACGCAGTCTCGATCGTCTACTGTCGGCAGCTGAAAAGTTGGCAGTCGCGACGCTACGGGGGACAAAACGAAACTCCGGGTCGCCTCCGACTTCCTCGCGTTCTTACGACACCCTTAGCTCGCCAAGTTTCTTTCTACGAGACCACATAATTTGTCTCGAAGGTTCACCGAATAAAAATTGCAACAAATAGTGTCTGCAGCAATTCCTAAAAATGGAAGGCAAATAACAAGTTCTTCCCTTAATGATTTCAAGAGGTAGAGAATAGATTTATGTTCCGCGTGTTACCAGGTTAAAGTCTCGATCGGTATTGCCAAACAAAAATTATTCGGGGACATTACCGGACAAACCGACTATGGATTACTGATCTTGTAAGGGCCAGCGAGTACACCTGGGAAAGTGAGAATTTCTCCTCCGTTTCCTCGCGAAATTCAGGCGAAGACTGACATAAGACTGTGGATTCGACGCACTTGCGACGTGGAAGGGCAGAAGAAGCACAAAATAATAATAACACTGGAGGGATTAAAAATATTTGACCTATTAATCCTGCTATGCGAGAACTGCCACGGACGGATTTAATTCCATCATGAAAACATAAATGTCTAATCAGCCCTGGCAGCATTTTCATATACCATCTGTGTTTGGAGTTGGAAAGCTTGAGAAAGGAAATACATTTCTATTTTATTCGGGTTCATCGGTATCGGGGTAGACGGTTTTTATTTTGCATAAAGATCCCCAGTCTAGCTCCCGCTGACCGATCAGACCCGCACGCTATTAAGTTTTTATAGAATATTTAACGGTACCGTATCGAAATACGACTGCAGCGGTGCATCGTCGTTTACGGTGGTCTCCTTCTTATCCGGTCGACGCAATTACTGTCGGTTGACATTTTTCTCCAACGATAATGGACTTCGTCGCGAGACAATCTACAATATGTATATTTAGGAAACGCAGATGACTGCACGAGACTGCTGGTCGTCGTCACGATCGCTGTAACTTCAAACTCGATTTTTACGAAAACAAAGTTCCGTACGAGAAAATGTTACACCACATTTTGTTCTTATGTCTTTACGTAGAATCATCCCCTGACCGTTTGTACCACGCTTCCCGCCCCACCTATACAGCGTGTCTCAAAATTCCTTCAATATCCGGAAATGGGAGGTTCCTCGAATCATTTGAAACGACATTTTCCTTTGCGAAAGTGGCGTCCGCGACTTTGTTTAGGAGTTATTAACGAAGAACACGGACCAATCGGAGCGCGGCTACAGCGGATTGATTCTGTCTCGGCCAACGGCGACGCCACGCTAAGCGGGACTTGTCACCGAATCGGACTCCGTTCGCTGTAGCCGCGCTCCGATTGGTCCGTGTTTTTCGTTAATAACTCCTTGACAAAGCCGCGGACGGCATTTTTGCAAAGGAAAATGTCGCTTCAAATGATCTCGGGAACCTCCCACTTCCGGATGTTGACGGAATTTCGAAGCACCCTGTATATAATTTGGATTATTCGGTCAGAGGTTCGGTTCTATATGGGCCGGTTAAGAGGGAGACTACTGTATGGACATTAGAAGAATTCGGTTTCCCTCGACATGATAGAACACGGATGGCTGAAATTAGCTGTATGTCTATCAATGATACCGATCTCTGGGCGCGCGGTTCGACAGCCGAGCAGGAGCGAGGGGAAGAGGCGAGTTCGCGGTCGATCGGAAAAATCGAATCGGGTGCGAACAGCGAACAGCAGAGAACAAACCACCGTTCACGTAGCAACGGGCCGTCGCGATAAAAATAGAAATAGCAGCGGCGATCGATCGACGCGTTCCTTTCGGACTCGGTGTCCAGCCGATGAAAAGGTTCTCGGATCCGAACGCGAGTTCGCGAGGCGGGATCACGTAGATTCGCGGGGAGTTTCGCGGAATCGCCGGGACGCTAGAGACGATGACCGCCTAAAGGTCGATGTATACCAGAGATTTTACCCGTATTGCTTTCACACGTTCGAAACCATGATCTATAATTTATACCCTCCCAGACGCGAGTTCTTTTTCGGTATAATAGCACATCTTTCGTTCGGTTTATGGTACGTGTCTGTGCTTTTGTGCCGTCATCTCGACGAGTCCCTTACACCTAGCGTTAACGTGTAACGAGTAACGAGTGCTCGTCTGAATTTCAATTTTGAACGAAGTTCGTTCGTCTCGTCTAGACGCACCATTGAAATGCTCTATTCCGTAACTGTCCGCGAACTTCAGCGTGGATGCAATGGCGTTTCTCTCGACGAGCGCAGCGGTTCTCATCGGTCTGGACGGAGCCTAAGCGGGAACGCGAATTCGAGTGCGGACGCAAACGCAACGAGTATAGAGCTTGGGAGCCAAGAAACAGGCAACACCCGCGCCTTCGCCACGAGATCGGCCCGCGTTACGATGCGACGGAATTAGCACGGGCACAATACGCGATCCCGCCTTCGCCGGGAAAAATAGATTTGGCAAGACACCAAAGCCCGGCTGTGAATAGAGCCTAAATATATGGATCGCTGTCGTCTTTTGCGTTCCACCTCGAGACTTCCACACCGTGGGCGAAAGGGACTGTTCCGACACCCCGACAACCGAGGGACAAACGATTCAGCAAATCGACGCGTTTCGAGGACCGACGAGACCCTACCCGTTCACCCTCGCAACAACCCTTCCGCGCCCTCGAGAATCGAGAATCGAGCATCAGACGCGCCAGACCGTTCGGTAGCATCCTTGGGGAGCGGCAAACCGGGCGAAAATAAATGGAGCCGATGAAAATAAACTCTGCGAGACTATTTTACGCGCGCGCGGCTGTGTTCGACGCGCGATCCCGCGTATTTCTGCCGCGCGACTCGCAGACGCGAGGTGGACTCGCGAGGAACCACGGAACACGCTGCCACCCTCGACACCGTACGACTAATCAGAGATTTCAGGCTTTCACGGCCTCACGGCATAGTATGTACACCGGCGATCATTTTATAACTTTTATCGTTTAGAAGATAAATGCGCTTCAGTTGTTTGCAAAGAATCAATAAATTTACGAAAGAGGAGCTACGAATTAATATGTTCCTTCAACAGAAATAACCACTTTAATCGTAAACCAACAAATCACCCGCAGCAACGTGATCTAATCGTTTGGTATTATTACGTAAAAGAAGACTTTTAAACTTCCGTTTGTTACAGCGCAAATATTGAAAATCCTATTAACCCTCGGACAGCGGACCATTATGTTACAAAAAATGTAATAAATGAAATTGATATATTTTTACTTTTCTGAAATGAAGAAGAATATCGACTTCTCGGATTTTCGCGAATCGCTTGAAGGGTGAAATGTCGCTTTTGACATTCCGGGTCAACGCAGACCCAGGCGCCACTGTGGGACGGTCATCGGACTTCCGGTGGATAAGGTCTTAAGATTTTCTGAGGCAGAGCACGTCCTTTCGGTATTATCTTCCCAAGGTTTCGCAAGAATTGCAGCTAGCTTGGTCAGGGGTGAGCAGTCGCATTGATACCGCGATCCTTGATCTTGCGATTCTTGACAGAGCTTGTTGCAACACTTGCGGAACGTTAGGAAAGCAGTGTGAACTGTTTGATTCCGAGCCGTGGCAGCCTCGAATCTCTGAACCAACGACCGCTGGTTCTTCGACATCGTCAATGGTGCCTCGCAGTCTCTTGTCCGCTACGTGTGGACGCGCATCGCGTGAGCTGCAGCGCATGCACTAGATCCAGATACATACTCCGATTGCCTCGTGCTGCCTCGCGTCCTTGCCACGCAAATGCTAAAGAGATACTTGAGGCGATTGAGGCTGTTGGTTCAGGCTGCCTCGCAATGCCGGGTTACATCTGCGGCTGCGTTTGAACGTGGTTTGACCCCCATCAACCCCCATCTCTGATAATTAATGGATCTTTATGCAAAGTAAAAATTGATTTCCTTTCTTAACAGATTTGGTAGGATGAAATTTTTTATTCAAATTCAATCTATATTTGACGATCACGAGGCAGTAAATACATTTCTATTTTATTCGAGCTGATCAGTATCGAGATAGACAGTTTTTATTTTACATAATGATGCCCAGTCTAGCTCGCGCGCACAGAGCTGCACGCTATTAATTTCTTCTACAATATTTAGCGGCACCGTACCGAAATACGACTGCAGCGGTGCATCGTCGTTTGGGATAACTACGTTAAATAGGCTCCCTCTTATTCGGTCAACGGAATTTTTGTCGGTTGACATTTTTCTACAGCCAGAGACATTTTCCTAAATGGTTGTTACGTTAAGTTCTACGACGGTAACGATGTCTTGCAATTATATGAATGAAACTACTTCCTAAACTGTTAACTTTTCAATTTAAAAATACGAAGTTGACCTTTACGCGTCCACTCATTGAAAAACCAATAACACCAAAATACGCCCCATCCGACACCATTCAAATTTAATGACAGCTAAAGCGAAGATGTCAAAGTCGGACGAGACACCCTGTATAATAATTTTCTACTTCTAAAATAATTTCTTTCTGCATCCCGTTTTTTTTTTCATACTTATCGACCACTGCGCGTCGCGGTATCGATTTGGACCGAATCGGTGCAGTCACCCGCTTCGCCTCGACCGCAACCCCGAAGCTGTCGCGCGGCAATCGAGAATCTATGGCAAAACCGAGCGCGTTGTCGGCGTTGCTCGCGAATAGAATACCGCCTCTCCTCACCGCACCGTTCTCCACGCGTTTCTACCATCCCCTTCGATTCCCGTAACATTCGTCGGTGTTCCCATGGCAGCATTGACCGTTTCTATTTACGTAACGTTCTTGTTTTCTTCTCGCCGTCGGTTGTCGCGGCCGAGCTGGCCATCCGTGGCGCCACGGATACACGTGTACTGAGCGCCTCTGCCTACGCGGGCTCGGATCGAGAACAACGTTTTCATATTGTCCGATTCGCCGATGTGTCTTGCTCCATTGCCGGCCCCTATAACGCCAATCGTCCATTTTAACCACCCGTTAACCCCTTGTCTTGTCATTTTACAGATACAGCAATTTAGAACTTCTTTATCCTTCGAAACTTTGCCACGACAAAATGAAAATAGTAAAGGATCCGTTTCGAGGATCATCCGTTTCGAGCTTCGGGATTCGACAGGCCTGTCAAACCGACAGCTGTCAATATTTTTTTTGGCGCGCTTCAGACGAGAATATTCGTAATACCATTTTACGAGATGGATTTTACCGTGTTCCATGTATAACGGCTAGACAGCGGATCATATGCGTTTATGACGAAAATTAGAAGGTGCCATTTAAAACGGTAAAAATATTAGACGAATTTAAAAATACTGTTATATTCATTTCTACCTGTTAAAACGTATCAAGAATGAAAGTACATTTCTGTTTCACTCCAGTTTGTCGCAATTCAGGAGGAAAATTTTTATGTTCCTCGAACATCCGCTGTCTACTAACGACACGATCCAAATATTTGATTAAAACGAAAATATCCATCAGAAATATGTTTTTTAAAGAAACTCTAAAGCTGAGAATTGATGTACGTGTATCGTATGGTAGTACAGCGGTCACCAAGAGGCAGTCATGGCATTGGAATTTAAAACTACATGTCCGCAAACACTGCAACACAGCTTCGCGATTTCTTGTGCCTCGCGAGGGTTCAACGCGCGTTGACTTCGATGCTTCGCACGTCGTTTTCCTCACCGCCTGCAAATCTACCGATCGATTTATACCGTTCCATACGGAACAGTCCGTTTCTAACGCGTTCGGACTTATGATACTGATCGTCGAAAGCGTCCGACACCTTCGCCAGAGTCTGTAATCATTTGGTAAACGTTGAAACCATCGAAACGATGGAATTCTCAAAGGAACTCGATCATTCGCGGTTCTTTATCTATCTACATAAATAAAAATGTAACTGTTCGTTTGTTCAAAATCTTAAATCTCCGAAAGTTCTTCACCGATTGCTTTAAAATTTTCACACAACGTTGCGTTCGAATACGCGCGTGTTTTTAGATACCTAATCTATATAATCTATATAAATAAAAATGTAACAGTTCTTTTGTTCAAAATCTTAAATCTCCGACAGTTATTCACCGATTGCATTAAAATGTTGACACAACGTTGCGTTCGAATACGCGCGTGTTTTTAGATACCTAATCTATGTAATCTATATAAATAAAAATGTAACAGTTCGTTTGTTGAAAATCTTAAATCTCCGAAAGTTCTTCACCGATTGCTTTAAAATGTTGACACAACGTTGCGTTCGAATACGCGCGTGTTTTTAGATACCTAATCTATATAATCTATATAAATAAAAATGTAACAGTTCGTTTGTTGAAAATCTTAAAACTCCGAAAGTTCTTCACCGATTGCTTTAAAATGTTGACTCAACGTTGCGTTCGAATACGCGCGTGTTTTTATATACCTAATCTATA
>CM052191.1:7283929-7314953 GCA_028455805.1 Lasioglossum figueresi
ATACCTAATCTATATAATCTATATAAATAAAAATGTAACAGTTCTTTTGTTGAAAATCTTAAATCTCCGAAAGTTCTTCACCGATTGCTTTAAAATGTTGACACAACGTTGCGTTCGAATACGCGCGTGTTTTTAGATACCTAATCTATATAATCTATATAAATAAAAATGTAACAGTTCGTTTGTTGAAAATCTTAAATCTCCGAAAGTTCTTCACCGTTTGCTTTAAAATGTTGACTCAATGTTGCGTTCGAATATGCGCGTGTTTTTAGATACCTAATCTATATAATCTATATAAATAAAAATGTAACAGTTCTTTTGTTGAAAATCTTAAATCTCCGAAAGTTCTTCACCGATCTCTTTAAAATTTTCACACAACGTTGCGTTCGAATACGCGCGTGTTTTTAGATATACCTAATCTATATAATCTATATAAATCTATATAAATAAAAATGTAACAGTTCGTTTGTTCAAAATCTTAAATCTCCGACAGTTCTTCACCGATTGCTTTAAAATTTTCACACAACCTTGCGTTCGAATACGCTCGTGTTTTTATATACCTAATCTATACAATCTATATAAATAAAAATGTAAATGTTCGTTTGTTCAAAAAAAAAAATTGTATGCCCACAAGCATTGAGAAAATAAACATATTAGAAACGTGCGCTTTCTCTTTTCTTTCTTTTCCATTTAACCAGACTGAGCCACAGCAACGAGTGGCCGGGTGCAGCTAGTGCGAAATAAAAATTGCCTGCATTGCAATTCTTTTAATGTTTCCCTTCTATCAAGCTGTTGTCATTTTTGTTATGGATGCACGAAATCCGCGGTAACGAGGTGAAGCGACACAATTCGAGATAGGAGATAACAGAGGATCCTCATACCGATTCCGAGCCGCTAAATCACGTCGACGTAGTGGTCCAATCACGTTCGCAACTTGCTCGACTATTTTGAAGTGGATGCTATGGGACCTTTCGTCCCGAAAGCGTAGATTCCCGTTAGGTTGCGTCGCGGTATCATCCAAGCTCGCGGAGTCGCGATATAAATAGCGTGGCTCGCAACTCGGATTGATAACGGCCGCGACGATGACGCTGAGAGCGGAGCGGAGCGAGTCAAAGCGAGGCGAGAAGAAAAGAAGAGAAGAGAAGAAAGGAGAAGAGGAGAAACCGCCGCGTCGCGCCGCATTGCCTACGAACGGGAGAACTAATCCGTCGGTAAAGTGTTTTCGTTAGACGATAGAACACCGGGAGTAGTGTCTTTCGCGGAGTGGCGGATCGATACGCGGCTACCTATTATTAGACGAGTCCGGTGGTCACGAGAAGTACGTAACGTTATCGTGCTCCTTCGCTATCGTCGTCCTTGACGCGTTACCATTAACGCGCCACGGAGGCGTCGACGGCTGCGACCACTCCGACGACGGCTACCCTCTAGAGACGAGAATGATTTTCCTGCGGATCGATCGTGACCCGAAATTATCCAAGAAATGGTCGGTTAGCGTCGGTCAAACATCCGTTGTCCGTGTCGTTGTCCGATATCCGCGCGCTTCTCCTCTCCTCTCTGCTCGCGGACGCAGAAATATCGCGGCCCTTTCTACAGGGTGAACCACCTAACTCGGTCACCTCGAATCACTTCGAAATTAGGCGTTGTACGAACAAATTATTTCTACAAATGTTGCATGGTATCGAGAGGAACATTATATGGTGGACATGACTCTTTTATGAGTGGAGGTGTTCAGCAGGTTTAAAGGTAAACTTTGATTTTTTTCAATCGAACCGTATATTTTGTTATGCGACAATCGATGCGGTCTCTTATTCTCTATAAACCAGTATGCACCTAACTCGGTCACCTCGAATCACTTCGAAATTAGGCGTTGTACGAACAAATTATTTCTACAAATGTTGCATGGTATCGAGAGGAACATTATATGGTGGACATGACTCTTTTATGAGTGGAGGTGTTCAGCAGGTTTAAAGATAAACTTTGATTTTTTTCAATCGAACCGTATATTTTGTTATGCGCCAATCGATGCGGTTTCTTATTCTCTATAAAACAGTATGTTCCCTGAATGACAAGTTCAGCAGAAGTTTCGAAACAGTAATGTTATAAATGTAATTAAAACATTGCTAAGGAAATGTGTCTGGAGTATTGGTATACGAAGTCTTTAGTAGGTTGTCTTAGCAGTATCTACAAAACTCATAATCTCTCTAATGGGTAAATATCTTTTTATAGAGAATAAAAATCTGCATCGATCGGTGCATAACAAAATATACGGTGGTTCCACTGAAAATATCAAAGTTGACCTTTAAATTTGCTAAACGCCTCCACTTGTAAACTCAATGTACACCATGCCTCCCTCGATACCGTGCAACATCTGCAGAAAATCATTTGTTTGTACAACGCATAATTGAGAAGTTGTTCGAGGAGATCGAGTTAGGTGCTTCACCCAGTACATACATACATACATACATTGTCGCGAGCACGCGCGAGGAAGCGTCTCGAGGAAGAAACGGAACGAATCGAAACGGAACGAAACGGAACGAAACGGAACGACTCCGCTGTCCGATTCGTACGCGAGCTCGCCAATATGCGCGCATGCATAATGCCAAGCATAACCGAGTAGTTTATTTATAACGTCGCGGAAATACACGCGACGCCTTTATTGTAAAACGCTGTTGTGTAACGCTGGTTGCGCGTTACGTAACTCGCGGGAGAAGCTAGCCTCGCGAAACAACGAATCGGTTTTAGCGCTCGCGACAGCGCGAGTATTCGAGGAGTATCGCGAAGATCGCCGCGCCGGAAGGAAGCTGCCGCAGCCGTCGCCGCCTCCGCCTCCGCCGCCGACCTTGATACGCGAGCATAAGAGCTCAGGCTTGTCTTGCCTGTCGAATTTTTCAGAGCTGCGTCCACGGATAGACAATATGAGATAATGCTGCACCGAGTCTCCTCGGTAGACCGAGTATAAACCTCTTAAGTTCGCTATCAACTTCCAGGAAGCTTCCATTTTCTTCTTAATTCGATGAACAACTTCATCTTATCATAGTATTAATACAAACTAGTTGGCTATAAACTTTCAGGAATATTCCGTTCTCTTCTTCTTATTGTTGGTTCAACGAATAACTTCATCGTATTTATATAAACTGCACTGTGTTTACGGTGATTATGATATGTCATCTCGATTGTATTCGTCGTTCCTTGCGTCATCGTTAAGTGTTCACGATTGACAACTCATTCGGTTATAAATAGGCTGCCGATTCTCATGCAAAATAAAAATTGTCTGCATTAATCACAGGGGCTACATAGGCATTCGTTTAACTTATACATTGTTTTGACGTGTCTAAAATAGAGCAGTACCATTTTTAAATAGCTTGGATATCTTTTTAGTAATCTTCATTTGATTTGCAAATTTTTGTCATAACAGCACAAAAATAATGCGGTCTAGTTATATGGTTAACACGTTGCACAGCACGATGGTCATCGGTGACTGACACTGTACGTAGAATTACTTAAAAACGATTTCCGTGAATATATTAACCCGAAAATGAACTAGATTATAGCGTAAGGTGCAAGCTTTATCATCAAGTAATTAACAACTATTATTAGTAGACTGTGTATCTTTATGCAAAATAGATATTGTCTGCGTTAATTACTGGGAAGAGAACGTACAAAAGCATTTATTTCTTCTCTTCATAATTTCAAAGGAAGCAACGACTGTCTTAAATTCTCTTAATGTTATTTCTCTTTTGCATTTCGCGTGCTTACATTTTTGTCACGAATACATAAAAATTTGCCAGCTGGTTATTAATAACGTTAATAGCTTCTATGAATGGAATACTTGGAACTTGCGCGAAATGCATAAAATTCACGTGGCAGTCAACGTGTTAAAACTAAAAGACATAGTCATATCTCCGAACAGAAACTTGGTGCTATTAACGATGCACGTTTGCAATTGCAAGTGTGCATGATTCCTGACGTAGAATGACAGCGTGGTGCGCGATACGTAATAGCGATCGACAATTATCGACATTTTATAGCTGTAGCTTGTCGGATCTTCGAACGAACGCGAAAGAAGGTGGTCGCGATAAATCGCGTAGCTCGTCGGTTGTCCGTCGAGCGATCGAAACAACGTCTGTCAGGCTCGCGCGTGTCAGATTCTATTCACAATTCGCTTCGAATTGACGTATTTGTTGGTTGAATGGCTCGGAGCTGGATCGTCCGGCTCGCGGGACTTGCGATCGGGAGCTGTGGAACGATTCTCTACCTATTGAACGACTCGGTGAAGGCGGCGGGTCGGAGCCCGACCGATTTGCCGAGTTACCCTTGGCGGTTCTCACGTATATTCCAGACGTACGATCACGCAGCTCTGCGAAGGGGTTGGCAAATCTATCGGACAGTCTGCTCCACTTGCCACAGCCTGGAATTCGTCCGCTTCATGGATCTGGTAGACGCTACTCACACCGCGGCCGAGGCTAAGGCGATCGCCGAAGAGTACGAGGTTACTATGCCATCATAAAACCATTTCCACTTCGGAACTACAATCGGTATCAAAAGTATTCGTACCCCCTCAAAAGAAAATAAGTTTCTTAAATGTGGGGACCAAACGGCTTGAATTCTTCTGAAATGTGTACATGATTTTAAAAAAGAATTATGCATTTGTTACGAGCCGAGGGTTTAGGCAGCTATGCGGAAACCGAGAGGGAGTTTGGGTTGAGAGATTTTGGGTGATAATGTAGGGATTGTACACGTAGGACTTGCCGATGTCGTCTTTCAGAATCGGGTCGCCTCGTATATCGAAGGGAGGTGGACGCGCCGATGTCTATTGCACCACCGGGTTGCCACCGTAAAGGGTACATGTAGGACTTGCCGATGTCGTCTTTCAGAAGCGGGTTGCCTCGTGTATGGAAAATAGGATAAGTGGACTTGCTGGTGTCCGTTTCACCACCAGGTCGTCACCGTAAAGGTGCACAAGGACTTGCCGATGTCTATCTCACCACCGGGTTGCCTTGTGGGGATCTCGGGAAGTGGACGCGCCGATATCTATTGCACCACCGGGTTGCCACTTGTAAAGGTTAAGGTATGGTTCCGCAGGCTCGCAACTTATCGAAGGAATTTGATATACCTCGAGCGGCAAAGGTATATCGTCGAAGGATATTAGTGACTGGAGACTCGAATAGGTGAAACGGTTGAAATTAACTTCAGTCGAATATACATATAATAAGTATATCCTATGAAAATATAAATGGTAACGTACAAATGTTTTAGTGTGCCGTGTATGTCGCGGTTTCTAAGATTTGTTTTATCTCTCTATTTTTACGCATCGAGGAGTGCGGGGGCAACCTGCTTAGTAATCCCGTTCTCGGGATACGTACCGACGAGGAAATGATTCGGAAAGATGCTCGACTGGGAATTATAAACCCGATCTAGCTACAGTGTTCACAATCCAGGCCCTTTTGTAGTGGCCAAAATCTAATTTATAGCCTATGCTATCGTCTGCAGGCGCCCTAATCTTAAATGATTCTTAGAACCGTTTGAATAGAGTCCTTGTTTTAGCACGTATCGCTCCGAAGGGCCAAAGGGAACCAACGGTCGCGATAGCATACGTAACACATTATGCGCCGAATGGTAAAGCTCGAGCGCTATGAGAGAGTAAATGGGACCGTTTTCCCTGGCACAGGTGGAGGACGGCCCCGATGACGAGGGTAACTATTTCATGAGGCCGGCGAAATTGTTGGAGAAGGTGCCGCCGCCGTACCTGAACGAACAGGCGTCCAGGGCCGCAAACTTTGGCAGCTATCCACCGGATCTGACGTATATACTGTACGCGAGACACGACGGCCCCAATTACATCTTTTCCTACCTAACCGGCTGGAAAGATCCGCCGGCGGGCGTACAGTTAGGCGATGGGCAATATTTCAACCCGTATTTTCCTGGTGCCATCACCGGAATGGCTCAAGTACGCGACCATCGTCCGAGTTTTCCCTTCCCTCCTTCTCCCGACTATTCTACGGTGTCGTTGTCGCGTCATCCCGCAGATACTGTTCGACGGTATGGTCGAATACGAGGACGGTACACCGGCGACCGAGTCGCAAATGGCGAAGGACTTGGTCGAATTTCTGTCGTGGACTGGCGCGCCGGAACACGACACGAGGATGCTCATGCTGCTCAAGGTCATAGGAGTTCTCACGGTGATGACAATCTCGATCCTCGACCTCCATAAACGAAACATGTCGCACCTGAGGAGCCGTCGGATAGCTCATATCCCGAAACGGACCTGAATCAAGTAAGAACGATGCCCTTTTCTCCAAAATTTCTTTCAAGCTTCGAGCGAGAACACACCGGTGTGCGCACACAAGCCTGTGCGAGAACTTCGCTTTTCACCTGCGATACTTCATAGACTGCGGATCTATATGCAAAATACAACGTTTCCACATAGAAGTTAAATAGAAGCATACTTTTTCGTTTAATCGATGTAACGCGTCGAAAATAATGCAACGGTATTCTTAATATTAATTCTTAATCCTCCGTGAGCAACCTGGGACGTTCATGTCCACGACTAATATTTTAAACTCTTCTAAGGTCTTCACAGGGTTGTTCTGTACTTAACTGCAAAGAACAGGTGTGGTTTCACCCGTTCTTTGAGACATGCGAGGAATGTGGAAACCGGGACCGCATGTCTCCACTTTGGATCGGGCAAAGTTAGTAGAGGGGCGTCTTGTTAGCCGTCCCGGGTGAGGCATGTTTTCGGCGGTTCCGTCGGTTTTATCCTCATCCGTAAAAAAAAGAAGAAGAAGGGTTGTTCTGTACCATAAACGCATAAAATCCGCAGCCTATTCGTAAAAGAAGTTGCTAAGTCAAGGTAGCGATAATCATTTGATCGTGTACACGGTCGAGGTAGAAAATATTCGCTTTACTCCCCAGCGGACCTCTAGACGCTTCGTTACTACGAAGTTATCGAAACACGGTTTATTCAGGAAAAAGATTAAGCCGCGTCGAAAGCCGCTTTGCTAATCTCAGGGTTAAAAATAGAATGGCGAACCGAACGGAACCGCGTGTATCGTCTTCGAAACCGGTAAAGAACAACAGCGATCGACGATCGACCATCTATTTCGGATCGTAGGAGCCCGCCTCGCCCCGTCATTTATTTTTACCTGTCCGACGCTCGCGGTCCCACCACCCCCGTCGGTCTTCCGTTCCGTTGTTGCGTCCCATCTCGGACGCCCACGATCGCGGTTCGACCTGCACGATAAATCGCTACGGTTCCGAAATAGCGGCGAGTAGTCCGAAATAATAATCACGCCGCGTCTCCTACGCAGAAGCGCGGTATCTTTTCCTCTTCCCTCCCCTCGTCGAATTACATCGCGCGTCGCACCGTGAGCCATTTCCGTCGAAATAGGTGGAATTCGGCCCGGAAATGTTCGCGTCGCGAGGCAAGCTCTAATTAGGTCCGTTCGCCAGCTTACGCTCGTCTGAGAAACACTGAATGGGGAACGGACCTTGATCGCCAAACTGCGGATTTTACGCATTTCTGACAAAACGGAGCACATCAAATGGAGAAACGAATAAACCAAATTTGACGTGGATCTATAGGATGATCAACTTCGATCGTCTAGTTGCGGTTTCATTGATTAGATTATTTTGATTTTATCCGAATTTTTGCCCATTATCAACCCCTGAATATGCTAATAAGTCATTACTCGATCAGAATAATACATCGATCTACGGGATTAACAGGTGCATTCTATTATTCGCGAATGAATGTGATGTTCGGGTGATAATTTTCGTCCGACTTTTTCGGAAAATCGACCACTGTGCGTCGCGTCGACGATCTAGGCAGCCTCGCGCGTCCCGTCGTCGACGCTCAATGGCAACAAGTGCGATCGCGGGAGAGAAGGGGCGGCACGGATCGAAAATATATACGAAACGATGAATGAAAGCCCCGCGTCGACGTCGAGATCTCGCGCCAACGATTCCTTGATCGACCGACGGACGATATGCAGCCGGCGGTGGTTTCGCTTTCGCGATGGATCGTCGCGAATAAACAAGCACGTGCGAATATCATCCAGCACTTACCCGTGGTCGCAACGGCGCTCGCTCGCGGTTGCTCGCTGGACATTCTGTTTCCTCCAACATTCACCGTCCCCTGCATCTACCATTTACCATCGACGCCTCGGCTTTGCGACACTGTTCTCCGTTCGCGTCATGCGTGGCACTCTGAAACGCAAATCGAACGTTCGTTTATTCCGTGGCGACGCATCCAGCCGATATTGTAAGTCGAACCTTCGTCCGGTTCGAACGACGTCGGCATTTTAAAAATTTATACATAACTGTTTCGATCGATAGCAAAACACAGGAACCGGAATTGATTTCTCTCTTATCGCGAGAACTCTCAACTTGGAGTCGTCAAGAAAGTTTTTAACTTGCATAAAAATCCACGGTCTGTCATTGCTGTAATTGCGTTGCAAGGAGAATACGGTTCGCGTTTCACGATAACATTTAAATTTAAATGGGCTTGGACCAGACGCATAGCTGTTTACTATCGCCGCCAGGACCCGGGATTTCAAATCTCCCGCGTTCCCTGGAACAGATACCGCGGCCGAGACCGTGACCGGTTCACGGAACGAGACAAAATTCTTCCGCGCTCGCCCATGCGGCCGCGCGCTGCATCCGGTTCGCGCGGAACAAACGCGGTGGATCGAGCGTGCTGCGCTTCCACGCTCGCGCGAGAGACGACAGTTAAATAAATAATAACCCACGCCGCGCGCGCGAACCCCATCGATCGAGGTTCAAACGCGAGCTCGGATGTAGGGTCGCACGCGCGCGAAACGCGATACACGTTGCCCTGAAATGCAGTTCTAGCCGAGCAACAATCGAACAGTACAAGAGAAACCAGTTGAAAAAAATTATCTACGACTTTGTCGCACCTGGTTCTACTTCGGTAGAATAACGATTGTTCAATCAATTTTAACAAATGTCGACAGTGTTAACACTTTTTCAGAACAGTCTCATTTATTTCGTTCGTAGAAGCTATCAGCGTTGGAAAATTGTTAGTTACCAATAAATTGATGTTCGACGCCGTTAATATTATGAGAATCGTTTTCAAGCTGTATGTCGTTCAGCGAGTTAATATGCTATTGGGTTGTTCGGAAAGTAATTTCGTTTTTTTCCAACAGAGGATTTAATTGTATGTTTTTGCACCCAACTTCACACTTAAGCGGCATAATCGTTACATGTTTCGAGAGCTGATATAGCAAGGCTGGTGTGTGAAAAATTCCAATTGATTCTACGCAGTAGTTTTTGGTTGATGTCCTTTTAAATATGGAGAGCAATAAGCAGCATTTTCGTCATATTTTACTTTTTTGCTATAGAAAAGGTAAAAATGCTATTCAAGACAGAAAGAAATTAACCGATGTGTATGGAGAAGATGCGTTGACGGTACGCCAGTGCCAGAACTGGTTTGCAAAGTTTTTTTTCTTGTTTTTTTTTTAATTTTAGTTTTCTGTTTTTTTTTTGTTTTATTATCAAGTCTGCTGTCATCAGCTGGACAAACTGAATGATGCACTTCAACAGAAGAGGCCAGAATTATTCAACAGAAAAGGTGTAGTGTTCCACCAAGATAATGCGAGACCTCACACAAGTTTGGTCACTCGCCAAAAGTTTTTACAGCTTGAATGGGATACAATGCCACACCCGCCATATCCTCCAGATCTGGCACCTTCGGATTATTATTTGTTCCGGTCACTGCAAAATTTTTTAAACGGTAAAACCTTCGCTTCAAACGAGGAGGTCAAAAACCACCTCGCTCAGTTTTTTGCCAGAAAAGACCAAAAATTTTATGAGCGTGGGAATCATGCTGCTACCAGAAAGATGGCAAAAGGTATTGGACCAGACTGGCCAATATATAATTTAATAAAATATTTGTTCGTTATACGAAAATTGTCTTTCATTTTCACAAAAAAAAAAAAAAAAGCGAAATGACTTTCCGAACAACCCAATATAAACATTCCGCAGAAGCAATTCTATTCAAGAATCAACAAGTCTCCCGCGGCAATCTGTTCGCTTTCGGGGAAGCGACGTGAAACAAGATTTTCATTTTTACCTGCACGAAGGAACAGGTGGCAGTAACACAACCTGCCATTGCTACCGGTGTCGTAAAGGCAAACACTTTTAGGATGTCTACACGCGAAGAGAAGGAAACAATAAGAAAAGACACTTTGCTCGGCTGGAATCGCATTTTAAATTACCCTGCGGCGGATGTTCGATTCGCGCCGAGCGTTGCCGAGCCGAGCCGAGCCGAGCCGTACCGCGACGCGCCGAGACAGAGAACTCGGACGGGAGTTCGAGTTCGAGTCGGTGGTCCGCCGCGCGAAATGTCGATAACGAGCATCGATCGTCGCGGGTCCGCGACGGGATGAAGCGGCTTTATTCTCGTCGGGGATCGCCGTTACCGAATCGGTGGCCGGCACGATCGGTTTTTTTCCCTGGAGCCTTGGTCCGGGTCACGCGAATCGGAAACGTGCTTTACGTAAGAGGGACGACACCGATAAAACGCGGCGCGAATTGCGGGAGGCTGTTGGCATCGCGCGACCATTCCGAAAGCGCGGAACAACAAATCGCGTCGGACAGTGTTTCGATTAATGTCAATTGGCCGGGCAAAACTCGTAACTTGATTTCGTTGAAAAATGAATGCCCGTCGTAGTAAATTATGTTATGTCATTACGTTGTTAGTTATCTACACCAGGCATGTCGAACACGCGGCCCCGTTTTCTTAAAATTCAAATTACAAATACGTACGCGTGTCAGATCGAGCTATTTACAGTCTGAGAGAGTTGATACCTGATGTGCATATGTAGTGGCTTATGGGCAATAGGTCTCGACTCTCGAAAATCAAACTACAGTTATATATATATATATATACATGTATAATTCGTATAAAAATTGATAGATATGTATTTTTTTAATATTATTGCGTTTTGTACGTACATTATTTTGTATGTGTAACTGGAATGTTAATAAAAGAAATGTGTTTTTTCTTTATTTCGAGTTTTTTTTTTTGTTATTGCGGCCATCGAATTTATTTATAACACTTAACGAGGCCCTTGGTGGTAAACGAGTTTGACATGCCTGGTCTAGACAATAAGGAATGTACGAAAAGCTACAATAAACGTAACAAATTTTGTTGCCGGCATCAGAGCAGACTTCGTCGCAAGAGAAACGTGCGGAAATCAACAATATCCATATTAATTTCTGGTAACAGTTCGAAAAGACAATCGTCCCACCGTATTAAATTTCCACGCGTGACATCGTGCGAATAAAAAGCGAGATATTTAGATCAGAATTCAAATTACACTATAAATACACACGACACGGAAAAAACGTAAGGAAAGAGTTTTGTACAGCCCTGGTATACCTCGGATCGCAACCCTGTGGCGTCGGACGGGTTCAAATCTTGACAAGTGCCGCGCGTACTGGTTCGGCCGCGATGCCGTCGGTGGCCGAGACCGGCCGATCCGAATCGAATCGGAATGGAAATTCGGTTTTCTTCCGATCCGTCCGTCGGAGATAAACGTGAGTAGCCGAGGCGGGGCGAGACGGTACGAAGGAAAGCGACGGGCTCTGGATCTCGCGAATTCCTCGCGGGTATCGGCGTGTCCGGGAACGTTCGCGGACTTCGACTCGAGTACGATGTGTTCGGCGACACGTGGCAAAAATGCGACGCGCGGACGGGTTCGTTCGGCGACCGTGTTTCCCGAACGAGCAAGCAACAGGAATGGAACAGCGGTGCAGCGGTGAAACGGAAGCACGTCGAAGACGAGGGAATCAAAGTAGCGACGAGACCCCGAGCACGGGATAGAATAGGATGTTATGTTATGGTATGCTATGCTATGCTATGCTATGCTGTGCTGTGCTATGCCGTGCTGGTAAGCTATGAAATGGAATGGAATGGAATGGGATGGGATGGGATAGAAGCGCGGAGGAGAGGAGAGAAGAGGATTGGAGTGGAACGCAGTCGGAGAGGCAGCGAACAGGGGGGCCAGCGATGGTCGGTACCGCGCAAATTCACTAATACCGAGACTCACTGGTAACGTTGCCACACCTTCGCGAACCACGTATGTTTCGGCCCCTCGACGATCCCGAAGATTCCTTAGCACGACTTCTCTACCGGTCGGGAACCGAAGCACTTTGGAACAACTGGACGCGTAAAAGAGACGAACGGTAGACACTCGCGATACACTCGCGCGATACGCCTTAGACAGAGCGTATATGCATGGTATGTACACACACGAGAAACATAAAAACAATGCGATCGAGCTGCTACCTCGACGCCATTCGTCCAACTATAACAATCCGTCGGACGACTGGCAGACGCACTTCGTTACCTTGGTAGCACGCATGCGTTTCCAAACACGAGGAACGCGTAAGTCGCTCTCCAAGACGAGAGACCACTGGAGACCACGCGAGACGACGTTCGCCTTGATTCTCACGGTCTCTTTCTCTCTCTCTCTCTCTCTCTCTCGCTCTCTCGTTACAAACTCTCCGACTGGATCCACCGATTCGACCGCGATACGTGCGCGTCCGCTCGTGAAATTTTTCCAAATTCCGCGCTAACGCAGCGAGAGAGACGTAGCTACGCAGCTATGCGACCAGCTATAACTAACCTACAACCTAGCGGTTCGCGTCAGGCTTGCCAACTACCGACTGGTGTACCTTCGACGACCTCGATCGACCAACATCTCGTCCGTGACGTCGTGGTTCCCACCCCCCTCCCAAACGTTCTCTCGCTCCCTCTCCTTCTTTTCGTTCGCACCCGTTCGCCTGATCGGTGCTGTCATCTAACGGAATGCGGCGAAAAGTCAGCGGTATTTACGATCACCGCTTGAAATCCGGTAAAGCGCATTACGAACATATTCGAACGAAATGAGATAGATTCGAACTAGGACTTGAGATCATACGATTCTGATACAGGTTTTGCACTAATTAATTAATTCAACGATACATTTAGTACGAACGAGTAACTCGCATTTGTATCCTACGATCGAACGTATACGATGAACAGTTATTTCCCGCGCACGATGTTTGATCGACTCAATTCCAAAATGGCGCGATCTTGCAATATCGCCAGAGTGCGCGGTATTTCAGACGATACAGTATACAATTTTATACAGCGATTCAGCGATTGGTCTATTCCTGCACCTCGTCCGTGATCGTGTTCGATCGATCTCGCGAAGTCACTAGTTGCAAATGCTGCGTATTATCCTCTCATATTTTCCTGGTGCAAAATTTGTTTTTTTTTTTGTCTGTTGAGTTGACGTGTCGCGAGTCAAGAATCCGTTCAAAAGACAAAGGAACGAGCTCCTGAGGGATGATTAATCTCTAAGGGACTTTCTTGCTTTTCGTAAGTTTATCTCCTCGATGACAGTTGTAACGTCGTAGGCGAGTGCATGTCGCATTTTCTGTCGATCTATCGGTACGAATGATTGCAGTTGTATACGCGAACATAACCTCTTTCGTTTTTGTTGGTTCGAGCAGGGACGATCGACACGGACCTTTCCATTCTGTAAAAAATGTCTTGGCTGTTTGGATGGAAGAAGAATCAAAAGGGTTACCCGTCCGAAGCTGGGGAGGATGAAAAACCTTCAGACGAGGGCGATGAATACATAATAATAGAAAAAAGACGGGCACCTCAGCCGCCGCAACCTGGACAAAGCAGGCCCGGATATCCAACCGAAAGCATGTACCCCTCCATCCCTCCGGTTTCAGAGTTCTCCTCGATGACGG
The DNA here is from genome assembly GCA_028455805.1 of Lasioglossum figueresi. Classification (NCBI taxonomy): domain Eukaryota; kingdom Metazoa; phylum Arthropoda; class Insecta; order Hymenoptera; family Halictidae; genus Lasioglossum; species Lasioglossum figueresi. The sequence continues at coordinate 7,297,700 of CM052191.1, forward strand.
TCGACCCGGCGGCTAACCAGGGGGAGAGTACTCGCTTCTTAAACGACATACCGTTCAAATTGTGCAAACGATTAGAGATCCTGAAGAACAACGACTTCGAAATCGACAGACTAAGAATCGCCGAAATTTTGTCGTTCATCGAGAGAATTGAGTCCAGCGATTACAGTTACAGTTTCTTGTTGGAAGAAGACGTTAAGACGGAGATGAATAACTCAGGCGACCAGTGATGCGTTCTCGTTGAACAATACTCGGGGAAAATTCGTATTGAATTTGTTATGCAAATTACACGGCCATGGATCGTCCGATCTGGACGAAGAAGCACGCGCGTATCTGTTCCGACGGAAAGAACGTTTTTATTTTATTCTGGATGGAGTAGGTGCAGCACCGGGCACCTGAACACTCGACTATCGATTCGCTGGTAATTTGTAAGCTTACAATGTCGTGCGTCGTGACTTCACGTATATGTACATATATCCGTAACATAATGTAGTGTCGAATATTACCGCGTACTTTGAATAAACCTTAGATCCTAACCGATGCAACCTCCACTCAAAACCGTTTCGTATACTTTACACCATTGTATTTCGCAGAATCTGGACTCGCGTTCGAGAATTATCGTAGGTAAATGCAAGCGATGACGATGATGGCGGCGATAAGACAAAAGGGCATCCAGGTCTTTAGGAATGCTGGAAAACTAAAGGCAGACTACGTGAACAACGAACGTGACAAAAGTCGTTCGCGTCGAACTTGTTTACCTTGTGTATTTTCCGTGGAGAAGCATCAAAACCGCTAGCTTCACCATGTTCCAATCGTTAGAATTGTTGAACGACATTAAATTCAACGCCGTCGCCACGTGCGAGTGACAGTTGTCGCAGCATAGGTTGTGCTGAGAAAGAAAGAAACGTCTACGCATGACCAATCGCAAAACCTATTCGATTCTCGCGGCGAACACTGACCATTCTCGATTTGTAAATTTCGCTGGCTTCGGCGACACCGGCGTCCCATCCCCGAGCGCCTCCCTTTGCTTTTACGTGGTTCAATTGCCAGTATTTCGTGGGTTTCCCGAAAGCCATGTTGTCCTCGGACACATGATACGGACCCGCGAAATCTCTTATCACGCCGGTAGAAGTGGCGATGCCCATGTGACCGATGAACGGTAAAAAGTACCTTATGCAATGCAAATAGAAATGGAAATGGGGACGACGATACACGGTCGGAAAAGATCAAGCAATTTTTAGCACGGTTTCAGGAAAGCACGACCTATCCTGGGTGTAGCAGATCCAGTTCGAAACTGTTGGAGGTTAGAACGCGTCTCTTTACTCACGTCAAGATCGGCAGCGGAGTCCAAACTATGCAGAATGGAAATCTCTGTCGTTCCAGATTAATAGCGATCTCCATGCTTAGCACATCGTCCGAATATTGCTGCTCGTCGATTGTTAAATCTGGCTCTTTCATAGTCTGTTTTGACAGTGCGTAACCCCACCGAGATTTATGTAGTGTCAGGTAGTGTATAGCGGGAAGCGTCGAGCTTCTGCGTTGATCTCCCGTGCACATGCGCCCCTAAGTGTGGGCATCGTGAACATAGCTACTGAACAGACAAATGGAAGAGTCATTTGTATTCTAAAGACGAAATGTCCCGCGTTCCACGCGAGCAACGATGGTTGCGGTGATTGAGGGGGTGTTGAATCTAACATAACGACGCCAATACTTACTTTCGTAAAACGTAGAATATTTATTTAATCCATAACCTAAAAAATACAAGGGAAGAAAGGTAACTTTTTCTGAAAACAAGAATGTTAACGCGTTCTATCCACCTGAAAAATTCTAGAAGCCAACCACGCGCATGCGCGTCGGCGGAGACATTCTATGGCGGTTTGTACTGTCGCTATCCGAGTGTACCGGCGCTATTCATCAGGTTTCCCGGTCTGGAGCCGATCGTTACGATGCAGACAAGTAAGTAGAAATTTTCAAATCTATCGAAATTTTAATCTGATTCTAGACGTTGTCAAAGATTATGCTTCTGAACTTCGAACAAGAATCAAAGCCAATCTGGTTACGACGTTCATCGCATTCTTCATACACTTATCGACTTACCGATCGACGGACACGGTGGTCCCGATCAACGACCCGTTACCGATCAAAAATTACGTAAAAATTTCTGTTGGAAGGTTCAAAGACGAGCATTCGAGACTGAACGCGCAGGATACCATAAAAATGCTTTATACCGTGATAAGAAGGTACGTAACAGTGTTGCGACTAATGAAATTACCCACGTAATCGCGATAGGTTTCTCGAGAGACAGAAGAACATTTTCTTCCGTCGGAAGAAGATGTACCGTCGCTTTCGCCTCGGTGAGTAAACGTTGTTCCAATCTCACGATCGACTAATCGACCCGAATGATCCGCCGGATAATGACTTCGCTAAATTCAATTTTTCGGAGACCTAGGGTGATGGCGGACAGTGTTGATTCTGTACGAAGAGACAAGTGTGGTGTAGTTTGATTTTTCCTCAAACCCTCGTATTTTCAAACGAATTAGTAAACGTCTGTGAAAATTGGTGCGACGAAGGTGTCCCGTTCTATTTGAACGTACTTCAGATTTATTTACACTTTTAGAACGTTATCGAAATACACTACTGTGCAGAAGAAAGAAGCACTCAGTATAATTATAAGATATAATGACAAACAATATCTTTACGTAGAAACTGTATTGTATAATAATGATTGATTTATTGTATTTAAAGTATTAGATAATCCGTAATAACACATATTATCAGCACTATTCAATTAAACAGCGGAATCCTTTTTCAAAACTTAGTGTGTTCTTGTTTGATATTTTACGTTTTTCTATTAAATATGGCCGGGTACTTTTTTTTGCACAGCAGTGTAAATACTGTTGTAATTGGGAGAAACTAATTGAAAATTTTTTAATTAAAATCTCCTATTTTATAGAAACGGTCTACTGTGCGGCGTTACTGTGCTGGCTGGTGGTCGCGAACGCCGAGGGCGATGTTGTGCGCAACGAAGACATCTGCGGACCCCAGAATGGTCGTCGACTGTATCTCGAGCTCGGGGAGAAGGGCATTCTGTACGCGAAAAACGTGTCGTTCGCGAAGACAGAGGCCAGACAGGATGGTTCGCGAATTTACGCGAACAACAGTTCTCACGCTCAGTGCACTCTCGAGCTGGTCACATGTCCGTCCTGTGTGATCATCGTCACCTTTCAAAGCATCTCGCTGTCGCACCACTGCAGCGACGGCAGCGTCACGATGGATAGCCCGTGCAGGTCACAGCTGACTCTCTAATCGTGCTTCTTCACATAGACTTTATGTCGTAGAGTCATTCGATTGTATTACCCGGTTGCCGCAAGTCATTCAATTTATATTGAATTCCCCGTTTGTACAGGTGCGACTACGTGTGGATCTCGGAGCCGCCGTACGAAGACGTGTCCGGGACGCCGTTTTGCGGGCTGTACGCGCCGATCACGTACAGGTCGAGTACGAGGACGCTGTCGATCACACTTCTCTACAGTGAGACGAGGAAGCACGCGTTCACGCTGGAATACACGGCGGAAAGTAAGCGAGAGCGTAGAGAGTCGCGTTCGGTATCGTTTGTGAGACTCTCGATTGTGATAGCAGTTTGGTTTCGCAGGGAACAGGTTGCATCTGAGGGGCACGGAGTTGACCGGTCAAACGGCGAAAGGGTTGAACAGCACCGGCGGCGGTATTTTAACGTCCCCGTTCTTCCCCGCTCGTTATCCCCGTGATCTGGGATTGGAGTATGTGGTCGCGTGTCCGAGCGAGGCACCGTCTTGTCGCATCAGGTTGCTTTTCAGCGATTTCCAGTTGGCGACTGTTTCGATCATGGAGGTGGGTCTTGCGGGGAGGAATCCCGAAATTTTCAACAACCCGACCCGACATTTTCGAGTTCTCGCACACTTCTAGCTCTTTTAACTGTTCGATCTGAATCTCAATCGACTAATTTCTAAACTGATTTCGACTTTTCGGCCCGGTTGGACATTGTAGTTTTACGATTGGAACGGGCAAAGGTTGGACGTGAGCAGCGGCGCGAGGTTTCGACCGCCCGTAATTATGAGTTCCGGGCCGTCGTTGCTGATACGGTTCTACGCGAACGGTGGTACCGGGCTCGGTTACAAGGCTTTCTACTCGTTCGTGGTCGGTCACGCGTTCGATAAGTCCGTGCAGCCCATCACCGATTGCGGCGGCTACGTGGAGAATCTCGGCGGTGCTATAACCATGATGGACATGGTCGGGGTCGAGGGTGTCAAGACCTACGACTGCGTCTGGCTGATCAGACCGCCGAAGAACTTTCTGCACGCGAAAACGCACATGTATCTGAAGGTGGTTGCGTTCGCAGACATGGGTAAGCGGTAAAGCGAATACTGGACTGTGGATATTTATGCAAAGATTTCGATAAGCGATTTGTACATCTGTTCCTTCAGCTGGCAACACGGAGCTGGTGGTGAGGCAGGGTCCAACCTCGGCTCTCTTGCCACTCGAGGTTCTGAGACATCCGGCGAGTCAGGTGCAGCCTCCAAGGTACAGAGAACACGTTGCCCCTGTGACCAGCGGTTTCCACGTGAGCCTGCGAGGAACCTTCGGCTCTTCTTCTAACCTAGCAATCGCCTACGCAACTTTCAGCTACATGGGTAGGTCTGAGTCAGGCTTTATCATTTGCTCGAGACATTGCTATCTAATTTTCAGACTGTTTCGCGGGCTCCGATTTCCTCTGCCGAAATCACAGATGTATACCCAGTCAGTTGAACTGCGACGGTTTCGATCACTGCGGAGACAACAGCGACGAACCGGCGACTTGCTTTCGAGGTACCAGCGTTTCAGCTCCCACCAATACTCGGGGGTAGTTCGAAAGGCACACTGGCGTATTTCATTTTGTAGATTGGGATGTGGAGCCGCAGGACCGGAAGTGGCACTCGAACAAGGCAAACTATTACTTCCCGAAGATCGATCGGTACCCGGATCTAAAGACGGCTACTCTGGTGTTCGTCGCGAGCAGCCTCGGGTTGATTGTTCTGATATCCGCGCTGATCGTTCTGCTGTACAAAATGGGGGCCAGGGCGAGGCAACAGAGGGAGTTGCAGTCGAGGTTGCAGACGATCAGCGAGCTGTTAGGTAGGAGTACAACCGGTTGATCGGTATCGATTTCCCACCGTCACTTTGGACAGTGTTCGATATTACAGACGGGGCTCGAATCGACGAGATCGCGGTGTCCGACGACCCGCCGGTCTATGAAGCGCCTCCGGGATACGACGAAGTCGTCAAACTGGCCCTCGATTCGGAGATCTTGGCCCGGAAGAAAAGAAGAGCCTGCGGGGCTCGGGACTCCCGCGGAACGAGTTCTCCGGGTCACGGCTGCTCGTGAGTAATCTGCATGTAGTCTATTCTATATGCCATATGCAAAGGTGTGCATCCAATGGCGCGATACCTGAGTCACATCAGACCAGTACGCGGTGGAGCGAAACGTCCATCTACTATAGTACTATTGCTGCGCTACATCTTTGGTCAAATGACCGCTGCAAAAGAAACCATAAAGAATCGAAGTTCGAATCACGTTTGTTCCAGTTGATCCAATTCTGTCTTTCAGTTTCCACACTTTAACCTCTTAAGTGGCTATGACGGATTTGATCGTCATCACTATAGGTATTGCAGAATGCCCATGAGACGAGACGATTTTATTACGTTATGCCTATTACGTACATATGTATATGCCAGCGGTGAAAAAAAGAAGCCACTTATGAGGTTAAACAACAATCTTTACTGTTCAGTCGTTGCGCTATTATTGTAAATGCCCGGTGATTTTGCTTGAACATTCGCAAAACGATTTCTTCGAGGATTGAGCGATCATCCGACTGTTCGACGGCGGATGCGGCAAGCTCAAGTCGCGGGAATCGGCCGACGATGCCGATACCGGTGCCGAACAACGGGGGTGACGCCGTTGCGGAGATCGACACGGACGCCGACACCGATGCGAATCCTCCGAAGCGCATCAATTACCTGCCCGACAGTCCACCGCCGCCGTACGTTACGCCTCCGGGATCGATATCGCGATTCTTTGGTTTCACGAGCATTTTCCGTTCGCGTAAGTACCAATTGCTCGCACGCACGTTCCTTGTGGAGGTCCTTATTTCACGTGTAACGAATGAATCAGATTCTTAATTTGTGTAATATTGAATACACGGGTACGCGTTGGCGCTGTTAACCGCGATAATCGTTCTCCGACAGGAGACAGTCGAGACGAGAGCAGCCAGGACGATCGAGGCGAGTCAGAGACCGGTCGTGAAGAAGAGGAGATCCTCAGACGAGCAGGACGGGAGTGGACGCGTCGTCCCGAGGCATTTTCTGTGTCGCTGTCCGAGAGCTGCGGCCAGTCGACGCCGGAGATGCTGGTCCGGTCGTCGTTATCGATCGATGCCGATCTTCTCGGTGCGTATGTTCGGAATCGCGAGATTTCGAGTTCGATTCGCACGGCCGATGCGTCCTGTGATTCGCAGCCCAGGAGCTCGCGCGTTGCCTCGACCGACACCGAGCCGGAATTCGTCGAAAGAGGGCGCGACAGCGAGCTGGCCAACGAGGAAACCGTCTGCCAGGATCGGCAGGTCGAGAAACCATCGCGAACGGCGTTCGATCGAGAACACGAACGGGCCGCGGTCGAGGCCGCAGCTAGCCTGGACAACGCTCCGCAGCTCGGATGCTGTTGCGAGGGAGCTTGCGGGTGCGCGACCGTTCGGGATCTCAACATCGCGCGTCGCTGGCCACCGATTCACTGCGTCTCTGTTTCCCGAGAAGCGCAACCACCGGGCGATCTATCAACGGAACCGTCCACGTCCACAGAAGCGGAGCGGAACCAGGATGAGACCGATTTCCACCGGTCGAAGAACGCGATAGTGAGACTGCTCAGCTCGAGGACCGGCAGATGGCAATGCGGAAGCGGAAGTTCGACAACCGCCTCGTCCCCGTGCGGCACGTTTCAGAGATCTGCGAGAATGCTATCTGTTTGCTCTCGCGACGGCCATAGACTCGGCAGAACGGGAACCACCAGCAGCTACGAGAAGCTCAGCAACGTCGACTTCGAGATTGACCACAGAACACTGTTGCACGTCTCGGATCCAATCTTGATCAATTCCTGCATCCAACGACGTCACTCGCGCAGGTACTCGAGCTGCGACCTCGAGAGTCTCTGCGAAGGGATCAGGGCTCTGGACGACGTTCTAAGCCGCGGCAACTACGCTGTCGCACACGCCCACGCTCGAAAACAATCGGTCACGATCATGCTGTTCGGCACGCCGAAACACAGTGCTGTTCGACGACGAACCTCCGACGAGGATCCAGTCAGGCAAATTGCTAACTCCGACGCTCTTCCCTGTTGCTCCAACTGATGGCAGCCCTGCGAGATGAACTGAATTGGCTAACTCGACGGGAATTGTATCTACAACGAACGTTTTGCTTGCAAAAAATGTTTTATTGCTGCACACGCGTTGCTCTGAAACGCAACGACGTGGTACCATAAACGGTTCTATATATATACATATACTTTGTTAGAGTTGTTTCCTTCTGTCGTTGCGCGCCATCGTTGCTAATAGAGAACGACTAAAGACGTAGTAAAATATATTCTCTCAGCCGGTTTCTGCGCGTGTCTCGGTGCACGCGCGCGTGCGTGTTCAAATATATCCTACGCTGTGTCCGTTTTGAGCATATACATGCGCGATTACCTTGCAACGCAGCGAATACGAACGTTGTATGGCGTCGAATCAATTTTAGAATACCGATGCGTTATTTTTAGCTTATTAAAAGCGTTAAGTAAGTGGAGATAAATTTATGTATGGCATTCCTTTACGTTCGTAGCGCTTTATCTACCGCTGGTTGATCAATCGGCCGGTTGATCCTCGACTTTCAGAGGTTAACAGTTATCGATCGCTAGTCGACTACAGACTGATTTATGCTATCCCGACAGACACGGAATAGTCCCGACCAACGTTTATTTCTGCAGCACTTCACAGTTGTTTGCCAGTGAATAGAACTATAAAATACGGTAAAAAATTTTGTCACAGAGTAATTATGGATTCTCTGAACATCATGCTATGTCTTATCATTTTTGCTAATGATATGCATAAAACTAGTTTGATACCCTTTGCGTGGAATACAAAGTCGTGGTCGTCAACTATCCGCGACAATGGTAGCGAACGTGTTAATAATATAACAGCCTAGTGCTGACGACAAATCCGCGCTCGACCGAGTCGGTCGTTAGCGAACGGCGACTTAAATTATGAGCGGTGGATAAAGTACTCGGGGAAATAATCGCGCGTGCATACTTAAACCGGGCATGCTATACCGTACACATTATCAGGGATTCTTTGGGAACTAGAGTTTCTCGATATACTCGACGATTCGTTCCGACGATGGACGGGGGTCTTGAAACGCGGACACACGCGCGCGTGCACGCGCATCGAATTTGGCACTTCGGTACTCGTTGGCAAATCGAAATCCAGGGAACTTCGGAGAGCAAGGCGTTCTCGGAAGCGGAGCTATCGTCGCGGTCTCCTATCAGACAGAGTTGGGCATTGTTCGAATGAATGTTTACTCGAATAACACGAATACCGAATGGAATTTTCGTCTCGCTGGACAGACTATAGGAGATCAAGAATTAAGGATAGTCGTCCAACCGAATTCAATCGTTATTCGCGACTGACGAATTATTCTGTACACGAGAATAAAAACGGGTTAACTCGTTATGCGAGACAACTTATGCCCAACTCTGCTATCTGAGACAGTGACAGTACAGTTTGTATCCGCGGTCCAAACACTTGGCGGAGGAAGCGTACGAGTTCAGTCTGCTGACTTCGGCATCGGTGACGGTGTACGTGGCGTTCTCGTGATAGCGCACGGTCACCTCAAACTTGCCGTCGCCGGGTAGGACTTGCAGCATGTAGAAGAAAGTGAGGTCGCGCGAGTTAGTGAAATCGGCCGCCCGGCTCACCCGGATGATCCTCTTCAAGCGGAGCGTGGCGCAAAGTTGCCTGCCCTTTTTGTCCTTGTAGACGGCGATCCGGGCGTTCGCGTGATCTATAAATGCGGTGGCGCCCCGCTCGACAATCGAATCCCGAGAATCGACCTGGTCGAAGGTGGTGCAGGCGCACCAATGGGAGGATATGCCGACGTCGGAGCAGCCTCTCTCGTGCGGAACCTGGCCGAACAGACTGCGACAGTCCGCGCAGCCCGGCGGAGGATTCGCTTGTCCGTCGCCTAAGCTCAGGACCTCCCTTAGCGTTTGATAGAGATCGAAGGGCGAGATCAGTCGGTGCTGGTTGGTTCGTAGCGACGCGAACGCGTCCGGCCGCTCCAGCCGGAACCACTCCGGCAGCCAAATGTAAAGGAACGGCAGCCTCTCCTCGTACCAGCCGACAACCGTGTTCCTGATCGAGCCCCACCGCATCCCATGGTCGCTCAGGAACACCACCATCGTGTCGTTCAACACACCATCGCGTTCCAGCTGCTCGAACTTGCTAAGCAACTGGCCGTCCATCGACGAGAACCCGTTAGCGTTGTCGTGGCTCACGCTCGTCGACCAGAAGAACCCGAAATATGGAAGTCCGAGGAATGTTCGCGAGAAGTCCACCGCGTAGTTCAGGATCCTGTCGAAGCTGGTCTCGGGACCGGTACAGTACTTTAGGCCGAACCTGCAAGCATCGAGGGGAAAGGGAAACATGCGATCGCTCCTCGATTGGAATCGGATTTGTGTCCGTATTCGCGGTAGGGTGGTCCTTCTTCGTTCTTCGATCTCTTCTAGTCTTACATCGTAAGGGTGCGATCGCCCCATATCTCGGGATCTCGCACACCCTTAGCTGAAAGAGATCTCGACAAAAATTGTTGACCGCTTAACCGTGTTCAACAATTAACCGTGTTAAGGACCACCCTAATCCGCAGCCATACCTTTTCTTCACTTTGAGCAGCTTTTCGCAGGCGAGTATGTAGGGCCGAAGGTAGTAGTCAGTGGGCGGGTCCATGAAGCCGACTTTCAGGTAGTTGAAAGTGTTCAGAGCAGTCTCGTCCTCGCCATAGGCCGTTGCGTAACCCGCTTCGCGAAAATTGCGCCACAGAAAGGGACACCGATCGAGGCCGTAAGGGACTGTAGGCTTGCAGTTCGAGTAGGATTGCGACATGCTTTGTCCGGTCAGGATCGCCATCAGGTTGGGGAAGGTGTTATCGCCCATCTTGTTGTAGCCGTCGAAGCGGAGCCATCCGGACTCCCGCAGGTACTTCTCGGTGCTGGGCGCGCTGCGCAGGAAGTTGAGACGGCTGACGCTGTCGACGCCGATCATCAGAACGCTCAGCTTCCTCGATAAGGAGACATTGACGGTATTGTTGTGCTGGAACCGGTCCCGGACTTTGTCGAGGTCGAGCACCGCGTGCACGTTTCGATAGATCGTCTTACCGGAAGATTTCTGGCTGCAGGCGACCAACGCGGCCTCGATCCCATCGGGTAACGCGGCTTTGCCATCAAAGTTCTCGCACCCTAGCACCCTGAAAAACGGCCGCGTAAACGATCGTCTCCTATCCGGTAAACTCCACAGTGGTCTGGAAACCTGCTTTCTCTGGCCGGAAGTCAATTTCCAGTCGATTTTAGTTTTATTTGCTACGCGTAGCCCTCTACCATTTGATTTCTCCGTCAGGAAGAAACTCTACGTCTCTGCTGTACAATCCCAAAACTTTATCAATAATAAATAAATTTCCATTCAACGTAACAGGTATGAAAATTCTAAGCTGACCTCCATGCGTCCTTCACGCGTCCCCTTACAAAACGCTATTAACTTGAGATTATGCCACCCTCGAAACCAAGCAAGTTTCGTCCGACACGCGTTTTCCTATCACCAATAGCAACCGAGTTAATCAGGTGAGTCACCTTGTATACAACGAATTTCTATTTTTAAAGACCAATGTAAATGTTTAATTTTGGCCGTGAAACTACCGCTCTCCAGACCACTGCACCTCGCCGTTTCGAATCCGGTTATTTCTGATTTGTAATTGTCCAAAAACCTTCTTTGGACGCTAATTTCCCGAAACGTTTACACGAAATTTTGATTTTTGGCTAGAAAGTGTGGGTTTCCAGACCACTGCGGATTCGTCGGCGTTACCTGCGCTATTCCGGGCAAGGGTGGACACTCACACGATCGACGAGTCGACGTTCTCCTTGCGAGGGCTCTTAGGCTTGCTGGTCGACGGATGATGGGGCGGTGCTCGTCGGGGCTGTCGCGTGTGCGACGAATTCGCGTTGTTGGTCGCGTTGACGTTAACTTTGACGTTAGCTTTGCCGTTGACGTTGGTAGCTCGGAGCACTGCCGACCAGCAGCACTGCATGCCAGGACGAAGCGCCGCAGCCGCAGGATCCACGGACAGAATCACGGTGCCGTTCTCGTCGCGAGAAAGCCCCGTGAACGGTTCCTCGTCCATGCACCTCTGAAACTTCTCCTTTTTGACGTAAGCCCGAATCGCAGGATCGACCGACTCCTTCACCGGCATCTGGCACCGAGGATTCCACACCAGAAAGCCGTCCATCGTTTCTAAAACCAACACAAGTCCAAGAGCCCGGTCTCGGTTCGGATCGCTGCTGTAAAACTGTTATCGATTCCGGTTTTTGATAGATATATTATCGCAACTTTACAATATACATTCGTTAGATATGTATATTCTCGCAGGCGGTTACTATATGAAAATCTGCAGAAGAATGGTAAATATTGGATTGGCGAGAAAGTAATTTCGGTGTTTCAAGGTGACATAGAAGCCAATTTTTTTATTCAAACAATGAACTTTAAGCAATGAAATCTTTTCCATTTTGTTCGATGATCTTTTGCCATCTGTCCGATGGCTTCTTGAATGGTTTTTTATTGTAACTTCAGGGAAGAGATTTTAGTAAGTTTAGCATCGGATAAATATCTTGGAACTCTTCAAATAGTTTTGAAAATCTTGATCAGTTTAATCGTATCTATTTCGGACATACCAGCTGACAGGTCGTCGCGAGAAACGACTCTTACCATATGAAAATCTACAGAACAATGGTAAATAATAATGTTTGCATATTTCAGCCTCGCGGCTAAGAAACTGCTTAACCTTCTATTTTTCCCGTTCACACACTCATCACTCGAATTCCCATTCTTTGTTTCCTATATCTGCTATCTATATTTCCTATAATGTAATATCGTTTCGACCGGAATCTTCGACAGTTTTCACAGATTCGTATTCGGACCGTGGTACTCACCTTCCCCGACATTGTACCACTTGTAAAAGTTCGCGTGTCGCGGCTCGAAGTCCTCCTCGGAGGATGCGACGTAGAAGCTCGTCAGGAGGCCGACGGACAGCAGCAGGAGCAGGACCAGTCCGGGTCGTCGGCAGACGTACTCGACGAGCCTGGACCGGGGCTTCGCGTTTCGCATGGTGTCGTCGTCAAGGGCTCGTCCAATACTCGCCTGGTTTCACCTCTGCTGGCGCGCCATTCCGGTTCGAATGAAAATTCGGTGTTCACGCGATACCAGCCAGCGATCATCGTTCAAGGTTCAACGACTATGACTGGCTATGAGCTCGACGCGGTTCTCTTTTACAATTAACCGGGAGCATCCGGTGCCATCCGGTGCCATCCAATCAGCCGCTTGCGTCGCCCGGTGTGGTGTGTCTCCCAACCCTCGTCCTCGCTTTCTCTCTCTTTATCTCTCACCCTCACCCTCGCTCTTCGCGGATCGAATATCGAGCGGGTGCACACGCGACCCGTCGCACCTTTAACCCGATAACCCGGTGACCCGACGACGATGGCGAACGCGGAAGTTAAGTGTCGGAGCAGCCCGTGGCAACTTAGCCTGTTCGAACGTGACGGGACAACAACGTGTACCACCAGCGATTTCTTCAACCGTGACACATCGGCTAGTTAAATATTAACATTATAATACCGCTAATGTGTGATACGCGACGTATGTTTACTATAGCGACGCGAATTCCCTTCGGGTACAGACTGTGCGATGCGTCGTCGCGTCGACGCGAACGAATCGACCGAATCTCGCGAGCACGACTGACGACGACGACGAACACGACGACGCGCAGAAACTGCGGGGGCCGGCCGAATCGAGTCGAACGGGAACGAGGAACGACGAGCAACCGGCTGGGATCGATGCACACGCGCCAAGGTTGCGACAAACAAAGCGGATACGATCGCTGGGAAAAAACGATTTCCCCTGAAATCGATTACCTCCCCCGCGGCCCTGTGCGATTCGAAAATTTTCTCACCTTTTGCTCGGGCCCGAGCACGGCCTGGAAACACGCGCAAGAAAATCGCCTATTCCGCGCGAAGGAATCGACGGGGAAACCGATCGTGGTGAAACCGAAGCCGCCTCTGCCACTCGATCGTGAGAGCGTCCGGTTTCGCGAACCAGTACCAACAGCGCCGAATAATCGATTCCCGTGGATTCGTCGTTCTCCAACCTCTTCTACCGTCGGCACTAACGCTGCTCTACTCGAATTGGACTAAAGAAATCGGGGACACCCTGCAAAACCACAAAGCAATCTGATAACGGTTCACTTACTTCCGCGTTCGTATCAAACGCTCCTACAGAGATCCGAGATAAGGAACGTTGAAAATTAACCCTTTGCGAATTTCATTGTAAACACGATGCAGATTGAGGGACGAGAAATTTTAAACAAGAAAAACACGGCGATAAACATTGATACTGTCTTAACGTTGGTGTTGTCTCGACAGCCTAATCGTTGGGTCAACTGGGAGAAAATTGTACTCCGATCAGGCTGTCCGTCGGAGCTAATGGAATAAAATTGAATCGGTTTCTAGTAAAAGGGCGTATGTCGCGATTGTGAAATTTACAAGAAGTAAAAATAATTGCTCCGTATAGCAATGGAAGGATCCGCTAGTATTAAGTTCCAGTTAGAGTATGGAGCCTCGACTGCCGTTGTCGGACACCAAAAGCTCGACCCAAGTAATCCGTATTTGGTGTACAAATTAATCCGTGGCTTCGTCTTCGTAAATTCGTTGTACATTTACAAACAATACAATTCAATTCTTGAAAATAATCCCCACCATTTGTCATACGGTTTATATCATTCTACAGGCGACCGATGATCCCAGTAATAAGTTCGGATACAAAACAATGTTACAAGTGTGGGATGAATGGTTCGTTGTGTGCGCGTGCAGGCGACCGGATCATGTTGCGACGGACCGACGCCGATATGTTTAGGAAACTCGAGTGTCCGAGAGAGTGTGAACGAAGAGTGTTTAAAACTGAGCGATAGGAGAGTGTTTGGTTTTTACGAAGATAAACTATGGATGCAAGAGACAGGGTGCAAGCGAGATGGATGCAAGGGGGTGAAAGAGTATAAAAGCGTGGAAGTTCGGCGGGCGAGTCGGAATTCGGAAGAGAGCGTTAGAGTGCGAGCCAGTGCGTGTTAGAGTACGAGCGTCTACATAAACATAGTATTATTTAAAAGCGTTGAGTAGTTGAAATCCCTTCCTCGTCAATCCTACACAAATGATAATTGTATGAACCAGGAATTAATTTGTACGCCTATCGAGACTCGATTGCACTTATTCAATTGTAGATTTTTCTTTTGCTGATTATCTTATCGTCAGGTTCCAAGAACGACGGGTTTCACCTTAATCACGAGAATTCGATCGATCTAGCAACCTCGATCGATAGCAAACGGGGAACCGCGTTTCCGTCCGTTCGAAGACAGCGCGATTAGATTATTTGGAACGGATGTTGCAAGCGATAGAGACTCTACGATATACTAACTGCAAACGGAGCAACGTTTCTCGTCGGAGCCGTCCCCGCATCCGTCGCGTCCGCTGCAAGCGATCGCGTCCGATCTGCACCTGCCGTTGTCGCAGACGAACGGGCAATACCTCGCGGAAACTCTTCCGCGATTCCGTGACTGACATGCTCCTCTCGGCTCGTCGCTGCCGTCTCGACAGGACACCACGGCATTGCAGAACTCGTACCCCGGTAGGCATTGTCCGTTGTTGCATCGGAACGCTCCTTCCGGACATTCTGCGAACATTGTAACTAGGGGTTGAAAACAGGGCTCGAAACCTTTCCGAAAATAACTGTTGGAACAGGTTCAGATTAAAACAGTTATGAATCGCGGATTTTGTGCATTTATCCAAAATGTTGGTGGCTGCAATTCCAAACGGTAGCGTTGATCAGGGAGTTCCAACATGTAGCTCGCGAGCTACACGCGGCTCCTTCCCCGCTTAGGCACTACCCCCACTTTTAGACTTCATCGTTGCCGTAGAAATTCGGCCCTGTTCCTGTGCCGACCCGCTAACTCTACGGTTGCACGTAGGACTGGGAAGAGGTTAGACTGATGGTGGGAACCTTGCGGTTCTCGGAGGGGAACAAGTTGGAACTCCTTGGTGAAGATTTCGATTTCAATTTAGACTTCCGCTACCCGAAATTACCTGGGTATCACGAATTTTTGGGTCCAGACCCGAACCCGAATTTCCGAGTACCCGCCCACCCCTAATAGATAACAAGACAGAATCGACCGCGATACGGCGAGCGTAAATGAGTAGAGCGAGCGATGAGGGACGATGAGGACCGAGGAGAATCATCGTGAGTGTCGTCGAGTCGTAACCAGAACGTGTTGAACTTAGTTATAAATATACAGGGTGGGGCGCCACATTTTGCCATCTAGATTTACGTCATTATTATTACGCATAGCAAACAATGTTTCAGATGAAGTTGAATGGTTTTGAGAGGGGCACATTCTGATGGTACATTTTTTTTGTAGGTGGACGTGTAAAGGACATACGAAGGCCATTAATGTTTTTTTAAATGGAATCATATATTTTTTATTGCATCGGCTGATGCTACTTCATATTCTTTACAAAAAAGTATTAATCTATTTTAATAAAGTATTTTAATAAAGTATCAATAAATATTCACATTGAGAATTCTTTTGCTCTCCTACTACATTATCACATTGAATTCATATTATTGACCAGAGAGTCGAGATTTCCTAACAAATTATAATTAAAATATCTCCTAAACTAATGATTTTTTTACACAAATAGATTAATACCTTTTTGTAAAGAATATGAAGGAGCATCAGCTGATGCGATAAAAAAATATATGATTCCATTTAAAAAAAACATTAATGGCCTTCGTATGTCCTTTACACGTCCACCTACAAAAAAAATGTACCATCAGAATGTGCCCCTCTCAAAACCATTCAACTTCATCCGAAACATTGTTTGCTGTGCGTAATAATAATGACGTAAATCTAGATGGCAAAATGTGGCGCTCCACCCTGTATGTAATCAACAGAAAAATTGCCGCTAGTATTATTATCTCTACAGTAGAGAGATTAAAAGAATCTAAAAGTGTGGACACCTTTCTTAAGCCCTGTTTAGACTGACAGACAGTTTAGACTTTGGAAACCATTTTTATCAAAGATGCACAGAATCCGCTGTCTAATTATAACAGTTCTCAAGCTCTGTTTTCACCGGAGGAAAAGATATCGGTGAAATATAAATGAAGATAGAGGACTTGCTTCGTCTGTTGTTGCAGCCGGTCTCGTCCTCGCCACGAGGACAGTCCCGAACGCCATTGCAAAGCGTGGCTCTCGACACGCATGGTCCGCTTTTCCCGCAGCGGAACGCTACCGACGGACATTCCGTTTCGGAATCGGAGCATCGCTCGTCCGACCCGTCGGAGCAATCCGGTCGTCCGTCGCAAACGAAGAACCAGCTGATGCATGCTCCGGAACTGGTGCACTGGAAGGTGCCCGGCGCGCAGCCCCTCTTCTTCGCGGTGCAGGTCGAGTTCCCGTAGAAGTCGAACCCGCAGTCGCAGATACCCTCGATACACCTGGAGTACTGATCCGCGAGCCTACATTCGACGTCCGTAACGCAATCGAGACCAAGACTGACGGGCGTCGCGGAGCTCGGCTCGTGACGGTCCGTCTTCTCTGCTCCTTTGTCTAAGGCAGAGACGTCGCACAATGAGCTGGAATCCCGTTTTCGTGATCGGAAAACAATTTTACAAGTTTCGTATATTAAACACGTTCTTCTTGACATGAAGCGACAATCCTTTAAGGACTGCATCTCCTAGACAGACGACACTCGCGTATGACTGCACACAGTCACCACAGTACACTCACACACCGCTAGACCACGTATACGTACGCAAAGATTGCAAGGGTCCGGGGATTCCACTCCTGATATCTTAAT
>CM052191.1:7315053-7484535 GCA_028455805.1 Lasioglossum figueresi
GCGTACGTATACGTGGTCTAGCGGTGTGTGAGTGTACTGTGGTGATTGTATGCAGTCACGCGCGAGTGTCGTCTGTCTAGGAGACGCAGTCCTTAAGGGGGTAGACTCGTTTCTCCAGAGTTACAAGGGTGCGGTATGCGCCTACTCATTTCTCGATAACGCGAAGACGGGGATTTTCAGGAGTCAAAAGCGCTAGATAAAAGAACAATTTCGATCGCAGTCGCCTTCAAAAGTCCTATTTTTACGTTTACGATGCGTAAGTTGTGTTATTCGGCATAAAGCTGCGCATATAGCTAGTGTCATAAACCTGCGATAACTACATGCTGCCGAATAATGCAAATTATCTGGCGCTTTTGACTACTGTAAAACCTTTGCAGTCCTTGCAATTCTGGAAACGAGTCTACACCCTTAATAGTCGAGCAAGTCGTTGACTTTGAACACGACGAGATAGTGCAATCGCAGAAGTTGCGTCCGCTGTTTGCGACCAGACGCGGGTGATACATACTGAGAATCTTCTATTTATCTTCTGATTGTAGCTCGATAAGTTTGTGCACATTTTCACTATTTTATCGTTAAAATGCAAAAACGCCATACCCAGAACCCACTCGACGATCGACTTGGTCGTCGTGGATGATTCTTCCTCGACCGCTTCCACGACGATGGTGTCGTCATCGTCCCCGTCAGCCGGCATCGTCGAATTCTCCTGCGACTCGTCCCTGCTTGGCCAAGGAATCGGAACATCCGTGCCTGCGACCAAGAGGAATTATCAAATCGTACAAACATATTATCGAATAAATCAACGAGTAATTCCGACTCGATATATTACGTTTTATAAATTGCAGCACCCCCAATAATATCAAGCCGCAAGCCGCCACTGGATTCGAACCATGATTTACCTGATTCCTCCCGTCG
The DNA here is from genome assembly GCA_028455805.1 of Lasioglossum figueresi. NCBI lineage: Eukaryota > Metazoa > Arthropoda > Insecta > Hymenoptera > Halictidae > Lasioglossum > Lasioglossum figueresi. The sequence goes on from CM052191.1 coordinate 7,315,966, forward strand.
ATGATCCTCGGTGGTGCGATCCTCGTCGATCGTTGGAACCACGTCCGTCGCGACGCTGACCGATTGTCCACGCAACAATGGCGGTCTGATCAGGTTGTCCGGTTTGCAGACATCGTTTTCACGTCGCATCGGCGCGCTGCATCGACACCGACCGAACAAATCGGGAATCAAGAAGTCGCAGTGAGAGTTCTCCTGCCAGAGTCGACAGTGGCCGTGATTGTAGCAAACTTCGCCGAGTTTCGCCGCTGAAAAGTTTCGAATAATTGTTGTTCGCCGTTGTTGTCCTCGCGCCTAATTCGCACGGAACACTTTTGATCCACGCGACAGACCCGACCGTTTCGTGGCTCGAAAAAGTGGCCCGTGCGAGCTGGCTCTTATCTCGCACAATCGATTCGCGGATCCATTCGACTTTTATTAGGTTGTTGCATACGAAATGTCCGATCTCAGAATGCCGATGTTGTGAAACGATTTGATCAAGGAAAACTAGTCTTCGAGTACAATATACTGGTGAGAAATCGTAGTACAACAGGGGGTGATTCTACGTGTAAAAGTAAATCGAAAAAAGTTTTACACCAACTACCCGTTTTATAGTTTTAAAATTGTAGGCATTTTTTAGGTAGAAGGACCGAAGTAGGGGTGAAAGGTCCGAGCAAAGAGACGGGAAGCGAGTTTTATGGTGCAGACGTGACATTTAGTCAATTGGGGGACGTAAAACGATTTACTAAATTTGCCAAGAGTCCCAAGTTTATTAGTGACGAACGCACCATAAAACTCGTGTACCCCGGACGAAACCCCAGATGGTTGACGAAAAGCTAGAGACGACAATAACCCTACGGTCATGACCTTCCCTTACTCCACTGATTTCGGAGGGCGGGTTTTTTGACCAAAACACCTAAGCGATTGGGTGTCATAAGAAAACGCCCACTTAGGGATAGGTATAAAAGACACAGCGTGTCAACAACCAGTGAGTAATCAAAGTAGCGTCGAAGAACAACTCCGAGTAACAGCCAAGTCCTAGCATATCTAGCCGATCGTAACCACCCCTTACAAATATATATTTCATCCACTGCTAAACCTGACTCCCGTTTATTTTAAACCTCTCGACCGTCCTACAAAATCAATGAAATTACGAAGTTTCTTACATGGAAATCGATTTGATAAATTTCTTCGTCGAAGCACATATTGTTGTAACAATTCCACAAAATCGAAATAAATAGAGCCCTCTTAATTTCTTAAGATAAAACATTTTAATCGTTTTCAGTGCTCGATAGGTTTAGTGTTAAAGGTTCTCGTGTTCGCGAGCTGTAGTACATGTAGGAAGTAGAAATGATCGGTCATGATCAGACGCGTCGGACAATTCCTCTCTGGTACAACGCGTATTCGCTGAATTTTGTTCAAAACAAATTTCTGCTTGCTAGACATGACTGTTGAGAGTCGGACTCTTCGCCTGCGACAACCTAATACGATATTGTACTTACGCCTGAGGCAAGTGTGCCGACGGAACTGGAGGAAGCCCTGCTTGCAGCCGCAGAGTCCGTCGAAGCAGCCGCTGTTGGCCACCTTGAGAGAGCACTGCTCGTCCACGAAGCATTCCTCGCCCAGCAGAGTCGCTGTACCATCAAACAGAAAACGTTTATCTCAACGTCCGGAAGAAACAAGCGGAACAAGTTGATTCTTACCCTCGAGACAGACCGTTTCGTTGTACTGGGCAAAATACGCTGTGCAACGGCAGGAACCGAATCGACAGTGACTGCCGGCGATGCAGTCTTCGTCGCCGGTGCATCGGTCGCCCAGTTTGGCGTTTCCGGTCGCCGAAGAGGAGGACACGACCACGCTCTGCAACACATCGACAACGCGTGCTTCCGATAATTTCGCCCCTTCTAACGGGAGACGCGTAAACGAAGCCAAACGAATCGAAGAACGCAACGGTGTTGCTGCCGGTTTTGCTCGTCTACGCACCGTTAGCCGGTCGCCGCGCTAGTTCACTCTTGCGAACCATCGCGAGCGGATTATCAGCCGGCTGCTCCTCGGCAAGAAACAACCGACGGGAAATCCATGGGAAAATCGAACTACAATTTCTTTGGGAGACTACGGTATCGTTCGTCCACCGGACAATGGGAAAAGTGGTTACACTGAATCTCACTCTAAGACGATGTCTTCGAATAATGGCGACAAGATGTGCGCTGATAGTCAGGACATGTCGCTATTAGAAGACATCGTCGTGGAGGGAGAACGTAAACGCTTTGCCTTGCCATCATCTGGTGCACAGATGTTTCCTTCGACCGTGAACACAATGGAGAATTTTCAAACTTCGGAACAAATGCATCGTTCGGTTTCTTCGCCTCCTCTCTATGAAGCCGTTCGCTATTTGTTCGGCACTTTTCATAGTATTTTCTTGTATATCGAGAATCGTGACAGTTGCAGTTGCGCGTGTACCGCGCCACTCGATCAGCGCGTTTGTCGCCACTGAACAGCACCGGACCAACGTCAACGCATTCATTCCCACAAAAAGGAAGAAAAAAAGGTGTATCGATGCTGCAGATGATCACATTAGCATTTCAACTACATATAAAAACGTATAACAACGAGTTGACGCTGGTCCGATGTCGATCATGCGCGCTGCTGCGAAGCGATCGATAGCATTTACGGATCGGATATGCCGTTCGAAAGATCGTTGTACGACAGTTACGCGAAATGATCGACTCTTCTCGAAACGTTTCCCGCACCTCGTGGAAATGTCAGCGAAAAGTTCGTTGAACCGGAAACGGTTGTTCAGACTCACCAAACAGTTGATCGCGATCCACAGAAAGAAAATCGTGCCATGATTTCGGAGCAGCGTGGCCGGTTTGTGGGCCGTGCGACACGATCCCTCGATCGTGTCGTTCCCACGGATAATGGGCCTGCTCGACCTGCTCGAGAAGATTCGCGCGAACGAGAACGATCCTGGATCCCGCGTTATCCACGCGTGCTTCGACATCGCTGACTGCAGACTGAGCGGGCCCCGACGCCTTTCGGGCCCCGTGCTCGACCGGCGGAAAAGCGAACACAACCGCGTTCCCTCATCCCCCTCTTCTCTCTATCTTGTTTTTCCTTTCTTTCTCTTTCTCTGTCGGTCCCCTCTTTGCGTCGGGCTCAGTCTCGGTCTCGGTCTCGGTCACGGTTGCAACCTTGAATTCTTCCTCCGAATTGTTTCCCTTCCGCGACCATTTACATTTTTCCGCAATCTCAAGTATATTTAACCCCTGCGTTCCGTGAGTAAATCTAGCTGACAATTACCATGTCCCCTTCAAGAGAGCACGAAGAGGTTGCTGGTAACATTGCTTGCAAGATCTACAATTTTTCTTCGAGTCTCTATGAATGAAGTTGCGGCTTTGTGGTTACCAGGCTGGTATCTTTGCAAAGAGCACTTCCGGTCTTTACGTAAACCTGATTCGTAGCCAATACAGAAGTCTGCCGTCTAAACCAGCACGACCGCATTGCCATTTATCGGCTGGATGTCCTTTTCTAAGGACTTCGTTTACATCAATCGGCTCTGTACTTTGAAATTCCAGATAAAAAATCATCGTTACATATCAATTCCAAAATCGAACATTTCATGTGCACCTGTGCGGATATGCGTGGTAAGAATGAGAAAGAAGCAAAATGTTTGAAGCGAATTTGGTTGAACGAAATAAAAAAAATGAGTGTGCACGAATAAAGAAACGAGTGTATTTTAAGGTGAAATAAAACCCAATTTTGTTATTCAAACAATTGTACTTCAATAAAATATTTTCTATTTTGTTCGATGATCTTTTGTCATCTTTCTGCTAGCTCCATAATTCCGCGTTCATAAAACTTCTGGTCCTTATCGGCAAACAACTGATCGAAGTGCGATTTCAGGTCATCGTAATTAGTGAATGTTTTACCATTCAAAGAGTTTTGTAAACTTCGAAATAAATGGTAATCTGACATCCCTCCCAACCAAGCTCCAATAATTTTTCACGTGTTATCAAAGATGAAGGCTTCAGCATAGCTAGGCTTTCGTTTCAAGATTGTCACCTTATTCGAGCAATTTAAATAATTTGCTCGCTCACCGTAACAGTGATACAACGGGATCACGTGCCACACTGTTCGTGTCACTAAATCGAGTGCGGAGTTAGTTAACGTGTAAATTACTTCGCTGAATTTCATGATATTTAAATCCCATTTCAATAAACAATTTATTAAAGAGAATGAATCTTGCTTTGAGGTTCTAAGCGAATCGTTGAGACTACAGGTGAATGGAAGAGTGTCGAGGAAACGGTCGGAGAACCAAATAGGGCCTCGACGAACCTAAAATTCGAGTCGTACCGGTTGCGGTTCCCCAAGTACACTTCGAGATTCATTGGTATTCATCAAAGAGATGCGTCGGCTTCTATTCAGCTTTGGCCGTCGTTGTCGAATCGTGCCGCGTCGCGTCGCGTCTCGTTTTGTCTTGTCGCGATGGTGTGACGGTTGCACGCTGGTATGTCGGTATGACGGCGCGTCAGTGCAGCGCATCGGTGCGCGAGATCTCCCATTATCCAACTCATTTGACGCGCTGCCTATACCAAACGACCGCGTCGCTTCCGGTCTTGCTCCGTTCGTTTCACCCGTAGATGGAACAAGCCTGCCGCGACCAACTACGAAAACCGCAGCGAGTGGGAAGCGGAAAAAGGGAAGAGGAACGAAGAAAGAGAAACGAGAAAAAATTGAAGAGGAAAGAAGAAAGAGAAACGAGGAAAAAGGGGGAACGAGCGCGAACGCGCACCGTTCGAGTAACAGGAAGCGGCACGCGATCAACTACGTCGGAATGTAAATTGAGGATCGACCGAGGCTCGAACAAAAGAAAAGGTTGCCACGAGCAGCTCCGTGCTCGAGGGACGCCTCCAGCCCAAGAGGTAAAGGACCCCCAAGGAAGTCCCGTAAAACCGTGCAAGGTGCAGCCCGTTCGAAATTCGAGACCGCCTTTCGATCCTCCGCAACCTTTGATCGTCCGCCGCGCTTTCCACCCCTCGATCCATTTCTCACGCTGTGGAAATACGTATCGGCTGCAGACATTCCGCGGGATCCGAAAGAAGAACGCCTCGAACGACCCACGCAGCGTTCCACCATACCTTCGCAAATATTAACCCGTCTGAGCTCCTCGCAACATCGTACAACTAATATTTAGCTAATTAATACTTTGCTGCCTGTTGATGCAACCACGGCGACGCTCGTAATCTCTATTCCCTGAATACAATCATAACAGTGCTATCTTTATGTACATTCAAATAAAGCAAGCGTATCGAAGCAAAGTAAGAAACAATAACTGATTTCTATTTGCTCTTCTCCACGTGGAATGTATGCTTCTCGAAAGCTTTGCGTTAATTAATGTCGCAGCTGCTAAAAACTTCCTGTATTTGACTGTAAGTAAAGCATTGATAATTCATTGTTGTTAATACTATTATTATTCGTCTTTCGCTCCCGATCAACCTCGAAATCGTCCCGCAACATCGTTTCAAGCGATCTCATATCTTTCCTAATTTATCTCCGCCGCTACGGATGCGTTCCTATTGTGCGTCATTATCTGGCCAAGTATCTGCAAATTATGCACTAACGACGACATTACAGTCCATCCTGATCCCCGTTTCTTCCATCTTTCATCCTTGCTTCCACGGCTCTTCATTCTCTCGGTATTAATTAGGCCTCGGTTATTAATTTCGCAGCACGATGTATTTGCTTCCTTTCCTCCTTCCTAGATTGTGAGATCCTCCGAGACCTCGCGGGACTCTGCGAGGTCTCGCGAGCATAATTTCTGCGCTGGAAATGTTCATAACGGGAACGTTTTGTACATGGAAAGTGATCATTCGATTCGGTTACAGTGGCAAAACTGCCAATCATTACAAACAAATCTATTGCTTTTCTCATTTCTTATTCAAAAGCATCCAAAGCTGCACTAGTTTTTAATAAAACGATTAGTAACGCGAAAAATTTTAATAGATTACAGAAGTCTATGACCAGTAGGTATGAAGCTAACTTTAATCGAAAATCCATCGAACATTCTCAACAACGAAGTTTAATACGTTCTTTTCGGATGATTTTGTAAAATAAGATTTTTCATACGTAAATAGAAAAGTTAGATAGTGATAGTGGCGCCGTTTGTGGCAAAACACGAAGTTACTAGCCAAATGTTACCAACCGATGATAAACATTTCTATCGCTAGATGGCGTTGGTATGCTAATACTGTAGAATATATAATAATTTTACAAATAAAATAACGTGTCACTTCTTTAGGATTTATTAGAATCTAGTCGTTTTTTATTAAATAAGTAAATTGGTTGATAGGAAACAAGAAACAAAATAAGGGTTATTAAAATAAACAAATTAATCGATACAATTACAGAAATCTACATCATCTACATCCGTTACAATACTAATTTAAATAGAAGTTTTGACATCAGACAGAGACGGCGCCACCAGTTTTCTTACTAAATTTATTGCCTACCGATTGCGAAAACTGTGATAATAACCATGTAAAGTTGCTTATGGGCTTCAATGGCCTAAAGCATTAATTATAATAAAAAAATTTATTGCCTGTCGGTTACGTTTGGCCTCCATTTTTTTTTGTTGATTTTTAGGGTATAGCCGCATACGATCATACACGGTGGTCCAAACAGGTCCAAACAGGTCCAAAGGGCTCTCCAATCAAATTAGTTTTAGACAAACTATGCTCAACAAATAATTACGAAAAAATTCATGAATATTCTATCTAATAGTACACATGACTGAGATATTTCAGATTTTTCGAATTATGCTCAAACATTCGAAAAAAATGTATACTTCATTCATACCGATTCAACTGCGATAAACATTTCAGCTGTATAAAAATATGACTATAAATATAAAGACACGTAACGGTGAGGTCTACAAAAATCAAATCACTTGAATTGCCTATCATATTATCTTCCTAGCAGAAGCACATAGAAGAAACCACTTTGCGCAGAAAATTTAACTAATTTCAAATCACGACTTTCATGACAGGTGCTTGCAGTAAGTATATGTATACTATTGTTAAATCAGAGAGAATTTCCAGTTTTATTCCGAGGACAAATAGTTAGAAAAATTTGAATATGCGTTTGTTCGTTCAGCTCTTTATTCCAATGTAATTATACCGTTAACCCCACTGCAGTTTACAAAGTGTTCAATGTCAAAAACAATTATAGTTTAATAATACAATGATTGAACGAAGAAAACACTGAATAGTCTTACTCAATTTCAATTACAATCGAGGAAAAATATCAGAAATCTGTATGTATATTATTGAATAAAATGATATTACCAGAAACATATTTACATGGACAAGATGTTCATGATTCTACTTTGTACGTGGTCGTGCTTTCGCTTTTTCTCTGGAACATTGAGCATGGCTATGTGCTCTTAAACTGTTGAACACTTTGTTGTTTAATTTGACATCGAATCCCCCTGTATCACCTGTGTGAATGCCAGGGGGGAGATACATTACTCTGCAGGCGTTTTTCCTCGAGGATATCAGCATGTCATGCTTTGTGACAATTTGAGAACCCTCGCCCATTTTCTTATATCCGCAACGCGGAATTGAAGCATATTCCTTCTCTACGCTCTGAAAAATATTAAACATTATTTACCAATCTAACTCGCTGCATAAATCAGTGGTTTTAAGAAAACGTTATAAGGAAAAATTTGAGTTGATGCATTAATTAATTGAGCTTTAAAATATAGAATTTACGTATTTACCATAAAAAAGTCACGAAAACAAATTCGAAAGGCTAAAAAAATAATGCAATTTAACTGATGTCCTAGGTCAATGAATTAGTGATCAAAACTTTAAATGGCAATATCTCGAAAGTGAAAATATGTGACATGCGGCGTTCTTCCTTACAACCACAGAAATGAGTTCGATATACAGTAAAGTCGCGATCTAGCTCCCTGAGGATCTCCACGATCACTGTCCTTCTCCTACCCCTTCCACTGGGGGGCATCTCCGCGAGGGTCAAAGAAGCTCGAGCTGCCGCGCGGTCCGTGTTTACATGCTGTCCTTTTCTACGTTCGGCAACCTTTGTAATTTCGGCGCGGTCGACGCAGTCATAAGAAAATAGTTTCCCTACAAGATCTCTGTTCCTGATCGGAACAGGCGATGGGAGCTAGATCGCGATTTTGCTGTAGTACCAATTACCACAAATCGATCAAAATCTCTTGTTACGTCCTCTAGGTCTGTATTACTTTTGTCTTCCTGATCGTTGGACACAGATATTCGATAGTTGTTGTAGGAAATATTGACTGTAACAATTGAAAAATGTATTGTTAAATTAAAATAACTTTTCAGGACACTCTGCATAAATAAATAAATATTATCTTGCCTTTGGCATCTCGATTAAATTTTTCCTCTGTGCGTTTTATCATAAGATCGTATTCTTTGTTGAACTGATATTGCAACATATGTGCAATCATTTCGTCACTGTCCGTATCATGTGATTCATATAATGGACAATCTTGTATGCTGACATCCTCCATCGGTTCTACCTGACATTTCTTTATTTCTCTGTTGATGGAAATGCAATATTGTTTATTCTCAATATTTGAACTAAGTAATCGGTTGCTTACTTTTCTTGCAAACTATTTGCAAGCTGCTCCGAAGTTATCTCCAGGAGGCTGACTGGTTCTTCCACGGGTTGGATTTTTGCCCACGGTGTCGACATTTTGATAACTTAAATTATACACCTAGAAAAAACACTTTGTCAGGTACCGCAAGGTCACAATTAAAAAACAAACTGATTGTGAATTTTTGGTTAAGTTGCACAACAAAATGTAACTTTTGATTTATACAGAATTAAAGGTTAACATGCAGCAACTTGTTCAAGACTCTGAAATACTTGATAATTAAAATGTCTCGACAATAGACTCATGAAAGGTTTTTCACCCTGAATTATTTGATTAATGCAATGTCATCACAAGGTGGTATCAAGGTTTTCGCGATATACATCACAGCGTTCTATGTATTTGCGAACGTAAAAAAGAAAATTCCAAAATGTTCACCTACCTTAAATCTGGATGGAATAAATTAAAAAATTTGGAAGACGAGTAAACTGATAAATAGATAAAGAGTGTGAATGAAAAACAATGAACTATGCGATGTGAAGTTATGTTACTGTTGGTTACTGTCAACCCGCAGTGGGGTTCTGTCAGTTCTGTGTTCTGCGCACTGATATATATACCAGAGAATAAATGAGAGTGCTCACGCTCGGATTTTGGCCGTGCCCATTATACTGCTGCCCCCCTACTCGAGTGTTTAGCCTGGAACAGCTCCTACATCACCTTTTTTAGTCTGGACAAGATCCTACTTTAGTCTGCATCAGAACCTATATCATCTTTGGCCTTTATCAGAACGAAAAGTTTATATTGTTTTATATTTTATATACATACAGTGTGACTCCCACTATTATTCGGACACTCTTAGAAATCAAGAATCAAGAATTATAAACTTTTCGTTCTGATCAAGGCCAAAGATGTAGGTTCTGATCCAGACTAAAAATGATGTAGGAGCTGTTCCAGGCTAAAAGTGATGGGTAGCCAAAAGTGGCACGGCCAAAACCCGGAGGTGAGCACTCTCGTATACTCTCTGGTATGTATATCAGTGGCTCTGCGAGATTGATAACGGCAGCTCCTACCAACAAAAAGATTAAAAGTACAATAACGAAGTAATTCAATTTCATGAACTTTTTCTTGTCACAAAAAATTTGTTACATATTGGACGAACCTGATCAAGCATAATTGAAGTACCAAATCCAAAATAAAATTATAAAATTTAGACAGATGTATTTATTCCAATTATTGCTCGAACATTAATAAAAGAAAAATCGTTATTAAAAAATGGTGTCATGACATATGATACAAGTTCTTAAACTATTTTATTTTTGTACATGGTCTTAATTAAATATAAAATTCATCGTAAATGGGGCTGAAAGTTTCAAACCTCAATTTCGCCTAGGTATATTTGTTTGTCACTGGATCCGGAACAAACTGAAAGAGATATGTTAGGATCACTGTTCACGCATGAGATTTAAAAGTATTTATTATATACTGTATATATATATATATTACCGATAGGTTCCTTAGGATGAAAATCAATGTCATTAACAGACCCATTATGGCCGGGCAATTTGTACAATATCCTACGACTTGTAGTATCCCAAATATAATGAAATCTATCTGATGATCCAGCTGATACTTTGCTGCCATCTGGTGACCATGCACACCTCAGGAGATTCTATTGCATAATTATTCAAATACAATTATTTGCGATAATAACTAAAATAATGACATAAAAAGAAAGTTAGGAAGTAAACCTTTTCAAAGTTATGCTGATGACCCGAAAGGATTTTAACACATCGCTCATAAGGAGCGAATGGTCTCACATCCCAAATTCTTAATGTGTTGTCCATAGCATTAGAAAGTATGTATGATCCATCCGGACTTAAACTAAGTCCGGTAATGGTGTCAGAATGCCCTTTGAGTTTATAAAGGACAGCATTCTTTCTTAGATCCCATACTTTTATATCGTTGTCGATTCCGCCGCTTATGACTTGCTCGGCTGTGTCGTTAAATGTAACAGCTGAGACCTGAAACAATAACAGATATTAATGAAAGTTACATTAACGATCTTTTATTTTATTCTAATTAAAATGTACTTGAGCCTGATTTTAAAATACCTGGTATGTATTGTTTAAGGTATAACATTGTCCTCTTTTTCTGGGATCCCAGACACGTATCGTACTATCATCGCTGCCAGAACAAAGTTGAGTAAGACCTCTCCTTGCGCCAGAAACAGAATTAACAAAAGAAGTGTGGCCTTTGAGCTTCTTAATCCTGGTTCCAGCAACTATGTCCCATAAACCTAGTGTCGTATCTGTGCTAGCAGTATACAAGTGACTGCCGTCGGGACTAAAATGTAGCTCCATAATTGCTCCGCTGTGTCCACTCATCACAGAGATGTTTTCGCATTCTCCATAAACACTCCAAATAACTGAAAATTTATTGATTAACATTTACTATCAATTTACGAGGCGACTCGATGTATGCTTCAAATTCGTAACATACAAATTTGTCGATCGAATCCAGTGGAAGCGAGGTATTGTCCTTCTGGATGAAATTCAAGAGAAAAGATATCACCCTGATGTCCTTCCAAAAGCATAATTGGCGCGAATAATGATGATGTTCTGGGAGGACCCTGTGAAACGCGAAAAACATTGTAGGGAGAAAAGTTGAACGAAACATTATGAATTAGGGTTAAGTACGACACACATACATTTTGCACGACCGCTTTCTCTCTGCTGCTGAAGACCACCTCATTTTTCGTCCTCTTCGAAGCAGGAACTAGAGCTAAAATATCATCCCCTTTACGTTTGTCTAAGATCGGCATTTTGAATAACTATACGCGATTTTATTTACAACGCTTGTACACACGCTGTTGACAGATAAACAGTTTTGTCAGATGGCGCTACGATCGTCTTATCTTTTTTTGAAGACTGTTACGTGAATCTTTATTATCCAGACTAAGGAAAAAAAGTTGAAATTTAATGGGCAGTGTGACTATTGCGAAATCAGATCAATTAAATTTGATTATAGTTTATTAAATATGATATACGCATTTATAGTATATGTATGTATTTATTTACTATAAACATTTTGACACATTTCGTTATTTTCTTTTCAGTGTACCCTAACTAACAATTAAATTCTGCGTTTACATAGGAGGGCCATAATTACATCTCATAAATACATATATTTACAGGTGGCCACTACTATCGCAGGGGAGGGACAGATTTTTGTGGTATTCTCAGATACGATTTCAAGATATAAGGTGTTTCGAAGGGAGTCGCAAAAAATTTGAAAACGATCGCTATACCGCTTCCTCATCTACGCTGATATTCTGATCGCCAGCCATTTACTTTACATTCTGTGAAAAACCACATGAAAATTTCTACATCGTGTAAAGAAACGAAATTCGTCATGATGTTCGTGATGGACGTTGGTCCAGAGGTCGGAAGATGCGTCGACCGAAAAGGAAAGATAATGTGCCCGCAATAAAGCTCGGATCCTATCAGAAATCGTTAATTTGCAAATGTGTAAAGTAACACGACTCAACATCGTACTATACACAAATATACAAGACATTCATCGTCACCTTTTGTACCTGAACAGAAGAACGTTTCGTGTTTTTTTTCTTTTTCGTGTATTCTGCGCTTATTCAAACTACTATTGAACACGTTAACGGTCGAACTTACTACAATAGCATGTTTGTAGGGTTCTCCAAGAAGCTTTTAAACGCGGATAACCATTGAGCACCGACCGCACCGTCCACGGTACGGTGGTCGCAGCTGGCAGTGACGGACATGTACTGGGCAGTTATAAATCTACAACAGAAATTATTCAGAAGACAAGTTCTTTTTCATTGTTAAGGAGACCAACTTTATTAATGCTTACCCTTGATCATTCTTGGCAGGTATTAATCTTGATTCGGTGGTACCGACAGCAACGATTATGGACTGAGGCGGGTTTATAATGGCGGAGAAGTTCTTTATGCCGAACATTCCCAAATTAGATACCGTTATGGTTCCACCCTGGAATTCTTGTGGCTGAAGTTTTCCTTCTCTTGCTTTCGCGGCTAACGCTTTCACGTCTTTGCTAATTTGAACTACACCCTTTGTATCTGCGCCGAAGACTATTGGCGTAATCAGACCGTTCTCTGTGCTAACCGCCACGCTTACATCGACGCTATTGTAACTAAAAGAAGAACACGCATCTTGTATTAGCATGAATACTATGCACATATCGGTGATAATTAGACTGCGGATACTTAGACTCGTGAGTACGGGTCAAAAATTATAGACTCTAATTGATATCCTTAAATATTTTAAATCTATCCACCGCTTGAAATTGCATCTACATATTTTTTGTGATAAACCCATAAAATCTACAGTCTAGATATAATACAGAAAAACTTACTGTCTAATGACGTCACCCAGCCAAGAACTGTTGCCTTCAGGCACCTTTTTGCAGGCCATCGCTATCGCTTTGATAATGATGTCGTTTACACTGACCTTCACCTTCTCTTTCTCCATCATTTTATTAAATTCTGCTCGCATCGCTAGAGCAGCGTCCATTTTCACATCTACCGATAAATAATAATGTGGGATGGTCTGTTTGCTTTCCAGAAGACGTTTCGCGATTACTGCTCGGATATTGGACACAGGCACGGCCATTCCACCTGGAGCACCTATTGCCATTCCAGGTTGGATAGCACCTGCGGCTGCTGGTGCAGCGCCTGCTAAGTCTTTAGACGTTATAGAACCATACAATCCAGATCCGCTTAGACCCTGTAAGAAACGTGATTAATGTAGATTATTGCAAATAAGTATGCTAGAAGTCGTCGATGAATGAACCAAGAAACTTTGCAAATCACCTGTAAGCTCAGGCCTTTCTCAGCAGCGAGCTTCTTGGCCAATGGACTAGCGTATATTCTCTCTCCGGGGGATGCAGGCAGTTTGGCAGCTGCACGCGACGGTGGTGCTGCAGGAGATGGAGGAGGAGCAGATGGTGCTGCAGAAGGAGGAGCTGCCGGTGCAGCAGCAGCTGCCTGTGGCGGTGGAGCGGCTGGAGAGTCGTCTTTGAAGTCTTTGAAAGCAGCTACACTGGCCTCGTCCGAAACAATTATACAAACAAGCTTGCCAATCGGAACACTCTTTGTTCCCGCAGCCACAAGAATTTTTGCCAGGTAGCCTTCCTCAGGAGTCTCGAAACCCATTGTTGCCTTATCAGTTTCAATTTCTGCTAGCAGGTCACCTTCGTTCAGCTTGTCACCTAAAATCAAGTACAACCATTATATAGAGATTATTGATTAAACACGATCGATCGCTCGTCTCACCTTCTTTCTTCTGCCAGCTGATGATGGTGCCTGTTTCCATAGTAGGAGACAGCGCAGGCAATTGTACCTTGATATGATCAGGGTAATCTGCGTAAAACCTGTACTGCTGCTTCCATGGTGCCACAGTGAGACGTACATTATTATGAACTTGAATCCTGAATGCAAATAAAGAACAGTTTTAATAAAAGATGCAATTGCAGTAAAAATTCAATACTTCGGAGAAAGTGTATCTGTTAATTATTTGATATACGTATGCTGCTGTGTTTGAAATGTCTCGCTTAATACTCGCGTATACGTATGGTACAGTGCCAATAGGAAATTGGAGCTCATTCAAGAACTCTTATTCATTAGTGTAGCACGGATCGGGCAGAGTGAACATTGCTCGTACACAAAGTAAAAGGCGGCCTTGACTGACCACTTGATTCAATGTTAAATTTAATTAGAATAACACGATTCGTTGCAATGAGATGACACAAGATGCGATGTAGGGAGTGGCTCGATTATCATCAGATACCAAGTGGAAAAGCAGGAAACGGTGTTCGCGACATAGTGTGCCTAAGTAGTATGAGACATTCGTCAGACGTGGTTGCAGAAAAGATAACCTTAAAGGCGAACAGCGATCGAACTATGATTCGCGCAAGGTCGGAAGATTTTACAGAACGATGAAGTACGATAGTGATGTTAGAGGAAATACCTTTGAAGATGTTTTCTGTGAAGACATCGTATGACCACGGATCTCACGATGTTCGTCCGCACGGAACTTCGTAATATAGCGCGTGCCAATTCATTACGTAGACTGCTCGTGGTTCGTATCATAATCTCGGATGATTCGAAGGTTCTTTACTACCTTTTACGTAGCAAGTCGACGGGAATTCGATGATTCGGTGGAAGTAGGTTCGGCTTAACACCTCGCACGGCGACGTCCACGAGCGTGTCAACGGTGTGTTAGGGGTTATCACGAAACACGACTAGAAACGGACGATACGAGCACCGAATTAGAGGTCGTCTGCAAGGTCACGTGGCTTTGAGTTTAAAGGTGCTTTTTCAAAAGGGGGGGAATCATGACTGGCGGGGACTGATGCGTGCACGAGGAAACACTGTTGCAAAGAGATACGAATAATCTATGGAAATGATTTTCTGTCACGAAAAAATTCCGACAGTTATCCTCGCTAAGGTTAGACGGCTCTGTGACACAAGAACCGATAGTGTCATTGGTGAAATAGAACGAACACTGTTCTCTTCTAGCAGAAACCGCCTGACCTACGCGCGATCTAGCGTAAGCGGTATTCACAACGCCGATCAGAACTTTTACCGACGAGGGCGACGAGACTGTCTCTAGATTTTGAATTCCCGCCTCTTGACGCGCGATGTCATGTATGTTTCAATATTTGAAAAAGTTTGATAATCGACTGTTCTAATAAACGTGTATAAAATCTGTACACGGAATTGTGGATTATTGGAATGACGAATAAACGTGACCAGAAAACACGTGGTTCAAGGAAAAAAACTGCAACAATATTCGGCGAAGGGAAGTTCACGTTCCCAAATAAAGATACGTACGAAGGAGAGTATAAAATGAATTCTGGAGAGTTCACGCTGGTTAAACAAGGTTATTATAAGTATATAATAAAAATGTAATTTACACTTACTATTACTACATATGTGTATTTTATCACTTAAAAATGTATGTACGTTACATGTCATTTAATTAACAAGTGTTTGAATTATTATCTAACTTACCGAGTAGGTAAAGGATTGTACACAACCGATGATTTCAACAAATACGACGGTGAATGGAACGATGATGTATTCGCCGGCGGTGAAATACACGTTCGGTAAATATGAGTTAATTATGTGTTCGATGTGCATATACATGTTAATTAGATCTTGATGGTTTTAGCTATAATAACAACGCCGAGTACGAAGGTAATATTGATTCAAATGGGATCATGGCCGGCCCGGGAACTTACGTGTTCCCTGACGGATCCTCTCTCGAAGCAGTTTGGTTCAATAATAAGCCGTATATGGACATTATTTATAGAGAACCCCTTGGGTACAAGTGGTTGCTTCATCACTTGTCGAGAGAGGTAAATGCAATTTTCAAAATGTGTCTAAACTGATTCTCCACAGTAAAAAATAAGACCGTGGTTTTGGTTACAGACGATGACATTTTCATCTGGGAACCACTTTTGGGATGATATGCTTTATTACCAGAATACCATCGATTCTACTGAGAATGCATAAACTTCCCCCATTTCATCACTCGATAAATTCACCGTAATCCTCGTTTGAACACTATACTTAATCCTCTTTGTAATACAACGACGGGACTTTGTATTTCGATACAGCAGATCTATACAATGGATTTTCGTCCGAAGCGTATACGATTTTACGTCGTTCTATCTCGAACTTTTCGTACTCCCTTTTATCCTTTATGATGGTCCACTGCCTGTACAAAAAAATTATGGTCAATAGATGTCTCAAAAATTCTCTCTTAGTTTGTTTAATTGTATTTTAAGAGGTAGTCACCTCCAAATTAGTATGCACAACAATCCAAGGAATACTACTGCAGCAACGATCCAGGAATACATCTTCATCGCTGCTACTCTTCTATCGATGCACGCCTGATAAATTTAAATAGACGATATACGTTAATAATGTTATTGCTCGCGCGTAGCATACTTCTTTAACTATGCATTACTTTTTTTCCAATCATCAGCAAAACGCTATTGTCCTTCTGGAACTCGTATATGTACGGTATTTTGCATGTCGTGCTCCCTTTATTAGTCTTCACGTAGCAGTAGCCTTCGTGATCTATTGGAATTCAAAGAAGGCTTTATTTATTGATTTAACCCCGAGGAATCGGGTATAATATCTATAATAATATTACTCGATCGTTTGTTACCTTCATCAACGTCGTCCACTGCCATGGTGCTGTAGTCAGCCACATTTGTCCGACAATTATAGTCGATCGTCGGTGGGTCTTCGATGGTAGCGTTCACGCATCCATTGTAGAGCGTGCAGAGGCCACTCGAGCTTGAATTAAGCGATGACTGGCAATACCTGCCGTGATAATGAATGTTGTTGTCGATCTTGCACCTGAAAGCGCATGATATACGATTGTATTATTCGTCGTACAGAATACATGTATGTATGTACGTATAAACGATCAAATACGAACTGGCACTCGCCGCATTCGCAATCTCCGTGACCAGAACAGACGTCTTCGCTTCCTGGAGCCATGCATAGCTCTAGTATCGTCGCGCATTCACATGTCTCACCCTTGTAACCTGGCAAGCATCGACAGATACCGCAGTCGCATGTTCCTCTACCCCCACATTCTATTTCGTCGAGCTAGCAACGAAAAGTTTGTTTAGGGTGTACTCTGATTTTTCATTTTCGATTTTATTATTCTTGCATTTTCTTTAAGGGGGTACACTCGTTCCCAGGATAGCAAGGGTGCGGGTGTGCCTTCTCATTTCTCGATAAGTCGCCCTCAAAAGTCCTATTTTTACGTTAACGAGGCGTAATTTGCATTATTCGACAGCATGTAGCTATCGCAGTTTTATGAAAATAGCTGCATACACGCGCAGTTTTTCGCTTCCGAATAATGCAAATTACGCTGCTGAATAATGCAAATTATATATATATATATATTTATATATAGGACTTTTTAGAGCGATTGCGGCTTGGATTGATTTTTTATTTAGCGCTTTTGACTACTGATTATCGAGAAATTATTAGGCGCATCTCTCACCCTTGCAATCCTGGAAACGAGTCTACCCCTTAAATGTAAGTGTTGTAGAATACGCGTGCAAAAGGATTTGTTTGAATTCGTAAAATGAACGCAGCTCAGCTTCGCATTTACCATTTTGCATAGGGTACACTCGCAGAACCGGCCCAAATAGCCCTTGTCGCAGGAGCAACTGCCGCAATTGCAATCTCCTCTGTTGGAGCAGATTTTGTTGTTGCTGGGAGCCATGCATGGCTGCCTGTAGTCTACCGAGCTGCTTTGGTCGCAGTCGCAATACTCACCTGCGAAATTGTCGTTCGACGATAACAAATCTACTCATCGTACTCACGCCAATGAATCGATTCACGAATTTCTCACCGAACCATCCGAAATCGCATTTGCAGATACCGCACTCATCGAAGCCATGCACGCAACGCGAATTGTCGGAGTCCTTGCACTTGCAGCCGCATAGGAGTTCAACGTCGATCACAACTTCGGAGGCTTTGGATGCGAGCGCGTCCTCAATCACGACCCTTTGTTTCTGGAAAATGTCATAACGATGTCGTTAGTGCTTCAAGATTCAATTTGCTTAAAGACAAGTTCAAATAAACTGCCACAAAACGCATTGAGTAGTGCTACACAGACTTAACACACGCATGTCTATCAGCAGCGACAAAGCGGTGGCCATCGTTAAGGGGCACGATCCCGCGGGTGCAGCAACTAAGGGGCATGCTGTAGCAATTGCCATTGTTCAGGGGAGAGCCTGGGGTAAACTGCTGGAGAATGTTGCTATAGTCGCTTACAATTAGCTAGATCAGACTCTTCCCTTAAGTGGTTGCTATATGTTCAGTGCAAAAGTTCCCGCCGGATTTCTTGTATTTTAATGCGAAATCGGGCACGAACTTTTGCACGGACCTAATAACTATCGCAATTTACAGTTTCACTTGCCAATAGACTCTCGTTCCTCGGACACTGGTTGAACGAAAGCACCACCTTGAAATTGTAGACCTCGCCCTCCTCTATGCCCTCGCACTTCTCCGTTTCGATTTCATGTTCTTTACTACAATTGGAAAAGTACTGCACGCGAAGCGGACCCGTCGAGTTGTCTCGCAGCACGACCTTTGTGATCAGGTCATGATAAGAGCTATTGATAATCTGGAGGATGTTCGAACTGTCCTTAGCCAAGGTGGCGACTCGCGCTTTCTCTTCCAACAAATCAGCAATCAACTCGTACTCATGACGTCGGTCCTCCGGCACGGCGAATATCACATTGACTTTGTTGTCCTTCAGCAGCCTCGACACCTCCGCCAGAGACGGATAGTCGAACGTCGTCGACATGTTATACTTTCCGTCCTTACCCAGGTGACACTTGAAGTCTGAACGATCTACGGTGCCGGTCAGCTGAAAAAGATTTTCGGCGTCTTCGGTCTCGGTTCGTTATTACTAGACAGCGGATCTTTATGCAAAATAATAATTTTCTACCTGATCTGCAACAAACCGGAGCGACATAGAAATTTATCTTCTCAATTAATACGTTCGAAAGGTTGAAAGCGACATAAAAATATGTTTAAATTCGTCTAATGATTTTCATGTTTTAAATTACACGCACTCATTTTTGTCATAAACGCATAAAATCCGCTGTCTAGTTATTACTCTTTGGGTCCCTCCTTCCGACAAAACAGAGTACACCTTCACCTTTCCGTCTCCAGCGAAGTGCAAGTGCCCGTTGGTGGCCATCAAGATGATCTTCCGAGCCTGATGAGTCCAGCCAACCCGTTCTGCGCAGACTGTAGCCTGCACCACGCCGTCCATCCCTGCCTCCAAATCGTCCGTATTCGCTGTAATAAGGCTTTTGCTCACCTGAAAGGAAAAAAAAACAGAAATTTAAAATATCGAAGACAGCGTTGACCACGTAAGTCCACGTGTCCTTCTAGATCTTCATCCTCGTTCCTCGAGCGACCTTGGAAGCGTACCTCCTTGATAAACCGCTCAGTGTTTTTGGTGAGGCTCAGTCGATGCTGAAACGCATAGAGCGGAGCACAATTTTCGTACCGGCTCATGCAAGGATTGTCCTCGTGGCCTGGGAACACGATCGGCATCAGAGGCTTGTCTGCGTAGCTGCCGAATGCCAGACGAGAGTTGTTCGTGTACATTCGCAGCGTGTTCGTCATGTTCCAGCCTAGGTTCACCAGAGTTTGCTTGTCGTTCTGCATCGACAATGTCATGTCCATCAGGTAGTACAGATCTAGAGGATAGTTTCTGGAAGAACGATGGGGTCGTAGAAGGTCAAGTACAACGGACAATCGCTAGACTGCGGATGGAAAATAAAAATTGTCTTCGTCAATTTGAAAAGACAAGACCCATATAGACATTTCTTTTCATTTCAACAAGTAAGAGTTCCAAAATTATTTTAATCTTCACACAATTTTAAATCGAGCCAACTCAATTTTTAGATCCGCAATCTAATCATTACTGACGTAAAGTGTGGAAGACTTGTGGAAACGCACTTAGCTGGCCTGTAACTGAGATTAATCACTGTCTTCGAACCAGGTTCAAGCCTCACTCTGACCTTCTGCGGCCTCAGTTGAATGGGTATCTGGTCTGGCTCTTTAACGTCCTGGAATTTGTGGTCCTCCAGCAATTCCATCGATCCTTTCGAAGCTGTGCGGATCTCTGCGGGATTGCAATGGAACGCCTTCAAGCTCTCCGGCAAGTTGCATCTTGGTTTGCCCACCGTCGAATTCGAGTATAACTGAGAAAATGGGAACACACGGTGTAGTTGTAGGGGTCCCCGAAAATGTTGGATACCTGATGGGGAGCGGTCGAGACGAGTCGGGATTTTCGAATGTATGGGGATTCTTGACAATTTTCGGGATTCCTGAGAATATTCGAGAATCCCGAATATTTTAAGGAGAAATCTCAAAAATTGTCGGGAATCCGGGAAATCTCGAGAACATTCAGTTTTGGCGATCCTCCTCAGGGGAGGCATGCTGCACCTCAGAGTTCCCTCCATATCAGCAACGCCAGCCTGGTTGTTCTGGAGAAATCCTAATTTTTCTGTTGGACCTATAGTTTATAAAGGTGGATTTCGAACCACCTATTTGCCAATAACACGCGGCGCGTATCCAGGGGGTCACCCTGCACATTTTCTCGCACATCTCCAGAAAACAGGAATTTTGATCGCTATTTCTCGACGAGCTCGAATTCGTTCGAGTTCTCGCTCGCATTGTTCCTACTAATAAAGATTTCTATGCGTGACCTAGTTCTCTGAAGAAAATATGTTTATGGCATGATACAGTCCTCAAGATAGCTTTCCGGGGTACTCCGTATCCCAGAGGAATTATTTTCTGAACACACCGGCGTTCACTATCTTCGACCTCCTGTTGAAGGGATTAACAGTGAGAATTGTATTTTTATAATGTATTTTTATAATTTTATAATGAATCTAATCTATACAACTAGCGAAAACAGTTCTCCAGAGATCTAGATACTACGACTTGTCGTTCTTTATGCGTTTCAACTAGATGGAGGAAATTCCGATAGTGTTACCCAGTCGCTGCACCATGCGCAGGCCGAGTTGATCTCTAAGCAACTGTCGCAGGTGTTCTGGGACACGCAGACTTTCATCAGCTTGGTGTCCAGGGCTTTGATTTCGTGCCATCCGAGGATCAGGGCGCTCGCAAACAGCACCGCTTGGGAAATCCGCATTTTTGTTGATCGTGATGTAGATGAAAATGATTCGAGCACACTTTTCACACACGTTGCATCCTCTTGGTTATTTTCGCGTCGCCGGTACGTGGTCTAACACGGAATTGGCACGAATATCGAGGCTAACGCGTCTACTATCTGGGGTATTGATAACGATATACCACTATTTCGTGATATCACTTCGCAGAACATATTTACAAACCTTCCGATTTTATCTTTCACGCTAGTGCGAGTCTCCCGTCTGCCAATCGAACGATATTGATGCGAATCAAGAGCGGTCTTTGGATACTATTAGGTTGGGCTACCTTGACCATGGATTGAAAATCACGATCCTCCGAAATTGTATCTCTGTAATCACTTTTCATCGTTTTACCATCGGCGGGAGGCTACTAGAGCTTAATGTATTTATTGCAGGCGGCTTCTTTAAGCGGAAGATCGCCCTCTGCGTTTCCACATAGATAAATATATTTTCTAGTATATAACATATAAAAATTGGAAGAACCAATTTATTAAAATATTCTGCAGGTTTTAATGCAGGATATTTGTATGATTATAATTCCAGCGTTGACAAATTTATTATTCAAATGGGATGAGTATGGTAAATGTTTATTGCATCTCGAACCACCTGCCGCTTCGAAAATTGGCCAATTACGTCCTCTATGCGCATAAGTTCGATAAATAAAATAGGAATGTGTCTTCACTCGCTTGAATGAACTGTGGTGACTAACGTGTCTGTCTGCCACACATCATTATCTTTATAGAAAAGATAGACGACTAAGTAGAGCACACACATCAAGGTGTAATCGTTATCTCAACACGGTGGTCATGTCTCCTTTTCTCATAAACGAATGTTTCTTCTACTTTCATACATGTATAAGTTTCGAACATTGCTTCTCATTTTTACTGATTTTAAAACACGGAACTAATATTGACCCAGAGGATCTCGTAAATGTACTCTTAATGTGATCTCAACGATGATTGCTCGCCATTTGCGAATGACGAGCACTTGTGAAACGACGAGTCGCGTGTGGCTCCATTACTGCTTCACTTCGTTGACATAGTAATTAAATGAAGTATGTACCGAGTTCGTACTCTCATTAATAGGATATCATTACTGACATAGTCGTTAAACTTTTCAGACAACTTCATTCGTCATTTTACTGGACTGTGGATTTTAATAGGTGGCAATTGCATTTATAAAAATTGATTTTGCCATCTATTAGGTCAGCGCAAAAGTTCGTGCCTGATAAAAGGGCCTTGATAATAAAAATAAAACAAAAACCCCCTTACATTAAAAAGTATGAATACCTCGTGAACGCATAAAAATCTGCTGTCGATGCATTGGTTTTGACAAGTTTTATTAAAAAAACATTGAAGTGGTCCGTGTCACATATTTTTACAGTTCCAATCAAAATCTCGTGCACCAGGAGAAATCTGGAGCAGCGGTATTCGGTGAAAATTTCAGTTTTATGTCTCGTTTCGACAAATTGGTCGGCTCCACGCGACCGTCTACATCCGTAGGATAAATTACAGTGGCTCGCGCGTCTCTCCGCGGGCCGTCGGTTAGACATTAAAAATAGAAAAGTCTTAGCCTAACCTTACGAGCTAGAACAACGAACGTTTCATGTATCACACATCGTCGCCGATTATTGGTAAAAATGGTCCCCGTGCTCGGACCAGCTGCGAGAGCTCCTGCCGCGGGTAACTATCTTCCTCTTACGAATTAAATAACGTCGAAACAGTGCGAATCGCTCGAGGTACACGTCCGACACTTTCACTCTCACGATCGCGTCATCGTTCCCTTTTGCTTCGACGCCGAAGAAGCTGGCAACTCCTCCTGAAATCGCCCCTCGGTTTTATAATAATTATTGTACTCGTCGATCGTCGGACACGTTACAGAAGAAGAATTCGGTCTACACTCTTATGCCGGAACAGAACTCGTTTCCCCAAGAGATTTTTACGCAATACTCTCGCGGAACAAACGCTATAGAACTCTAACGTACAAGCGCGTGACCAGCGTTGCAATGCGCCGTGGGATTACATGAGCGTTAGCGACGTGTCGTGAACCGACAGTGTCCTCGGGTACTATTGTCCGATAGTTTTGAACCGGTGGAAACAATTTCGGCGCGTTTCTAAATAAGAGGCTGTACACAGGTGATTATGGCTTCTTCTCGGAGCTGGTAACGCGTCTGGTCAAGTGGTCCTGAAGATTTGTGCCGTTTTGGTGCTTCGTTATCACGTCGGACATCGGCTCCTTCTTCTTCGGCACGGTCTTCGGCTTGTTGTACACGCTGAGCGTGCTCGAGACCACCCCTCGGATGAACATCCCTGCGCAGGCCCACGGGAAGGCCCTGGAAAATTGTGGAAAAAATAGTAATTATTATACCGTGATTAGGGTTCTTCGTAAAATACTTTCTAAAAATCTAAACTGGGAAAGTAATTCTGGTTAATTACCATTTCAATACGAGCAAAAGGTAGAGGTAACCAGGCACCACAGCAATCTTCTCGTTGCACCTCATAGCCAGGACAACTCGATCCGCCACTTCATTAGGGCTAAGTCTCGGCACGAATCTGTATAAAATCAGAATAGAGTTACATATTGATCATACTCGGATATCGTCGATATTATTCATATTAACAGCGGATACTTAATCCTTCAAGAACGACAAAAAGTGTAGTGTTACCATAATGATTTGTTACATCAGAATTACCGAATGAGTCGACCTTACTTGTCTCAGATTTCTGCTTTTTATCTAATATCAGTGCGCAGACGTCGTCGTCGTTGAAGGGTTAAAATGCTCAGTCGAATAAACGTGTTTATACCTAGGTGAAATGTCTTCGAACATGCCGGTACTACGGATGAAAAACGGACATACGACAGTGGTATTGATTTTATAGCCATCAGCCTAGAAGATACAAGCAAATGTGTAAAAAAAATTGGTGTTCGGTAACTCCGGAAGTTCCATCAGACGCGAACGTTAGACAGAAAACCGTGCGAGGACTTTTAATTAACGGGTATTGGTACCGCGAGTTCCATGTGAAGGGCCTCCTCGAAACCGACAGCCGCGAATTTCGAGGTGCAATAGTCGACCAACGTTGGCACTCCCACGTGGCCAGCCAGACTAGCTATGCTCACTATATGACCCTTGTTGTCCTCCATCATTGACGGCAGGAACGCCTTCGTCGTCTAAGAAAATCAGAAAAAATGATGGAATCATAACATAATAAAAAAAAATTTCAATTTTTTCGCTTTCCACAATTTTTATTGAACTATGCGAGTGCGCTGCAGGTTTTTTTTACGAGAGAAAATAGAGGGGCAAGAGGTCGAACGCGTAAGAAAGACGTCAAATCGCAGAGCCTAAAGACAGATTTCACAAAAACGACTTTTTGCGACTGGCATTGGAAAGTGGATGACGGGATCCAGCCGAAACGACCGTGACATCGGATGCAGCGAAAGGTCCACACGGTTGGCGCTCCCTTTACCCGCCAATTAACCCACTTTTTCGACTAGCTTCTCCTAGTTCTCACTTTTGAAAGTAAAATCTGCGAGGTGCGTAACCCGTCGACCGGTCGGGCAAAGTTTAACCGGCGAGAAATCGTTCGAGATGTAATTACAGGGCGCATAAATGTTTTCGAACGGCGCAACCGGCAGACCTTGTCCCTCTTTGCGATTTTTCACTCGTGACTGTTTCCTTCTTTTTTTTTTTCATTCCGACGTTTCTTATTACGATAACACAGTATCTCAATTACCGTTAAACCGACGCCGGTAGTATGACGTAACGCGAAATCGGTATTCTCGGCCAAACCACGCGGTACAATTTTCGTTCTTCGTGCTCTGAATCCGCACGTCGGCGAACGCTATTCGCTATCGGCGATGCTCTTCAGCATCGGACGCGTACACTTTCACTCTGCATCCAGTTAGAATCTTTCGGCCAGCTACGATTTCCCTTGGAAAGACCGATATTGTTCCTCGAATCGGAGGGAATCGAGAAACACGGAAATTTCGAATTTTCCGATTACGAGAAGAAATGTTCACCAGAATTAATCGGGGTGAAATTGTCTCTAAACTTTCGAAGAGGATTTCTCTTTGGAAAGAACACTCGAATGGTTTAATTTCAATCACTTTAGAATTTTACAATTTTCCCAGTATTCCAAACGATGTCAGGCTATAATCTTTGATATCGAGCAAAAACTGGTATCATAAACGGCGAAGGAAAACAGTACGACACGGATAATAGTCGTATGTCAGCAGACATTAACACCGATAATAATCGCATGTCAACAGATGCGAAATAAAAATCGCAAGTAACTAAAATCGAGTAAAAACTGGTGGCACGAAGATGCAAGGAGAAGACAGCGATGAAAATAGCGTAATCGAGATTGCCGGGGAGAACTTTGGCGAGAAGGAGGTTGCATTTCAATATGAACAGATGTGCTCCTTTCGCGGGTTATGTTTCTCCGGAATATTTCAGCAACGCGCATTTTGTAGGCGGTTATTGGCGAAGCAATTAACGAAAACAGCGTGCACGGTTAAGAAACTGCGAGAGGCGGCTCTCTCGGTTTTGCGTGGCGTTCTAGTATTGCGCGAAAGCACACGAGCCTGAAGCTAGCCTGACGCGGGCATTTCGTATCGAGGAACTACATAGTACATAGAGTACGTTTGGTAAGCGTGTGGCCTCTTGTGGGTGTCGCAACTGCGGGACACGAGTGTGTACTGCAACTGCACGGCCCACTGGCTGTATCTATCCGACCGGTTTTCTCACCTGACCCACGGCAACAGTCCTAAACAGAGGGTACGACACGACAGGAATGCCTCTCACTCCTCGTCTTTCAAATTACCGTGCCATCGGACGCGCACGTTCGCAATTCCTCATCCTCCTATCTCCTATTCGATTCCAAAATACTCAGCCAACAAACATTTGCTAACATACGCAGCTATTTGTCCGAAACAACCAAGACAAAGTAATTACACTTTTCTAAAATAAATTGAATCGAATTTTACTTCACGATCAGCTTAATAAAAACTTCAATCTACATTTTCTATCAAATTTGTATTTCACCACATTATACGAACATTTTGTATTTATCAAGAAATTATCAAGAAATGCAACAGCTATAGAAACATCCAAGAAATCATGAAACATGTCGAGCAGCGTTATTCATTAATTAGTCACTTCCCGATTGATCTTTTCAGTTTCCAGTATGATTTAATTGCGACCTGAGAATTATTTACAGAGGCTGTTTCTGCAACAGAGACCCATCCAAAGGATAAATATTATTATTCCAAATAGTAGTGCAGTAGTAACTATCTTGATCAACCACCTTAATGGCGGCCGTTTAGTTAGTTATAAACTTCCTACACTTGTTTTACAGTATATGTATGCAAAAATCGACTTTATTATCTGTTTATTTTATCTTGTTGCTATACGATTTACACGTCGTTGACAGGTTCGGTGTGATTTCACCGTGATCGTTCGTGTTCGATCAAGGTCTGAGACCTCCGATGAATTACCGACGATACCATAGTAAAATTTATTCTGATGCACGTTTCTGCTTTGCAAAATAAGAAAATCACGGGTACGAAAGGCTTTCACGCTTGCGGCGCGATCATGCTGCTCTCACCACGCATTGAAATCACTGCAGTTACTCTTGCGCTGTTATGTTCCTGCGCTAAAACCAACGAACTTCGTACGAAAAATTTGCGTTTCTATCCTTTGCCACAGTGCGACGAAAGTTCACTTCAATATTTTACGATACTTAGAAAGTGGTCTTTTTTAACATTGTACGTAACTTTGAATTTTATCGACTTTTACTATCTTTTATTTTGTTGCAGCAGAACATTTGCATCTTGTTTCACGATTACCAGTAGAATGTGTCGTAATTGAGCCAAGCAGTTTTAGCAACAAGCTAATGTAAGAAATTGATATACAATTACCACCTTCACTTGATTATACAGGATGAACTTTTAGAAAACCACTTTTTGCGATCTGAGAACCTAACATTCCAGTTATACGAGGGCGATTAGCATTTTCTAATCGAAACATTAACGCCAACACGTCGATACGAGTTCTAGAAGATTTTCTCTCTTGTCAATTATCTCTGAAATATCAATACTCGACTCGTCACGCGTCGGTGTTGAGTCGAGGATAGACTTCAAGAAACGTTCGACGCATCAACTAAAAAAACGGCGTACCAGTCACAGTTAAATCAAAACCACCGTAACAGCATTCATTTCGTCCAACATCGTAGAAAAACGAAACGAAATATTCGTGCAAAGCTGGAACTAATTTTCTGATTGCAGCATATAACCCGGTAAAAAGCGCCGGGAAAGATGTGAACGTACCCAGAAGTGGCTCATCACGTTGACATCCATGGTGCGGATAATGAGCTTGTCCGGAGTGTCCATAAATTTCATTCCGTTGACCACGCCGGCGTTGTTTATCAGTATTGTCACCTGCAAAAGGTTCGTGTACAAAAGGACACCGGACACCGTTAATTATCGTCGTATCGGGCACTATCTCGTGACGGGCACTTTCGCCGCTTGAAATGACGGATAAAGTACAAGGTCGCGAAATTCCAGGCCGAACGGGTATATTAGCGATCGAGGTATTGAACGGGCTATTAAACGTTGCAGAAGCGCGAAATTCTTCGGTCCTCCGAAGCAGATCAACGTCGACGTATACATGTCCATACATGTATACTGCAACGTTCTGACGTAACACCAGAAGGTTTCATAATTCCCGAGCTGCCTCGGACGCAACACGTGTTCACCATGATAACCATCAAATCCACTAACTCGACTCTCCAAATCGCAATTTATATAACTTATAATTATTGCGTGAGCCGTCAATGTCATTTACGGAGGGCGCTGGGAACCGGTTAGCTTTCATTGTTTGGAATTATTTAGGAAAAACAGGTCACGGTTTGTGCTAGTTTATTCAATCTAATATAAAAATGGTCGGCCTGAAGTTTCTGTAATAGTACAATTGTCGGAGCTCGAATTCCAGCTACCGCCATATTGGATGTGCATGCATTTTACTGGTCATAGTCTCTGATAATTGTATCTATCAAATATGTGGTACGTCTGAATAAACTCACCTTCGTCGAGACTAGCGTGATAATTACAATTTACATTTTTAAAGTGTTACCTAACGTCATTTTAGATTATCTTTTACACCGTCCTTCTAGAGTCTACAATGTAGACAAGCGTTTTAGACAGCCATTAACACTTCACCTACCGAATGACTATGTTTTTTAAAGACTAGTCATCACCGGTAGGCAAACTGTTAAGTAAAATTGATTTTCTCTCGGAAATGATTCTGATGAAGCTATACCACTTTTGAACAAGATTCATACATCACCGATTCCGTCTAAGGCTCGTAGTCTTTCGACTGTCAATCATTTTCTAAACGCGGAGACTTCCGCAATCTACTTGCCAATCTATCTCAGGCTAAATCGGGAGCTGTACTTTCTTCTATCGATTTACCGAGGAACAGAATTGCTCAAGATCGCGTCGACCAGTGGTCCCAGAACAAGCTCGAGTATCCGGTCGATTATACAATCCTCACCTTTCCCACTTCCGCCTTGACCAGCGCGGCTTTCTTGTAAACATCCTCCCGGTCGCAAAGATCGCAGACATAACCGTAACAGGTTCCTCCGGCGGCTTGGACAAGTTTGACGGTCTCTTCCGTGCCTGAAACATAAAGCACAGATTATGGAATCGGTGAGGATCCAGGATAAGCATCTTAGGGATCGATGAACCTTCGAAACAGCTGGTATTTCGAACTCGTGATCTACGAAACTGCGACCGGAATCATGAACGGTCTTATCTTCTACAACATCGAAAGATATCTCCGTTGATCTCGTTATACCCCGCTGAATTCCATCGTCGGTGGTTCGACCAGCGAATAATACGCGATAATTAATTTTCCAATGTTATTCGAAGGACTTCTCGCGAACTCGTTCCATAATCTCGTAATATGCAAATGGAACGTACCGCTCGGCATCTCTCGATCCTCTCTCGGCATAGAGGAGAGAAAGAATCCTCTCAGGAATCCTCTCTACATAGCCGCTGTATATACTATATAGATTATATACCAGACTCATTTTACCGCGAGGAATTCCTTCCAACGGAGTAAATGAATTCCGTTAGAAAAATACCAGATGCCGAATCGCTTCGATCGGGATTAATCAATTGAAGATCCTTATTCGAGGATTCAATTCAATTACCCAAAGAGGATTGCTGTTCTAACACTTCTCGAGAAATTCTGCAATTCCATGAGTTCTAACGCGACAAACTTCTCTTGACATTATTATAGTGCGAAGTGGAACCTTCATCGCCAGGTGACTAATAATTATCGGTAAAGACGCTGATCACTTGTACAAATGAAACATGTAAGAAACGTACCAAGTTGCGTGACGCGTTAAACTGCGGATCTTGCATTCTATATGGAATCTTGTATGTGTGCAACACTTAGTCGGAGATTTATTAATATTTTACCGTACACAGTGATTTACTCGAAATTGAACTAGATATTCATGGAAAATTAATTGCAATGTACTACAATTTTAATTTCACAACCTTGGAATTTGCTTGAAGTTATACGTCGCGTCAATTTTATACATTTTTTAGTCTGATTTCTACTATTACCGTTCCCTTGTGAATATCAGGGTACAGTCTTACAAGTGGGGTATTTTCATACACATGATCCTTGTTACTATCCATTACGGTTTTGTTGTTGTCGCACAGTGTTAATGCCTTTTCTTTCATTTTTTTAAGGGTTTCAGATTCACTTCCATTGTTTGTTCCTTCTATTTTACGTTTTAACGACGCGAATGTACTTCTTTTTATAATTTCGTTTTCCTCCATGGTTTTACACTACCTGAGTACACATAACCCCCATTAGGGGCAAGTTTTTAATCTCAACTTGGTGGTTTGGAAAATTGAGTGTATGAATATATGGCGAAACGAAGAAAGATTTATCGTCGCTTCTCTTTGAACCAAGTATTATATTATAATAAACTGGGTCTAGGACGAAACACCACCTTTATTTCCTCCAATAGAAAAAAAAACACAATTCTGTAGCAACGTGGTCTCATATGACGTAACAAGATTCAAATCCGAATCGAGATACGTTTGGAGTGTTACAAATTAGCTACATAGTGTAGAATTTGGTCGAAACCGTAGCGCCGAGAAAACTTATTCTAAGTATTATATTATAATATTATGTTATAATTATACGTAATATAATTTAATCATATATATGTACATACATAACGAATTTCGCGCCTGATGCCATTTGTCGCACGTGACAAGTACGGCGATTTACAGGGACGTGTATAGAGCACCACCGTTTCGTGCTGACCCGAAGGGCGCCCCGTTACAAGGAGTCGACTCGAGGCGGAAAAACAAATGGCCAAGGAATAAAACAAACCGGATCCGGTATTCGAGCACAGGAGCCGACACGCGCGGGCCCAGAAACCCGGAGGCGACGATGTGGGACGATCCCACACTTTGACATCTTGACTTTTGGTGGTCCTGCCGTCGTCTCATCCCGCCTACAACGGATCTCGGCGAGGGTTGTGTGCAGGAAACACTGAGAAGGAATGTTTCCCGATCGCCAAAGGCGATCCGGCTAATTTCGGTGCTCTAACAAGGTCTGGGACCCGAGGACCTTTCCCAAGGAGCGACCCTGCGGCAGGGACCGTTGCGTGACGAAGCGCGCCAATCAGGAAATTCGGCAGTACGAACAGGATGGAGGGAACTAGGATCGATGCGTTTCGCCGATGCGGATCGAGGAATCACTGCCGCGCTAGCTACCAGACGGAGAGCCGTTATTTCCGAATTCTCGTGATTCCCGAAATCCCGTACTAGAAGTAATTCCGCGTTGCGGATGGTTTTGTCGGTGAAAAGGCGCAGAAGTACCGAAGTCGATCAAATCCCGAAGCCGGGTTTTCTTCCGGATATTCACGGCGAATTCAGCAACGGTATGTCGACTAGAGATCCCCGTTTCACGTGTATGTAAATACACGTGGTACGTGAACCGTGTAGTGCGAATTTAAGGATCCGTGAATACGAATCCGTGAATAAGGATCCGTGAATAAGGATCCGTATACACGGATCCGTGTATACTATAGTACTCTAATTTCACAAATATTCGTGGATTTATTGTACATTTGCATTTTAATATATAGTAATGTATAGTATACACGGATCCGTAGTATTCACGTGTTCGCGGATCCTTACATGCGTCCTACACGGTTCACGTACCACGTGTACACGTGTATTTAAATACACGTTCAAAACCGCGATCTCTAATGTCGACCTCGTGATTCCTTGGTCTCGTTGATTCACGGTGGCTCGCATCTTTTGGGTTGCAAGGACGACGCGTGCTCGCCTCGTCCTCGGCCGATTGATGGCTGTCGAGACGCTTCACGCCTTGTGCAGTGAGCTCGTGCCTTTTTCGTGGGTGCTTTGAGTTTCGTGGAGCAGTTCCCCATCATTTCGGAAATCGAAGGTCTTCCTCAGGAGTCGCGTCGGAATTGAATAGCGCCTCGTTCGACTATCGGCTACGCGGAAAGTAATTCGGGAGAGCGGTTGATTCCGCCCGTGTTTTCGTGAATCGAATTTCCGCCGAGGTTACCGCGACAGTCGGAGGGAAATTGCGCCGTCCAACCGCGTTCCGCGAATCCTCGCCCCGTCGGGAACTTTCTTTGTACCGTCGTACCGTACGTTCGCGACATTGTTCCCGTTGACCAACGCGCTCAGCGAACGACCAACCGCCGCAAAATTGTGTAAGGAGCGCGGGCTCCCGGTTCGCGGCCACGTGGCTGCTCCTATATAATTTTACTTTTGACGATCAGTAAAACACTTTGAGCCTATCCTGTCTTGGTCATTTTCTACCTGCGAGATCCGCCGTGCCTCGAGGGCTGTCCCCGTTATTTCCTGTGTTCGAACCCTTGGCCATTCGCGCCGTTTATCGTTCGCGTTCCGAGGAGGCTCGAGAGTTTGTCGTGTCTCGTGTGTGGTACTTTTCAGTACCTGGCCGATTCCTGGTCCGAACTAAGATTTTCGTGTTCCCATCGAGCCTCCCCGCAGTTTTGCCTTTGTACCGGGAGGACCGCACCTGCACGGCCGCGCACGGCCCGGTCTCAGCGCCTGTAAATTCCCGGGATTGACCGTTTTCGTCGGCTATACACCCGAACGGAAAAGGCAACGTCACACTATATAAATATTGCTATAGAACCTTGAAGAGGACCAAGTGTGCCGTTCGTTCGTCCTGTTAATTTTTGCCAAGTCGGTGAGAAAATAGCGGAGATTCGAGAGGACAATACAGCCGACGGACAAGAATTTGGAGCGCGCCTAGGATACGGACGGAACAAGATCGCTCGCCGGGCAAACAGGATACATATTCTCTGTTTTCGCAATTACATCTTTCATATTCTACGTGAGCACACGTACCACTTGGCCAAGAAGCGAGACAGCGGCCGTTCGCCGCGCACAGAGACTTTCTACGTAAAAGTGTACGGCCGCGAAAAGCGGCTGGCTGTCGGATGATCGACGCTCGGGTTCGAATTGTACAGCGAAATGTCACGAGCGAATGGCAAGCTTTTCCTCGACCTCTCTAGACCGGGTACAGGCGACGAGAAGGAGGATATTAATCGCTCGCAACAGGTGGACTGACGGACGACCTGGAATCCGTTCTCGGCTGGCCTTTTGTCGCGCTCTTCTTCACCTCGAAAGCTTAGAACATCCTCTTTGTTGCTGTACCCTCGAATTGCACGAGCATACCTCTTCGTCATGGCAACGTAATCATCTCGTAATTGCGTCCCATTTTGCACGGAGAAACGGCCACGTACTCACGGAACGTCAATTTATCAACATTATGGAACGAAAAATTTTTGGTCCAGTTACGTCCCGAATTTATGGAACCGACTAAAATACTTGATCGGTCGGTGGCCAGGTAAGGATCGCCGAACTCCGATCGGTGAGAGGTGGCTCGAATGAGAAAAGAGAGGAGCGTGTATGCGTGTCGCGAACACTGTAGAAACGGAACACACGACGACGGCTGAATGGCTCGCTCGAAATTACGTTTTTCTCTGTAAGCATCAACCAGTTTACCAGGTCGGTCGAGCAGATCTACTTGCGCGTGTCCTTGAATGCGCGCCACTTCTCGGCCTGCCACGTGACGATTGCAAAACGAGCGATTCCAGTGAAATTTCTCAGCCATCGAGCTTAGAATTCTACAAATTCTCTATTTAAAATAGACAATCGTAGTTGGTCGATGCGATATCCAATCACAAATTGAGGTCCACATTGTCTGAACCGAAGGCGAAGAAAGTTATTTCATTGCTCGTTGGTTGAATCGAAGACCTTATTGTAAAAATCGAGATATTAAAAGTAGTCGGATTCTCGCACCGAATAGTCTGGAATTAATTAAAATATGTGATTAAACTTGAACAGGTACAACCTAATTGCACAGGCCTGGAGATACATCGATCTACTAGCTTCATTAAATTTGCACGATTTCAAATGACATGAGAACGTTCAACGGAGCTGGTTAGAGGATTAGCATCTACACAAATCGTAATTAACATGGAGGTAAGGCCGCAACGTGTAGTTTGCCCTCGATCTAAATTAATCTGGAATGAACAAAATCAAATCGATTGACCAATTACGTGTTGTTGTTTGAAATTATAATGCACTGCATAATGATCTGCGTTTAGCAGAATATTAATGCTACGAGGTCTGCTGATTCAATATCCTTTTCTAAATGTTACGAAGGTACACGCTGCGTGTAACAGAATATAATTACGAGGGCTATTGCCGAAACAAAGAGAAAATCCTGGCCCAATTAAGTCCACGAATCCAGCTCAATTAGGTCCTGAATGGACCACGAAAGATCCCAGAAATCTTGCAACACACAAGGCAAATTTCTAAGCGACCAAGAGTCCCAGTTACGAGATGAACGCCGCGGTCCTTCGCTATTCCGTTTCGTTTTTGGCTACACGTGTCCCGGTTGCGAACAATAAAGTATACTAATCCGCTTGTCAGCGGTGCAGCCATGTCCGATCACTATTCCGCCCGCGAATGCCAGCTCGCGATTGCCACCGCTTAAAATTCACTCCGCGGCGGAGTTTCCTTTGCCCGTGAACCCGAAACGTCTTCCCTTCGTGCAGCAATTAATCTCCTGGAGATTCTTATCGGGTTTATGCTGCCTCGTTGCCCAACACATTGTCGTCACCTTGCAGACGTAATTCTTCGCTTCAGAGGTTTGAACAACGCGGCATATACCGCACCGACAACATGGTCGACCAATTTGTCGTCTCCTTAGAATCCCCAGACTGACACACATTCTCGAGCGATCAGCTTGGAATAAGTTTAATCCTGCCATTTTCGAGCTTAGCTCCAAGCTAGAAAGTTCCCCATAAATGAAAGTTAAGCGTCTCGTATTTCCGACTTCTTACGACGACGCCAAACTATCGTTTTCCCATCCGACGAGCAAACGGCTTGAGGTTGCGGGTACAAACACCTGCAGAATCGCAACGGAAGCATCAGCGAGATGCATGTGGTGTATGGTTCCCGAAGGTCGGTCATCAAATGTATTATTTCCCGGTAGCGAAGGTCATGAACATGGTTATTCGACGAGAACTATCGAGAAGCCGTCTACGAGCACTCGAGTCCTCCCGATTAGTATGCCAAGCAAATCAACATCAAATACAGCAACTATTTACACGCGACCACTTTGGGCCTGATCATATTATCCTCCGACAGTAATAGACAAAATGAACGAATAATGTACTGAAATTGTAAGTTTGTGCTACATCAGCGTAGGGATCAGTATAGCCGTCAAGCAAAATTACGACGAGGCGCAATTGAGTGGATTTTTTTAGGACTTCATTATAATTAACAAGTCGCACCGTGAATTGCAGTATCTGTACAAATTTCAACTAATTGTTAGTTCCTTTGTAACGATGTTTCTGCCTTCCTCTACAATCTAGTTGTTTCGAGTATTCGTAAACCGAGGTTTAGTGGAATCCATTTTATAGCAATCATTTTTAAACAATTCGTTTCTTGAGCAACGCGTTGGAAAAATATTATACGATCACAATTTGTGTAGCTACTAAAAATCGTTTGATTGACAATTTATCGTATCGCTTATCGGCCATGTTGAATCCGAGCTGCAGAGT
The DNA here is from genome assembly GCA_028455805.1 of Lasioglossum figueresi. Lineage (NCBI taxonomy): Eukaryota > Metazoa > Arthropoda > Insecta > Hymenoptera > Halictidae > Lasioglossum > Lasioglossum figueresi. Next base: position 7,351,537 of record CM052191.1, read on the forward strand.
CGATGCAGATGAAACTCATACCTTTGATTTTATATAAAAGTCCGCAGTCTGGTTACTAATTAATATTCTAATTATTATTTTTTGATTGGATATAGTGCGTGCAGCACTCGGAAATTCGTCGTTGATAACGCACCACGCCGCGCCGTCGGGAGGCCGTTACATAAAACAGGAAGCCCTCTAACGCGATAACTACACTAATCCGTTTATGGCGAATTCGAGCAACCAGCTCGAAGCCGCGGTCACTTTTGTCACGTCGATTGTGAAACTGATTCGATTAGCAACTGGTAAATACGTACGCGGGGAATTATTTTCTAATTTCACAGACGGGGTGGCGGTGATCTGGTTCGGTGACCGGATCGAATTAATGAGGTTTCCTGGTTGAGTCACTATACACGAGCTGACTTTTCCAGCGTGCGTAGCGGAAAAATTAATCGATTCGTCGGTGAAATGGAAAGTACATTTCTGGATCATTTAACCAAAACGAAAAATTGCAATAAATATTTGTTTAGGTTTCAAAAATAGTACTTGTACTTGTACTTGTACTCGCAGTTGTTTGTGCGACAGCGCATTGTTGGGAAAGATATTCACCTTTTCCGGTGTTTCGAATGATCTTTCACTGATATTCTGTGAATATTTAATTCTTTTTTCACAGCTTATCAATGAATTATTCTTTCGTTGAGGTAATTATTTTTAAAGCGTTTCCATGTCGGTAAAGCCATACATGGGAATGAATATGCAAAGAACAGATTTTAGAGGAGAATTTCCAATGGATGCATGGTCAAGGCATGCCAGGAACACGAAGGACAATGGAGTATCCTTGTTCATTCCAGTAATTAAGCACGTAAAACATCGCGCTAAGAGTCGTGACGATGAACGTTCAATATTCATGGTCAACCGACGCATGCTGGGACTTCTAACTCGACGGAATCGATTCTCAAATCAATCGATTTCACAATTTCAAATATCTTTCTTGACACCCGAACAAAAATCCATTGTCAATTTTTTTTTATTAACGAAGAAACCAGTCTGAGTGCACACTTTAAAACGTCCAGACTTGAGATTTTACGAGATACTGGAAGACGTGGTTCTTTTTCTAAAATTTCTTTACGTTTGTTTTTAATGAAAAATCTTGTAGATACGACTTTAAAGTACGATATTAAAGTACGTAGAAATGTTTTACTATCCGCAGGTATCTGATATTTAAAAAAAATGGTGTTCACCATCGGTTAATGAATAATTGGACAATATCCACACCCGCTTCAACGGGCGATATCTCGAGCTCCAGTTTCCTCTACATAGTTGCAAATGGAAATCGAAAGTTCGCTCACCGGTTTCGCTTTTCTCGCGTACGTACGATGAACACTAGATGCAAGGCTGGTTGTTTTTATTTTCTCAATGGCCGCGATAGCTGCTCGTTCGCGATTTCCCGTTGAAAAGGTAAGACGACCGAGCGGCCGATGGATCGATTCGCGTAATCGTTTCCTGCTTGCGCGCGAATTACGTAATTAATAATCCCATGGAGGAGACGCCGATCGCAGTTTATTAGTGGGCGTGCACCCTGGATAACATACTGTAGCACAACACGCCGGAATGACAGCTGAGTAAATTCGCAGGTGCTTTGACCATTCTACAATTATCCTGTCCGATTATATTATGAGAGCGAAGGTGGAGCTCGAACCAGCATAACTCTGTTTCGAAGACAACTATCTAACTATTAACGAGCCGGCAAAAGTCTGTTCCGCCAATCGGCTCGAACATTCCCGGTCGAATTGCTACACCCACTTAATAATAAACTGTGGAACGCGACCGACATCGTGTGGTAGCTTAAGACCAAGCTTCGAGACAGTGTAATATGCAGATTTATCCGGACGCGTAACCATTCACTTCTCTGGTCCCTCTTGACCGCGGAATAATAACTGTATGCGATAGAAACTGGATCTGGATTTTCATGCGAACTGATCGAACGCATCAAAATGACGGACCCCAATTTTTGAAGAATCTAAAAACGCATGTTCTTCCCTCACCTTCTTTGTTAACGTCCCAGATGACGACGATGGCGCCCAGGTTGGCTATTCTGAGCGCGATCAGTCTGCCTAAACCACCTCCGCCGCCAGTCACAAGAGCAATCTCGCCAGCGATGCTCTTCATCTTGTACTTCGTGGGAATGCATGACTTCACGATGCTCTCGACGATCGAGACCACCGTCAGAATCAAGAAACCGATCAAATCGCCCACGGCTCGTAGGAACGACATGGTCTCCAGTTTTCCCGAATCACTTTCGCTGGAATCCCGATGATCGATCTTCGCTTCCGGTCCTCGTTGACGATCCTCAGGCCTGTCGATTGTCCACGATGTTCATAGCTCGATATCCTCCGCCGGCGTGAGCACTTCCGGTCCGGGGGGAAACCGGAAACCGTGGAGAAACAGTGAACTTCCGGCTCCCTTGAGTTTTCAATCTCGTCGACTCCCGGTCTTCTGGAAAATTATCGATTCAGGTTAATTAGGAAATTATTAAACAGCGTATGGTCAAAATAAAATTGTTATGCTACAAATTTAATTGCTCTCTTTGGCTGCCGTTTCGTGTTACGTAACGCGCAGAATGCGGAAATTAACGAATGATGCTCGTGACGTTGTAATTTAATCAAACAGTCGTATCAACATTTAAATCAGCTTTTAATCTCGCATTAAGCTCGTTACGTGCCTCTTTACACAGAAATTTGATGAGTGCAGACCGAAAACAATAAATTGTCTGCGAATGTTTACGAACGTCTTAGAGCGATAAACCGGTAAAAACGTGATCTCGTGCACGGAAGCTTTTAATTCGTTTTGTAAACATTAGACTTTTACAGTTTTTTACAAGGTAAAATCATGTTATTACTTCTAATATATTCGGTTTTGTAATTGCTGACATAACTGCTAAGCTTGATAAATAAGTGATTAAGTATATAATTTGAATAGATTACGATAGGTGCAATAATTACATCAAAAAGCGGAGGATTATTCATGTATTTGTAGAATCGCAAATCTTGTTAACTCGCGTGGCTGGTTAGAGTTGCCGTAGAAACTAGTGCACGCTTTCTCCGAATTTCGAATCACTTTCTTCTATAGGTAAAAAGAGCACGACAATCGAGAGAGGTCCTCGGGCATTCCCAAAAAGAATAGTCTCAAGAAAAGGATCTCTCCTCCTTCGGAAATAAATTATTCTGCCGGAAATGCTAATTGCCTTTCCTTTAAAATTCAACATTCGACAGTTTAAAAAGCAACCTCTTCCTCCGTCAGTAGGCTGTCCCATTTCTTTCTTTGTAAGCATCTCTATTCGTTTTCATGGAATAAATTGTTCGAGCAAAAAATTAACTGCTAGGTAAACAATAAAAATTTGCATTTCACTCGGCAGACTGTGCGACATCGGTTCACTGTTTACGATAATAATTAAATTTGATATTTAGTAGCAGACAACGTTTCTGGGAAAGAAGTCACGCGTCAGACAAGCATGTAAAAGAAATTGCATCGCGGTGTCCCGCTTCTTATCGTGCGACAATTGCAATCATTAGACTGCAGATACTTATGCAAATGAAAAATTCTCTGTATCCGTAGCTGGATACGGTAGACAGTAGTTTCTTTCATTCATAATCTCAATAATTATCCTTTCTAATATTTTTTACTCGTTTTCGTCATAAGTGCATAACATGAGTGGGCGTCATTTAAAACAGTAGCTAGATTTAAAAAATACATCGATATTATTCATAACTGATTGAAACGATTGAACAAAGAGATTACAATTAACGCAATCAATTTGTATTTTACATAAAAATGTGCATTCTAGACATTAGTTTAGATGGACAAAAAATTATCTAATGATTTATGTGGCAATAAGGTTATAGACTTGCGGAGGACTTTTCTCCGTAAATCTAAACATGTTTCCTAATCATGCTGATGCTTATTCTGTAACGCGTTTGATGTTGATTTATTCAAGTAAAAATTCTTTAGTGTTTTTGTGTCGAGGAAGAAAAGAGAGTGAGAGAGAGAGAGAGAGAGAGAGAGAGAGAGAGAGAGAGAGAGAGAAAGAGCAGATAGAGAAAAACGGTGGCCATTAACATATATATCGTAACAGTGCAATTTTCCCGGCGTCTTGGAGTTACGCGTTTCGAACGAACCACGAATATCTCATCGGCGGGCAATTCGCTTTCTAATGAGACGCGAAATTCACTTTCAATTTTCAGCCGAGAATTCCCAGCGAAACCAATTTCCGGCTCTGCATTCGGCTCGCCATTGTCAACGTGACGGGATCCACAATTGTCCGCTCACGGGACAAATCGGTTTTGCGCCTTTCGAGTTTTTTCACGTATTCCTGCCACACCACTCGATTCAACTTGTTCCATTTAAATTAATCCCTTAATTATAGGGTTATCCCCTGAATTATTGATGAATACTATCTTTTCAATTTTCTAATCCTCATATCGACAATAATCATTTTTTGCTATATTTTGAAAGAGAATTTAAATTAATCACTTAATTATAGGACTGCCTCCTTCATTATTGGCACAGTCAGATCCTTAATTATTAACGAAAGAATTCGCAGAATATCTCAAAACGAATGAACACTATCGATTTCTTCGAACGATTACAGAAGAAATTAATTTCTGTATAATTTTCGATTCCAGTAATCGGTGAAGAACATTTTCGTTCCGCAGAAAGATCCGAAGACCAATTGCAGCCTTTCCGCGCAGCCATAATTTCAGAAGAGCACCACGACAGTGACAACGCGGAAAACGAACGTGTGCGCAACAACAACAATTTTCTAAATGACAAACTGTCGCACGCAAATCGGAGGAGCATGGCGAGTCGCGTAAACATCATTCTAAAAACAACGGGCACGGTGTTCTTCAGACATGGAAAAACAAGGAGTACACGAGAAAAAGTGGAAAGAGAAACAAATGAGGATGAACGCAAAACGACGATACGCTGTATCTTTGTTTTGCTTGTTCGGGATTATCACGTATTCAATTAACGAAACGTGAACGATCACAGTAAACATTGCAGGAAAAAAAGTCATCTCGATAAACGATTTTAGTAATCATTTATCTTTTATCACGACTTTTAGATGAAGAAAAATGTGTATGTTAAAAAGGTTAACCTCATACCGGAAGGTGGTAAAATAGTTATGGAGTAAAATGGACAAAAATTAGCTTTTGGTTTATTTTTCCTATTTGGCAGCATGCGAAAATTGTGAAAAGAATTTAACAGGTGTCAAACACCCAGATATACACACCGCAATTAATTCGTATTTTTAAGTGGAACATCCTGGTTGTAAAAAATCAAGAACCTCAACAAAGAAAATTGGAAAAATCGGGATTTCATATTGAAGGGTGTTAGCATTTTCATGATTTTTTCAGATTATTTTGCCACTTCAAATGGAACACATTCGGAGTTCCTAGCGGTCTCCGCGGTAGTTGCAGTTTGTCCAGCGACCGGAAAACAGTGCGACACGTTAAACAGAGTTTTCGAACACGAGTGCGCTCGTGCGACACGAAAATTGCCCCTGGTAATTGATCATGACTCTGTGCGCGAGCCGTTAGATTCACGGTGATCTACGTTAATTACGGGCATTTCGATCTCCGCTCTGCGAGCATAGATCTTGATCAAAAAGCCCGCTATTTTCCTCGTGACTGTTCCCTGATGACAAAGGCAGCGAGAATGTTGGTCGTCTTGCAGTCGAAACTGCAGCCACGTTTCTAGGACGTGGACTCTATACCTCCGCACAGCTTATGGTAAAATTGATTGACTTTCACTGGCGCAGTCCGATCATGTCGGCGCCAACGTCCTTGGAGAATCGATCTTCTCGGCTGTAGATCCAGTAAATTTGTAATTCAATTGCACGAGGGTTAGGTACACCACGACTATTCTCTAAGTCTCGTGAATGATTAAACAACTGTGACACTTAGGCGAGCGAAATGTCGCTCGAATTGCGAAACAGATAGCTCTGCTATAGCCGTTTTTATCGGCGCTCATCGAGCCCCGTGAGAACCTGCTTCACAGTGTTTTGTTGCAAATTAATTGTTTTTTTTTTCAGTTGTGGTGCGATTGATGTCGAACAATAAATTTTTCATCGTTGAAACCAGTTTTATTGGATTCTATGATTTACCTCGTCTTTTCATTTTGAAAAATGAATTGAATATTTATCGGTTGCTTAAGGATAGTTTACAAGCACATGCCGCAGAGTTCCATATTTATACTGTGAAGAGATGAATAGCTAAAACGCCATTAAACCTCTGTAAACGCATAAACAACCTGTTGGAATAAAATCTAAGAAATATAACCCAATCGACTATACGATATTTACATTCGATTGAAAAAAATTGATATTTCTGAAACTCAAATATTAACAGAAGGGCTGAACTCCGACATTAAGCTCCGAAAAATTCTAACTCAACGAGACGCACAATATTTCCAAAAAAGGATATTTTGAACGCTGAAACATTAAAGAATTGAGCTTCCAGCCCCGTTTAACGAGTCCCATTGTCAAGTTCATTAATTCTATCGATCATTAATGAAGTATCGGCGATGATCGTTAGCCGACTTGTGAAATCGTCGCTATCGACGGTAATGGCACTTTAATGCACGCCAGCTACCGACATCAATTATCGAGCGTGTTTTCTTCGTCCTCTCCTTTGGCTTCTTCGCAACGATTCCTCTTGCGCGTTGCTATTCTTTTCAGTCGATCAGGGAAGACTCGCGCCTCGAGAACGATCTTCTTGCTGGTGTCGCGGCGAATAAATATTGCCGACAATTTCGGTGGATCACTTTCTCGTGCGATCGATCGCGGGAGGCTCGATGTGAAATTCAAGGACCACTTTCTGAAGCGTTCCCGGCGCATCATGGTAATCCGCGACGTTATTTTTGCTGTTCGAAAGTTTCGGAACGAATGTACGAATTATGAACGCAGTCAATGTAAGGGTGAATCGTTTTTCATTACACAATGTTTAAATACAAAATCGATTCTTATCGATTAAGATTCGATACAAAGTAGAACGAAAATTTTCTTGTACGCAATGTTTTTGGATGGACTTATTCTTCTGCGCGTATTTGCATAAGTCGTGAATACATAAAACATTAGAGTAATGGTTCGGAATGTTTTTAAAAAGTGACTAGACTATGTCCTTGCGCATGCGATAGGTGCCTGTGGAACAACGAGGTTTGTAAACTTAAATAGCAAACTATTGCTGTCGAGCACTTTGAAATCGAGCAGTTTTTATCAACAAACTATTAGATATTCTTAATGATTAGAGAAATAATTGTCCACGTTATGTGTACTTCAACTTTTGGAAAAGTCGCTTGTATCGATTCTGAATTGCTAAATTCTAAGTTGGGACCACGGTGGGCAAGGCCGGGCTTGTGGTATTAATAGGGGAATTTAATTTGCGACCGCTCTGCGGGTCTTCCTTTGCGGTGTCTTCGCAACGAAGTCTTCCGGCGACTATCAGGTGTGTTCCACCACCGAGAAAATCCGATAGTAATTTAGTATGACGGAAGGAAGTGCCTCGTTCGCTGAAAACTCGAGGAAAAGTACAGGTTGCACAAACTGCGTATGCGAGAATCGAGCATTTAGAACATCGGTGTAAAACATGAAAATATTTGCCGAGAGATAACACAACAAGTTCGAGATTGCGGTGCCTCTAATAAATTCATACAATTCTGCAAGTTCAATGCATTTGCTATCATACAGAATCAAGTACAGAATCAAATGACGTTTGTTAATCGTCTGGTTGATTTACCTATGATCAGCATGAGTAGTTAATACTGTTTTGCTGGGCATCTTCTATAGAAATGTTAATTGGTAAGAAGATGATGAATATTGAAAGCAAACTACCATTTATTCCGTGACGAGTCTCTATTGAAAGAGTAATTACGTCTGATTATGCGATGCAATTTACAGGGCGACATTGTAACGAATAAAGTATAAGAAACGAGCATACGAAATGTTAGATAAGGTTGCATGGAGAATATGTTTACATGATTTATTTTGTCAATAAATGAAAACAATATAAAAGTACTCTCGAACGCAGAAATGTCTAAAGTCTACAGTTTAAGTATGAAGCTGACAACCGTGAAAAACAAGTAAACATTTTGCGACACGTGAGAGAACGTTCCGTTGCACTCGCTGCACCGTTGCATGGTGCTTTCTTTGACGTCATCGAGAGGAAAGTACCATTTACTAAAAATCGATAAACAGAACGAACCGATCAATCGATCCGCGCTTTCCGCGCAACTATTTTACTTGGATAACACTGCGAACGACACGCAAGCAGATAGAAAAGGAAACTGGACGGCGGTTTAACAAATACCACCGGGGAGAAGTTACTATTTCACGAAATGCCACAAGCATGAAAGCAGAGAGTTCAACTTTCTTGCATAACCCAGACGAAACCTCAAACTCTGCTCATAAAAAGAGAAACTAAAAAAGCATCTCAGAAAAATTCATGGCCGCAAACGGTATCTCGAAAATGTGTCTTCGCGGACCCGTTTCGAAAGCGGTGCTTCAGGTGCAAACGTAACAATTCACATAACATTTCTTCAGATAAGAGACAAGATACACGCGCGCGAAACCTGGTAAAAAGACGAACTTTTTGAAAAGCACTGTCATAGATGATTAAAGAAAATGGTCCTACGGTACATCAATAGTAATAATTCGTTTAAAAATTCATTGCACAATTGAGGAATATTCTTATCGAACAGAGAAATTATTGGACACGTGTAATCTTAAAAAAAGTACCATTATCAATAAATGATTATAGTGCTTGCAATTGTAAAAATGTATCTAAAATTTTCGCAGGTAATATGTACACGAAAAATGGTTCGTCTCTCAAAAAGTACCATTATCAACGAATGGCTATACGCTTCATCTTCTATGAAAGAACGAACAAACTGGTACAGCGACAATAATATAACATGTTTTAAGCCCACAACGAACAAAGAAAATTCTCCCTCGAAAGGTGCCATTCTCGGCAATTTGAAACAGTTCTGTACGTCTTTCCAGCACAATGAACCGATTAATCGAAACGTTCGCAGCCGGATGGGACAATGTATCGCGGTGCAAAGTCGGTCGAGTAAAAATGGTAAAAAAAGGGCAGAATCTTACTGGTCGCCGTAAATCCTTTGGGGCGTTCGTCGGTGCAAGATCACTCGGGTCCGAAATTCCGTGGGAAATGTGTTTACGGGCACGGCACACAGTGTAGAACACGGAAGTGCGCACCTTTGCGAAAGTCGTCCACGAATCAAGCTGTACCCGTCTCGCCGGCAGTACGGTCGTCGGTGTACTGAATGAAACGGCCGCTCCGGTACGCCTTTACCCGCTCGACGATCCGCGCGCTCATCAGCCGACAAACACGCTCGAAACAGCGCTACACCGTCGCGGTAATCGCACGTGCATCGATCAACCACCCGTCCCGCCGGTTCTTCTTCGGCTCTCTTCGACCTATCGCGTCGTCTCCCGCCATCTTGGATCGAGATCGCCCCGCGAGGTTACCCTCCGGCGATCCACGATAAGCTCTTAGCACCTGAAAGTCGAATTTTTGCGAATTTCTCCCTATTTTTAGTAATATTTGAAAAAAAATTTACGATCAGTGAGATGTTAAAGATGGCGTGGGTAATGGGGACCTTGAGAGCTATACTTGGGAGCCACTGCTCCCCGCTTGACCTTGGAGGGCCTTGGAATGGCCCCAGGAGCAGTGCCCTGGAGCTGAGAATGTGAGGGTTATATAGGAAAAGTTCAGGATTTCGTATCTGCTTGAGTAGATGTTGATGTGTTACAGTTTTGAATGGGTGAGGTTTCGTTGCTCCTGGTTTCTGTGGACTCAGGACAATGCTACAGGGGGTAAATTATGCCCTCGCTTGGTCCAAAAGGATTTTTTCGCAACTAATTTGTCAGTTTGTCTAGGATGACGCATCGCTCGAGCTTTCGAAATCTTGGATAATAATTGGAAAGTAAAGAATGAGTAGTTTGTTGTTTGCCGTTATTCTATTCTTTTCTGTGATAACTTTGTTTTACGAGTCCTGGTTTCCTTCGTACGTCTTCTTTCGGTTGGGATATTATTGGGACACGTAACGCTGCGCGTGAAAACTTCTAATTGAGGAGTATAGGTACGACCATGGTCGGCCAGTCATTGATCTGACAGGTTCTCCTTCGATACACTGTCCTTCTATGCTAACCTGTTCTTCATTTCGGTGTCCGAATACCTACAGCAATGTTTCATTTCGTTACTCGTCGTATACCAGCTAACACGATTTAATTTTTATCAGAGATAAACTAACGTCAAATGATCGAAAAAATGGGAATCCAGAGTAGTTCGACAATTTTTCACAAGAAAATGTCAAATCTATTTTAGAACTGCGCATGTTACTTATTACGACGTACAGAAGTCACAATCGGGATGCAAATGCATGCAAATGCATCTGACACAAACAAATGACTCAAAAGGAACTGAAAAATTACCTCTAACAAGAATACATAGTTAAAAAATGCAACAGAACTGGTTTCCTGCGCCGAACAATATTCATAACCCCATTTCCTGTATAATCTAAATCGTATATGCGAGCTGTATGTAATTATTTACAACAACAATATTACGTCAGCAAATCCTAATCTTTACTTTCACTAGTTTAGCGTAGCCTTATATCATCCAAAAATGAACATTGAGATCGATGGCATTTCCCGGTGCACTTTAACTACAGCAGGTAGACCCCGTTATTGAATTGTACAGACATACAACATTGGTACAATCTGTTCCGCCGTTTAGCGCCGCGAATAATTATGAAACCTGCTGTCACATTTTTATCCGTTTGCTCAGCAAATTACTCAACGCCCATGGGACATTAATATTTATAGCTTTAATTAAAAAGACAGGGTCAAATAAATAAACTTCGAAATTAATATTTTCATTGACCGAGAGGATCCGAAAGAGGAAATCCCGTTGAAACTTCACAATAAAAAATTTCCTAGCTCCGATCAAAATGCTCTAAATATTGAAATTAATATTTTGAATGATTAATAGTCTGAAAAATCGGAAAAAGAATTTAAATTCCAAGCATCTCGTATAAATTCGAGTTCAAGACTAGAAAATGGGGCACAGTACGCTGGTGCGCAACAGGTTGCGTCCAGTGTCGCCGGAATCGACCAAAACTGGTCGATTTTTCCTCTCCTCCTTTTCCCCTTCCACTATCCCATTTCAGCACTATGAGCATACTCCAACATTTCCCACTAACAATAAGACCGTAGACTGGTCACGTATTAATCTGGTTATCAGAGAGGGGGTAAACAATATTCCCCTCGATTTCCTCGATCTGGCGGCACTGGTTGGGATTGTTACTCGACCACAATCGCCCAGCACTATTAGAGCTCGTTGTTTCTGTAATTTACGATCTAGAACGCGGGGCGTTGATACAAAACGCTCCAGCAACGTCTTTCGCGAGAGCCCGTCGACGGAGAGAGTAGATTTCTAAGCGGAATATTGATAGACAGAGCTTTTCGCGAATTATTCTTGTCCCTGGAACACGATCCGACTCTCACTGTCAAGCCACGGGGAAAATACGGTCTCAGAAATATTATACATTTGGAGAATGAAATAAAGCCACAATGAACGTTCATTTTTGTCATCCAGAACGAGCTTCTGTTTTCCCCGAATCTAATTGATATACTCCAAACGATTTCTATGTCGAATTAGAGATCGTTCTTGGACCGGTTCGTTGGAAGTACAGTGCAAAATTTAGTGCAACATTTGCCATTACCTCCAATCATTATTCCTATCTAATTCATTCCAATATGTATATCGCCGGTATTCGTTCTTAACGATATCGCGAGGAAAAAAGGTAGCGCAACATTGCGACAAAAGCGCAAACTAAAAATGATTTTTGCATAATTCTAGCATACCGATACAAGCATCTAATCGACATTCGCAACCTGTTCTGTTTGCGAGAAAATTTTCCGAGTAAAAAATATTCCCGGCACGCGCGTTCGCAATCGCGTTTTCCACGTTTGAAAAATAAATGCATACGGAAAGATAATTGCGCTCGCATCGTTACATAAAAGATCGATCGCGGTGAGTGAGGGTTCTTCTAGGAGTCAGGTGGTTCAGAGACATCGTGGATCGTCTAAGGTGAGTCGCGGAGCTGTCGAGATTCGAGATCGCCGAAACCGGTTCCATCATCGTGCACGTTGGGAACCTTGCAACAGTTTCGTCTTTTATTTGCTGCGCTGCAGTAGTTTCCTGCATCATTGTGAATTTCACTGTCATCGACCTTCGGTACTGCCTGTCGCATTTTTTCGATTATGTTTACTCAGCTGATAGGTTTGTTTCAATTTATATTGCACTTTTAGTCGATGGTGCGTTCAATGCTGAATTTGTATGCTCACTCCAGCCTTTGCAACTCGACTGTCTCCTCTGAGGCGGCACTAAAAATTAATATGTACTATAATTAAACACAATTTCGACATTGCTTAATGTCTTTGTGTTTAATCACTGTCTGTTCGCAAACTTCGAGTTTGCGAGATCGAAAGTCGATTTGCTCTATTCGCGGAACCGGTGAACTTGAACACGAGAAATCTCGCTTCTGTGCTACAGCTAGGCTGTCTCGCGATGACATCGACAGCTTTCCAGGGCAGCTCTATGAGTGAAAGTGACCGACCATTCCGAATCGTTGGATAGCCGAGGTCCTGACAGCTGATACTACTTCGCATCCCAAATTGGTAGCTAACGGCCCTCGGCTTGTTCAACGATTCTCTTCCGCAGGCAAAAAAAGCTTGATAGATGGATGCGTTTTCGCAATAGCCTACTTGCAATTAGAAAGTTTTCGCGTTTTGTCGGTTATTCGGACAGTGATCAATTTTTTCTTCCTCGATTGCCGTTACAATACTCGTTTGTTCAATCTTCTCCGTCAATATTTTCAGAGCCAACCGTTGAAGAGGCTGGCGAAAATTTGAATTCAAAAATCTAACCGTTAGAATTCTCATTGAAAAACGAAGAATTTTTTCAAAATTTATTGTAAAGTCAAGTAGAGGCATCCTAAGATTGTCGAATATTCCGACCAAAAGAATGAGGTAAGTATTATAAAATAAATCCAGTACAGAACAAAGCAAATGGCCTGAATAAAAAATCGTGCAAAAACAGCTAGGCACGGAACGGGTTAATTGAATCCTTACAATTTGTATTTGTCGGTTATAATTCGAATTTGAATTCGACCATCGAGATTTGACTTGAAACTTGACCGTTAGCACCTGTATTTAAACTCGAGGCTAAGAGCATGGAATATCAATGAAAGGAATAATAAATAGCGGAAGGGAATCTTCATCTTGGAATTGATGAAGTTTTTCATCAGGAAACGTCTCCCAAGTAAAGCACACTGGACGATTGAAAAATGACGAAATTATTGTCGGCATTTGTGTATCTCCGTACTGGGATTGACGTTGTGCAATTTCATAGAATGGCCCTCGATGATCCTCAAACTTTTTTGGTCCACTAGACGATCACTAAATATGCAAATACACAAACGTACAAATATTTACACTATAGAGGCTTTCCCTCTCGCCTGTCCACTTTCGTAGATTGTTCTTGTATTGCAAAATCTTCGAAATTTTTCGATTAATCTCGTACGTCAGTTCTATATTTGTTTATCGTTAAAATTCGAGATCTGCCATTATAAAGTTAAATTCGGATTTAAATTCAAATATGACGAAGACTGTCATGCAAATACACGCAACTGCTGTAATTTGAATTTAAATACAATTCTCGAAACCGCGAATTCGATTATTGAAATTTTTATTCCAGATTAGTTTTGTCTATCTCAATTTGTTCGCAGGGCAAATGTTAAACTGTGTCGGTATAATTGAAACATTTGCATTTCCCCGATAGATGGAGCTGCCAGTATCGCGCGCTTTATTAGCGCGTAATCTTGAACGTCGTAAAATTACTCTCGGTTAATAATTATTAATTACTTTTCATGATTCTTGTTAATAGGAACGTGTTTTCATACGTGCCGCTTTTTATCGGCACGCTAGATAAGAATTTCGCAACGTCGCTTTCCTACTTGGATGTATAAAAATTACACAATATCGCTTTCACTCTTTGCATAATTTTTAATGGATCTTTCTTTTTTATTTAAGTCTTGGAACTGAAAAAGGAAATTACGTGTTCGGTGTTTTGCAAGGAGTCTGCATAGACCTTATCAGAATTTATCGACAAGCACTTGGGAACCTGAATTCCTTTGTTATTTAAACAAGCCTAATAAAAAGAGATGACGCGACAGAATATGCACTTAAGAGTCTGACATCTCTTTAACTTTTAATAACTCCTTTCTTTGACATGTTCACGCCGACGCTGCAATTCATGTTTCTCCACCATGGGCGATTACTCTAACAATAAGAGTGATTTGCTTTATCGGACGGCGCCGAACTAAACTGCAAAATGATATTTTACCGCAATGATAACCATTTCAGCTATTGTTGTCAGGAGGTTCGGTGTATATGTCCAGACTGACAAATTTCTTAGTAATCCGCCTGATGGGACACTTGAGCGTGAGCCATCATGTGGTACGCGCGTGGCGTCAACGTATTAAACCGGCGCAATAAAAAGAATCAGCATAAGCTCTGATGCAATTCCTCGACAATAATTCACTTAATAGCAATTGATAATCATTCCTTTTTTACTCGGGTAAGTACAATAAGAGGGAATTACGTGTTCGAACCTGTCCTCGATGTACAATTTCTTTTTTATTCCAGCAAAAACAATAATATACGATTACGAGGCAAGATGTTCAGCAAGGAATCGACGTACAGCCTAGAAAAATTAATTGACCGGGAACGATAAACGGGGATTCCGGGGCAAGGCGTTTAACAAGTAGTCAGCATAAATTCTAGCAAAATTAATCACCTAGTATTCAGGAAACGAACGTCTCTCGATGATGGGATACTCGTTAGAGACTCGATTCACGTTCGGCGTGGACTGACGCGGATCCTTGAGCGCCGAAAACGACAATGAAATTGATCAGTCCTGGCTGGAAAGGACTACGAGTATACAATCCGCGAGCTCTCGACTTGTCTTTCATTTATTCATCGATTCAGGCGCGATTCGTTACGAGGAGCAGCGAGACGCATTTGTAATGAAACTATGGGCGAATTCATCGGTGCAACGTGTCGTGAAGGCCTCGCCTTCAGAAAACACCGATAACGTGCGGGAGAGAAGGAAAAACGGGAACTCGTGAGTCTGTCCAATTTTGTCATCCTGGATGTTAGGTGTTGCGACAGAATGAGGAAGGTGGAGTGCGACGTTACACGACACAGGAAGTCTATCCTCTCTTTCTTTCTTTCTCCATCTAGCTACCTTTCCGCCTCGGGAATTAGAAATCAAGTACGCGTATATCCGTGCAATACTTTTGTTTCGGTACATTCCTGCTCCTTCGCAGGGAAAGAGTGTCGACGACCTAGATCTTGAACGTCATCCTTTCACCGGGCTGCTAATAATTTCATCTCCTGCGTTCTAGGTACGTCCTGGTACTCAAAATCGGGGCTCGGACACTGTTATAAGATCGATTACGGTTCTTGAAACGGTTACGGACTACCTTTGTTCCGATCCACTGCTGCGAAGAAACTTTGAATCATTATCGACACTGCGGGTTTTTATGTGAAATTCATATTTTCCTGATAGTCAGGAGATCGACGGAAATGTATTTCTTTAATCGTTTTAAGTAGTCGAAAATTGTATAGCAATGTTATTGTATCTTCGCGTTTTAATGTTTCATCAATTATTTATATATCTGTTTCAAAAAATGATTCCAGAATCGTTTATAGATGAATTTATAAATTGTATGGTAGTAGTCTTGAATACGTTTAATATCTACAAAATGATTTTCGAATCATTTACAGATGAATCTAGAATCATAGAATCAACTGAAGATTCTCAGACAAATAATAATAATTGATTGACATACTGTTTGGGTTGGTTGGTTGACAGTCTGTAATTTCCTCAATTGATCCACGTGCATACGCGAGAGAGTGTGCGAAACCTTTCGCATTACGTGGATCAGACCGAAAACTCCGAAACAAAAGAACGAATGTTGACAATAACGTTGTGCGTCACTTGCACCATCATCGTCCAAACGAACCGCAAAGAATAATGATATTGCGACACGCACCACGTAAATTGAAATTCTCTGTGTGTGTGTGTAGAAACTATCGGTGTAGATAATGGTTTTCAATATAATTTTTCTGCACACGGACATTCTGTAAGCGAATAAAGGCTATAGCTGGGTTTGGGGGTGAAATTTTTTTCAGAATTTTAAATTGTCAATAAATGGGGAAAATAGGCCAAAAACTGGTTTTTCGTTTTTCTTCGATAACTACTCTTACAGATGAGATAGGAGGCTGAAATTTGGCAGAGCCGCGTCTTTTTTCGATAGGCTATCGAATGGCACAAGTTCGACTGAAATACCGCCCGGGGCGAATTTCACCCCCAAACACGGCTATAGCTGTTTGCGCAAGATAAAACCCGTTATAGTTGCGCAAGACAAAACAATCTAATACCATATTTGTATTGCATACGCGCGCAACACAAGATTTCGCTGGATCTCGTAACTTTCTACCTAAAGTAACGACGCGTAGTTACCGAATAATTGCGAATCAATGACCTCGCGTGCAATTTTCCATAAACGCATACCGGCCTGCAATTGACGGATTTGATAATACCCAGGGGAGATATTTTAATCATTCTATTCAACACGATCATGTAACAAGCCAGAAATTCGAGTTAACCGACACGACTGTAATGTACTATTCCTAGAACCCTTTTACAATTCGAATTATGTCGTGTTGGGAAATGGGCTTCAAAGTAACTGAAACGCTGGAGAATTCAATTTTAATATGTTTTATTAACGGCGCGGAAGGACAGCGGACTTGAAGCGAAGAAAAGAAAGATGCAGGCGACAGAGAAAATCAGTCGCCCACCTGAAAATGGAAAACCCCAAGGATGCATCGTTTATTGCCCTGGCCCTTGGGTACGAGAAATACTAGGCCTATGGGTTCGATGACATCTGGTCTGTTTATTTTATGTTAGAGAAATACAGCGTTTCTCGTTCACAACAAAATTCATTTCTGCTTGTTGACAGTTGCAGTATTACTGCTAATAATCCAACATGTCGTGATAGTTCACAAATTTTTACCGTTACAATCCTTAGACTCGAATTTGAACTTAATCGTTAGAATTTGAACTTGAATGTAACCGTTACGACTTAAATTTGAAAGCGACCGTTATATGATTCGAGTTTGAAGTCAACCGCGTAATTCAAAGGTTCGAATTCGAGAGTAACCGTTAGGATTTAAGTTTGAATTTCACCGTTACGATTTGAATTTGGTGGCGCAACTTGCAGCCGAATTGCACTCTCTCGTTTTACTGGTGAGGACTATGTACAATTGTAAAATCAAGTATTTTAGAAGTCCGGTCTCCCGAGCAGCAATATGAATCATTCTAATGCGCTTCGATTTTTCTCGCAGTTTCATGCTCTATATAATGTAATCCCCGCTCCATCGCGAGCCTACGAATTCAACGTAAAATTACGGGACGGCATAGACGAGATAGTAGGAGAGTTGTAGGGAAACTTTCACCATAAATTGGTACAGGCCTCTTTTCTACGGTATAGACACCAGCGGTGCACCTCCGATGCACCCTACACTAAGAAGACTATAGTAAATTCAGGGATGTATATCCACGATCGGGTTCCACGGGTTCCAGGAATGAAGGAAAACTTGAGGAATAACAAACCGTTATTCATGCATTGTTGGGGACGCTTACGACGCGACGGGACTCTGTGCATAATTCTGCGACCGTGATTAAAATATTTTTCCGATTTCGGTTCGTATCGATTTACGGTGACATTTAAGACAAGATTATTAGACCGTGACGAATGAGTTTACGAAGTGAGATGTACGTAATTAAACGTAATACTGAACGGGTTCATTTTTCCGAGGACTCGCATGCTATTTCTCGCGTACGTCACTGAGCGATGGTTGAAGTTAGGCGGCAAAACACCGTCGGACTTGCATTTCGAACGCATAGCGAGTGTCAGTCAACACCGGCCTTTGAACAAGTACACGACCGTCTGGGAACTGTTTAGCCAACCTCAACCTATTCCGAGCACCATAAACAACGGCGAATTAGAGATAGTTGAACAGACAAGCGACCAGGTAATAAATTATATCGGATATTAATGTCGAAACCAAGCAAACAGTGTCTAACAAATGGTGCAATTAACGATATTACGTTAGTGGTTGACCGTTTGCACACCGTGAAACATTTGCTATTCCCTTCTTTTAGTTTAATCATATTTATATGACATTATTATGCAATTATAATACTAAAAGAAAGAGTAGTAGTATCCTTTCAACGTGTGAGGTCAAGTCACTATAGGAGTTGACTGGAACAAAATGTAGGGCGAAGGGTAAGCAAACCTAACAGCCAATGACCCTGCGATAACATTCTTGTGCGACCAGTGCCTCGACTAGTTACATTTGCGATTTACCGTTAAAAGTTCAATTAGAATTTTACCGTTGCGGGTTTACCGTTATTAAATCGAATTCAACCGCTATGATTTTTAAATAAATTTTCAGTCTTCGACAACGGTCTCGGTATGCGATATAATTGTAATCAAACATGAAAATGTCATTCCAGGGCTCTCTGATATTTTTCAAACACACCTTTCGATGTTCGTGGCAGCAACTTTCACTTGTTGCAACAAATCCTATCGATGCGATATCTACTTTAAAGTGTATCACGCGACTGTCTAATATTATGAAATGGGTTTCACAGTTTTTTGGATTTCAATTATTTCAATTTAACTGAGGATATTACCGGAAATTGCAACATATTTCGGCTCGCAGAGGTTTGACGAATCGAAGTCGTGGACACGAAAGGATGTCCTTTGCTAATGATAGACCGAATAAATATTCAATATAACGTGTCCCGGGAACGAGCGCAGAATAAATTCTATGGTCGATGCATCCGTGGATGCACCGGCTTGAAGGGGTCTCAGTTGCCTGGTGCATCGACCGTAGCTAATAACACCGGCAACCGCAAATCTGAGGCCGATCGTAGACCGGTGCAACCACTTCGGTGCGCGTACCGTAATCCCGACAATTCCTATCTACCGTTGAAAGCTGCTCTAGCGGTGGTTTCTATCCTTTGTAAATAGAGAAGCCAAAGAACGGTTCACTTTTCCTGAAATCCGATTGTCGCGGCAACCATTCAAACGTTGCAACGTCGTCAGAACATGTATCATTTACGACCCATGTGAAAATAGTCAACTTCCATTGAACTACTCAGCTTTGAATTCAAATTGGATTAAAATTCTGATTTTAATCGGACCGTCGAGATTTGAATTTCGATCAGACCATTAAGATTTGAATCTGAGTTTATCCGTTGAAATTTGAATTTGAATTAAACCGTTACGATTCGAATTTTAATAGGATCATCGTTGAATAGCTTTCTACATAAGAAATGTTTTTCTAACTGAAACGTTTACGACTAGTTTGAACGGAATGATGGTCCCGCAGCTCAGCGTAACAAATGGCGCTACCCGAATGGGCAACCTTAATGTACGAGCTACTAGTGTTCGTGGGGATAACGATCATTTACATAATGGAGGCAATTTTCCTGACATTCGTTCCTCAACGTTACCGTGCGAAGTCTGTGAAAGGGGAGGTCGCCCTGGTAACAGGGGGTGCAGGTGGAGTCGGAAGCCTAATTGCAAAGAGGCTGGCGAAGCTCGGAGCTCACGTGGTCATTTGGGACATCAACGACACCGGCAAGTCTCGATTATCAAGTCTCAACCAGTGGTCTTCAAACTTCATTGACTCACAAACTCCTCGATATTACAAACCGTACCAAATTATTATGAATTAAATTGACCAAACTATTTCGAATATTCTTATGCGCAATTTACAGGTATGGTGGACA
The DNA here is from genome assembly GCA_028455805.1 of Lasioglossum figueresi. Taxonomy (NCBI): domain Eukaryota; kingdom Metazoa; phylum Arthropoda; class Insecta; order Hymenoptera; family Halictidae; genus Lasioglossum; species Lasioglossum figueresi. The sequence continues at coordinate 7,371,528 of CM052191.1, forward strand.
CGGTGCGAGAAATAAGGGAGGCTGGTGGAAAATGTTGGAGTTACCATTGCGACATCGCAGACAAAGAGGAAGTGTACAGAACAGCGAAGACAGTGCAGGTTGAAGTAGGCGCTGTAAGTAGCCACAGACTTTACAATAATCAAATCTCCCATATAAAATCATTTATACCCTTCTAATGAACCGACAGGTGACTCTGCTGATAAACAATGCCGGTTACGTATGGGGAAAAACGTTGCTCAACCTGCCCGATCACGAAATCGAACGTACCTACAGAATTAACATACTGGCACACTATTGGGCGAGTACAATGGAATAATGTTCGATCGTAAATCACGTATGCAGGATTTAATAAATGTTTCTTACTCAACAGACTACTAAAGCGTTCTTGAAGGACATGATGAAGAACAATCACGGCCACATAGTGACTGTCGCCAGCGTGGCTGGGCTTCTGGGAACTTATAAGTGCACTGACTACTCGGCTACCAAATTCGCGGCTATTGGCTACCACGAGAGCCTCTACACCGAGCTCAAAGTAAGACCAACTTCAACTCTTTACAATCGCATTAATCGTAAATTAAAATGATCGAAACTCGTTATTTTGACGCGTTGCGTAAACCTAATGGTACCATAATTTATTACCATAATTGCCAGCTACCAGATTGTCCCCTTTACAAGGACAGTCAGGTAAGAAAAATAAATTTGTTAGTTTTACTGTTGAACCTGTTGACACGTCATAAATGTTTTCAGGTTCACGGCTATGATGGGATTCACGCGACCCTGGTGTGTCCTTCTTACATTAACACCGGCATGTTTGAAGGAGTGAAACCTAGGTAACTATTAGCTAAACTAACACCAAATTTACCGGGTCACATTGTAAATATTTGTGATTTGCAGAATAACGCAAATGCTGGAGCCCGACTACGTAGCCGAGAAAGTTGTGACAGGGATATTAGTAAATCAAACAGTCGTTGTAATACCGGAGGCAGTTAGGTTTCTGCTACCGCTTAAATTGTGAGGTTCATTGACTGTTACAGTTCTTATATATCATGCTATCGTATCTGAAATGTCTGATCAACGTATTCGGTTGACGAAATGCGAATTTCTTGGTTGTAGTATGTAATAGTATTTCTTGATCAAAACGCTTCGTAATATTTACGTTATAAAATCGGACATTTCATATGCAACAGTCTAAAACTTATGAGAATAGAGAGCTAGTTTTTCTTTTTGTGATAGCTTGCTGCCGGCGAAATCGTGCTGGGCTTTGATGTACAATATTTTGGGAGGACCACAGTCTATGATGACGATGAAAGAGAAAACACAGAAAGAAGTATCAAGGAACAATAACAACGAAACAATAATGTCTAATGGAGCATGTTAAAGTAGCATGCAAATGTGAATTATCTCAATCTTAACTGTTAAGAGTGCAGCCTGGTTTACTTTTAGTTAACCAGATCTCCCCCCCTTGAAGTATTAGAATTGTTAGAAAGACTGTGTATAGTAATGGTATTTTGTAACCGTCGTTATATATTTGTTCAATTTTATGTATATTTCTGTTGGATATAAAAATATTTATAACAGGTCATAAAAATAATTCAGTCCCTGACCGAGCTCCCATATCGATATACCTGTGCCCAACTCCGAGGCTAGATCCAGTCGTTGCACAATCGAATATAACGTGGGGTAAAAGATAATTCCACTGACCCCTGATGACCTGAAATGATTCCAGCCTGAACCAATTTAGCTTTGCCTACAGTACTATACCTATTTATGCCCCTGATGCTATTGGGTTAAGTAACAAGTTTAAAACGTTCGTAATCTCTCACTTCGCTTTCAATCTTCAATCTCCACGATTAATCTTCATCGTACATGTTCAAATTTGTTTTCTTTTCCAAAATGAGCAAGCGAACGAACTTATTACTCAATCTAATAATTCAGGACGAAAGAAACTGTTTCATACTTTGCCTCGAAAAAATGTTCTTTGCTGTTGACGTCCCACTGAATTTTCACTTTACTGGACTCGAGCAGCCTCAGATAGTCTGAACCTAATATGGCACCGCCGCCCTCGGGCGTGTAATTGTATCCATAGAAATTAAGACCTAGTAATATCTGTGCCCGCTTCGGACCCTTCTCAGGCACTAACAACTCCACACACTCCCTCGCCCAATCGATAGGACTGTTAGGTCCTGGCCGTTGCAAGCTCGAATAGTCGTAAGTCATTAACGAGAAAGCTTGCAAGTATGGTGATAGTTGGTCGAACTGATCTTTATTGAACAACTGAACCTTCGCACTGTGAACGGTCGGAGATCTTCATTTGCAGTGATCCCTCAGTGCAAGGAAAACTGCAATGAGAAATAAAAGAAACACAACTCACCCTCTAGATGGTGGAACAGCCAGGATCGTGTTCAAGTTGTTCTCCTTGAGCCTCTGAGCAATCGATTGGATTAGCGATATCACAATCTGAGCTTCCACACCTGTTAGGATAAACTGGTTCCACATCTCCAACACGTAGCCGTCAAAGTGGAACGCCTGGAACAGGATACAGTTATTATAATTAGATGATGACAGTTTACGTAGTAGGAATGGTCTTTCCAACATTTATGTCTCTATATTTACCTTGGCAGTGTCTACAAGAGTAGACATTAGTTGTGTCTGTTTTTTAGTGTCACTGTACAACCCAACGATGTCATCGATTGACCAGTGTTCAAACAGCACCCTTGGCAAGACTGAAAAAATATATTTTTTGTAGAGATATAAAAATGTTATATTATAGCATTGTAATCTCAATGTATATTACTTTTGACTTGATGGTTTTCTTTGTTGGCTGCTCTCATTTCTTTCAACCATTTCTTTTGAACGTCGTGAGTGTGTAGTTTGTAGGTAGTTGCGTTGCCTTCTAGAAATGCCAGCCACACTGGCGATACCATTGTGAATTTTCCATGGAATGTTTTGGAGACTTCGAGTCCATTGTTGTTCCACTGACAAAAGATACAGATTAAAGTGAATATTTGTCTGAATATTGTGTACTGAAATCAACACTTGAAATCAACAAATGGGCTATCAAGTTCGCTGTAACCTAATTCCAATTCATGTAATACGTATTGTCATAATTATTTAAAGATTTAAATCTTACAAAGCAAAGATAATATCCATTTACTAATTCGGTAAAAATGAATACTAAATACATTAATTTAATCACTGCATCTATGAACTCCATTTTGAAAGTCCATGCGAGGGTTAATAATGGAGCATAAATGCCTATTGTAAAACTTACGATTGACCATTTCCGCAAATGATTGCAAAAAATAAACAAATCAATGTACCGGTGTGATATATCCCAAAACGTCACCGGTAAATCGTCTAGCGGTTGTATTCGAAAAATAGATTCCGGATTCTCGTATAATATCGTTGGATTTAGGGTTCTTCACCACTAGTAATCGATTAAAAACATCTTGATCACCTGGACCTTTCTGTGAATGCAATTATTAATAAAACGGATATTGCTAATAACAATTTTCGTAATTTAATTTCCTGTGTCTACCTTGCCCTCGATCTTTCCTTTACTCTTTTTAGTAACCTTTCCCTTTGGCGGTGACAATGTACATTCTGACACTTGACCAACCAGTAACAAACTGATTGTTAATGCCAGAATGTTCATATTAATTGTTTACCTTTACTATCAACTAATTGAAAACATTACCAGATCACATACGTGGCTGCACTATTATTCAAAAGACTTTAGTGTAATCGTTCATAGATCGCGCTGCCGTCGATCTTTGGGTTAAGGTTTCTTTCCATTTATTCTTTTGATCATACAACAAATAAACAATCTGAATTAACAATGAATGTATTTTCAACACTGATTTTGTCCGTTAGAATTTTCCGTCTAAACACTGTTTTAATAAAATCATATTGAGTTTTCAGTAAATATCCGATGAATGGAGTTTTATATTTAGATGATGCAGCAGTATTCCTTTCGTTTAAAAATTAAAAATTCAAATTCATTTTTTTATCGATCCTAAAATTGATGTGATCAGACAGTGCCGGAAGGCGATGATATTCGAAAAAAATTAAATTTTAATGAAAACAGCTTTAACGACTTTTTTAAGGCTGTTTTACCACGTGACGCAATCACATGACATGTGTTTTGATGTAACATGGCGCCTTTAATCCTTTAATTGTCAGAGTGTAACAAAACTTCTGCAAGAATGTAAAATTTCTTGAAGTGTTGATTTTTGTACTCAACACAGAATGCCAGTTGATATAAACCGATTGACAGAAGGTTGGCTAGAATTGGAAAGTGACCCAGGTACGAAATAATCACCGCAAAACTGGATTTTAATTGTCACCACTATCGAAGCATCAGAACAAGTTGCAGATGCATGTAAAATTAAATTAACACAATTAAGAAAGCTACATTGCAAAAATTAAATCTCCGGAACTCGAACTGTGTTACACACAAGTGTTTTCGAGTTCCTCTTGAATAGATTACTGTGTTTGTATACAATCAACATATATGCGTGTTGTCATAACGAAACGGCACTAGAAACTTTTAGGTGTAATTTCACAGTTCATCACATTGACACAATTTCCTCCGTCAGGTCTATTTACGCTACTGTTGGAAGATTTTGGAGTAAAAGGTGTGCAAGTAGAGGAAATATACGACTTGCAGAAATCATTGGAGGGTCCAGTCTATGGATTTATATTCTTGTTTCGTTGGATCGAGGAAAGAAGGTCCAGGCGCAAGGTTGTAGAGCAAGATGAGAGATTTGTGAAAGATGAGGAAATCGTTAACAATATATTCTTTGCACAACAGGTATGTTATTTACGCTAATACATTCCTGCTAAACTATTGAGTAAACGGTTGCTAAATCATTGATTCTTAAAGGTTGTGCCCAATAGCTGTGCGACTCATGCGCTACTCTCGGTGTTACTCAATTGCCCAAACATTCATTTGGGTACAACTCTATCCAGATTGAAACTGCACACGTTTGGTATGTGTCCAGAGAACAAAGGTTGGGCAATTGGAAACACCCCTGAATTAGCATGCGCTCATAATTCGCATGCGATGCCTCAAGCGAAGAGACGCCAGGATAAAAATACTGGAGTCTCCACCGGCAGATTCACTGGCGAAGCTTTCCACTTTGTTAGTTATGTACCGATCAATGGCAGGCTGTTCGAGCTGGACGGTTTGAAACCGTACCCCATGGATCATGGCCCGTGGAAAGAGCACGAAGAATGGACTGAACAATTTAGACGCGTGATAACCGATCGTTTAGGGATGGCGAGAGGGGAGCAATTACAGGACATAAGATTTAATTTAATGGCTGTTGTCCCTGACCGGCGGCTGGCTATATCACATAAACTAACTATGTTAAAGACTAATAGACAAATAGTGCTAGAGGCGTTACAACAGCTTGTTAAGTTGAGCCACCAAGACGGCTCCGAGAAAAACGTGAACGAGTCCGATAAGTCGGATAAGCATTACGAGAAAAAGAGCAAAACCGACGATGATAATGTTTTACCTAATAAATCGGAGATCGACGAGTCCTCCGTTCCTACTATCACTGTTGAAAGAAGCGATGGCGCAGGGGACATTGAGGAATCGGGGTCGGGCATAACTTCCAGCAAGACTGAATCAAAGTAAAGATTGGTTTAATATTTTATTTACTCAGGCTTACGGGTAAATGAAATGAATGTATTACCATGTTACAGTGGCATGGAAAAGGTAGTAATGTGTGCATTGGATTATGCAACTCCGCTTCGAATTCAAACTTCACCGGCCCACAGCTCCTCCAGTACCGATACCTCGTCCGAGATTGGCTCTGCGTTTAATTCTCCGACTCAAGGTACTTTACGTTCCCTTGCAGAGACGTCTCGTTGTGCAGACCTTTTTACTTTGGCAAAATATTAAACTGTTTGGACACGACATTCGTATAGATTTCAGATCGTCCGCGTTATTCGAGGCGGAGTAACAGACGTAGTAATGCGAGTCGGACGTGACATCTTTCGTTTTCCCGTGCTCTGTACACACTTTCCCTGGCGCTTTAATTTCGAGCTTATTTTCACTGTCTCCGATCACACTCTTCTCTGGAGTGTTTCCCTTGCACTTACTGTAACTTTCTCTGTCGCAAACCCTGGAGTACTTATTAAATGCCGTAAAAGGTGGACATGAGTGCTCGATTATGGATACAATCTCTGGTTTGCACATGTAATACTTAACACAATCGGTTGCATTCGGCGTACGAACATTTGCCACACACGGAATTACCTGAATGAACTTAGGGTCCACGCGGTAGCCAAGCGATTTGTATGTTTCAACTGTGAAGAACTGCCTGTTTCCAGTGTTAGACGAGATTAAAATTAATTTATTCTCGTTCTCCGGATCGTTCAGCAGGCCTTCTAATGTATCATTTAATGATTGTGTGTCCGACATTGATTTCTCTTCGTTTTTTGCAGGATATTTAACTGGATCTTGCGATTTCGCACTAGCCGTGATAGTATTTTCCAAGTTAGTCTGTTGAATGCGATTCTGTACGAAGTAACTCATTAAAACACTCTGCTGACTGGCCTTAGAAAATTCGGGCTTAGTTGGAGCCTTGCTTGTAGCCTTTGAAGGCATAGCTACCGACGCCAGGAGCTCTAAAGGAATGGTTATCTCCTTGTGAATTGCTAAATGCTGCATTAAACGATTTAGCATGAAGTACTCCTTCTTGAAAGAATTCGGTAGATTATTTATCATTTTCTGTGGTTGGTTTCCCAGTGCTTCTTCGATCTTAATTAGCGGGTATGGCGTCACCATTTCATGATTCGAGTTATCGACGTCTTCGGTAACGTACGACGAGTCAATGAGCTCGGAAAAATTCGAGGGATCCTCTGTCGATCCCATGTAACTGGTCTCGTTTGGATTAATTAACTCAGGTGTATCGTACCTGTTTGTTACAACAGACTCTGTCGACAGATCGCACGTCCAAGAATCACCAGGCAGAATGCACATTCGTAGGTACGGTTGGAACACCTGAACATAAAACAAATCAATTAGTAAAATATTTATAGATAATTCTGTAAATGATAAATTGTTTTACCAAGCCATCCGTGCATTTTCTTGGCACCCAAACGTATCCACCGTCAGGCAAATTTACACAATTGTAAAACACAATACAACTTGTGGGATGGGGTTTTCTCGGTTCAGGACATTTCGATGATTCGACTGCGATCAGAAGAGAATAAAATATAAAAAGCGTTACGGTCATTTCAAAGTGTTCTTTCTACGATTCTACAGTAGACTGACTTTGGCTGTCTTCTTGATGTATTTGTTCTTCACACGTCCCCCCACGTATTCTTCGACACCTCTCGGATACAGTTAGTCGACCTACAGCATTTATGTATTTTTGTCTTGGCACGGTGAAGCCCAATAGAAATTTTAGAATCGACAACATAATTTTTTTACTTACAGCATGGGGATGGAATTCTGGTCAAAGTAGTCCCACGTCCACGAAAGACTTCAAAAAGTTCGTCGTGATTAGAGTCGCTGGGGATGAGAAGCACGAGGCGGGTTTAAGTACGTACATGCTTGCTGCAATACATTAAAAATAATTAATAAAAAGTATATTTCCAAGTTTGAACAAATTTGGGACATCCTGTAGATCATATCAAAAATGTTTTCAGGTCGATCTCTGGGAAATATTAATATAAACGGAAAGAGATTAGTCTCTGACAGTGGTCACCTGCACAAAAAAGTCTGTTTATCCGGGGAAGTTAGGATACCTCATGCTAGGGTGAAGACCAGTAATGGTGACACGGTTACCGAGGAGAAGAAGGTTGAAAAAATCGATCCGAAATTATGTTCGAAGTATCCGGAATTGTTTGAACCTCACACGTTCGCGCCCAAAGATCTTCTAGCGTTGCTGAAAAACTTGGAGCATGAAATAAGCATTTGCGAGACCAGTTTGAAAGATGAAAACGACAAAAGGAATAAATACAAGGTAGCATTACTTCGTAAAATGAAAGATGACATCATGTAACTTCTCGTGTAGAAAAATCTTACTGTCTTAGATCCTGAAGGACTGAGAATTGTATGTGATACTGTTTTTTTTAGATCGACGATTGTCGCAGAACGCACAGTTACGACGAGTTCATTTGTACCTTTCTTTCGATGCTCGCTCAACAAGGTAAATTAGCGGAACTGGTTCAACAGCACTTGACCTTAAAGAAGCACACTTCTGTGTCGGTGAACAGGGCTCGCAGGTAACTAATCCGCTTTAATTAGACGCGGAAGCATCATGCTTGATGCTCGCTGTGCTCACAGGTCTTCGAAGAAGACAGACACACGGCCGAGCTCTTCTCGCAGACGTCGAGGCAGAACCAAATGCAAGAAACGAAAATAATAAAATTAAGATGGAAGGCCGAAGAGGTGTCCCATGGAATTGTCAATATTGAAAATTATTGAAGAAGTATCCGCCGCGAGCGCATAGTTTTACAAAGATGAAATATAAAAGAAGATTGTACGATTGTTGAAGCGACTTCGTGGCACTCGATATCATTTACTTGTTGCGTATAATGATGCCGAACGATCGCCTCTTCGTTCTCCCTCACAATTCAGAAGTGTCCAACGAAAAATCAAGTCTTCTCCGAGACAATCGTAGATTCGTCGGCTGTGCTGGCCACGTTCCTTTCGTTCTGAAACTTTTCGAAACCCCTTGCACGATCGACAGTTATACTTTGTAATTGTACAAACTATCTCCACGATATATTTTTTATATTTTTTCTCGTATTAATGCGTGATGCCTGTTTACCGTCACACGCATATTTATGAACATTGCGAGCCCACTGGTTACCCTTTTGGGTACCTCTCAATAACTTTTACCGTTACATTTTGTTTTCGTATGAAATATATGGTTTCCTAGATACCGGTGCGTTATTCCTTCCAATCCGTAGGGCTATATATTTATTTATGTCTCAAAGAAGTACACGTTTTAAACACGGAGGTCAATACTTACAGTTAACTAATACTAAAATTGATTAAGAAATTTCCACGGGTAAAACTTAGCTACATGTCAGGAACGCTAAGGAACGAGGGGATGCAGAAATGAAGTAACGCAGTCGGTTATTGTCAAAAACATTGAAAATATTTATTTCGGTATTCATATACAAGTACACTACACGCTGTGGATATGTCCCTTAGATCTAAATACTTATATCTCCGTGCAGCCGAAGAGAGGAGGATCAAGAAACTTGTGATTGGAATCATGTTCATCGTGGAAGCGACGGCCTGAGTCGCCGCGCCGTATTAAGCTGTATTAGGAACTGTATTCGTAATATCCTCGAAAGAAGCTATGATCGAAGGAATAGTGGGATAGATGAATAGAATGGGGGGTGAGGTGGGGTACGATCAAACGAAGGGGATCAAAAAAAGTTCCTTCTCCGGCCGATGCTTTCACATGCCTTTTTCGTCGACATCAGCGCCTTGTTCATCGACATGAGCGCGGTTCGCTCTCTCTCTCTCTCTCTCTCTCTCTCTCTCTCTCTCTCTCTCTCTCTCTCTCTGACAAAGGTGCAAAGTATCGTTTTATGTACAAGTTGTCGGTCTGTGGTCGCCAAAAATGATCGGGGGAAACGTCGAAGGGCTCTTCAACGCTATTTACAAGAGGACACGGTCTCCTCGTCCCTTCGAAGCTGTCCACACGCCGAACCTCGACTTCTTCGGAGCCTTCATCGCGAATTTCGTCGTTATAGGCACTCGTGGTTGCGCCACGGCGAATCAACTGCGGAACAATGCGACCGCAACTCGCGGGAATTGAAATTGTTTCCGTTCGGGAGCGGAAAAATAATCCGCGAAAAATTAGGTGTGCGAGTGTTCCGGAAGCTTGCGTTGGCAAGACGGATCGAGATAGAGCTAGATCGGAAGAGTATCGTTGCGAGGTTTGTTAGTGATCCAAGAGAAAGAACATACATCGTCGCAGATAACTTTTAACTGGTCGTGTATTTCTGTACATTTACAAAAGATAGAAGATTCGAAACGAAGCGCCAACGGGTCTCGACCTTTCGCGCGTTTCATCGTCACTACGCGTTCCGTGATCCCTTTTATAATGATTTTCGTTCACTCTGAGCATGTCGCGATCCAATTGCTCTCGGCTGTCGTTCGCAGAACATTATTTCCATGCGGTAATAATAATAATAATAATAATATAAACATGCCGTATAAAATATAGAAAATTCACGCGCGGGGTGTAACGTAAAAAATACGAGCGGGGGAAATTGGGGGAAAAGGGTAATAAGGGCTCGGATGTGACAGACAAAAAACACGGACGAGATCCTTCCGCGAAGAACGCCGATTTAAAAAAAAAACAGTCTTGTGATGTGTCTTCTTCAAGATACCTCGATCGGATGAACGCGCGCGCGCGTGTGTGTGTGTGTGTGTTCCCACGAATTCTCCTGGATTTTTTCAATCATTATAAAACGCCACGAGAAAAGATAGTGAACGTTGAATCATTTTTGTGCTCGGGTCCCGATCGTTCGTCGTTCGCACAGTTGTTTCCCGTGACATAGTAGCGGAACCAACGGGAAACAGTGTCTCCATTGTTTGCAATCGAAGACACTGTTTTTGGTGGTCCCTAGTAGGCGATTAACAATAATAAATAAAGGTATAATGCTTTACAAATAGAGCGGCGTTCGGTTAACACTTGGAGCCTGGCGGTTGCGCTCTCGCCGCGCGTTGAAGTCGCCTGAAAATGAATGAAATTGACGATATGCTGATGATTCGAGCGAATGAATGTTAGGTGAACAGTAAACGAAAGTCTTCTGATCATTTTCTGGTAATTTTTACGAGTTCAAACAATTTATTTGCAGAAATAATAGGAAACAATACGTGTTAGACGCGGTTTCGAGAGTCCGCCATGTGGGATCGCTCGAAAATGAATGGGACTGACGATATGCTGATGATTCGAGAGAATGAAAGTTGGTTGAGTGGCAAATTGAAGTCTTCTGATTATTTTCTAGTAATTTTTACGAGTGTAAACAGTCTATTTGCAGAAGTAATGCGTTCTGGATGCGGTTTCGAGAGCCCGCCATGTTGGCACGCTCGAGCGCCACGCCAGACTCTCAGGGATAGCCTAAGTCGGCTTATCACACTTACAGGGGGACGTTGTCGAGCGCGCAGATCGAAACGACATCCGGCTTTCCCTTCTCTCGGCCTTATAAATATATAACAACGCGCGTTAAATCACAACAACGCCGCCACGGATCGAAGCGGCTCGTCGCTTTGGTTCTGTCGTTCGCCTCTCGGACACGATCGATCGACGCGTTCGTCCATTGAACGCCTAGAAAAAGAAAGGGCGTTCCTTCCTGTTGGCTCGCTGCGACGATCAAGATTGCTCTCTCCTTTCCAACTGGTTTCCGGTTCCTCGATCGAGTTCTCTTTCTCTCTCTCTCGTATGACACTGAAACGCTCCCGCGCAAACACGGAGACCGTTCGATCGCCTCGCTCGCATATACTCTCGCATATACTCTCGCACACATACACACACGCACACACGATATCGAAAAATACATTAATTTGAAAATATATATATATGTATGTGTACGTGTACATATACGTATATTTATACATATGTATATTTTCTGGCATATGTGCACTATGTATAGTAAATTACACCCATAGGCTTGCTTAATACTTGGATGCTGCGCGTTTCCGGTGTCCGACCGAGTTCCCTATCTTTTGGACGGTCTCTCGAGACAGAAACGAAAACGAAAACGAAAACGAAAACGAAAAAAAAAGAAAAAGAACCAAATTTCTGAATGATCGCTGCCCCGTCCCGGTGCGCCAGAATCTCGAGGTACCGGCGAGCTGTGTTCACACGCACACGCATACATACAGGCAGGCATCCTCCTCGCTTCTAAATACATATGTACACTACGCAGTCACGTTATAGTAGTAAAAATATAAAAACAAAAGGAAGAAGGAAGATAGAAACGAAAGGGTTCAGCGACGAGGAGGGAGGAGGTCCGAGGGTACGCTATTTACAAGATCAGCTTTGACGCGACTATCACAAACGCTCGGCTCCGCTGGACTCTCAGCTCGAATAATAGGAAAAGGCGTGCCGCGCGAGAAATAAAAAAAAGAAAAGATGCCGAGCAATAAGGATCGACGGGGATGGGCTTATTGCTTTGCGCCTGCAGGAATTAAATCGTTAAGGATCAACTGGCGGTAGTGAAATTAGCCGGTTGCGCGATTACCAATTGGAGGGTCCTCCGTGGAAAAGCCCGACGCGGGCCCGCTCACCCGAAGATCTTCGAAGTCATCCGATCTCTTCCGACATATCTCTCGATCCCTTCTCTCGTCACGGTTCCCAAAGGGAAATTAAATTAGCTAGGATCGTCCGAAGATCTTCGAGTCGACGGTGGCGTCGTGCCGATCCCGAGACAACGGTTGCGTTTACACGAAACGCAGGTCTGTGGCGTACGATCGATTTCGCTCGAATCAATGATAATCATGAAAATAGCATTCAACGAAATAACCTAAGAAAGTCTTACAGCGTTAAGTTACTTACACCCTAGACGCAATCTTATCACCTAGATCATCGTCACGATAGAGACAGTGGACAGTGGGGGACACCCGTGTTTTGGCTTGTGACGCACTCGACTCGACCGATCCCCATCGCGTGTCGACGATCAGGCGGCTCCGTCCTCGACTCGATCGATTCTTCTTCTGTTGGTGGAAAGAAAAGCAGCATCGTGGGACCGAGCCGCCTAATCGCGAGCCTAACAGACACCCGAGCCAGGTGCCCGGCACCTATCTACCTTACCTAACTTATCTGACTGATCTAGCTTATCCGATCGATAAGAAAAACGGTTCTGCTGCTGCGCGCGACATTGGTCGATGGCCAAGGTGCACGCGGGTCCAATACTGCAAAGTCGATCGAGCAGTCTCGCTGGCTCCGAACGTCCGAACTGCTGCGCACCCTGCTGCTACCAACTAGCTTGCAACAACGATCTCGCGCGATCATCGTCGCCGGAAGTCTTCCAGGTCTCTCCAGTGATCGGCCCAGGGATCGTCGTCGTCATCGTGGCCGTCTGTGTCGGCGTTGGCGTCGCGTCCACCGTGGCTCGGAGTTCTTTGGATCGGTTCGAAGATCACAAAGATGGCCGCGATCGATAGAAGTGGTTCTTCGCTGGTCCACTCGATAGCGAAGCAGAGGACTGGCTGTCCGATCTCACGGCCCGCTGACGCTGGCGTTCGTTGGCAGCGAGTGATGAGCCGGCACCAGACTCTCTCCCGGCGCCTTTCCAAGACGAAGTATCGACTGGAGGGAGGCTACCTCGGATGCTAGACGGTCCAGCCTGGACTTGACCTCTCTCTCGCTCTCGGGAACGGCGGAGACCGTGGGGCCGGTCCATTCAGCGCCCAAAGAGATGCCGGAATCGCGTTCGTCGCTGGACCCTTCGTTGTCCCAGGGTGGAGACGCCCTTGGTCCAGGTTCCTGTTTGATGCCTTGAAGTGCGAGGAGTGCGCTGGCTGCGTCCTTGTCCCCGATGCGTGACTTGTGCCTCAGTTTGTGGGGCAGGCTGTTGTTAGCTGCTGGGTTCTGCGAGCTGACCACCAACTGCGGACCCTCGTCTCCGCTTCCGGATGAAAGCTCGAAAGGCGACTGTGCTCGCCTACCGCGCGACAGGTTCAGCGCGCTCGTCGTGTCCAGGTGCATCGCCGGGTGAGGATAGGCGTACTGGAAGCTCTCCGATTCGGGGTACGCTGTCGTCTCCGGCACGTACAGCTGTGCCGGGGACCTGGGTGATCTGGCCCCGCTGACCGGTTGATGGATCACCGACGTGTGCACCGGGCTCGGTGTCCTCGCGTAAAGAAGCGTCGCAGATGGCGGCAGCTTCGCTCTCTTCACGCTGATGGGTGGCTCCGCGGGCAACGCTGCCAGCACGTGTTCCGTACTGATCACCGACTCGCCGCAGATACCAAACTTGTCTCTGATCGCCTCGAGCTGCGCCTTCAGGATGTGATTCTCCTTGCTGAGCTCCATGACACGCTGCTCGAGGACCATGTCGTTGAAACGCCGCTTCTCGCGGGACCGCTTCGCCGCCTCGTTGTTACGCCGCCTGCGGTCCCAGTAGCTGTCGTCCTTCTTGTTGTCCGGAATGAACTCCCGTTGCTTGCGCTGAGAAAATAGCTCTTTTCTGATGTCGAAGTTCGGGGGAAAATTTTCGGGATGTATCACCTGTTGGGCGTCGTGATGATGCTGCAGCTGCTGCTGTTGCTGCTGCTGTTGCTGGGCCGTCTGCTGCTGCTGCTGCTGCTGCTGTTGCTGCTGCTGCTGCTGCTGCTGATGGAGGTGGTGGTGCTGCGGCTGTTGCTGCTGTGGAAGTGGCGGCTGCTGCTGCGGATGCTGGTGTTGCTGTTGCATCGGACCAGCGTGATGAGCCGGGTGCGTCAACGGCGGCAACGGTCCGTGGGCGTCGTGACCGCCGTGGGCACCGTGTCCGGCGTGCGCCATCGTGTGGGTGGCCGGCATGTTGCCGTTCAGACATGCGGTCTCACCGTTGATAGGTGATCCACTCTGACGGGTGACAAATTCTGCCACCATAATTTGTCTTCTTAGTACATCTGCAAGCAAACGAGAAACGGGGAAAACGTTAGTAACGGTGGCGCAAACCATTTTCGTGGCGATTAAACGTTATTGAACCGGTCACGATCCCTCTCCCCCTCTCCCCCTCACCTTCCCACGGAATTAATGGCCGATCGTATATTATCCCGTCGACTCGCGTGTCGGGGAACAATCCCAGAGACGAGTTTATTAACGGCGGTGACGGGCCGCGCCGAGCCGCGTGCCAAACGATCACGATGACGACCACGATGAGATCTCGGCGACATGCTCCGCCGAGGGAATGCACTCTAGTTCTCGAGCTTGGCTAACCAACAAAAGCTGTCTCATTTTCCACTATGAGTTATGGTTTTTTTTGAGACTCTGAACATCAGGACGTTACTCGCCTTATAACCACCCTCGTGGTAGTGATACCGACTTGAAAGTTGCCACGCAGGATGTTCTTTGAGGGCCCTATCGAATGATACTGGAATACGCTCCAGGAAACGTGCGTCTTCGTACGGCTATTACGAAAGAAGGCCGACCGATACGGAATCAGGAAGACAAGACAGACTCCGGATGACCTCCTCGACCGACATTTTTCGCTCTCTCTCTCTCTCTCTCTCTTTCTCAAATTACAATCCGCATCGATTGCTCGTCGCTCGGTTTACTGAATTCAAATCGCTCGAGGACTAGGACTCGTTCGCTGAGTCAATGCAATCATTCCGCGGCCATGACGCGACGTGCAACAATTATAACATGCGCCCATCTCTCTGAACTGTAATCAAAACCACCGTGCGCTGATAATCCGCCAGTGACGCATCATTATGAAAACCGTGCGTCATACCTGGCGCAGGACGTCAAACAACGTTAATTGGACATTCCTAGAATGATGGTTCATTCATCGGGCTAATTGTCCTCCTTGCGTGCGGACGGCGAAACGTGACCGAACGATGTTTGCACTCTAATTGCTAACTCTAATCCTTTTCGTAACGATTCTTTGCGTGATCGGCATCATAGCGCAACGATTACTGCGGGCCAAACCGAAGTCGTCTAAGCAGTCCATTTGAGAGTAAAACTCTCGCGAGTTGCTCTTGATAGCGTTGAGGGTCACTGTCAAGTGATTTCAGAGTGCTGAGAGTTACCGAGAGACTCTGTGGTTCTGAGATCGTGAAGAATAATTGCAGACCTCTTCGGCAACAGATATAAATATATAAAGCTGCAACAAGTACAATTTTACCAAAAAATGGCCTTGTTCGGTTTTGGCAGCAAGATCCTCAATTATTATTAATTTCTAAGGGGTCTCCGTGTTTCCAGTGATCCCTGCTTTCAATGCGTTAAGTTTAAGAGACGAAATATGGGAACAACGCCATGTTTGAAATTCTCCATAGAAGAGTTTAACAGAGAAGTAACGTACGTTGAAGCGATGATCGTTGACAGAGGATGAGAGGACAGGTCTTGTTAGCTTTCGTAACCGTTATGCCCGAGAGTGGCACCCATGGCCAAAGGTGAAGCATTCCAAGGGATCGAAAGACGTGCCCGCACTGCCAACAATACTGGCAGTCCTCGCAACAGCAAGAGAAGTCGCAAAATAGCCTTGGGTAAGGTCGCGCCACTCAAGGCCGAGGGTGTCAGCGAACCCAGCGATCGTTGCCAGTACGAAACGTTAGCGGACTTCGTCAAATAAACTCGGATCCTCTGTACGAGCGTAACTGTTTGAGCAACTATTAAGACAAGCTGCTCCGTCTCTTTCATCCTTTGATCCCACCACGATCTCTCTTGCGTATTTAAAGATTTTCTAGCCTCGGGGCTTGGCCTCTGAGGCTGGCTAGCGCTACATTGTGCTACATACTTATTTTTCTCGTATCGTCCAAAACAAAATTATGCACTAAATTGCATGCAGGAAAACGAATGGTAATTTAATCGGTTGTTTTGCTGGATGTCACAATCGACGTGACCACGGGAGCGTGGAAAAATACCCTGATAGAAGGAAACTTAGGGGATAAACGTTGCGAAGGTACGAGGCAAACGTACGGTGAAATCGATGCATTGTCGCGGAAGACAGATAGTCTTTCGAGAGATCGTATCTGGATGAAGACGCGTTGGCAACGAGATATCGGCGGTGTAAAAATGATGAACGCGAGTCCGCGCTGCGCAATTATGTAAGCGGCCGTGCAACAGTTTCCGCAGATTTATTATGCGCTCGTTATGTTATTAATTGGAAGTGATAATTCTCTGCAGCGATAACGCCGGATTTAACAACTTTGTTACGATTTGCAAGCGGAAGAATCGCGCAGCAGCACGTGTCTTCTCCGACGCGAACGGAACACCGTGACGAATTGTTATCCGGACCAGGATGCGAACGGTATAATTGGAAAATAATTTGTAGCTACGTAGACACCGAGAGAAAAAAAAGAAGAGCGAGAACGTGTGAACGCTAATCCGAGGCAGTCGCAACCGGAGGGGCGACTGGTTGCATAAGGGAGCACGTGCGTCCACGGAAAAAACGTGACACGTGCTATGTCGTCGCTATCTGCCGTTCACGTACCGCATCAGGAAAATATGTTTACTTCAGCCTTCTCCGTTCGCGACGAAGAAACAACCGGCACGCATAACACGTTGCACGGAAACGCGACGCACGTTCCTGCTTCTGCGAACGGTTGCAAACGAATCGATTTATCGGAACGTTTTGTTACCCGACTCCTTGCATTTACGCCAAACAATCAGCTATACACATTTCTAAGCACGGGAACTACAGACATTCTAAATGTGATGTAAATATTCAAATCTGAAGAGAAATGTTTTTAACCCTTTGGGATAATTCAATTACACCCCCATGCACTACTTTACTAACTTGTATAGAACAATTGGGAAATAAATTGTGTTCACTAATTTATCTTGTTATTGTTTATGAAACAAGCTAGCTCTACTATAAACACGTAGACTGGTGCACCAACTCGAGGTGAGACACCCAAGATGGCCCGACACTCTTCGGACACAGTGTATATTTAGTGGTTGGTGTCGCAGAATCAGAATCCGTTGCCCACGTCCCCCATCGAGCCTATAAATACGCGAGTATTGCATGTTTTTCCCAATTATTCACGTATCCGGTCTGTCTTCGATGAATCCTCTAGAAGCGAATTTATATTTTCGAATTTGTCACCCTGCCATAATACTTCGCTACACCTATGTCGCTTTACCTGGAAAAAACACGCGATCCTAACAATAATCGCGTGATACACAATCCCAAGAAAGTCTACTTAATAATTCATTCTCGGAATAAAGTAGGAACTACGATCAAATTTAAATTCGAATAGCGCCACTTGTTGGCGCGGCGGGAAACCGAGTTCAAATTCAAACTCGAAAGAAGTCGGTTTATTTCGAATTGTCGGTTGTTACTGTCTGTAAGAAATACGTGGCGAGTAGGAAGGGTATCGAACCTGAACAAGCTAGGCGAACCTCGCGAGAAACAGAGAGAGAAAGAGAGAGAGAGAGAGAAAGAGAGAGAACCCGAAAGAACGAGCTCGTGAATTAACCGTTGAAGCACGCGGACCGAGTGTTGCGTAAGAGTCTAGCTGCATTGTGTGCGCGTGCGCCGCAGCCGTCCACGTGCAGCGCGCTGTTAGACGTTGCGAATGTCAGAGCCGTTTATATCGCGGAAGCCGTCCCAGGCAAATGTATCAACGTACGTGAATCTCTTCTAATCACGTATCTCTGCTGCGAGCGAGGCAACGTGCCGCCACGGCCTCGCGCGACTCGCAGTTTTACGATCGGCCGAGGCTGCTTCGTGTCCTTCCCCGCTATCGATTATGTATTTTGTACCTTAATTTATCCCCAGCGAGAAACCGTGCGTCACCGTCTAGTCAGAAACGGTTCCACTCCACATTTCCGCGAAACGCAATCGCTATCGATGCGATTCTCCAGCGGAAACCAACCGGTAGATATTTCGTAATCGTAAACGAAATTACGATACGGATCGCTAGAGGGCGCTGCAACGTGCCAAACCGGAAGCGCAGATTCGTATCTCCCATACGGTTCTCCTTTACGACTTCCGTGACACGAAGGGAACAGGACCATTCACGAGGGTTTCAAATTTTGTGTTAATTCGATACCAAAGAGCAAACGCAGTGTCTATCCAAGGCCTGTTAATAGACCGTGCTATACTTAAAATAACCACAATGTAAATAATAGTCCGAGGCCTGAGGTGATTAGATAATTTGTTGATTTACAAGCGAACATGAGCAGCTCATTAAAATGTCTTGATTTATGTATTTACCGGTAAGTAAACGGTTGAGATCGGAAAATGAGAGTCTAACGTGCATATGCTTTGCTTGGTACATCAATAATGCAACAAAAGAGACTAACAATAAGTTCGAACAATATTTAATTTGTTAAAGCTTACGAATTCCGCCAAATTGTGTCTTCGACGCAAGAAAAATGATCAAGAGAGGAGATCTGTGTGCAGCGTTTCGATACCGGCTAATGGGCGCCTGATTCATTACACCGCCGCGAGGTGTGCGATCAGGACACGAATCCCGCTCTCGAAATTGAGCAATCACCTGGAATTTCAGTCGCGGATTACGTATACAAGGCTCGCGTGACTCATGTCGCGGCTTGCACCGAGTTCTATCGATCCGATGATTTTTCCCAGAGCAGAGAACACGTCGCCCACGTGAAATATCTATTGTGATGAAATCCACGCTGGTGCCAACAACCGTGTCACATCGGTTGAGTCCCATTTGGATATCGCCAGAAATTCCATCCGAACTTTTAAACACAAATATCGAATCGTGTTAGGCAATTTGTCGGTTATAACCTGTTTGAAACATAGTCGCAATAGTTGTCCATTCGCGTACTATGTTGCAAGTTGCAAGTCTGAAGCAACGAGGGTCGGGTGAACAGCAGTTACGACTGTAAACTTCTTTCGAGAAAGGACAATTATCCTATCGATGCTGTACCACTATTTTCTCATTGTCAGTCCCTTAGTAAATTAATTTTGTAATTTTTAGGAAATTTGTCTAGTTCGAGGAACCAACACAGTTGGGTTATCGGTTGAGTCATATTTAGCCGTCTCGCGTGTAGATCGCAGTTGTTCGTGTACGCTGAATAACACGCGTCCACGCGAAGAGAACCAGGAATGCATCGCGGGAAGAGGTCGTCGGCTCTGTTCCCGTGAAACGCGAAATTTATCAGGAGCAACGCGCTCTCGGGAACTCCGGAAAGGTTTTACGGTCCATCGTAAACGGCAGAAACGATTCGTTAGCGGGTAATGGACGTCGAGGAGGCGAGTCCGCGCGGGAAAATTATCGAGCGCATAATTTTGCAACCTCAACACCGCGGCCGCGTGGTTTCCTCGAACGCGGTCGATAAGAATGGGCGCACTGTGAAACGGTAATTATAAAGTCGCGGGCGCGAAAACGAACGTGACGAAATAATCCCCTAGGCTAGTTGTTTCTGCGTTGCGCAAACCGCGCGTAGATCTTATCGGCGCGGGCGCACAAAGTTTAGAAGGCAGTTTACGGCGACGTCGCGTCGTCGTTGTCGGTGTGAGCGGGGCTTTCGTTTCGTTTCGTTTCGTTTCGACGTCGTGTCTCGGGGTCGATATTTCTCCATGGAGATAATAATAGCGGACCCTTGGCGCGCGCGTCACGCACACACCAAATAATTACGTAGCATTGGGCAAGCGTTGGAATTGATCCGGCCGGCGCGGCGACCGGCATGCGTTGCGTCGAACACCTTTCCCCTCCATATTCGTTCCTGGTACAATCTCACTTCCACAGAACAATAATTGCACTGCAGCAACAATGACTCGGCAACGACTCGATTATCACTATACCTATCTTCGAATGCACAGCAGCACACGTACATCTTCAAAACTTCAAAGTCGTTCATATACTTTTCACCGCGACTTCATAAAAATTTGGTTATGGGGGGTTATCTCTTGAGGTTAACTTTTGTGGAATATCGACAATGGAAAGACAAAAATGGCTCGTCTATAGCCTGGGGAGTCATTATTATTAATGCACTTTCGTGCTATTTTAAATATTATTGTTAATTTATTATTCAATGTAGTTCTATGCACTTTCGAATAATATTATAAACAATCTCGTTTCCTCTTATTATCTCTAAATCACGCCGATACGGATGCCTAGAGGGTTGCATGAATGAAACATGGGCATTAACATTCATTACTTAATCTACACGAGTCGTAGAAATGCGATAACAATTTCCATGCCGGTTCATGCACGAAATGTTGTAACAGCGTATGCTATAACTCGACAGCGAACCGCGTGACGCAACGTAAAGCGGGTAAACAAATTGTCCCTCACCATGGTTCGGTCAAAGCTAGCTCGAAAATAATATTTTGCCATTTACGAGCAACCATCGACACGCATAATCACGGCTAATCGTTTCGAATCTCGGCGATCGCGACCGTTAGGATTCAAACGATCGCGACCGGTAAAGCGCGCGTCGATCCTCGGCGCATGCGCGATCCGAGACCGCGGTGACGTAGATGGTCGCACGTGTTCCGAGACCGAGGAATCACGTTCCGCGTTTTCGCCGCGTAGTGTCGCAAACACGCGTTATCCGCTCGCGTGCCGGCGAAAATAAACGCTCTCCCGCTTTCTCACGCGGAGAGACGCAGAGAGAATCCGCGACGCGGCTTGATTCTTGAATTATAAATCGCAATTAGATCGATCCGCGTGCGTCACGTGTACCGGGGGGCTCGCGCCGCTCGGTTGCGCAACGTGACACTAGCCCACTGACTCGTGACGCAATTTAAATGACAACACTCCTCGCGGGCGAGGGTACGCGTCGTTCTCCTTACGTTAACGAACCAACCTCGCGATTGGCTTTTCAAACTTTGCTGCGGTCAACATGCGACGCAACGTTACGCAACAACTTTTTACTGGGGTAAAAGCTACCCCTTGTTCTCCAGGATTTATTCCGCCGTATATATTAATGTATTATGTATTAACGTATTATTAACGTCGTATATCGATATTCTTCAGCATTTAGACTGTGTTTAAATAATGCAATATTTTAGGAGTTCCACGCACTCGCGACAAATTAGCGCGTAAGACGTTGACGCGTGTCTGCGCATCAGCTTCATTGGAGCGCGAACGATTAGCCAGCGAATTTTCCCGCGTTTCTACACCGATTATTTCGCTCGTAAATTTAGCGAGCGTTCGTGGCGGTCGATTATTCGTTGGAAAATCCGTGACTATGCTCGACTTTCCGCGGTTATTAATAGCTGCGATGACTCGGCCGAACCGCCTCGATGAATGATTCTATGGCGCAATTGCATAACATCCTGTGTATCTGTTTTTCCGTTTCTCGTTTTCCCAAGCTGTTTTTCCATTTTCTATTTTTAAGCGTCGCACACGCACTTGTCGCACGCGTGTCCAGAGGTCGTCGCGATCTAGCACGATAATCGTTTGAAAAAACACAAACTGATAGCGCCGCTTAAAAATAGAACGCGATCAATCAGGCGGGATATCGAGAACTTGAGGATACGTGTGAGTAGTGTGCTCCTTCTTCAGCTGTTACCGCGGTGCGCATCTCGAAATTTCTGCGATTAGTCGACGCTCCAGATGATATCGCTTGCAACTCGATCGCCGTAGTTATGTTTATCTCTGTGTTGTTGGAGATGTGTACTTCTAATTAGTACGATATCGAACAGTAGTTTTACACCTTCTTTTCAGTTTAAAAGCGTCACAGTATCGAAGCCGCTGTCGCCATTACAAGGATCATTGAAAAATCCCAAGCTATGGATCGTAGCTCACAGCAGATTTCCATAAAAATTATGTAGCGTGTGTTATCAATGAATAGATTACAGTACGTCAACGACGCTCTAATTTGGCGACGTAATACGTTTCGCCGAGGCGTGCAATACACCACAGTGTGTGTCAACATTATGTGTGCTGACTAATTCCGGGGAAAAAGATTATGAGAGTCGGTGACACGAGTTTTATAGTCACGCGTATACGCGTGGTAGCGTGGCGTAGAGGTTACGCAATGGCGTCGGCCGAGCACGTGGCCGCTCGCCTTTCTGTAGCTTCTTTTCCAATTTTTTCTTCTCTCTCTCTTTCTCTCTCTCTCTCTCTCTCTCTTTCTCTCTCATTACCCGGAACCGGCAGCACGTGGACACTTTTTTCGTGAATACATAAAATTTTACCGAACATATCTAACACAACACGCTGTATGAGTCACATAACCAACCGTAACCCTTCCCCTTCGGTCCGCGCAACAGTTGATTTATGCAACCGCAGTTTAGTTATGCAATTATGCAATCTTTGTAAACGGAGGAGGAGCACGATAATGTTAACTCACCGGCCGCGCGGTTAACAACTTCACCCTTAAGTGACGGGAATTTGTTTACACCGATTAGGCCCGAGAAACTTGTATAAACGTTGATACCACTTATCGGACGATGCTTTAACGATGCTCTAACGATGCTATAACGCGATGCATTACGTTATCCTAAATTCCTAAATTATGGTAAATAGATCAGAATGTGTTTTGAATCGTGCAGATACCAAATTAGACAAGATGGAGCTCGTAACATATGCGGTTGTTAGCTTGTATCTTTTTCGACGGAAAAACGGACAGGATCGCGACCGAGGGTGGTTGGATAAAGGAAAATATAAACGATCGCGGGCAATTACGTTAATTTACGAGACGTTTAGATGGCGTACGCTGTCTTTGTTCCCCTAATAATCTCGATAGTCGCTGGGGAACTGTAAATCCCGCGGCGATTCCACGTTGACCCGACGCGACGCCAGCCCGGCATTTGTTTTTCCTCCGACGCCAGGCGTTTCGGGGAATGCAATGAACGACGCCGCGCGTCGCGGTTTCGCAGAAATTTATTCGCGCGATATTTCAGCGGCGTCGGGCCCGCCGTATTACTTTTCGACGAAGGCGGGGTCGAGACGGCGGATCGCAAATCATCGTCGCATTCGATATTAATCCGACATCTGGCCGCGGCGCAACTGCCGCAAAAAGACCAGCGTGAGTCAACAAGTTGATCACATTAGCGAGATACGTGAGCCTAACCGTGCAAAGGATACACTCGCCGACTGACTATTCAAGTCGAAACGCAGGGAAAACGATTTTCCAGATTCGAGGACCACTGGGATACTTTGACTGCGAGTTTTATCAACAAAACTGGGGCAGAAGTTGAAGTATTCGTTGTTCCTTGGGGTGGTCCGTTTGAATTTGGCGCGCTCTGTAGGGGTCTACAACCGCAAATAAAGAGACACCTCCCCCACCCCCGTACAGAGGGACACACAAAGTGATTAGAATTCAAAAGTACCGAGATTCAAACGTTCGCCGTATTCATATGTAGCTCCAATATTGCATTGAATTCAATCGCATACAAAGTATGAAAATTTTAGTTCCTCGAATATTACGCAATGTGTTATGACTTCTGTTAACAAGGTGCATAATACATATATGACTTTACTTACGCAAAGTACAAGGCCGCGGTTGCGTACGACGACGATATCGGACGTCTTATACAAAAAGTTGAAAAAACTGCTTACCCTACGGTACCAGAGTCCTTTAGAAGAACAGATATTACGTCTAACAAATAGACGTTACAAACGTTAAACAAAAACGCTTCACCAAGGAACACGACAAACTTCCTGGAGCTTGCTTCGACCTTCTGAGGAGGGTCTTAAATCCTCTGAAGCAAGCGATGTCGTTTCGAATAAAAACCGCGAGCGCTGCTGAAGCGAGTCAATTTGCAGAAAAACTGATCAGGTTAAGAGGTTGCTGCGGCCACGTAGAAGGATCTGGATTGCTCCGCGTACGTTCGAGGCTCGGAGGACGCGCGAGTTCACAAGGGTTAACCGCGTTATCGACCCTGGAGTCTCGAATCTCGAGGCACGCATCGGTCTCGCGTGACCGCGTCTTTTTCTTCGACTCGCTCTCCGAATTGTATCAACTCGGCCGCGTGACGCACGATTATGTAACGACAAAAGCACGCACCGGGGCACGTCCGTGTACGCACCAACAATTGTGTATGGAACGCTATTCGTCCCACTGTCTTCGCCATCCAGTGTTTCTATTCTACAACGTTCGCCTCCGCCCATGACTCTCATCAGCGGCGTAAGGACAAGACCGTTATCCGTCCCATTAGCTTGGAACCGACCGCGCGTTACCGAATTCCTCGTGTTACGACCGCCGTGCAACAAGTGAACCGTCTCGAAATCATTCTTCGCATTATCTGCGTAACAAGCGCTTGTAAATAAATTCGGGAGCTTAACAAGATCGGTTCTGGTTGCCTTTAGGGTTCCTCGTTATTCAAAGTACAGAATGACTGTGAAGTTATTTTAGGCTACTTCTTTCGAAGAACGGGTCACCTCAGGTAGCCGAACCTTCCGGGAACAGCGGAAGACTGTGCATAGTTTTGGGCAAGAATTAACGGCAAGAAAGTGAGAAGAAAAACTAGCTTGGGGCGCGGAGGTAGCTAACAGCCCACAGAATGAACTGGACACCCAAGTACTTCCCGCTTTCCCGCTGAGAGAAGCAATTCTGTGAGTCCCTCGATCATTCGGAAGCGATCCGGGAAAGTTATCTCTGCGAAACATTTAGCCCACGACTTCGCGAAGACCATGCGAATACAGCGATCACGAGATCCGCCGTATCAGACTCCAAGACACGAGCACGCCGTTGCGCAATCTGTTTCGGATTCCTTTCATTCAGGCACGCTTATCTAAGGCGAACCTCTTCGGACTTTAATAGACTGGTTATAGCGGCGGACACGCAATAAAATTGCACGTGTACTTCTTTGTGTCGTACAGTTTTGTAATAAGTGTATTATACGATTTTATTTCGCCAACTGCAGAAGTGATTCCGATTTTTATTGCTACTCTGTCAACAAATTACACATGCAGTTATTTCTTCCTCCTTCTATCTCTCTCGTCATGCCCGAATAGAGTTTCATACGCGCCGCAATTATTGAAACTACGAAAATCCGTTCGTGCGGACCGACAGAATACATTTGAATAAGAACCGTGCGAAATCTGCATAAATACAACCTAGTAATTTTTACGACGCAGCGCATGCGACTCGCAGTCGTTTAGCGCCAATAAAACACGACTGTACGGCGTTAATCAAGGATTCAACAAAATCGCTATGAACTCCGTCATACCAGAGTCCGCAGATTATGAGATTTTTCGTCGGCATCCGCGTGCATGCTCGAGGGAGCGAAGGGGACGATGGTAAGAAGCGGTAGCGCTCCAAAAATGCGGGGATAGGAGACGCGGTGCGGCGGGCCTGAAATAGTTGCCGGAGAGTACGTCGAACTTTAAGTACAGTACACATAAAGGCACGTGCACAATGCCAGCCACTCGATACCGGGTTGGCCATGCGTGTTACGATTGCGGTCAGCGCTCACGTAACGTCGGAGCGCTCCGCTGATACCGTTATCGGGCCGGCGCAGGCATTTCGAACCGGTCTCCGATTTCGTTTCCCGCTCATTATGCAATTGGTCCCGCGATAACGCGACCGCCAGCGGAAAAACAAAGGGGGGAATCGTTCCGGGGACCATTGTCTACGCCCTGTCAACTCCATCCCCTCTCCGAGACCCGCCCCTCCCACACCCCGCTGCCCTTTGGAACTTGACACAGTTAGGTTTCGTTTACGAACCACTCCGATTCCGGAGAAAATCGTGTCTGGACGATTGTGAACCAAATTATGTTTTATTCCTTTAGTGTCGGTGGGTTTTCAGTTTGAGGATGATTTTACGATGGGGTGGGTTTACGGTGATCTTCTGGAGGATTTTTAATGGACCTCCATATAATCTCCTGACGCGACTGCATCGTCCCACCCAGTATGCACCGTGACGCAATAAGAACCCGAGAAATTGTACAATGCCGCCCATAAGTGGCCCAATGAGCGTCCGCCAAGCGGAACGAGACGGGCGAAAATAATTGAGAGCGCGACGCGTCGAGTGTGTACCGTTGCCTAGAAAAGAAAAAAGAAAGCATCACGAAAATCGCGGAAGAACAGTTACCGTATTCCCTACATCAAGAAGCAGACCTTATTACGAACTGATATAATAACGTACTTAACAAAGATCCAATATAGGAATGTGGTTACAAAAATTGAAAAAAGAACCCAAGGATCAACATCACCGTATACAAATAAAAAACCACCGAATCGCAATCTAGCAGACTCGACGAGCGATAATGCCAAGCGGAAGTCGCTTCGAATCATTTCGGCCGTAATTCCACGCACCGGGTGTCCCGAAAATTTCTCAGATTCCTAGTCAAACTCGGATCTGTTCCACGTAAAATTTTCTACTCGAAACCAGTCCAAACACGCCACGGAGGCCCTAAAATTTCCACGTTTTCTGTTTTCGAGCCGACTAACGACCCTGATCTATTTGTCTATCTGTTACGAGAGGAGTGCGGGCAGAGGCCGATAAGCGTTGATGGCGATTATGAAACCGACCCGAGTCATTTCTCGTTTCGGTTTCGAGATACATACTTCGAGCTCGATGGAAATGAGTCCTCGTCGTTACGGCGGATCGACGTAACACTAGAACACAGGCGATAAACCTCGATAAAGGGAGAGAGGAGAGGGGAAGGGGAGAGAGAGAGAGAGAGATTTCTTGTCTCCGACCACGTTCGCGACGAGTGGCAGGAATTAATTGTCGCACTCGAGCGATAGCTTTCACCGTTATCGCTACGGACAGGCTCTGAATAATCGGGAAAGCACGGGTATCAATAAATAAAAAAATGGACCGTGGAAACAATACCCG
Organism: Lasioglossum figueresi; assembly: GCA_028455805.1. Classification (NCBI taxonomy): domain Eukaryota; kingdom Metazoa; phylum Arthropoda; class Insecta; order Hymenoptera; family Halictidae; genus Lasioglossum; species Lasioglossum figueresi. Next base: position 7,398,882 of record CM052191.1, read on the forward strand.
TAGAGAGAGAAGTAGGGATAGAGAGACAAAGGGTGCACGCGTCATCCGCGCAATCATCCGCTTATCGGAGTTTCCGGGCGTTCCACGTGAGCTTCGCGTGTCGTCTGCTCGATTCGCAGACACGTGACCTGAGGTAACGTGTCGGCGACTCGCGCGAATACGTTTCCTCCTCAACGCGTGTTACGTAACAAACACGTGGAAGATCTGTCTCTCTTTCCCGCACTCTCCCCTCCATCTCTCTATGTCTCTCTAGCCGAAGGCAACGGGATTACGAGAGTCTATTTTAATTCGTTTTAAACAACGCTCGACACCGATTCCAGTGGGCGAGGTAAACAAGTCCATATAAAAATAAATAAAAGGGCGCATGTTACAATTTGCGCAATTTACAAGACGTAAAAACCATATGTTACTCCATTACGTAAAACGTAATGTGCAAATTATCTTATACCGACTTACTGAAATTAGCGGAAAATATGTACAATAATTAACACAGGGAACGTGGTCGATCGTGTCGATAACGAACGAATATTGTTATTGTCATTTTCAGAAATTGATGTTCGACGAATGGCAAAAAGATTCCGGGAAACGACGCGTGAAGCGTCGATGGATAGCGTGGGCGGTTTAGATTGATAAACAATGCGCCAGGGACCGGCTTAAGAAATAACGCGTCGCGTGATGCAACCCGGTGCATAGACACCGTGTCATGGAAATGCTGCTCGCGCAATTCGCGCGCACCGCGCGTTCTGTTACAGAGTTGTGCTATTGCTGCCACTGCTATCCCCGCCACGTGACTCCTACACGTGCACAGCGGAGCGGTGTCTTACGCGAGACCGTTCACCTTCGTTGCATAATACTCGCGCGAAAAGGTCATCGCGAACAACGGAGCCAGATATTTCCTAATATGATTGATAAATCGGCCGATCACGCTGATCGGTGGAACTCTAACCCGCCTCGCGACGTTCCACCTTCGGGAAACACGCTGATTAGCCGCTGTTTTCGCTGTTTTGCAACTGGATTTCTAACGACGACAGTCTCGTGACTGGGAACCTGATGAAAATCGTCACACGAGCGTGAAATCGTTTCTTATTGCTCCCTCTACAATGAAAGCTCTTTGTAAAATGGTCGTCTCTAAAAATTAGACGAAGAGGAGACCTTAAATGAAAGAAAATTACCTGTTAGAAAATATTGGTCTGGAATTCTATCGGTTGATGATCGTTGGCAAATATCGCCCAGAGAAGGTGATGGATTCAGCGTTGACGTAACGCGGGATCCCCCGTATCAAAGACGAGATCGCGTTATCAGTCGCGAAACCGTGTAAAAGTAGAAGAGGACTCTTGCCGGTCGTGTGTGCACTTTGCTACTGCACCCGCTCATCCGCATGCACTCGATTATAACAGTGCGCGTCACGCGTTTCCCCGGAACGCAGATACCGCTAATCCCGGCCGATGTCACGCCGAACAATCGCGAGATCGAGATAACCAGCGCACAATGCGAAATTCATCGCCCCCCTCCTCCCTCCCTCTCCACGCGACCACGACTTTGTCGATATCTTTCGATATTCCATCGTCGCAATATGCTCATCGGTCAACCTAATCGGCTCCGATTCACTGTAACCCTCGGATTAACGCGACACACGGATTACTGTTTACCCAGTCGATCGGTTAGATTAATTTTACAATTTTTTTGGAGAGAGAGAGAGAGAGAGAGAGAGAGAGGGAACACGATTTCATCATTCGGGTCAATGTCTATCGACATACTCCCCTCGCTTTAGCGCTGCTTAGTGATCGTGATACGATCGCACTCATCCGGGGCTCGAGGAGACTCGCTTTTGTGGTCGATCGTAGATAGCTGGGAAAATTCTAGGAGATAATTCTAGATCGCAAAATAACTTTCATTTTTACGGGTTCCCTAGTCAACCTGTGAACAATATGAAGTCACCAAGGACAGAAACTAGCATAATCGATCATAGTTCAGCCAGCAGACGGTACTCCACCGCTCGTGACCGCCTTTTCACAGGCCGCGTCTCGACCGCGAAGTTCGAGAGACAGAAAGAGAGAGAGAGGATGTGTCTTGATGCACGTGCGTGCCCTTCGCTCCAAGTCCGTGATGCTTACTGCACACACGGTTTATGCTACCACGAGGCTGAGAGTTCTGCAAATTAGGCCGTGGCCCACTTCAGCCGCGATAGAAGAGAACGCGACGGAAGGAGGAGAGTGGGATCGATGTCGGAGTATAAAGCGCCGACGGGAGAGGGGAAAACGGAGTTCCCGTTTTCAACCGATGATCGCGATCGATCGGGTCTCCTTCGACGAGCAACCACGTGGCCGAACCGAACTTTCATCTATTTCCCTCCCACCACCGTCGTTGCTCCAGTTCGAGAAAGAAACTCGATGTAATGGCAACTTCTGGGGCCAACGGGGCTAACGTCGTTTGCCCCGGGAGCCCCCGATCGGTGAATGAAAACTATATTCTGTTTGCGATGGAGTAACGTCCCTTGCAATCTCAGGATCTTGTTAAGCTCCTTCTTCTTTGATCTCTCTGGTGTATGCAACGGTTAGAGCTGCTTTATTGTTTGTAATTTGTTACGGTTCAGTCTAGGTCGTTTCGTAACACTTCGAGTGCCTAGCAGCCTCGACAATTCTATAATATTCAGATTTCTAATAATTCTATTTCTAGGAGACGCGGCACTCAAAGTGCTAACAATTATTACCGCGATTGGTAGTTCGAGTAAGTGGGATTTTTTGGAGCATCAAGTCAGCAGTTAATATCGAAGGCCTTCGGCTGATTCGTCACTGAAAAGGCGTGTCCGATTTCTCATGGTCAAAGCATGCGATATGATAACAAAGTTGCAATTTCTTTTGTGTGTGTGTGTGTGTGTTACCTCAGCCCCCTCCACTTCTCTTCTATCCTTACGTAAGACTCGCTAATTTTCTACTGGATATTACGAACGCGTAAACTAAAGTTTCTTACGATCTCCACCACGTATAAAGAATTAAAGCAGTGACCTTAAAAAATAAACTTCAGCCTCGCAGTTTCGGTTTTATTGACTGAACTAATTTCATTTCGTGCGCGTCCGACGCAGAGACCAACAAAAATTGTGTCCTCCGTTTTTCCATTCGCCAGCGTTGTTAATGTCGCAAGAACAGTATCGTTTAGAGTGTGCTCTTTGTTGCAGGCTCGTAATTGTCAACTATTTTCCGTGATCGTGACAAGACACCGTCTGGCAGATACAACGTTAGTGCGGATAAGGATCAGAGTCCTCGCCTCGTCACGAATGACGCAACCAGCGTTGCTCACGCGTAGCACGAGACTTTCGTAAGCGGGCGTCCGAAAACACAAAGATCACGGCGTCTCCTCGATCCAGCGATCTTCCCAGGGATTTCCCGATCGATGTCCTGAGACCGCCTGGTGCGTATTGCTTTGATAACAACCGATACCGATCAGCAACAACGAGAACAATGGACTGGGAGTTTATTGCGCTGGACGCGGTCATAAGACGCCTCGTTGCGTCACCCGAATCTTCTCGTCAAGGTCGAAGCCTGCCGACTGGTTTTCGGGGTCGAGTTTGGACGTGACCGAGGTCCGCGATCGATGGGCAGTTCAACGTAGACTTTATACGCCATAATCTCTAATTTGAAATTTACGCAAGCTTCCGAAGACTAAAGCTAAAACTATTGTTCCTAACGGGCTGCAATAGATTATTGCAAAACCGAAAGTAGCCAATTTCGCATAATACTAGCCGCAATTCGTCACCGCCTTCCCAGAAAACACCGGCATAAACGCGTTACTAAAAGAATTACTGAAAGGTGAAGAAAGAGCTCGCAATATCCCAATCGCCTCGATAAATATTCAGTGTCGCTTTTCAAACAAGCGGAATCGCATCTGCGATCGAGATCCGTAATCGGTCAGTTGCACTTTGAAACCTGCCCAATAAATATAAAAATGTCAGCGCGACCACAGCATGCTCGCCAATAAAAATCGCGTCCCCGATCGGTCCCGAAGACAATCGTCCGATTCGTAAAGCGGAATGAATGTTCACCGTTTTGGTCACTGGGTCGGTGCAATATCCGTCGAAGATCGTTTGGTGAACGTTCCAGACACATTCGCGTAAACATCCGCTTCGAGTCGGAAGTTCTGGCAACTTCTGGCAATAAGTTCACTATCGGTTTCGTAACGAGAAATTGCTTCCGCGGATAGATCGGTGATCCCCTGTTCGAGGAACGAGCACCGTGCCAACACTATACCGATGTAATCGTAGCACCAGTTCTTTTTTTCACGGGAACGTCGCCGATTACCGCGAACGAATTACCGAAGAGCTCGTGCTCGAGCACGTACCACATTGTCCCGAACAGGAGAATACGATCGCGATCGGTTTTCGGTTCAAAGTCCCGGCGCGTGACGAGTCGCTAGAAGATAACGGTCTATTCAACAAATGACTCCGAGGCTTCTCGTTTCGATAAAAGTCGACCGCTCTAATCGAAATCGATCTTCGGACACCGTTGTTAACAATGAAAAACGAATCTCGAGCACGGCACAATTAACAACGGAAAAATGTTGCATTGTATTTCCACCGGAATGAACTGTACAATATCTCGCAATCACTTTTACAGGCTGCAACAAATTCAGCGGGGCCGAGAACGCTAACGTCTAGCACGTGGCGCATAGAAAGTTACAATGTCGCCCGGAGCGGCGACGAAACAATTGACGCAAGCGTCAGTGGCCGCTAACCGCAGAAATTCGCATGACGCCACGGTAACGTCAGCGGTCGTTGCCGTCTCGTAACCCTGCACGAGCGAGCAGTACGCTGAACCAAACTTTGGAAAATCTAACGTGGACTACGACAAAGCGTCGACGTTAAAAATTGATGAATGATGCCGGGGTTTGCGTCAACGGTATCCCCGTGTGAAAACCTGCACGAGCGAGGACCACGCCAATCGATCTTTGGAAAATCAAAAAACTCTAATCGGAGGTTAGCATGACGTCAGGGTTGCGTCAACGGTCTTTCCCGTCTTAAAAACCTGCACAACCGAGAACTAAACGGTGACATCAACATCGGAAAGTCTATTTTAACCGCAAACAACATTCGTCTCGAGGTAAAACGTCTACCGGAGGTTGCGCACCCCGTCGTTGTTTTCTAATTTCTAACTACTGTCGTAAAGTTGTCTACGCGTAAAATGACCCGGTAACCGTAGAACAATGCGAAGGGGCTACTCACCAATTTTGAAAGATTCTCTCGAGCAGGGTCGACCGACGGAACAGAGATCCACTTTGGCTGTTCAGGGTAGTTGCGCGGTCTGCGGTGACGGTGCTAGGCACGCGTCGCTTGGCGAACGATCAAGTGTACAGTTTTCCCGCGGGACACGGGTCCGTGGGTTCACTGGCAGTGCGCGGGGAATCCCGTTCGTCGAACCAACGTGACGACTACAGAATATCACCGTCGCACGAACGAGCAGGTACAAGCCCGGCGGGGTGTCCCTCTTGGTCGGGTAAATCCAGAGATCGCACACGGCGTTACAAAGTCACACAAAAATCCGACCCGTTCACCGGGATCAACGAGAACCAACAAAATCAAAAAGAAACTCGCAAGAAATTCGAACAGAGTCCGAAGTGAGTCAGTGGTCCTCGACGGTACTGCGCGATCAATCGGCAGACACGCGTTGAGGAGTACGTAAAACGTCGTAAAAGTAAATTCACTTGTGGCACCCTCTAATCCGCGTCGAAGCAGGACGTTTAAAATCCAGTCGGGATCGGCGGTGCTCCTCGTCGGTGAACTTGAACTCTGAGAGCAGGTGACGGTAGGAAACACTGGCGGGTGTCTCTGTGTGTCAGTGGCCAATGATAGGAGGAACGAACTAGGTGTCCGCGGCAGAGAGAGACGTGCACGTCCACTCGCTACGGTGTCGGCCTGCAAACTGACTGCACGCTAACCGAGACTCGCGACTGCCGTCTTGGCCCCAATGTCGCGTCTGGGCTTCGAGTTTGATGCGAGAAGCTGACGCGCTCGGTCACACGTGTATGTGTCCCGCCTCTCTCTGTGTGTGCGGGACACCGCGCGGATCGTCTCCCCGCGCTTCGATCGTGTTGGTGAGCGCCGATTTCGGTGGTGGGGGCCGAAAACTCTCTGTGGAGGGGGAACCTTACGCCCGGTTCACGCTCGGTTTCTGCGCGCTACCCCCCACCATTCAAACCCTGCGTCACCGCGCGACTGTTCTCCTGACTCTCCCTTCCACAACCCACATCCCCCTCCACCAACGAAACCGTTGCACCGCGTCAGAGGCACGCAGCGTACGCGCGATTAGATTGCGTCGCGCGTCGACGCTGTGCGCCTCGGCGCGCGTTACCTCAGACCGCGATGCATCTTTCTTCCTCCTTTTTCTGTGACTCCGTTTTGGCGACGATCCTCGGGACGGTTCTCCAACGGCGACACAGAGTTCACGGGACTTTCTCCCTCCCGACATTCGTCCCATTTCAAGACGTTCTCTCGTATATGGTGTTGCAGATATACGATCGTCTTTTGGCTCACGTAACTCGAAGTGAAATCATTTCTGTCGATGCTCGATCTTTGGGGTTGACGTGCACGCACGTCCAGGGTGGGCGGGAAATCGTGGCACGAGTGGGAAAGATAGGATTTTTTAGGAAGATCGATACACGACAGTCTGTTTAGTCTGTAAGCACGATCGCGAGGTCGTTCGGGCAGGATTTACATCGTTTTTTTACGATGGAGAAGTCGAACTTGAACAATTTTATTATTTTAACTAGAGGCAAAGATTCTTGACGAAGGAATGTAGTCCTTGGTTCTCCCGAAACTTCGATGCAACAATCCATTATGCACTTGCCAATGCTCGGTTGACGATGGTAGACGGAAATTACTAAAATGATTAATTGACTTGATTGAGATGAAGTCTGTTTTTTTTCATAGGTCCGGAAGCGATGTCTGCGATCCTCCAGGGATCCTTTCGATTTCGTCGATGCAGCAATCTCCTTTTTTCATTCCTGATGAGAAATTGATGTAGCTTTTTGCGAAGCGTACGAGTCTCTCGAGTGACGGTACAAGATTTTTTTGGCTCGGGATAGATGTAAAGATGATAGGGTAGCGGGATACGTTGGATAGATTGTATCCTTTTTTCGGCTTGCGAAAAACAAAGAGCGCGCGCAGCTAGCGCCACTTGGACGAGTCTGGTCGCAAGGACCCTCCACGCTGTCTCTCTTTCTCTCTCCATCTCTGTCCTCTATAAACCGAATGCCAGACAACGAGGGCATCAGCCCCCATGAATCACCGCCGGTCACCTTCACTTTTTATGCAAGTTTGGTCTCGCCCGGCCTCGCCGGTTGAACGAATCCTCGTGCGAGCCCGCCGCGGGACGATCGATACGGAAATTTGCGTTTCGCCGTAATCGCGGGAGGTAATTTGCCTGGATCCGGGGCACAGCATCGGGACGATTATTTACTCCATTTTTGTTTTCAGGATTTACAGGAATCTTAATTTTTATAAAATTTATACCATTTGCATCGAGATAGGCATCATGTTGGTATCCTCCATTTTAAAATCTTCATTTCAGTCTCATTTTTATCAAATAAAAGAGATAAAAGTCTCCTCCACTTGAATTTCTCCTAACTAATTCGCAACGATTAATACATGCATCGAGAACCATGCTTCAATCATCCACGGTGGTGATATGTCTTTCCTCTATTTTTCAAGGATTTTCATTGACAAAGCGTTCATTCGTCTCCATTTTTATTCATATTTAATTTCTACTCGACTCCAGTTTCTGTTAATTAATTCGTAACCATTTATATTTGCATCGAGTGCCACGCTTTAGGCACCATCCACAATGTTGATGTCTTGAACGGTTATTAAATAAACGCTTTACGATTTTCCATTTTCCATCGCGAGGACCTCTCGCATAGGCTAATCTCATTTCTCTGGAGGTGCTCATAAATAATTAGATTCCTCCATTGTGACGGGAGTCGGAGAAGAAAGAAGTATTGTTCCGCACCGAGAACAACAATAAGTCCCACGGGACCGATAAATCACAAGAGAGCGTGCGCCGAGCTCGTCTCGCATCGCAGCGGCGATTCGGCAATCTGATTTGCATAGATCGCATATGCATAATGATCGCGCTTGACGCGCGCTTATGGCGGGCGAATTTGGAATTTCAAGGACGCGCTGTCGGGACGTGCATCGCCTCGGGAGAAGCTTGACCGTGCTCTCTCAGCCGGCTGCAGTTTCCTTTGGCTTTGGTTTTCGCGTTCGGGTGCGGCGACCGTGTTCGCGCGCGATCAAAATAAAATCCGTGGCGATCGATTGGATGCTGGCCAGTTCCTTACACCGGTCGCATAATCCGCCGGTTAATTAGCGAAATTACCAACGATCAATCCCGATCTCACCTTATCGTTTCTTCTCTCTTTATCTACTCTTTTCTTTCACTCTTGTCTGTCTCTCTTCACGTTCGGCCATTTTCGTTTTGCGACACACACGACTTTAATGCGACGTATCTATTCGTCACCAAACGGCGCACTAATTCGCCTAAATCGAACATACATGATTCTATTGTCGCGCAACGAGTCGTAGTAGTGTTCATGCGCAATATCACTATTTCTAAACCATGAGCCCTCGCTCGTGTTTGGTGTACGCAGTTACCTTCGGAGCATGTGACAGCCGCGTGAGGACCTCCGAAACGGTGTCGCCAGATCGAGGAAATCAAGGGGAATACAGTTTACTCCCTCTCCGATGACCAGATTAATACGTGACCAGTCCACGGACTTAGCGGGGGATGTTGGAATATAAAAATCGGAAGATGAAAATCGATCAGTTTTGGTCGATTCTGGCGACACTGCTCCGAAACTAGTTCAAGTTCGACGCGATGCAGGAAAGGGGAAGCAGGTCTCCCGCGGATCTATAGATCAGCGGCCACGGTTCCCCGTTTCCCAGGGCCGAAATGTCTATTAGGCGATTTAGGCAATGTGCCTGCGAACGTTTCGCATCTATGCAAACAAGCTTGAAAAATCTACCGAAACGTCGCGAGACACAAGGTGTGATAATTATTAATAGAAGCAGGTTTAACAAACTTTAGCGTGGCGCCGGGCCAAGTTGACACTCTATCTTTACACTCGAACGTTTCGATAAGTGATCTAAATAACAGTCTCGAAAGAAGTTATCCCATTGTTTTAGAAGATTGTTTATTTATTAATCAAGATTTATTTTTTGCATAAAGATCCGCAGTCTGATGCCACGAAATAATTTGTAATCGTTATGTAAGCACTTCGTTATAATTTTCTGAATAAAGGTTGAGGATATCCGACCTGACGATTCCCCTAAATCTTCGCAACCAGAAATCATTCTCCGCAAAGGATGGTTGGCATAAACCCCTGTGAACGAGCTTACCCATAGAAGCATTGAAGTATTATACCGAGAAACAGACGTGGAAAAGCGTAACTGGTCGGCGCAGCTATTTTTGCCCGCGAAAATGAATTTCATCCTGCGTAGATTGAATAAATTATTATTTAATTATGCGTGGTCGGTAGTCGCGGCGCGTGTGTATCCGGCATCAGGCGTTCCTGTGCGTGTGTGCATGTAGATATACGCGAACGTATAAATACGGGCTGCACGTTGCGGCGGTACCAGCGGAATTGAAATGCAGACACGCTATCTATTCGCACGCGCAATCCGGATTACACCTGCATCGTCACTATTACTTGAACAGTTACACTTTCTCCCGTGAGCGAGCGTCTGCCCGCGGAGAAAGAGAGCTCTCTCGAATGGAAAGGGGAGCAGGAGGGGGGGGGGGAGAGGAGGGAGAGGGAGTAATTGTTAAACGAGCTGGTGGTTATTCAAAATACACTCTCTCGACGTGCTATTGCATTAACAAACGCCACGCCGGATGGAAAACGGTTCTTAGATAATACGACGCGGAGCGTTTTCGCTGGCCAGTGACCAGACTAGAGAACGCGGCCGCCTCCGATCCGTTACGAAATAACGCACGCAGAAAACCGATCGATCCAATTATCATTTATTAATCATTCCGCAACTGAACCGGAGCGAATCGGGACCACGAGCGCCGAGAGAGGCGGATCCGCGGCCAATTTCCCACGTTCAAATTCAATCGTGTAGAAAGTCGCCATGGCGGCTCGAAATAGCGATTGCTGCACCGGAAATTTGATTTTTGGAGGCTTTGCTGCTCGTTGGACATGTTCATGTAAGGTTCGAGTTGGTTCTTAGGTTGCTCATTGCTTTGAAAGACAAGAACAGGCGTGGTAGTGGGCCCAAGGAGCGAAGGACTAAGGAGCAATAAAAGTGGAGGCCCTTAGTCCTTTATAAGCTCGGGCATAAACTACTTGGAAGAGGGGCGGTCCATTGACCGTCCCGGATGAGGTGTGTTTACGTCACTCCGGTTTTATCCTCATTCTTAACAAAAAAAGGTTGTTCATTGCTTGCGAATATGCGTTAGGGGATTGTTGATTTTTGCTGTTTCTCAGTTCTCGAGGGTGGAAATAATCCTGATGGAATTTTTACACTGTATTCAATTTTAGGTTATTTCGGTCCATCACTGTTCAATTCTTAAGGGTGAAAACAACCTTTATAGATTGATGGACAGACAAACAGTTTTCATTTTTAGCCAATTGTTTTCGGTTGACTATTTTCAAGTTTTCAGAGGTGAAAACAACTCCTAGAACTGTTTCGACTGGCTTCTTTCTACCTGTTGAAGGATCGATCGGATATCGGTGATCTAATCGTAGGACCAGCAGTGTTTTCCCAGGTTCTCGGTGATCGTTGGTCGATCGAAAGGATCGAGCTGACCGTGGCGGTACACGTAAGACGCACACCAGGCCCGAGAAACCGGTCGTGCACCAGGATTTCGAAACGCCGAAGAAAGCTCGGTGTTTTAATCGAGATATCGAGGTCCCTGCGCGGCCTTGCTTGTTACAGGCTGCGATAAACGAGGTGACTGGCCTACCGGGACGGGAGCCGGCTCTCGGACTTTCTTTTAACGCTAAATCCACCACGGTCGAACGACAAGTTCGTTAGTTTACTGTTGTTTAAACTGCCAACGCGCTTTCGTTGAAAACGATCGAATTCGTTTCGTCATTCGAGCAAACATCACGGCGATGTCTCTATAGATGTGAAGGAGATTGTGTATAAAGTTTATGAACAGTTTATGACAAGGCACTTTTGAATTGAATTATTTCTTAGTGAAACTTTTACTAGCATGCTTGGGACATTTTTCTAATTAAAATGAGCCCTGACATGATATCATTTGGATCATACTCGATTAAATCACGATTTAGTAGAAAGTAGTCTCTTTCATAAGGTAACTTCACTTTCAGTGTTCGGTCAACTACTAAATACAACCAATTATTTGCCATTTAAACTAAAATATCTGAAGATTGCTCGGGGTCTGTACATTTTAAAAATTGTCTCACACAGCCAGGAGATTGTCTCAAAATAATGAGCAAACTTCGTCAAAAAGACCCGCCGATTTTGTCTGCCGGGGCAAAAAACAATGCGGAAATTTTCACCGTAGATCTCTCGATTGTTTTCCTGAGCATGTGTGCGTTCGCTCGTGCGAGAGAAAGGAAGCAGATTAATTATAACAGCAGCGTTCGGGCCGCTTCTTTCTGCTCGTAAAATCGCCGTACCCGATGCAAAATAAACGACGCCGCGGATTACATGCCGATGAAAGTCGAGGAGAAACGGCCGAAGAACGGGAGGACCCTAGGCTTCGTATTGTTCTATTCATTTTCTCGAAAGATCCTGCGCGATGAGGCTCGAAGCTTCGGTGCTGGGAACAATTCAGCCAGATTAAGATTCGAGGTTGCTGAATCGTCGAGTCCGGAGCCTCGAATGAAAGCCGTTCAAATCACAGGTTAAATATCCGCGGAGAATTTAACCGCTGGGACCTGACATTGAATTTCAATTCATCCATTCGAATGCTAACCGAAATTTCGATTTCGGTGTAATCGCAAATATTTTACATTAGAATTCGAATATGAATCTTGCTGTTAATATTTCAAATCAAATTTGAATACACCGAGATTCGAATGTGAAGCTTGCTAACAATGGAAATTAAAATTTGGATGCGCCAAGATTCGAATTTGGATCTTACTACTAATCTTTTAAATCAGATTTCAATCCTCCAAGATTCAAATTTTTAATTTTCCTCATTAAAATTCAGATTCAAATTCGAATTTGAGATCTGGCGTAACGATCGGGATAGTATCGTTTCGAGCAACATAATATGCGAAGCGAGAGAGCTGCCAAAGAACACGAACGGCGACGTCCAGAGGACCAGTGAATAATGACGGTCGATTGGCGCATGATATCGCCATTAATCGCGTGTAATTCCAGCGACTTTGCGTCACTGTAAGTCCGGCACAGGGAATTATTAATAGCCGAGAATTTTCGCAAGCTCCGCGCGGTGCATCGACTTAACGCGGCAATTAAAAATGTCAGATAACGGCTGGCGAGATTTTGCGTCCGTCTGAACTTGAGGCGCGATATCGTTGATAATTAGCGGGGAGCAGCATCGACAGAAAAATAAACATGATTCGTAAATAGCTCTAATTCCAACAGTAATTTCACGATGTAACTACCATAAATGATTTTGTGGTCCGTAGCAGCAAGAAACGGTTTCGTAACATGTAAACAAATACGACAAAAATCGAGGAACGATTTTTCTCGGACATTTTGGAGACGGTTAAAAGGAATTCGCGAAAAATGCCGAGAGCGGGAAGTTAATTAACGAAGGCGGTAAACAGGCGTTGAAAGAGGATGGGAGAGAAAGAGTGGGCGTCGGGGTATTTAATTGAATTTTCGCACGAATTTCCCGGGCTGTTACGGGGAGCCATTTATTAGTCCGCGCAATCGATGACGCCGCTGTATTAATTAATTCGCGCGGAACCGTTGTTATCGAATTAAATACACAACGTTCGAGCGACTTGCCCGTTTAATTGAAGTGTTCGCAGTGGTGCCGAGTCTCGTCGCGTCGCTGGGAAATATCATTTTCCCTCGATAATCGATGCGTTCGGAATATCGTCCCTCGGACCGATTTTAAAAGCGTTTCAATTAAAAGGACCGCGTTAAAATAGGCTACAATGCGCGGGACCGTTTATCCGTCCGGCTCAACGTAATTGTTGTTACGTGGCTTTGCTCGGTACAGCCTCGTGACCGTTAACCCATCGACGATCGTTCAGTTCGGTCGTTATTCGGCTGGAGCCGACTGCCAATTATAGAATTGACAGTTTCCGGGTGCATCGCGAAAATTAGTCAGCAATTTGCGACGCGCCGCAATCAATTCTACGCCTCTGTTGGATCATTCTTAATCCGCAAATCGCGCCGACACTGCTCCGAATCTCAACCCTTAACTCACCCCTTATCAAATATTATAAAAAAAATGTCACAGCATGTCATGAGGCGTGTTAGAGTTCTAAATATGTCCGTACAAGTGCAGGAAAAAATTCCAATCCTGGAAGTTTTATCGAAAATCACATCTCTATACGGTTCCATTAAAATTACTTGAAATTACTTTTCATCCTTGACAGAAAGATTAAAAATTAAATACAAATACTGGTTGCACGCAAATTTCAATTCTGGCAGTTTTATCGCAACTCAAATCCACATAATTACACATTAAAATTAAGACCTAAGTCCTTGGACCGACATTTACCAAAAATTTCGAAATCTGGAACACACCTTCTACAGCTTCTACGAATAACCGGCCTGACAATTCTGTTGGTTCGTTAACCAGAAATTCGACCCTACCTTCAGGGTCGTTCAGGGTCCAAGTCCAAGGACACCGTAGGATCGATTTCTGTCCGGCCACCCTGTATAAAGGACGGGAGCCTACTTGACTCGCGAACGGTACTTTCATCGACCAAGTGAAAGCAATATGAAAGTGCTTGATTGCAAAGTAGAAAGGTGAAATGTACGATAAAAAGACGAAGCGGTTACGTGTGCGTGTGCGTGTGGCGTTGTGCTCGCGCACGACCCATTTGAAGAGCGTTCCGCGAGAATGAAAGAAAGGAACGTCGCGCAACGAGTGCGGGAGAGGAGAGGAAGGATGAGGCGAATTATTCCTGCGAAAGAGAGAGAGCGAGAGAGAGAGAGGGGTCTGTTGTCGTGCGTGGTCCTTGATTTCAGTGGCTAAGGTCAACGGTGCCCATACTTTTTCGTAACGATTCGTTTCCTTACGTAACTGGGTCCACGTAATTCTCCGCTTCCGTCTTGGTGACTCTGTTACTTCTCTTCGGGGCCCGCCGACACCTGGCCCGGATGTCTCTCGATCCACAATACATTCGTTCCGTTACACTTCTTTCTTATCTTCGATCTTCTCCCGGTCCCCTAATTTGTCGATTGGACCTTCTATCGTTACCGCTGCGATCGCTTTAAACTCTGGATGAGGTCCGTCTAGGCTAATTGAAATAACACGATTCTTTGAAAATGCAAAGTGATTTTGTGAGTATTTCTTGGCACGTTGCAGAAATAAGTGAGTTTGTGCGAATGCTGATTTTCTAAAATATTAGAAACACTTTCTTCGAGATGCTGAACACTTTGATGCAGAATTTAATTTCGGGAATGAATAACAATGTAGACCTTTTGTTACGACAATGATTAGATCGTTTGTTTGCAAGTTTCAGAATTATACACCGTGAACCTTCCGCCGTCGATATGAGATTCGTCCTCAAAGGGTTAGAAAGTGCAGTCTACGTGCAGTCTCGTTTGGAATTTACGCTGCATACCAACTCGAGGATACCTTCAATCCACAGGCATCCAAGAAATTTTCCAACTTCTATTTTCGTCGCCTTTGTTCAGGTTTTTTTTTCTATAATATTCACATTCCAATGCACAGTATATTATTTTATACTTGGCAAAGGGACAAGAATATTCGTTGTTTTATTAATATTTTCTTTAAATACCGACGTTGCCTTTCTATTCCCACAACCTCAACCGAACAGATAAATCTTCATTCTCTTAAAGGCAACCCTACATTTTATAATTATTTTCCTGTTTTCTCAAAAACAATATTTCAAATATTCAACGAGGCCTACCTCAGAATTGATCCAGGGGCCGCCTGTCATTACTCTAAAATCACATTCGGTTACAAAATTGTTCGAGCTCGTTTATAAAAACAACAAGAAAAGCGAAGAGCACATTAAGAAAAAGCGGTTCGGGACAAGCGTACGGTCGGACGACTATAAATATTTATGAAGCGCAGATTACGGCCGAAGGTCCTTGTATCTCCGTCAGTGTAATTGCTAAATTGTTGTAACATTGGAGGAGCGTTCCCCGATAACGCGTTATCAGGCTTGGATACCGAATTATCGGGTCACAGGGAGAAGAGCGTCGGTTATTACATTTGGCACGGGTCAGTATGGTGATAACTCTTGTGCAGTTTCTCCTTGATAAAACTGTATCGTGCGCCGGAGAGATAGAAGGACACGCAGTAGGTCTGGAACAACCTTAGACGTGACGAAAAGTCCTTGTTACCGACGTATCTGGGTATACATAGAACAATTTTTGACAACGAGTTTAATACTTGAGCAGTGATGCGATATTTTATACAAATGCATTCATTCTGCACGCGCCATCATTCCCGCATCGATCGCTGCAATTAGTGGTGGAGGTGATGGAGAATCGCGTGTGTCGCCAGATGTTCCGATAAATTGCCATAGCTACCCGCTTTTTCCCTGATGTCGGTTGCTTCTTATTTTCCTGCTGATAACGACGCTGCACGCGCCGCCATTTTGGTTGTGACGCGCCTGGGGGGGCGTGGCTAACTGCTGCAGCAGACGAGGCAGGCATTGGGACTGTTATTGCCACTGTTTAATCCACAATTTCCTAAGAATTCGGTTGGTTTGGTATTTTTCTTGGAAAAAACCAATGGATCAAAAAATTTCAAGGTTTAAAAATCGTTGTTGATAAGTTTCTGTGGACGGTACGTACAGCTGCGTGAAAAATTTGGAAAGTGTTTCTACGATAATCGAGGAAACACGAAGTAGAAATTGAGGATGTTTAAGTGGACGTCGTAGTCACAGACTCGTTACAGGTCGCATTCCGATGATACCTCTCGATCGCAGGAATCGAAGCATTGATCTTGAACTTTATTCGTTCCGAGAAAGAAGGAAAGCATCGACGAATCTCTGGGGTCGTTGTATCCGCCTCGGCTTTATCTGCGGTTGCATCGCAAGACAAACATGTAACGCCGTTTAAAGAAACGGCAATAACCTTGATAACTTGGCCGAACCGAGGCCTTGAAACCGAACCCGCGGGTTAACCCTTGGAACTGGCTGTCGACGATTGTCGGAGCGTTGGCGCTTCCATGACATTGACTTTAGAGGACCGGCCTGTTATCAGAGTTCACCGTAAAGAAACCCAACGTAGCCAAACTGTGGATTTTATGCACTTATCGTTAGTCCAATCTCCCTAAACCTCAAAGCCGGAAAATTGCGACAATAGTCTGAAAAAATTGTTATCCGCTTTGGATCATAATGGAACCTTTAGTTAAGGGAACAAATATTTTCTAGACTGCTGGTCTTAATAATTGATGGCGCACGCATTTAAAAAACTTTTTCAAATGGACCAAACGAGTATAGTTTCTCTGCCAAGCTTGATTGTTTTACCGGATGATAAAATTTTGGAAAAATTAGTTGCGATTCACAACTGTTTTATTTGTTTGGTATGCCCATTTATACAAAATTTATTCTGATTTAATGTTAATAAGTTATTCTGATACCGACTGTATTAGGGGACTCCGTTGAATCAAATACATATGGCAGCAGCCTCCACGAGTCGCTACCAACAATAAGACAAAAGAGGACGCCCCGTGTTGCAATTGTTGTTTACACGCCCCAGCAGACGAGAATATATTGTCGAGTTATGAAACATGGTTGCAGGGACGGGTATCTAGAGAAGAAGTGAACGTACGTCGTTCGAGTTTCGTGTAGATTAGCGGGGAAAAGATCGAAAGGTCAGAACGATGATCGTTGACGCGTTCGACGCCTGTTTTCCATACCTCTCGTTGTATTACATCGGCTCGTGTTGCCCGCTGGTGGTGATTGACCTGTATCGTTTCTACGTACCAAGTTATTTTTGCTGCGCCGCTATCCTTGGCTCGAGAAGCGCCGTCGTTCCCTTCGCGGCGCGTCGTCGTCCGATTCGAATGCGTTTTCGAAGCGTACCTGCTGCTCGCGATCGCGCCACGTGGAGCCTGTGTTTACTATAAATTTATTCTTAGACTTCTCTTTTAGCCTTCCCTGCACTCGTTTCGCCACAGAGCCAAACAAATGATAGCCGTTTATGAGCGCTTCACGAATACGGTGCCTTATACTTGCGGCAAACGATCTCGTTTTCGGCATCCCCACTCTGCATCGCCATTATTCTTTTTCTTAATCTTTTTCTTGGAATATTTTCCCCGTTTTAAATTCGATCTACCAATTTGTATGAATAAGTCTTCCAAAAGGATACCGGTTGGTTGTTGCAGAATCTATGAACAAATTGACTTTGCTGACTTCGTTTTTCATGGTCATCTTCGCTCTTGCTCATCTTCTTTAGCTACTTACATTCATTTAATCGCTAAACGGTCTAGATTGCGTTCGAACAGTCACTTAAATTACCAAACGCGAATAAACCTTAGAGAAATAGTGGTTGTAGAACCTTGTAGAAACAAGGTCTGTTCTTTTTGTTTTCCTCGCTCCTCTCCCTCATCTTTAGCCACTTACTCCCGAAGCAAGCCCTCTTTCATTGTCTCCAGCCATTTCAAATTCTATTAGTCACTAAGTTTAAACCCCTCGGTGATATTTTCGGTCCACAGCCGTCGCAGGTCGTAACAGCTTCTGTGATTCATCTCGCGGCCTCGGAAGAGTCTCTAAACAGACTTTGATGGACCATATTGTTCCTGAAAGATCGCTGAAAGTTTCCTGGTGGTCCGATTTGGAAAGCTCGATGAAAGAACAATCCATCTTGTTGCGAATACTAGAGGGTCGCTAAATCCTGTTGCGGATCAGAACCTAAACAGGGAGAACCTTGCTAAAAGACTTTAAAGAACCACCAATTACCTTTTAAAATTCCAAAGTTAGCGCCTTCAGTTTTCTCAAAACTCATAAAAGCGCAAGGACCCCGTTAACGAATACAATTCCCATAGCACACGCGTCCAAAAGCACACAAAGTGAGACAGTTTGGTCGTTGACGTTCGAAGTGAACGTACTGTGTCAACAGACGAGCTCTGTTCGTCGCTGTTTACAATTCTGCCGATCGCTCATTAATTCCGCAGGTGCCACGCGCCTGATCCGGGCGCGCGAGCCTCTTCTTTATAAATAGTCGCCAATCGTCGATTAATTAACAACGACGGTACCGACTGCCACTATTAATACGTCCGCGATCAGCCGTGAACCGAGCTCCTTTCAGCCGGGGGTTGGTTAATTTTATCGACAAGTATTTTCACCTCCCCCTCCTATCATTTTCACGGGATCGCTAGAGTGTTCTAAGAGGTGTCGCGCGAGCGATCGAGATCGATGGAAAAATCGATCGTCGCGAGTCGAAGAAAGTGCCACGAGAGGAGGGACACCTTCCGCGGAAGCTACACGGTGAAAGTTACACTTTTTTTCTTTCCACATTTCCCCTCCTCGCCGCGCCTCTCGTTTCCAACCTTTTACGTTTACTTATATGTGGTCTAGGTAATTTCGCTCGAAACTATTACGCAAGTTCCATGAACGGTGATCGACACCCTCGGTGTTAATGAACTCTGGGCTTCCTTCCTCCATTCGAGAGTCGACCTGCTGTTCATTAACCCGATCGGCCGTCTTCGTTTTCAGACGAAGCTGGAAATTTAATAAATCGTCTGGGTGATCTGAATTTTTATGTATCGAACTTGTCGTGGATAGAAATTGAACAAATCGATTCAACCGATTGCCCATGTCTCTTACAATTGAGGCGAATAATTTTGATTTTGTAGAAATTTCCGCTAATTAGAAATAGAAATAGTTGAAAATGATAGGATCTAGTTTTTCGTTTGATACTCTAGGGGAGTAGGTAGACGATATTTGTTTTACAAATGTATCTTTACAAGATTAACATCTACGAAATATTGAATAACGCTGTTCCTTATTGATTTTCTTTTGTACGAGCAAATGCACTTCATGCAACACGATGGAAAAATTAGTTCCCTATTATCTTATATTTCTGTTAAGACTTTCTAATAAAGCATTTATGAGACTGTGCTTATATAACACTCTTTTATTACCTGTACTGGCATTGTTTCTTGAGAGAAACATGGAGCACTGTGCATTCTTGTTTAACGAGGAGAAAATAAACTATAATTAAATTCAATTATCTTTCTACTTCAATGTTAGCTTGCTAAAATCATTAATGAGGGAAATGTACTTAAGATGTTACGGTGATGACTAATGCGCGAGTTAGTTGGAAGAATTGACAACTTCTTCAAACAAAAAGTTAAGAAGAGTTTGAGCAATTTTACGATCATTATTATTGTTTATGAAATTCATCAACACAGAGTCTATGTTTTATACGAATCCACAAAATCTAAAATTTATAAAAATTCATGAATTCTATGAAATCCGAATCCACAAAATTCAAAACTCAAATTCAAAACAAAATGAACAAGACAAAAGAATGAAGACAAAACTCCGCGGAATCTAAAATCTCTAAAAAAAATATCTAAAAAATCGAGAATCTAAAAATGTAGAAAACTGCTGGGGTCAAGGGGGTTTGAAGGAACGGCGAATATGCAAACATCCGCAGTCCACGAAGACTGGCAGTCGACGAAGACTGACAGTCCACCACAGCCCGAAGAGTCAAGTTAGCCGGTGTCCACGTAACACGCTCGTAACCGCGAAGCGTGTAACGCCAAGATCACGTGCCGGCGAGTCAGGAAATCCTAGGCGAGCACCGCGGAGAAAGCAGCGTCGGTCGCGCTCTTCTCGTGTCGGACACGTACACAGAACCGTTCCGAACAAGTCGAATGCAAACACGAGCGCGTGCACCGTTCCGGTTTTTTCCGTGCGCTAGCAACCTCGACAGAGCCTGCTGGCTTTCTTTCTTCACAGAAACGGCGAGAGAGGAGACCGATTCCTGCCCACGGCATGGAAACTCTTAGAACATCGATTTCAGCTTTAAAACGGCCGCGAAGAACCTTTACATCGACGAAACAAAACTGAACCAATGACAAAACGTTCTTGTTTCTAATTATTTGTCTATGAACTTTTTCGCTAACGCGTTTGTGACATTTTTCTGATCAAAACTAGTCGAAACGCGACACAATTCAAAGCACATTTGTGCCACTCGTGTTCCACCGATTAGTTTGGATAGTAGAGGTTCCACTGTATCGTGGTTTAAACAAGTAAATATGATTCAAATTGTCTCGTGTTTGGTGTCATTTTAATCAGAGAAAAATATCACGAACGTGCCTAAATGTTTTGTAAAGAAATCACTAGAAACAGCAAATCATTTATGCAAACCTATATACAAAATTAAAACTGCTTGAAACTGGTGGAATTTCAAGCGGGTGCAGTTGGATGGAAGTTTGTCTTCTTAAGCATTCTAGTAAATTAAAAATTTAGTATCGGTGTTCTAAATTCTTCTGATCAGGTTCTTTACTGTATGTTGAACAGTTTTAAACAACCGAGAACTGTCTGAACGTTTGCGGACTGGGAAAGGAAATTTTTTAGCAGCAAATATCACCGTTATCGCTGTTAGAAAATGTTTAATCCGATGAGCAGATAGTCGGTCTGCTGCTCGACCGTTTGAGCTACTTGGCCCGAGCAGGAAGCTCCGATTAGGCGATCGGATAAGGAACAATTAGGGTATCGGTGCTTCACGATAGCTGCTAACCGAATCACTGTCTGCCGTAATCTCTGTCGATTGTCGAAGGTTGCTTCGATCTCGTTGAATCTAGGAGTGCGACGATAACGATCGTGACTGTACGGAAAGAAATTGGAGCAGATAGATGAAGTGGACGCGGTTATCAGTGTACACGAGACTGCAGCTGAGTTTAGGGTACGATGTTGAGGGATAGCTTAATACGCTTTGACGTGTTTGCGATCAGCGTCGGATCTATATGTGTGACGATCACAGTTCTTTATAAAAAGGAAATAATTTATAAATTTTCGGTGACACTGTTTTCGGCTATATTTTACAAGACAATTGCATCGAATAGAATATTGCAACTATGAAGGCTACATCTGAATGAACTGCTGGTCGCGTAAAGTCTTCGTCGCACGAGAGACAACGATATGTATCAAGAAAAAGAGAATGAAGCAATTACCGGACTGCTAAACGGAAATCCTGCAATTCCAATAATTTGCGAAACAAGACCAGAAACAGAAAACTACGTGAAACCACCGGCTCACGTGCCACGATCCTCATTCCCTCGCGATAACATAACCGATGACAAATCACGGAAACGAGTGCATCCAAGGTGCACTCTTACTTCATCGAAACGCGACGAGTAATCTCGCGATCGTGCCATCCATGACGAGTCCATTAAAACGTGTTCCTCCTTCGTGCCTTAGTGCCCCCCCTTCTGTCGTCCTTTTTGAATCATCCTGTCCATGATCCGGCTCCACGGAGCCGAGGCTTACGCACTGATTCACGGGATTCGTCGATCAAGAATGACCGACAGAATGAAAATCAGAAACT
This sequence comes from Lasioglossum figueresi, assembly GCA_028455805.1. Classification (NCBI taxonomy): domain Eukaryota; kingdom Metazoa; phylum Arthropoda; class Insecta; order Hymenoptera; family Halictidae; genus Lasioglossum; species Lasioglossum figueresi. The sequence goes on from CM052191.1 coordinate 7,420,531, forward strand.
GTAATATAATTTGTAACGCATATAAAAATATTATATTTATGTAGATTAGGATCGCCTCCGAAGAGTGCGCTAGGTTTGATAAGAAGATCGATTCAGAGGAGCGGATCCGAAAGTAAAAGAAGACTGATTTGCAAGGAAAAGTGCGAATGTTTGGCGGGTCTGGGCGCCGAGCAGGTTGACACATCCTGCCCCGAAGGACGTCGACGACCTTCAGCAGCCGGGATCAGGGTCACGGTGTAGGGCAAGGCCCTCAAGGCCGCCGGAACAGCCAGCAGCGGCCGTCACCCGCGAAAAAACCGGGCTATTTTCTTCGGTGCGAGAGTCGAAGCCCTCTTCGGTTCGGCCGTGATCGTAATGGATGAATTACGGAGCACGTCAGGGTCGGCTGGTATCTAGCAGATCCACACGATGGTGGTGGTGGTGGTGTGTTGCGGACACGTCCTCGACGGTTACCCGATAAAAATCGAGACGCACACCGTTGCGAAAACGACCGCGAGATTCGTCGATAAACCAGCCCCATTCTCTCTCTCTTTATCTCTCCCTTTTTCTCTCTCTCTCTCTCCCCGCCTCAACAAGCCAATTTCGTAGCGTCCCGTTGCGTTCTGTTGCGTTAAGAAATCTACGTCGCGACGGAACCGCGTCGTCGCGTGCGACGATAAAATGGACATTGTGTAACCTGATTAATTGGAAGCAACTTGCAGCGCGTGGCCTCCTTATCTAGCTCCCTTAAGCTTTCGTTCGCCGTGTGGCTTGAATGATTGATACCGCCGCACGACGCGGGGAAGAAAGTTGAATTTAGACAGGGGGTTTTGTTTGTTCGATTTATGTGTCAGTCGGATTATCGCTGCAATGTTTGTCTCGGAATGCGGTTTAATTACGCGTTCTTTTAATAGATTGCGGGATTTATCCATTTTTGTGTTGAGATTTTATATATTTTGTTGTTCGATCGATTTTAATGAGAATTTTATTTTATCGAGCCGCTTAACGCAACCCTTAATAGATCCAAGGGTTAGCAGGTTATCGGTACAATACATACTTGCCTAGAATAAATCTTTCAATAGATTGCACGATTTATGCATGTGCATATTGGTATTTTATATATATATTTTTTTAAGTTGATAGTTCGATATTAATAGACTGTACGAGCTTATTTCGGAATCGTTTGAAATGCATCATTCGATTATCACCGCTCGTCTTGAATGGAGGTGATTAAACTTGCTATGTCTGTGGTCGCCCTAGATCTGCGCAACGGATCAAGAACTTAGCATTTTACGACCGCCGACATCGGAAAGCGAGTATCTGGATGATCCGTGTGTGGGTCTAAAATTAAAATCTCGTGTCATGCGAAGAAAAATAACAATCGCGTCGGCCGACGCTGCAACCCTGTCCACGGATGATCGATCGGTCTGCGCAGATCTTCGTCGATCCTTATCGCTGCGGTGTCGAATTGCGACATGGGACGGAGGATCGCTGAAAGGGAAACGTGTTCGCAATTTCACCTCTGTGATCTAATTTGATCAGTTATAATTACGAGCACCTTATACTCTATGATTTTGCATCCCGAAGTAGACAATAAGCCCATGTTAATAGCGATGTCGTCGAGGGTTGCAACGTGAAACGAGATTTCGGGAGTCGGAAAGTAGGCCAACGGAGCACGTGGAGTATACTCGACCGAGTTCGAGGTCGGCCATTACGTAACACGGATATTAGCTATTATTTACGTTGTTCTGGTACCGGGCCAGGCTTTAAACTCGCTGGACCTCGAAATATCGTGCCGCAACGTCGCGGTAACGTAACGACGCGGACACTCGACGTCTTCGTTCGACGTCCGCAATGGTTTCTGGGAAGAATTAACCCATTGCAGGCAGAACTTATGGAGAACTAGCTCGTCGTTGGCTTTCGTGCATCGTGCTACACGATTGCGGCCAATTTATCGAATTTATTCTAACAGCTTATTGTGTAACTTGTCGCTCTGCTGCGAGATAAGCATCTGTCGATATTTTGTAATCTGTCTGACCGTGATAACGCGGACAGTGCTCCAGCACTACGGAATTATATGTACATTTTAATTGTGAATATTTAATGATAATTTAATTGTGGACGCGATGGGAAAATCAGCCTCGGAGAAATCATTGAGGAAGTGCTTCGTTTCTTAATCGAATTAAATGTGGAGCGTGTATGTAACTATTTTCTACAATTTTTATTTTGCATAAAAATCCGCCGTCTGGCAATGGATTAAATATTGTGTATTACCGATTGTATCTGGATCTAGAAAGAGCAATGAAGCGCATTTCGGACCTGTCCCAAAATCACATGAAAAAATTAGTGAAACCGATTCTCCTCGGAAAGAAACTGAAAATTCTCGATTTTCACCGAACACAATGAACCAGATCGTTCCAACTGTAAAAAAAATGGTAATGGGAGCCGGCAACGCACCCCCGCAACATTATTTGCCGAGGTTAGGGGAGCACAAAAGTGCAGTACGCCGGACAATTGATCGAGCAGGCAGGAAATCGATCGGAAGAGCACCGCTAGATCCTTATGCTCGTGTTGATCGTTCAACCGGAAGCCACTCTCTCTCCCGTTTTCTTTTTAACGGGGGTGGTTCTTACCCCGTGACCTCGATATTCCCCATTCTCGACTCTTCTTCCGTGTCTTCCATTCTTCTCTCCCTTTGCATCGAACATATGGAACTTCCTCTTTCTCGTCTTTCAGTATTCATATTTTTTAACCATAGCCACGGTGCCGGTTTCCAAAGGAATTATGTAAAGGATGCTATTTTCGGCAACGTCCCGTTGCAACGGTTAACGCTCGCGACGGATTTCGCATGTCTTAACGCCGCGATTAGGCTCGTTGATCCGCAGCTGCGTGACCTATCTGCCACCAGAGGTAGATAGATATTATTTCTGTACGAGAACCGATCGACGAATTGCACCGTAATCCTGCTTCCCGGGAAAATTTCATTATCGTGACACGTGGAACTGTTTACCGTTGCGACGCCATTTTTGTCGGCTGTCCTCAGTCTTCGGCGAATTTTCGTGGACGATGCTCCGTAAATGAAATGATCGATCTGCGTATATTACACGATTTTTTAAGGAATAATACATTTTTTAAATTGCTGACGATTTTTTATAAATAACTAGGGAAACTAGGAAATTTTTAAAATCCGAGAAACCTGTCTACATATTTCACACCGCAGATCGGACGCAAAGTCGAATTTGCAGGAATCCAGCATCGCTACCGTTTCGACACCTGACCAAAGCGCACTCGGGCCCGTTTGCGGTCGCAGTACCCGTTCCACGGGGCCCGTTCGTGTTCATTTCGACTGTGACGCTCCGTTGTGTCCCGTTCCGTCGAGCAAATTTCATGCGAACTCGAGGAAGCGTGATCGCTGGCGCGAAGATCGAAGTACAGAAGAAGAAAAAGAGAGCAAGGGGAAAAAGAGAGCTGACGGACCACGGGGGAACGTAAACCGAAGATTGACGACTATTAAATCATTTTTACAGGCGGGCCCGACGCTTTCCGACAATCGAATCGTCGAAAAAGAACGCGGGACGGCCACGAATGTGGTACGAGGTACCGTAACGGCGTTTATTTGGCCGCGTGCGAGCAGGATCGACTCGGTAATCGACCGTTTCCCGTCTCGTCTCGTCTCGACCAGTTGGTGTCGCAATCGCCGCGATAAAAATTACTAGAACGATAAAAAAAGAACGCGGCCGATCCGCGTGAGCCGATCGATGCGTCCACGTGCGCGTACACACCCGTTATCCAATCGGCCGTGCCACGATTCGTCGTTCCTCGTTCCTTCTTCGCCTGCGAGCCCTGAAGATCAAGCTGCAGACCGTGTACCGTGAGCACGATGCCTCGAATTACGACCCGGGTACCCGTTATTCAATTATTTGCGTGAAACCGCCCTGGAATTCGACGGCTTGCACGGATCCACGCGCTCTTCCTGTAATTGGACAACAGTTGCGCGAGCCGCTCTTCATCCTCTAGAATCAACCCTCGTGGAGTTATCAACGATCTATCCTACTTGGCTTCACTCGCGAAAAGTGCCTAAAAATGATACGTCGTTGCACGTTTTTGAACTTTGTTTCTAACATTTTCGCAAAGTTTTTACGTCCACTTTTTCAAACCTTACTTTCAGATTTAATCGAACCGGATAACGTGAAAAATTTTGCATAATGATTCACATACACGACATTGTAGACTACTTATAATATTTAACGAATCAATGGATTCTACCGAAACAATGAGTCTGTACACATTAATAAAGTATTCAATGAATGACGCAGACGTCGTCGATGTCGGCAGAGCGAATTCAGCGTAAAAACAAAACTGCGTCAATGGGAGCGCTATTGAAACAGTCAATCGGTCGATGTTAATTACATTAACGGCACCAGTAATAACAATTACCGCGAACGTTCACTGGCTGGAGCAACGTTCTTCAAGCCTATAAAAATGAATCGAAGCAAGGATAACGTCGATTCCTTTGAATTTCATCGCACGAATGATGAAATCAACGGTTTATCACCTCGCGGATCGCGTCATCGCGATTCAAGTCGCGGGAAAAAAGGCCGGCAGAGGTGTTTCCATGCTTGTTTTCCTTTCGCCGGTTTGCGTAACCGGCCCTGAATCATCGAGGGCAGAAATTTATAGGAAATCCACGGCTCTCTCGCGTTTGCGACATTTCCGCGACCGATCTCTCTTTATCTCTCTCTCGCTCTTTCTGTTTCTCTATCGATCTATATCTGACCGAGACGAGCTGTAGCGTCGATAGCGATCGATAAACAAACAGTCGGATTGCGTCGAACTCGACACGCGCGCGATTTGCATAGAAAGGAGCGAGGGATTGCGGAAACGCGACGATACGGGGGCAGACGATCATCCCCGTTTCAAGGATACGTTCGACACCAGAACTGCCGAGCTCTAAACGAGACTCCATTAAATTCATAATAACAGGATTTATGCAGATTTCATAGGATTTTCATGGTAACTTCGACGAAGAATACTAACAAATAACTCGAGAAAGTATTTTTATAAGTTCACGAATCGCAAAAGAAAAAGTTGTCGGTAGCGTTAACACTATTTCTACCAAGGATGCCGATAGGCAGTTTTTAAATTTTGTGAAAAATTCCCTAGGGTTTAATCCCTACCTGCCCTACCCTTGTTTTCGAAAAATTTCTGGAGAGGTTGGCGAGGTTTCTTTTCCCGTGGAACCGAGTTACGCGTGGCGGAAAGTGAGGATGATCGAAGGACAAAGAGGAAATGGCGGAACAAAGAGAGGATTCGCCGGAATAAGGTGGAGAGAAGTAAGACGAGACGAGAGAAGAGAGGAGAGGAGAGGAGACGAGACGAGGCGGCGTTAAGTGTGTCGTGGTGAAGCGGTACACGCGACGGATCCTCTGTCATAATATGTAGTTTCACAATGGCGGCTATCGAGGGCAGAACACCGTTAGTTCCTTCGTTGCTGGTACCGTGTTACCCAGAGCCGGGAGCCGGCTGGCTCTGCTAACGTAGCCAGCAAGAAATCGTTTCGTCCCGCCATCCCCTCTGCCTCCAGGATGTCTGCTCCTCCTCCTCTTCCTCTTCTGCTTCTTCTGCTTCTCGATCTTCTACACGGTAGCCTGTCACGTTTGCCGATAACGTTACCGATCCGCGGGAAACGCCTCTGTCATCGACATGTTGCATTAATTGCAACAGACTGGAGCCGTGGACGTTTCGTCGGATGAATATTTTTGTGTAGGATTATTGAATTGCTGTCGTAATGTTCGCTACATCTCCGTAATAGAAAATAGCGTACACAACGATCCCTATGTTTAAGAAACAATTTGGTTCGTAGAAGGTTCCTCCAATAAAAATATTTCCGTACCTCGGTTTGCATAACGACAGATCGACGGCTATTTGTCATGCACCGAGCAATTGGAATAAATCGACAAAAGTCGAATGGGAGAGAGACAACCATCGTTGGCAAACGAGGGTTAGGTATAACGGTAGCCAATTTACGCTGCTCGAATTAAGAGTGCGCCTAAAAAGATGCATCGAGGATCGGCACTCGACACGATTTCCTTCAGCAAACGACTCCCTTTCCCCATTGATTTTTCTTTTTTTCCCCATTTAATTGAGCCGGAACACAAGGATCTACTTGACCCGCCCGAAAAGGATCCTCTTCCTCTCTCTCTTTCTCCCCCCGTAGATCGAAGTTTATCGATACGACGCCACGCGACGAGGCGAATTACTCGATAAATGGCGGCCTGCACTCTGAATGCATTACCGGGAGCCGCGGTTGCCATTAACCTAGAATATAATACAACCATTAACCGATGATCAATGACGGTGGGGAGAGCCGGTAACGGAGTATTTTGATCGAGGTCCTTTCGAACGGTGACCCAGTTCGCCCGGTTTTCTACTCGTGCGCGCGCGAGCGAGCGTTTATCGAGGCACGGGGCCCCACGCCGGAAGTCGTTGAAAGGGAAAGAAGCCTCGGAGGAATATCGAAAATAATTAATCTTTTTGTGTTGCTCCGTTGTCTGGCCGGCTCAACTATCAATCGAACGGGGATCAATAGGCTCCTCGAACCACCGGCGTCTCGGGATTCTCGTTATGCCGATAATAAACGGTTCGAATGCCGAAACCGGAACGATCACACGCAGAATACGTTGTTTATCCCATCGAAAGAGTCAGCTCGTTCTTCAGCTTCTCAGACTCGTCATGGAAGAGTTCATCCTCTCGGGCCTTTGCAGATGCTAATTAAACGGCAAGGCTGAGGACTTTGAGGTTTCATTCCGTTTTTGCTTGTTCATCTTGTATGTATTGTATTGTGCTCGGGACAATGGTTAGTAGACAGCGAATCTTATGCTTCCGTGATAGAATTGGGTAGATCAAATGTGAAATGGCAGAAAAATTAAAGGAATTTAACCGTTACCACTAACAATTTCTATACCATTATTCACAATATTGTTTATATTATTAAATACGATGGTATCTGATTAATTGTTACACGTTTAAGTATTGTATCCGGTATTATATCGATTCGATATCCATAAAATGAAAAGAAGCGTATGCAATGGAATTATTCTAGATCATAAATTATAAATGAAAAGAAGGATGTTGGTTCCCATTTCTTCCAGTCGTAATTTAAAAACATATAGGAATGTCTGTAGATTACTTTGATGAAAGAAAGAAATTTTTATGCGACTCCTGTTAGTTGCGATCGAGATGAAACATTTGGATTTTGCACGAAGATCGCTAATGATGATCTGGGACGCTATTTTCTATGGTTTCTGGGCCAAATTCTCGCGAGAGCGGATGAAAGCCTCGTTATCGGACCTCGTCCAACGCAGCCTCGCTAAGGTTAACGACATCCAGCACCGGGCGGTCCGTTCTGGACGCATCCAGGATGTCCGCGACGCGATAGAGACGTCGCCGTCGTATCCTGGCCAGTCTGCCCTCGCTGGTTTCATCGTATCGCCGTTTCTTTTTTCGTAACGATAGAAGATAGCGTGTAATCGTGCCACGATATTCGGCGTTAGAGCGAGGCGAGTCACGTGGCGAGCACGTTATCTCTCGTGCGGCTCTTTCTCTCTTCTCTCTTTCTGTTGTATCTTTCACCACTCCGCCTGTGAATGAATCTCGTGGCTGAATTCGGATTACGTGGGCGTGCCGCGACCAAAATAACGCTGTCTGCAACGAAACAAGGTTTTTCGCCGCTCCGGAAACACCTCGGCTCTAGTCCCTGGTTTTTCTTTCGATGAAACGCGAAATTCTCGCCTCGTGATTCACCATTTTATCCCCGTGGGCAACCCCGGGCCGTTAACGTCTGGAAAAAATCCATATTGATTATTATCGATACGTTACTTGCAACTTAATAAAATCATTAAAGAGAGGAGTAAGTTTCCATTCGATCGCCGTGTCTTGCAATTAATGCTAACGATTTTTATTGCGTATAAAGTCTCATTCAATCAGAACCGTCCCGTTCGTGCCTAATATGGACTCCCGTAAAATTCGCAGGATGTTTGCGGTTAATTCCGCTGGTCGACAAGAAAGTTCAGGAGTCGAAGGTATACACAGGCGTGTAACACTGCCCGTTATTACACCGATCCGGGCGTAACGATTTCACCGGGTGTGTTTTCGTGGCGCGTACGCGTTCCGAGAAAAGAAGTAGCGCTCGGTTGAAAGAGCATTCCGCGTGGACGTAACCGGTGCCCGTGTGTACACAGAGAGTATAATACACCCGGTGTACGTGTAGTATGGTATAGTACAGTATACAGAAGGCGTGAGAGTGTGCGTGGCTGACTCGGAGCGCGTTAAGCGGAAACGTAAAGTCAGTTAAGTAGCGTAATGTACGGTTGCCACGGCGAAGGACCGGGTTCATCGACCACTTTCTCTGGCCCCGATCCTCTTCCCCGCGGCTCAAATTGCCAATCGTGTTTTTTACTTCGGCCCGTTTTGCGGCCAGAGGTCGTCGGAACCGTGCGACGAGCCTAAAACCAGCTGCGAGCCTAAATCGAGGCGCGGATCGGTCGTTCGTCGCGCATCTTCAATCATTTTTCAACGTCACTCGCGTTTTCTTTCATCAACGTTTCATAATCCTCGTTTCTCCAACTATTTTGACCTTTCGATTCATTATCTTGTATATAATGTCTTATAATCATTCTCTCAATAGAGTCTGCAAATTAATTTCCATCAACGAAAGCATTGATATCATCGTAAGTCGCAACAAACATTAACAACTCATTAAAGCGAGCGCTCGACCAGCGACCATCTTCTCAATCCTCGCACACTTCCCGAGTCAGAAACAAATCTCCGTTCTCAATAGCAATTAACTGCAACAACAATAAATCGTTGGAGATAAATTTCATACAAACTCTTCCTTGAACCGATTCTGTAATTACGTTTAAATCGGACAGATAAACAGCGAATAAAACGGTAACTGGAGCGCCGCACGAGGGTTAACAATCACGAGGCTGGCTACGAGTCTCGCGAGCTATTTCAGAATCAGGAAAAAATACACGGAGTCGTTTTTAATGAATCGCGGATCGGTTTTACGTTCGGATAGCCAGCCGCGCGAAGGATGGGATTACGTGTCGCGTTAAAATTGGAAGCTGAAAAAAGCAGGAATTCACGTGGACCCGTGTGGCACCGATCGCCTGCTCATTTCGAAGGTTGAGCCTCACGAGGCATCTACACGAGCGTGGCTCGTTTATTTCTGTCCCGGCACCCTCTTTCCTGTGCCGGCAGAGGCTCCCCTTCGTCATCTTCGCGTCCCTGTTCGTCCTATATGTTCCGAGGGTTGGCCGTCTCCCTCCTTCCGTTATGCCCGCTTCTGGCTGAGCTTATGCCTTGCTATACGTTGTTTGCGTCATCCTCTACTCCCGCCCGTAACCTTCCTCAATACCGTTCCGCTGGAAAGGATCGACGGTGTCCCGCTCGAAATCTTTTTCTCTCGTTTCCTCCCGCTTCTATCCGCTTGTCTAGCCCCGCTCGCGTTCCTCCTCGCTCGACAGCAAAATCCACGATTTTCTTTCGGCTCTTCGAGAACAAGGATTCTTAAGTAGCTTTTTACTCTAGTTCTTACCTAAGCGATTTTACTGCCATTTCTTTATTTCTCATGATTCCGAGAAACCGTTCGATTTTCACATACCTTCAACCATACTCGACAACAGCAAAACAGAAATTTTCGATTTTACAAATTTTTTGAAATCATTCTCAACGCCCCCATGCTCACCAGACACCTAAAACAAAAACAGCCCCATCGTCTGATACATGTATGCCTGCAACTTCGGAAGAAAAGATTCGTTCGACACCAAACTTTTTCTGCGAGCAGTCCGTACCGTCGCGACGACACAGTGAAAAAATGAAAAAATTCTGTCAACCCGCCGCGCTGCAAAAAATTTGGGAAACCGATGCCCCAAGGGATGAAGCGATAAGCGGCCTTAAAACCGTGACGACCGCGTTCAAACCTCTATCCGGGGATGCAAGTTTAATGCGTGGACGCGCACCTATGGCCACGGGTCTCAGGAAAGTGGAGCACCAGCGTCACGACGGCCATCTTTATAGTGGCCACTCGGGGAAAAATGTCTCGGGTGAAAAGGAAGAGGGTCAGGAAAGAAGATCGCCGATAACGCGGCCGCAACCGAGGCGAGATGAGATAGCCGGCATTCCTCGGGAAACCGTTAAAAGGTGTTCAGGGATCGCTGCGCCCGAACGGTAGCGTTTTCTGGCTCCGTTTCGGTGGCCATTGTCTCGGAAACCGAATTCCAGAATGCTGCTCGACGGTATACCCAACTGCGATTGCTTCTGGAGACGTACCCTAACGGAATAATTATCCCTTGAGTCGGTCCTGGTCAAATAAGATTTATTTCTGCCGCACTAACAATAAGTAAGATAATAAAGAATATCTCGTGACGTTTATTTGCTTCTCTGATATTATTAAGGATGGTGGCAGTAGTATTGAGATTTCCTGACGTGACACCGCTGTCCATTAAACCAACTTCGATCTTATAATCCGTTCGAGCTTTATGTACCGGCAATTAACGGGTTAATAGTTACTGTAAAAGTACGTGGCCAGCTGTGCGAGTTACTAAAGTATCAAACCACAGTCGAGCTAAACAATGCTGAAATGAAACAGCTATAAGGTTCTGGAAGAAAAAAAGAAACTTTGAAATTGAAGCTTGAAATTTCCGATTCCGATGTACTAATCGTTAAAGTAGAGTATCGAATGAAACCATTCGATCGTGAATCGGTCGTTTCGCGAATATACACCGTGAAACATTATTGCCCGGCCGGATTATGGCTCTCCATTAGTAACAAGCGGATTACAGTCGTCCGAAGTGCGACAAATGCTCGCCGGCGTTGTGGAAGTAGCATAACATCGGGACACGTAACGCTCGAAGCTGGGCGAAGTTTATAATGACGCAATAAACAACGGCCAGATTATAGTTCGCCGGTTGGGATTAATGTGTAATAGCGTTCCTAGGTGGACGAGTGCAGAAGGAAAGCAGTTAAATGTCATGCGGAGTAGAAATATAAATTCTCGTGGAAACACGTCAGCACGTGTTCGTGTTTGCAGCCTGATCGGCGCTAATGCGATCGACCATGGCGTTGGAGCTGTCCCAGGGATAGTTGGCGATATCATGCTACGCTACAGGAGCAGTTCGATCGTTAAAGGTCAACGGAACGGCTCCTTTAATGATTCCTAAATCATCCTTCGATCGAAAACCGCGATCGTCAATTAATTTTCCTCGTCCAATTCCTCCATCTTGCTTTTACAAACCTGCACGGAAAACATACGTAGGCAATTTATCGATCTGTTGGTGCGCTTACAGAGAGCTATATAAGATTTATTTAAATGTTTCTAGACCGAAAAGTTACGCGAGGATCTCTTAAATCATCCTGCATTAGAAAATTACAATATCGATTGCTCATCCAGTAACAATTTTCATTTTCATTTAATAAAATTATGTAGAATTATATTCAATTTAAAAAAGAAGGATACCGAACAAAGTCTATATGTTGGCAAATAAAAGCTCATCCAGTAACAAAGCTGTTTCACTGATTATTTTCGCAAACAGATAGTACACAACTGAAAATTTTTAGAAATGATCATAATAAGAATTGAAAGATCTTATTTTGTTTAAAATTTTTCAACGAAGACTCGGTTCGTAAAAAATCGCCACCAGAACGGTTTCCCGGCACTTTTTCGATCGGTCGGCCATCTTTCCGAGATCGAGACGCATTCATCCGGTTAGATCGGGTTCGAGCCGCGAGCGGAAAGTTGAACGACCGCGTTGCATCAGCGAGCCAACCCCAGTCGGTCGTTACGATTTACTTTATTGTTACATCATCCTCGTAATAATTCATCCCGGCGACTTTTTGCGTGCGCGCACACGATCAATGGACACCGGCAATTGTTGGGGTATTACACGGTTCGCGGACGAAGTGGGAGGGGGACGAAGAAGGGAATCGAAATCACTTAGTGCAGCGACGAGGCAACGACACGCGAGAATTATTCGCGTAACGATTAGTAGACGAATTTACGGTCGCTCGTAAAAGTCCCGGTGAATGAGTTGCGAGGCCTCGTAAACCTGCGAACGCGTGCCCCGCCGTTTCGTGCACGGCAATAATTAGTTTTTCGAAAAGAAAGCGAACCGGGACAATGGTGTTTCACCCCTCCATAAGTCAGGGATTTTCGCCAATATTTGTTTAAACAACGGTATGAAACTTTTACTATAATTTTGTTCATGTTCCATTGGTTAATTGTAGATTTCAAGGGAATCCGGTTGAATTCAAATTTACATCATAACGGGCACATTTAAATTCAAACTTCAATAGTCGGATTCAAATAAACATGTTGACCTTCAAATTCGAGTTCAAGTTCAACTCTCGAGGACACGTTTTCAGTTCGACTTCCAGTTTTACTGGTTAGAACATAAATCAAAATGGTTGAGTCTAGATCGAAATTCCAACGGTCGCATTTGCATTCAAATCCAGCCGTTGAGAACCAAATTCAACCGTCGCATTCGAAATAAGCGTTAAATTTTCACAGTTACAGTTCAACTTTATCTTCAAGCACAGATCCAACGGTCAAATAAAGCTTGAAATTTTAACAGTTTCATTCAAATTCAAACGTGAACGAACGCATTCGAATTTAAATTTGTTCAATCGAGTTCGCACAGAACCTCTAGCGACGCAATTCGAAACGCCGTTTACCGTTCAAGTTCGAATGAAAAAAGCGAGTGATTCGAGAAGGATGATCGATCGTGATCTAGGAGGGCGTGTAACGGGGCAGTTTCGCTTGTATCCGCAAGGTTCGCGAGCCCATTCCACCGGCCCGTTTGAAATTGCCGAGCGCCGGTGATTCGTGACGCATAAATCTCGATTGCATAAGGAGCATTGCCCGTGACACACGCGAATTAAGCGATCCGGAGGCAACGGCGGCCGCTTTTAATCGCGATGGCGTAACAACGACGCGTAGAATGGGTGTGCTAGGTATTTCTACTATTTTTACGCGGGCCGCCCTGGTCTCGATCCGATCGAGAGATCGTGCGATGGCGCCTGTGGCGGCGGCGGATCCGTTCCAGAGCTGGCAATTGCTGGCTAATAACATAATAGCGTTAATAGGAGACGGTCCGGTTACACAGTGCGAGAGAAAGAGAGAACTCGAGTGTTTGCGCGAATACAACCGGAAACCGGAGTTCATCGGCCATTCGAATCGATAATTGACTCGTTGTCTGCGAACGCGTGCCCGATCGGACCACCTACGAACAACTTCTTCACGCTTCTTCGTTAATCATCTGTTTCCCTATTGCACTCATTAGATTGCGGATTTTATAAAAAATTGTAAAATTTGGATTAATTTTTAACATACCGAGGTCGTTAGAGAAGAAAGGAAATTTTTCTTCTTCCCGTTTCTTTCAATTGATGCAGATAATTTTTATTTTGCATGAAGATCCGATACCCATCCCCTTTCTCGTGTATCCATTTTGGATCGTTTTCTTGTTGTTCGTTGCGTGTTTAAACAAACTATTGCTTAAATCTCTTGTGACTAGAATTTTTTCAGACTTCTCGGAACCCTTTTACGTACTGAAAAATTAGTAGAACACGCAAGATCCTTGTTTAGGGTTTGAAGCTGCAGAAAGTCGTTTACGGAATGCGACTTAAGCTTTTCTCTTATGCTGTATGATTATCGAGAAGCTTACTAAAAGGTTTTCGGAGACGGAGGGAAAACGGCATCGACGGAGAAAGTTGACCATTGCGGTCCCCGAACGAGAACGATAACAGGATGGCTAGAAGTCTTTGGCCCCTCGGCTCGTTATCGGTGCGAGTATTAATGGCGACACCCGGGGGGAACTGTTTATTTCCCGTGGAGATTGGAGGTCCGTGGAATTTTTTATCGAACAGCTGGAAACGAGCTGTACGAAGTAGAGGTTTTCGCCGGGAGCTCACGAAAAATGTCCGACGGGGAACATCAATTTTCGCCGGTACTTCCTCGCCCCGGAAGGAGAGAAATAATTACTTGTCCTCGGCAGATGTTCAAAAATGCCGCCAGTCACCCGCGCCGCTCCCCCATTAGTTATTCTCGTCCTGTCGACATCGTTCAACCCCCTGTTTCACCGTGAAAATTATGGCCGTGGTGTTCCGCGTTTCCGGCGACGGGATTTCGTTAATATCGTTTTCACGCCTTGCCTCGGTCTTCTAGATCCAGGGACATTTACCCGCTGCCAAACCCATAAAAAACACCATGGAATTTTTACGCGATGAAATACCGTGGGTTGCTTTTCAGACCATTCTGTGGGAAATCATCGAAAATTTTGGGCATAATTTAACGCATCCGTTGAAAATGTTAGGAATGACAAACTTCCGAGAGAGACAGTATTTAATTGAACGTTTCGAATCACTAGAATGGCTGGATTAGTTAGGAAGATCACCGGTTGCGAACATAGAAATGACGAGCTCCCGAAGAACAATGAATCTTAAATAAATTTCTCGAGTCGCCAGAGTCATTAAATTAATCAGCGACAGCAGAGAACAACAGGTAGAAAGTAATTAGCGTAGAACAAAGAGAAGATCCGTTTAAACTTGTCAGTCTCGGAGACTTCTCTGAGATCTATCATCATTTTCCAAAGACAATTTTATTGTTGAGAAAGGAACGACGAATAAAAAGGTCAGAAGAAGATGAAAAGCTAGTAGAAATTTCTAAGATGCGAGTCGTCGGCAGCGAGCTCCCGCAGCCAGTGACAGAAACCGCGAGAAAAGTGGCGTGACAATGCGGTAATTGAAAACATCGGCGCAAAACCGCTTGTCCCTGATATCTAACGACACTGTTTTCGCCACGGTTCATTGGCCACGATACTTTTACAATCGAACGGACGCGAGGCGTGAAAGCGAGGCCGTTGTATCTCGCGTAATTATCCGGCGCGCGTTTCGCGCGACCTTATCACCGCAGCCAGAAACTGCAATTCTTCCATTCCTGTCGCAGTTCCGTCCGCCATCTTCCCTCCTGGATGCCTCGGAAACTCGTCCTTCCAACCTGCAAACAATCCACCATTAAGTCATTTCGTTCAGACACTTTCCATTCTCTTTAAAATTTGGAAGTAACCATTTCGTGGCCGATTAAATATTTTATTCCATCTCATAATATTTTCTGCAATTCTACAGCTTCAAATGAATGTTTATGTAATACAGATGGTGTCCCAAAAATGTTGTCCTTTCTTTGAAAGGGGTCGTTCCCAAGGTCATTTGAAAGTACAACATTTTTGAGACAATGTCTATAACTGTATATAATTCTCGAAACGAAATCTCCACGCATCGGCAACAGAACTTTTGAATTTAAGAAAGAATGTCCGAGTCTGTTTCTTCCCAACAACGTGTTAATTC
The DNA here is from genome assembly GCA_028455805.1 of Lasioglossum figueresi. Classification (NCBI taxonomy): domain Eukaryota; kingdom Metazoa; phylum Arthropoda; class Insecta; order Hymenoptera; family Halictidae; genus Lasioglossum; species Lasioglossum figueresi. Next base: position 7,435,909 of record CM052191.1, read on the forward strand.
TAGTTGGTAAGAACGGCCGGAGTGTGTAATAGCGATTGAAGTACGTAAGAACGATTTAACGCAGACGCACGTAGTTACGTGCAAACGATCCGCGAGCGGTCAGGACCGTGTGCTCAATAGCGAGTTTCCTGCTTTTTGTTTTTCGCGATGCGATCGCTGAACAAAACGCGCGGGAAACCGGTTGCGAAAAGGGGGAAAACAATCGGCCGAGGGATTCGCCAGGAAGAAAATACGTGTTCGCGACACCGGCGTGTCACGAGCCGCGTTCAAGTTTCAAGTACATGTAACGCGGTGCCTCGCCGTTCCGCTTTCTTACCCTTCCGGGCCATTCCCACCTTTTGCAGTTGTAGTTTCTAGAGCAGCGCGCCCGCACGAACCGTTCATTCAGTTGCGATAATTGCGATCGCTCGATCTCCGATTTCTTCCTACCAGTTTTGCACAAATTACACAGAACAAATTATTTCTTGATCCTCAATACCCCTTCATTTAGGGTTCCAGTGGACCTAACTTCGATGTGGTCTTCAATCTTCAATTAGTTCGAAGCTAACGAACCTTCACGATCCATTATTAGTACATTTCTGAATAAATCATTACCAGTGCCGAGCTGTGGAAGGCCATTTTCATGTGTATTTTTATTCAAACGATAGACTGATTTTTATATTGTAGGAAGATTAACAAAATGTAAATTACTTTTCGCCTATAACAACGATTAAAGGCAATATTTCGTTTCTGTTGGATTCGATGCAGACAATTTTTATTTTCCATAGAGATCCGCACTCATCAATTGTAATGGAAATTGTTCCGGATGTAGCGTCTTCAAAACTTTAGTCCTAAGTGTAGATTTCTATTTCCGAAGACTCGATCGACAAACGTCACTGTTACGCCATAGGCGACAATGCTGACGAGCTTCCAGGTCCGTGTAGAGGTCCGACAGCTACCTGGGTCACCTAGGGTCAATAAACGGCGATTGGTTTTCGACATCGGCCGACTCCCTGATTTATATATTGTAGGAAGATTAACAAAATGTAAATTACTTTTCGCCTATAACAACGATTAAAGACAATATTTCGTTTCTGTTGGATTCGATGCAGACAATTTTTATATTCCATAAAGATTCGTACTCATCAATTTTAATGGAAATTGTTCCGGATGCCGCGTCTTCAAAATTTTAGTCCTAAGTGTAGATTTCTATTTCCGAAGACTCGATCGACAAACGTCACTGTTACGCCATAGGCAACAATGCTGACGAGCTTCCAGGTCCGTGTAGAGGTCCGACAGCTACCTGGGTCGCCTAGGGTCATTAAACGGCGATTGGTTTTCGACATCAGCCGACTCGGCAGGAATTTCGCCGATTCAGGGTCCTGTCGCAAGTGTAGCCACCGCGGGGCACACGGTGTTCGTCAGGTTACACGAACGGGGTCAACGACTTTCTCCGATTACCTGCGCGTGACACTGTCACTGAAACTGCCGGCCGATTTGCAATTTCCAGAGAGCCTCTCCCCCCACCCTCGCCTTTCTCCTGCTCCTCGGGAAATGATGATCGGGGGCATCGAGAAGAAAGTGTTTCCGAAGCCGGCAATTTGGATAGAATGCGCGCTTCTCCTCGAGGGAACCATTAACATTCTTCTCGTGGCCGGAGAAGTACACAGCAAATTGCTTTCTTCATTTGTTAATGGACTTGGATGATAGGAATTTCGCTTTAAAACGGTGGCGAAAACTATTTTTATAATTTTCGTTTGTCACAGAATTTTCCGAAATAGCCTAGCGTCTATTAAAATTATCATCGAAACTGCTGCATCCACAATCTAAATCTCCAAAAACGATATATAGCTGGTAAATCGATCACAACAGTCGCCAGATGAGCGTTTTATCTCCTATCGGCTACTTTCGAGCAGGCTCGCCTCGAGCAGACCGCTCAGAAAAGAATCGCGATTCGAGAGCGTGCCGCTGGCGAAGAGGAGGCAAGAGAAGCAGAGAGAGAGAGAGAGAAAGAGAGACTTTCGAATGTTCGAATGCACTTGCCGCGGAAACTTTCTTCGTGGACGGGAGAGCTCGAGAAAGCAACTTGCTCCGTCGCAGCCGCATTTCATAACTGCTCAACGTTCCGTAACCAAGCGAGCCGAGCAGCGGCTACACAACGGACTAGAACGCGAATTCTCGCGAAGCGCCAACCGGCCCCCGTCATATCTGCGATAATCTGTTGGTCACGCGCGTAACAGATGCGTGTAACACGCGCCGGCCAGGCGAGCTGCGTGGAGCGACACGTGAATCGCGAAAATTCGTCTATCGGGCCGATTTCGCACGATCGTGCGCGAATCGGCGGTCATCTATCAACTCAGATCAATGCCCTTGCTTTCACCCACTCTGATAATTCCCTCTCAGCCGAAGGAGCATTTATGTTCTCGAAATTGCTGCTGTTGGCGGTGGATTTTACCAAAAACCTTCGATTTTTGTTAATTGCTGTTAGCCGATTAGTTCGCATAGTCGAGGCTCTACTTTATCGCGAATTAAACCAGCAAATACGATCCCAACTGCGTCGTCTTTGGTCTCATTTTAACCAGAACAAATGTCTCCGATATGCTGGTAACAGGTTCATAAAAAAATAATTAAAAACAAAACAATCTTACCAAGTATTTTATTTAGCCGGTTCGAATTTCAAGATATCACTGCACTTGCCAGATCTGAAATCTTGATTTTCTACAATATGTAGCTGCATGCAATCAAGCAGTCTAGAAACGAGTCCGTTGACCAGCTCGACCACGAATAAAATTTCAAAATGAAAGTAATCGATGGTGAACGTGTTACTGCAGCACAATCTAGCAGTTTTGTGACTTGTTTCTGCGCGCTTTCCACGGGGAACAGGTTGCAACCGAAGCTCCGGGGATCGCAAGTTCCTCTCGCAAAAGTGAAAGATACCACTTCCGATACGTGGAAGCAATTTCGTCGGCGGTTTTCTCCGGCGGCGTCGGCGGCAGCTATCTGCGCGATCTATGCCAGACGCGCATCGGCCATATTGCGCCCCGGCTTTAATTTCTACTTATTAGCCGAGGCTACAACCTTCTTCGTCTTTTTGCTTTTTAATCGCGACAACGTTGAATTATCGGGGCTAATTACGTTAACGCGGATAGCCTGTGGAAAACAAAGCCCGATAGCCGACCAATGCCACGGACCGGTCGACCGAACGACGTCGTAAACCATCCCCCTCCACGAAAAACAGTCGCAGTTCCGAAGCGGTCGCCGCCTTTGACAGGTTTTTGCGGTTCTCGTTGACGATTCGCGGTCCCCTCGTCCTCCTTTCTTCTCTCTATCTACCGTAACTGGAGCGTTCAGCGTTTCTTGGGGGTCAATGCTTCGGAATCCTTGTATTCGATTCGTCAATCGTTTCGTATCTCGACCGAGGACACGTAGCTTAGCGTTGTTGGAAAGACGATCATACAGTAGCCGATTGCGCTTGTGATTTTCTCCTATTCGTCAAGGTTCTCCCAATTTCTCGATGCTGGCAAATTCAATAATAAACAAAATGGAGGATTCATCCTCATCTTCACCTCTCGTTCGATCATATTTAACACATACGTTTTCCTCCACGAGCGCATAAAACATGCTCTTCATCGACTCGACAAATCGTAAGAGGAGGCAGGGAGTCGGTCGTTCTGCTAATTATAGAAGAATCGTGCTCATTTACCACGTACATTAGGAGCCTGGGACACCTAGAATAGTTAGAGCACGTGGTGTCCTCTTCATCATTAATGCAGAGGGGTGTTACCCTCTTCGTCAACCAGAAGCCCGCACGTTTCTTCAAGTATACTTGTTCAGAACACATTAGAAGAGTCCTAACAAAGTGTTCTAAATCGTGAACCCAATAGTATTCTTTTATAAACTATTCCTGGCGTTCAAAAGAGCTTTCCCTGGACTAAAAGCACTTCGTTCAACAAACCAAAAGTTGAAACATTAAGACACCGAACTTGTTTATAAATTCGGACAAGTAAATAATTCCTTCTCCCATTTCTGGGAGAGTCATTTTAATGAAGCTCTCTTGTGGCAGCACGAAAATTGCACCGAACGAGAGGACGCTCACGAAGGAAGCATAATTCTAGTCGAATAAGTTGCTTAGCTGAGGTCAATGCAAGTCGTTCAAAAGAGCTTTCCTTGAAATAAAAGCACTTCGTTCAACAAACTAAAAGTTGAAACATTAAGACACCGAACTTGTTTATAAATTCGGACAAGTAAATAATTCCTTCTCCCATTTCTGGGAGAGTCATTTTAATGAAGCTCTCTTGTGGCAGCACGAAAATTGCACCGAATGAGAGGACGCTCACGAAGGACGTATAATTCTAGTCGAATAAGTTGCTTAGCTGAGGTCAATGCAAGTCGTTCAAAAAAGCTTTCCTTGAAATAAAAGCACTTCGTTCAACAAACTAAAAGTTGAAACATTGAGACACCGAACTTGTTTATAAATTCGGACAAGTAAATAATTCCGTCTCCCATTTCTGGGAGTGTCATTTTAACACTAGATTTACGGAGCTGTAGAAATAACTATTTCACATTACTTTATAAACACAACAAGGACGTGTCTATCAAAATTTTTGGCTATTTTTCCAATAATATATACCCAGAGAAGTAAATTTGGCAAATAATTCTTCAGGAAAGCATTTTTACAATCTTAATAATCGCAAATTAAGAATATTAGAGCCCGTCATTTTGGCGGGTCCCGTAAATCTAACGTTAATAAGAGGACGCTCACGAAGGACGCATAATTCTAGTCGAATAAGTTGCTTAGCTAAGGTCAATGCACGGTAATTAATTTTTACAAGAAGCCCCAGTCTCCTTCGCATGCTGGCAAGAAAACGTCATCGGTGGGGAGGACGCAGCAGGAATTCCTAAGCGAGAGTTCTTCAGGCTTCAGATTCCGGTGTGAGAGGAATCAGCTTCTTTTATCAGCGCGGCGCCGATAAAGTAGAAAGGCCCAGGAAAACGGTGCACTCTTATGAAAGTATAGGTACGCTCTGCCAGGCTTGCGTTCTCTAGCGATCGAGAGCCGGTCGACAGAGTTTTCTACTCGGTGGTTCGCCGATCCGTTTCCCGAACGAGCGGAACACGCACAACCAGCTTTGCGTACACATATTGCGCGGAGAAAACCATTCGGCGGTCGCGAGCCACGGGTTTTCTTTATTACGAGAGCTCGCGGCCGGTCAGGACATTGGCCTTCCACCGATCCGAGTTCCTGCTTGACGTTTATGTAACCCGTTCCATCATTCGCGCCCACGCGAATCGAGCGCGTTACACGCTAACGAGTCACGCCTCTGCACGCTAATCGACTCGCGAGCACAGCGTATCCCCACCCCACCACACCCTATCGACACTTTCTCGTGGATCTCTTTGATAGAGGAACGATCGAGCCGTGACATCTACTTTTGCGTCAGGGATCGTTGGGTAAAGCTTTCGTTCGAGTTTGGTTGGTTCGCGTTGAGTAGGGAGGTGGTAGGTTGCACTAAGTTGGTGTTGACGGAGGTTGAGTGGGTATGTTGAGAGATCATGTGGATGTTTAGGGGATGATGGGAATAGAGCTTTGAGGAAATGAACGGTGGAGGAGCGATGATCGAGGATAGAACATCGAGAAATGGAGAAGCGGCTGATAAGGAAAACTCGATTACATCAATGTTTACAAAGATTCGAATCTTCCCTGAGTAAAGGTACACGAAGTTGACCTCACCGATTAAGCGAAACGTCACGAAATTGATCCCCGAGGAATGGGGAAGTGACTCATAGGGCAAACATTGATTACATCAATGTTGAGACAACCTGGAGTCTTGCTGTAGTAAAAGTGTACGAAGTTGATCGTTTCAAAGAAGTGAAAGGACCTGAAATTGAACCTTGAAAAATGTGGAACTGCTTCGGCGAATGCTGGCGTGTGGTGGAATCTTGCTGAAGTAAAAGTGCACGAAGTTGACCATTTCACTGAAGCGAAAGGATCTAAAAGCGAACCTTGAAGATTCTGGAACTGACCTACATGAGAAAATTGCTTAATATTAACGGCGACACTATCGAAAACGCGAAACTGACGGACTTGAACCTTGAAAATAAGTTTTTTAATATACACTAAAAACAGATAGATAAGTAGAAGGAAACATGACGTCACCAATAAAGAAGCAGAAGCACAAAATGGGAGGATAGCGGTAAATAAAAGCGAGAAAGTGAAAAGTGTCCCCGAGTCCCAGGGACAAGCATGAAAAACGCGGCCCCCGTCCGTAACCATAATTTATGTGTCCGCGTTCAAGCTGCATTCCATGCTTTCACCACCCTCCTCGAATAGCGTACATACTTTCCGTATTTATATTATCCACGTAAGTAATTACTATTTATCCCGTTGCATTCGCTCGTCTTGCGCAATAGAGGCTATCGGCAGGAACAACTTATTCCAACGCGCATTATTACATAGTAGCAGACATGCGAACAGGTTTGCCAACGCGGCGGCAGTTCCTGTAACCAATACTATTCAATTGCTCGAGTCTCTTCCGGTTCTCTACAGTGGCAATGTTTGGTTAGCTGCTGGCAATGTACGAGGAATTATGAACGATGCTCGATCGTTGTTTCCATGCTCGGCGCGGACAATATCTTTAAAAATTTGCACATCGCGCTAATATTTTCATTATTTCAATTAGGGATCGGTACTTTACGTATAGTTGAAGAATTTCGTAGCGTGTCTCGTTATTGAAAATTGAATACGATGGAAGAGTAAATACAAAATTGGAGAAACATTTCATTCGGAGACATTAAATTTCCGTTTGTTTTTTCTATTTACAGTTGCAGTAGGTTAAATTAAATTCTGTTTTTCCTCGTCTTCTAATCAATTCATCGTTATTTCGATAATCTACCTCGAAGATTGCGAAATCTGAATGTTCCGAGCGAAGCACTGAATTCGCGTTTTTCGCGCTGACGTGATTACGAAACGTTACGCGTCTGGTCGATTTGAATTCGCGGCTGCGAATCGGTTGGACGTTGACACGAAGAAATGCGTTGCGCCCCGGGAGGTTGTTGACACGCCGAAGAAGGCTGGCGACGACGAACGGCGAAGGTGACGCGCGGATCATTAGAAAACGCGACGATGCTAACTCGGCATTCCCCATTAGCATTTCTATACGAGCCGGTGCAACCAATGTCGTAATCGTATATATAAAGTTCGCGGCGGGACAATAGCCCGGCGAACAGGGAGGGTATCGTCTTCAACACGCTCGATAACAATGGCCGGATTAATCCCGGCGATTAAAACGATTGACGATTCCGATCGGCCGGCCGCTTATCCGTGAGCCCGTTTAGGCTAATTATAGACACCTCGTCGCATCTCAATTGGAACACATACTTGTAGACGATGCGATACTTGTAGATAATGCCTCGCTGATGGACAAGCGGATAGTATCGAGCCGTTCTTCTCGTCTCGATTGTCAACATTTAATTCCGCAACCGTAATAACCCGAGGTTTATCTCTCGATGCTGTAGGATCGCTCTCCACATAACACTTTCTTGCTCCTCTCGGTATGGCGTGGATAGCATCGTAAAGCACTCCGCCGGGAATTTATGGCACTCCAATTTGGCTACGTGGCTACGCCAATTAAAATTCTTAGAGCACTCGCTTTCGGAAAGACGAGGAACAGGCTGACAGTCACCGGAACACTCAACTTACCCGGTATTTGCTCTGCGACTATGAAATTTCCTTTTCCGAGTAATCCTCGAACGATCGTAAAGTTGCGAGTATTCAAAGTTTTGATTTTTTAAAGAGTTCTCGATGGGTCTGATATCATTTCTTCGGGATTGCCAGGCGTGCCGGGAAGATTAAAATTCGATTCCTCGTCGAATGCTCTTCGCAAGCTTAAGATAGAAGTGTACTATTTTTCTTTAGCGAAATTCTTTCAATAGATAATATTTCTACAAAATCGAATATTTTCTTTTTAGAGGGTCTCCAAACTGGACTCTACATATGTTTTCTTCTTTTAACATCGCATTAAATGGACCAAGAACAAGACTACCCACAAAAAGGATATACTAGTCGCTCAACGAAGACGCAAAAGGCGTCCAGCTTCGACACCCTGTACTTCCGATACGGTTCGCACCCGATTTGTCTGATGACATAAACTGTGGCCCTAATTTCGCGGGGAGCAGGTCGCTCATCATCCTCATCGAGATCGGTGTACAGGAAACGGTTCGGCGTCGAGCAAAACCAGGTACGTTTTTTTGGCACAGCCTATCCGCAACGCGGCTTATACGAGGTGTGATCAAAATGTAAGGTGACTTTTTGAATTTTGCCTGGCTATAAAGGAAGCGGTACAATATTGGCAACACCGAATTATAGGATAAAACTTCACGGTTTTTTCGGACCACAAACCGTTAGAAAACATGAATATAAAATGTAGGACTGACGAAGAATTGGGTGAATTGACATACTATTTATCTCAATACAATTTCAATATAAAATACGCTCCAGGTAAATATAATCTAGAAACGGACTGTTTAAGTAGAAATCCGGTTCTAGAATCAAATGAAAACGAAGACGAACAATTAAAAATCGTAAACCTCATAAAATCAGAAGAGATTATTAGCGACCAAGGAAAGAACCAAGATTTGCAAATGGAAAAGAAGAAAATGACACGAAAAAATAGAATATACTATAAAAAGATAAGGAAAAAAGAAAAGATTGTGCTATCGGGAAAACTCGCTGTAGAATTTATCAAAAAGATTCATGAACACTATTGCCACATAGGTATAGAACAAATGAAGAACAAAATTAGTCCTTTCTACACGAGTAAAAATCTACTGATGAACATAAAGAAAACATGTAAAAACTGCGCAACATGCATAAAAAATAAATCTAGAGGCCAAGATAAATATGGCCCAATGTCTCATTCAGGATCGGCTGAACGACCGTTCGAAATTATGTCAGTAGATACAATTGGAGAATTCGGAGGAGCAAGATCAACGAAAAAATACCTCTGTTTGATTGTTTTACGTCGCTTCTTCAACTGCTTTGGTTATTAAACGACGGAATATAACGAAAAAATACCTACACCTACCAGTTGATCATTTTACAAGAAACGCTTGGATACCGACGTCAAAGACTCAGAATGCCAATGATTTTATAAAATTAGTAAAAAACATTACAAAAGATGAAAAGATTGGTGTGATACTAACAGAGCAATACCCAGGAATAAATTCGAAGGAATTTAAGGAATTTCTAGAAGAAGAAAAAATACCATTGATCTTCGCAGCAGTAAATTCTCCTTTCTCCAACGGACTCGGCGAAAGATTAAACCAGACATTGGTAAATAAAATAAGATGCACAGTAAACGAAAAAGAAAAAAAAGTTGCATGGACGACGATTGCCAGCGAATGCACAAAAAGATATAATGAAACAGAACATACCGTCACAAGTTTTACACCTAAATACTTACTGGAAGGCGAGAACACTACAATCTTACCAGAAGAATTGAAACAGGAATAAAACTCAAAGCGACTTACAGAAAGACAGAAAACTCGCTCTCCAAAGGACAAAACTGTCACACAATTGCAACAAGAAGATATTTGATAAAAGCAGAAAACAAGGGGAATTCAATATTGGAGACATGGTTTTTGTAGAAAATAGTATCAGACTGAACAGGAAAAAGTAAGACGAATTGAAGATCGGTTCCTACAAAATCTTGAAGAAAATATCAAATTACGAAATAGATACGGGACACAAAAAAACAGATTCGAACATGTTTTACATGACGAAACTAACACCAGCTCCCATTACACAGGATGATTAGGCAGCGGTATACTAGTCATCTGTGACGACAGAGAAAATTTGTACAAAATTTTGTCCCCAAGCGGGGAGATGTAATGAAAGTACGTGTACTCTCCCGTTTTGAATTATCCCGCGCACCCACGGCGCGTTGATAAATAGGGGTGCGTTCCATTTCACGCATCAAGCGCATGGATCGCATTCAATGTGATGCGCGCATGGATATCGTTCCGTTTCACAAATGCGCATGATGCGCGCTTGGAAACGGGAACGCTTTTCCATGCATTCGATGCGAATCAAAAATGGCTTTGCTTTGCCCAGCATTGCTTCGATACTCGGTTGCTAGTTTTCGTAAAAATTGTTCATCTGTAAAATTATCGTTCGTTACTTTCGAGATTATGTAATTCATTTAGTAATTTATGTAATTTTTTGTAATTTATGTAATGTGAAAAATATATTGATTGTATATATTTATACCTTCGGTTGCTCTCGCAACACTTTCTTTGTCGCGTAAGAGTGTCAACACCTCATTACTTTCTTGTAAAATTACAGGAAACTCTACTCGGTCCATCTTTACAGATGTTTGTCTTCGCACCGTGCAGAATGTGCTTCGCTTGCATTCATTTGCATCTAGTTTTTTCAAATTTACCGCTAATGCATCAACTTCGCATCAAACGCTTCACCTCTGAACTGTGGTAGCTGATGCACGGCTGATGCGCGAGAGGTGGTGGGAATCTGGGGAATTCTGAGCGCTCTGATGCGTGCATTGAATGAAACGGAACGGTTCTCTATGCGATCCATGCGCTTGATGCGTGAAACGGAACGCACCCTAGGTTAGGACAACTGTCAAAAGAGAGAGAGAGAGAGAGAGAAAGAAGGATAGAAAGACGGATGTGTCATGGCAAGAGTAAACACGTGAAAGAATAGATTTGATAAACCGAATACCTCCAGTTAAGATTGCAATTAGGGAAAAGGCTAGCGAATAATTGACATTTAATGTGGTTTCTCTTTTTACAGGCAAGCCTTATAAATAGTTGTTATAGACACAAACTTTATTTTCACCCGTCAAAACAGTTCGTTTATTCGTAAAGTACCTTATTATGTCGAGTAGGAAAAGACCCTGAAATATATTCGCTTCGCCGCTATTTATACAGTTCTCCTACTCTTATCAACTACCTGAGATTCGTGGAAAAAATGGCTAGAGCAATTGCTCAGTGTTTATTTACGTTAACCGCCGTCCCAGGTATATAAATTCCTGAGCTCGTCCTTGCATGCCACCAACACGCGTAATCACTTTCGCTAGACGGTTAATTTATATTAAATTTACAAGCACACTTTTTCTCGTTTTCCGAACCTCGCGACCCATTGTAGCCTGGCGGCCCCGGATTTACCTTTCGGGTTTTCCGTGCTCGCTAATAAACCTTCATGCGAGAAAAACTCCGAAATCGAGGTTTTTTGCGGCCTAAGGTAGACACATTGTATCTACCTTTACACGCTATTGGCTTGAATGCAACAAACGCTTTCGCGCAGTCGCCTGGTGTCAACGAGATTTGGATGTTTGAACTTTGAACTATGCACAATTTCATAACAAATCGAGTAACAATAGCCATCTTCCACTGGTCTCTTACAATTTCACATATCATACTTCGTGTTTACCTCGCATACATGTGTCTAAACGCAAAATATAACATAAATGCATTTCTATCCGTAACAATAGTTGTATATAGGAACCTTAACACTTAGCCGACCGATCGGGGAGATCTCCCCATTTTGAAGTAAGTCGGTGTCATTTTGACTTTAGCAACGCGTTTCTCGTTTTCTGCCATTGTCAACTACCTCGACCTGGAGTTTTTCGCAATTGCTGACGGACCGCTGCTGTGGAGCACAACATATAATAAAATCAACTAATTTTGACGTTAGTCGAAACGTATAACGTAAGCGCGGTGGAAACCGAACAGTTCTCTGTGGCGCGTGCGGTCGGCTAAGCGTTAAGAATAAAATCGAAAACTCTTTTCACAGGAGAAACTCAGTTCTGTTATTATTCCTGCCTTTACCGAATCACATTGCGAATAAAATAACATTATATATTGACGAATAAATAAATATTTTTTGATAAAACTAAAAAGTCACCTTACTTTTTGATCACACCTCGTATATACGAGGTGATGCTCGAAGGAGGTAACAAGTTAATCGGTGAAACCCGGCGTTGAACCGGTTCGCCGCCTGGTCTGGACATTATAGCAACCAGGGAAGAGGATACTCTGTGCCAAGCGAGCAAAATTAATCATCGAGTAACGACAGAAAGAGAGAGAGAGAAAGAGAGGGAGAGTAGTGGTGGCTGCGGTGGCTGCCAAGAAAATCGTCTTCCCTTCTATCGTGCGTGTGTTTCGCGACACACCGGTCGGGTCGTATGCTAATAGTTTGCGGAGGAGCCGTTTGATGGTGGTATGGCAACGGTCGGCTGCAAGCTCTCGCGTGTGGAAGCACGCGGTCGGGCACGCGTTAGATCGGGTATCGCGCGATCGGGTTATCTCGCACGTGCGCGCGCGCTCGTGTTCACGGCACGTTCCTCTTCTCGGAGCCATGGGCGAGAAGGAATGCGCTGACACGCTGTCCCGTTGCAGACCGAGACCTGCCAGGACTCCGGAGCATCTTGATCCCTCCATCGAAAGTGGAAGTTCCGTCTTCGATCGCCGATCCTCCGATCAACTCGTCGATGTTCACTAGAGAACAATGAGGGATGGACTTGTTTTTTGAACGAACCGTGGAAGCGTCTTCGGAGCTTTAGTCCTGGGAAGAGGATCTTTGATACGATTGGCTGGTCGACCTTGATGGGAAACTGCTAACGATGCGAAGAATACGCGTCCTCTTTTAAAAACATTCTGGAGGAAGGTACCAGACTACGGAACCGAAGCTTTAGTTCTGGGAAGAGGATCTTAGAAACGGTTGGCTAGGTGATTTCGATGGAAAGACGACGATGAGACGAAGGATACGCTTCCTCGTTTAGGAAGGCTGTGGACAAATGTCTTAGATCGCGATAGGAGAGCTTCAGTCCTGGGGAAAGCATTTTAGAAACGGTTGGCTGGATGATCTGGATGAGGAAATGACGAAGAGATGAAGGATACACTTTCTTATTCGACAACGCTGCGGACAAATATTGTAGATCTTGGTAGCAGAGTTTTAATCCTGAGAAGAGGATCTTATGGATGATTGGCTAGTTGACCTTGATGGGAAGCTGCTAAAGATACGAAGAATAGACGTCCTTTTTTAAGAACGTTCCGAAGGAAGGTTCTGAACTATGGAACCGAAGCTTTAGTCCTGGGATAAGGATCTTTGGAAAGGATTTTTCATCGTTTACCTACGAAGATCCGCATCGGTCAATTAAGAATCTAGAAGAGCAACGGGGTGGCTCCTGAAACAACGGAAACAGTAAGAAAAAAAGAAGTGCAGCCGTGACATTGATCGTCACGGGAACCGGCGTCGACTATGGCTACCGAGCCCGACGTTTTGCCATAGTCGGTGACATAACGCCGGCCACGGATGAGCGCACACGGGTCCTCGTCCCGACGCATTTTCCCCGGGCAAACATATTACGAGAGTAATTCGCGATCGAGCATGACGATGACTCTCGGCGAGCGTAACGGCCGGGCCCCGTGGAAACAAGTAGAGGGAGAAAGAGAGAAAGGAGCCTGACAGTACATGAAGAAGGGGGAGGACAGATTCGGCGATGGGGAAAAAGAAAGAGGAACAGGGAGGGAGAGAGGACGAGACAAGGGAGGAGAGAAGACTCTCTCGCGCGACTGCGGCCAGTGTCAGTGGCCTTGCTTTCTGCGACCCACTTTCTCGATCGCTGACTACCGATCGCTGCTGTCTTGCTCGCGCGAGAACATGACGATAAGCTTGACCCTTTTAGCCGACCATCTGCCGGACACCTCGTCCCTGCTACCCATAATCCCGTAGTTCCGCTCCCTTGACCAACTGCGCTGCACGAAATTGCAGCCAGCCGATATTTCAGAAAATTTTTGTGGAAGCCTTCACACTAAAATTGCGCAATCGGTGTCCCCGATGGTTTTAATTGCTTGACAATTGCTTCTTTACTCGAGTCATCAAATTCATTATGGAAAACCGTCCATTGACCAGAACACGTTTCAGATGTGTACGATTAGTTTTCTTGAATAATTTTAAGTCTATCTGTCCAGATATTGCACGTATTAAATTGTTCATCCGTTCTACTATTTCGGAACATCATCTTTTTGCAAAAAAAATTTTCTGGCGTCAAAATGCCTTTCCAGGAAAAACTTTCGGAGTTCGTTCAACGAAAGAGAAGAACAGAGACGGAGGAAGAGGAGACGATCGATTTCTCGTATCGAAAGGGGGCCTAGTTCCGGCGATTTCTGGCCGGTACTTTTCCCGGTACTGGGCCAGTATCGAGGTTAAATCTGCTTTCGGTGAAAAGGTCGATCACCCGACGAAATCCACGACGAAAATTCTCGACGAGCATCGGCGAAACTCTCGCTCGAGAGTTCCCTGAACCTGCCACCACCTTCTTCTCCCCTCCGCCGCTTCTTTTCTGAGCCGTCGTACAACGTAGTTTGCGCCTTTTACGTGCGTGCGTTCCGCCTTTCCCGCGGATCCGCACTGCCAATGCCGAATTCCATCGGGTCAACGTACCACTTCCGACTTTCTTGCCAAAGGGAACCATGCGGGCACCGTAACGTTGCATCAGACCGGTAATATGCACGCCCCCTTGCCCCCTTTATCCGCCATTGCTCGCTCTCTTCCTCAAATTCGCGTTTCACCTCTGGGAAACGATTATGTGCTCGTAATAATGGTAATAGCGTTCGGTTATCGCAAATTGAAAATATGACTGGAGAATTGTAATTTGAATTCACCAAGGACCTCAGAAAATGTCTACTCCTAATACTTTGCCCTTAACCTTCAAATTTTACCTAATGTCCAACCCTTCAGTCTTTCTCTTTTTCAGAAATTCATTTTTTACTGGTATTGGCACCTTACACAAACGTGCCAATCCAGTTAAAAAAGGACTTTTCCATACTTTCTACGCAACAGATGATTCCAACATTATTAAGAGTTAAATAACAATCGAACACGAACAGTAAATACGTTATATTCTTATTTTCGAAGCGTGCGGCTTGCTAATTAGTTCATTTTCATAGATAATATCCAATATGATTATGCAAATTAGTATGTACACCGAGCGCGTTTGTCTTGGTTCGACTCACTGACAGACAGAAAAGTGTTCGAACACATGTAAATGTGAAATTACTTCCTCCAGAGTAGTTAAGAGTTGAATTTTTCCGGCGTGGCTAGCGCAGTTGCGATATGCGCGGCAAGACCTCGGAGTTCTTTAATTGCCCGATAACTTAATTACCCGTTACGTGACTAAAACAGAGCCTGTTCCTCGGTTTTTCAGAATATCCTTCAGTCATCGAGTTTGAACGCCTGTATTTCTCCCCATTACCGTGAAATCTGGTTCGTTACGAGCGTCGATTTATCTTGGCCTAACGGACTCTCGCTCTCGACAGCATTGTTGGCTGTTGGATAGTCGGTAACAGTTGGAAGAGGGATGTACTGTACAATCTCCCCTCCTAGCACGTTCTTTGGGGCCTATAAAAAATTTAATACCCACAAAAACCAGAAAATTTATAAAGACAAGATTAAACGTCGTAAAGTTTCGTCACAAACGTTTGAAGATAGATATGTATAGACCATTGGCGAATGGCAGGGGATCTGCGGGCCCAATAAAATTAAACATACTTTAGGCTCAGTTTATCGACCCCTTTTTGTGATAACGATGGAGTGGGCCCAATATAAAATTGCTAGGAGCCCGTGAATACACTTCCCCGTTACAGCTTACGGTAACGTTTTGTCGATTTAGAAATTATATAATTTTTAATAACGATATTATGGCGTCCGGAACTTGTTTTCGGCCGAGTCTCGAGATTGCGCAACGACTTCCGTTACGGGGCGGACACGCTGCCATTTCCCGTGAAAAGAAGAGAAACAGAGGATCCACGTCACGTAAGAAAGCGATTCCGTGGTTTCCGTGTCCGGTTCGCGGCCATTGCATCGCCACGGGGACGTTCTGCCGGACGTTTTGCTCGTTTCGACGCGAATCGGCGACTTGTCAATGACCTCCGGAGAAACTCTCACTCTCCCTGCGCCATTTTCCTTGGACAGCGAGGCGGCAGTTAGCCTAACGGACCTCGGAGGAATTCGGGCTAGGCTTGGCCCTATCACTGCTCCCAATTTACCGTCAATATTAAGAACAGCATATTTTTTTTAAGGGAAAATAATACAGCAACGAATCTTAAACTTCACGAGCTTGTAGACACATATTTGGGGAACGTATAGTATTTGTTCAAACTAAACTAATACAGCAATAAATTTGAAACTTCATAAGCTTGTAAACATATACTTGAGGAACGCAGACTATTTTTTTCAATTAAAAATATTAATGGAATCCGAAGTTACAATGTTTCTACCGAAGCCCTCATCAAAAAGCCATATTCGACCTTGATAACAAACATTATCTACCGCAATCGCGTAAAACTCTAAAATCCTGAGAAAATCCTAATCTATAACAACATCTCCATTATCTGGAGTACAATAAACGCAACATTACAAAATAAAGAGAATGTTGTCCGAAAAACGAACTTTGATCCACTGCAATCAGTTCTATCTTAAATCTTGAAAACGCTGGTTTGTTAATACAAATGCGGTTGATGCACGAAAGTTTTTACTTTCGTACCATTGTTGCGAGACTGTGCACGGTCCACGGGTTGTCCATCAATGGCTCACGCCAGAGGAAAACGTGTACCAGAGCGGATCGAGCGAGATTGGGATCGATGCGAGCGGAAATGGGTCGCGAGATGATTCACGGAAGGCACGAGCGAGCTTCCCAGCGCGGCGGCACGAAAGGAGGATTCGAGACAAAGGGAGATGAGCAGGGAGGAGACACACGCGTGCGATCGGTAAAATTCTGGCGCCGTAAAAATACCGTTTTAGCTCACGAAGAGCTCACGTGGCCGAAACGGCTCGGTGCTCACGTGGACTCCGCACGAGGCTCGAAGGACAACGGGGGCTGAGATCGGAATAAACCTAACGTAATTGCATTGCCTAACTGCTCCTTTATCCCTTCCCAACTTTAGAGCCCTCCTCTTATTCTTGGATCACGAGGAAACGAAGATCGTTCGGAAACTGACGAAAATTTAACTTCCTAGCTTCGCAACTTCATTCTGAGATCTCAGATCATTCGTCAAGTTGTTGGCACGTTTATCACAATTGTTAATTTTCTGATGAATAATCGAATTCAAAAGGCTCCGAAAAGCCATTTCAAAGCACGGCTTCTTTTTGATCATTGAATGAAAACATTGATCGATCGGATAGGCTCGATCAATTTGAAAACACGGAGCACTGATTCACTGTTTTGCAGCTGGTGAAATGGAAAACATGTCGAGAACGCTTCACCTTTGCTTTTGTCAATATACATCCGGCTTTCGCGACGTGTAATATTATTGTTGAAATTTTGCGAAAGAAACGCAGCTAGAGCTTTGTTATCTCTTTGCGATCCTCTCGTTCCCTCCACCCGTTGATTTTCGATGGAAGAACCTGTCATTGAATTTGAACTGCTCCACGTGCAAGGCAGTCTACGAATTTTTACCATAAAAACACGGTTACATTAATTTTTAATCGAGATTCTACAACGATACACAATTTTAAAGTCGCGTTTATCTACAATAAAATCAATAAAATCTTTCGGTTAACTTTAATCGAAACCATCAAAGAAAATTATTGTGAAAATCATTTTCTCAGACAGTAGGTACTACTTTCAACTGAGATTTCGTCACTAAATTCCAGATCCCCGAATCGAGAGATCGTTATAGTCACCGAGATCCAGAGTTGCATCGGTGCAGAAAAAACACAATTCAGCCGACGCGAAATCTTTATTCCGGTTTCAGACGCGCATAAATCTCCCGGTGAACATTTCGGCGGAGATATGAGGTATTTTCCAGGAACGCGAGCGTTGTTTACCGATTCCGCCACCGCTGACGTGCCTTCGGCCATTTTGCGTGGACAAAAGCGGTATAGTAGACGCAACGATTCGTCGGGCAGGTAGTTGTGGCCGACTATCGGACTCGGGAGATTATTCGATCGGGATCCGAGATGTGGGACACAATAATTAATTCCACGCGGCGTGACGTAAAACACCGCGCGAGCTGACTCGCGTCGGAATCGCTGATTGTTGCGTGCTGCCGACGAAATATGGCGCGATGTTATTCCGTTTGCGTATCTGTTATGCGGAAGGAAGTACGGCAAACACGCTGAACGATAATTTATTGTGTTTTCTTCGCAACTCGTGTGACGAAAAAAATGATCTTGGAACGCGAACAGAATTAATGCTGCGCGGACCTTGTTTTCGGTGACGTTGTTTAAACGAATCTGCACTTTACGTCTCCTTCCAGAAAGAAGCAGAGAGAATTTTAAAGATATTTTATTCGATACAGGCCTTGAAGAATTTCATTCTAGAGAAATCATTTATTAACCAGTTAACTGCGTTCGACGTGTACACGCGTCAATCCAGAACTCTATTGCGGTGCAATAACAATAACCTTTTCAAGAATGAATTGTTAATTTTTTATCAAATAAAAATGTAATCCTTCCTCGTTTTTCGTAAAATTTATAACAGGACCATTTGCTCTGCGTTCGACGTGTATACTTGTCGTTGCTTGGTTTTAATTCCGCACTCAGTCGGGGATTTTTAAAACTAAATTCCGCAGTTAAGAGGTTAAGGATATATTTTTTGGTTGAATGTTTTTAAGCAAAGACACTATTTCATTCGAGCATTGATTAAAGAGATCTCCGATCTATTAAAGATCATATTGTAATTGAACATAATTGTTTAATAAATTCAAAACCACAATTTAATTCTATAAGGAAATATGGAATTTAATTATCGGGCTTCATATTTGAAGCCTAATTATGATATTCCCGACATTGCCTTTTAATTTTGTTTTTAAATAAATTCGAGAGAAATCCGAATCTATTGAACATCGTTTTCCAATTAATCCTTCGACGTAATGAAATTGTTGGGAATCCAAAGATACGAAGTACAACAACTGATTCATTCATAACGTAATATAAATACTTTTATTTAATTGTACAAGACGTGTTTTAAGTATTCTCGAGGTTAAGAAAATGACTCGGCGAGGCTGTCAATTTTTGGCAACGCATCGGCTGATGGATGCGAGTGGTCCACGCCTTTTTCCAAACAGCTGCACCGAGAGTTCTATTTTTAATCCCGCGAAAGACGCAGAATTATGCTCCTTTCTTTCGCGCGTGCTGCATCGCGATGCAACGAACCCGTTGTTTCTTGGAAAACCATGATGTTAAACAGTACTGCAAACTTCCGATGGAAAATCCTCCGGAAACGCTTCTGAACGTTGTTGCCGTCGTTAAAACGTTTCTGTCTTTCGTCAATTTTTTGAAATTGAACGCATTTGCCTTTCGTTTCGCCAATATTTCAGCCAACAATCTCGATATATAAATAGAATATTTCTTTGTCGATTTATATGCAATTTCTCCTGATACTACTTCTTTTTCTTGATCATTCTTGACTGACAAGCATAAGTGTCATTACCTGTCGGCAATACGTTATCCGCACCGAGCTTCGAGAAAGCACGTCATCGTAAAATGCATCATCAATCGACGGTGGATGTTTATGCAAATTCTCATTTGCGCGCATACACAAATCGAAGTCGGGTGATTTACTTTATTAATCGCGGCCTTAGCAGTCGCGGAATATAAATGACCCACATCTCTTGTAAATTATATAAATCTTGTCGTTTCGTTATTTTTTAAACAGTTCTGCCAGCTATAAATGTATCGAGATCTCCTGCCTCATTACACGTGACACATTTCCAAGGCTTAAGTCATCCATTCATTCTAGCATTTTATTAGTTCATAAACCGTAAACATATGCTGTATACGTTTTCAAGTTGAGAGTGCAGTGAGATCGAATGCATTTGCATCGTACTATCTTTTACTGTTTTTAATATTTGTTCTAGTGTTATTCACCGCGCAATTAACGCCAAGTATCACTTTCAAAATCAATTAAACCACACAAAGAAACATAAACTGTTGTATCTATTTCTTGAATACATGCAATAAAATCTATAAAGACATCCGCATAGTAAAAATTTTACCATAAAATTCGTCCCCGTAGAGTCCCGAGCACCGCCATTAATCTCAATCATCTACATAACAAAACATGAACATACCAAACAAAGAAACGCGAATATAAAACGGTTCCTCCATTCTTCGAAGCACGAACGCACAATCCAGACGAGGCGCCATTATCATCGCAAATTGCATCATACAATTCTCAACGGTACTATCCGTCTCGCCGGCTAATTACTGAAAAACAAATACCGAATCGAACAAACAAAGAAACGGAAACCGTTTCTATCATTTTAACGCGGTGAGTGCAATAAAGATGCATTATTATCATCATAAATTGCAACACGCAGCGCGCAGAAGCTACGTTCGCTCGCGAGGGATCTAAATTCGGTGGTTATGCAGTCGCGATGCAACGCTGCGCAATCGTGCGGCGCTTGTTTTCGGAAAAGCTCTGCAACATTCTTCGAGGAGGGAGCACGACCAATGGTGAATCGTTCGAACAATACATGTTCGGCGTCTGGTTTTGCATAATGATCGTTCGTCGCAGCATTGCGCCACTGTCCTGTGAATCTTCCTGCGGATGATCGCCCCGCCCACGCGATCGCGACGAGAGTTTCGCGAAAATTGCAAGCGGCGCCGCGACGCGAGCTCTCTTTATGCGAGAACGGCGCGGCACCGCTATTTCTGCTTGTCAGAATTTAAGGTGCCGTTGCACCGCTTCTTCGCCGCGAAATCAAAGTCGCAAGTGGGTGGCCCGAGGGCGAGTCGCGGGCTTAAACAGCGTACACAACCGCAGATCTCGAGCGACTCGCGTTTCTCCTTTATTTCAACAGTGAATAACAAGATAGTAAGCCAGAATTTAACATTTCAGTTCAATTGTATTAGTTCTTCACTTAAGCTACCTTCACAACGATGGACTTGTAGCGAAGCGTACACGGTTTCATGTTTAGTCCGCCTCATATTCAACTTATTTGATGCATCTAAATGAACAGACAGATTCAAGTAAAGCAAGGTTCGAAATTTTAATTCAATTGTACTAGTTCTTCACTTAAGCTATCTTCACAACGATGGACTTGTAGGGAAGCGTACACGGTTTCATGTTTTGTGCGCCTCATATTCAACTTATTTCATGCATCTAAATGTACAGACAGATTCAAGTAAAGCAAGCTTCGAAATTTTAATTCAATTGTACTTGTTCTTCATTTAAGCCACCTTCACAACGATGGACTTGTAGCGAAGCGTACACGGTTTCATGTTTAGTCCGCCTCATATTCAACTTATTTGATGCATCTAAATGAACAGACAGATTCAAGTAAAGCAAGATCCGAAATTTTAATTCAATTGTACTTGTTCTTCATTTAAGCTACCTTCAGAACGATGGACTTGTATAGAAGCATCCACTTCATTTGAACGATTGCATTGACTCCACATGAATTTCATTACGATATGATTCGAAGATGGTTTATTATTATTAAGCTGCGTCCACAACAAAGAATTTAACTGAAAATGAGCACTATGCAATCACAGTGGCATAGTAATGCGAGAACCAATCTTCCACGGGATTTTTCCCGCAGATTTCTCTACATCGATCTTTCCTTTATCCGATTCACCGAGAGTCAGTATATATAAACGATGACGCATCGTGACGGCGTAGATCTTGTCATGTAGCACTTTCTTACACTCGCGAGTGAAAGACGCATTATCGTGGCTATTCTTCTCTATTTCGAAAGCGTTCCGAGCTTTCTGCGATGATAACGATTTCTGTATCGTGGTAGGAGAGCGACTGATCCATTGGTGGGATTTTTACTGATTTTCCACTGCGACGTTGATGTTGCGACTCTGGTAAGAAGTGAACCATTTGCTTATACATCGAGAAATGAAGTAATTGAACAGGTGCAATTGAACAGAGGAATTGCATATATAATTTGTATATATCTCTGAGATACAAAATGATGAACAAATTGACCAATTCACAGTATAAAATGCGAATACGAAATGACGAACAAATTGATAAAATGCACCGCAATCGCTCGAAGATCCTCGTTCAATTCCTGTCGAGTGATCCAAGAGACTAAAAAAAAAAAAAAATTCCCTCGTTGCCGATCATCGTCTGAAAATAAAAAGGCGTGTCGGGATCGTTGCACCGTGCGGCCGGTGCATCGATTCGCGCCGCAATAAAGCAGTTATTGCTTCGATCGCCGTGAAAACGATCCGAAACTGGTCTCGGAGGGTCTCGGGCTCGGGCCGGGCGTCAGTGTCAAGTTCACAGTCTGCGCCGCTATGCACGTGGCTTAAAGGAGCCGGTATATCACGACGAAGGCAGATGGTGCGCAGACTTGAGCGTGTGTGGAGAGGATGCGCGAGTGTCTGTGGCCGCCAACCCGCAGCCACCGCCTAGGACAGGTCAGTGACAAAGCAAGGTCACGTCAAGTGCTTCGGAAGCTAGCAGCGCGTCGTTCTCGAACCGTCCTGGCGAAAAAATAGACGGGATTTCGGCAGAAGTGTATTTTTTCTAGCTGACGACGTTGCGCAGGCGCGCGGTTTCACAATCCAGGCTGACTATCGCGGAAAAATCTACTGAAAGCTGGCTCCAGAGCTTCGAGCTCCCGGCGCGTCGAACATTGTGGTACAATCTCCTATTAATAATTCATGGGACGATTACGCTCGGAGCTCCATTGTACGGCCATTTTTCGTTCACGTGCGAAGCAAAAACGTGGACTTTCTAGAGCCGACTTTCTTTTGGGGAAAATTGTGGGCGAATTAGGTTAGCAAGCATTGTTCTCCGGTGACTCGGTTGGCTGTACCGCACGGGATTCTCTTATCAAGCTGTAGAGTCGTCCACGAAGTATCCCGATATCCTCCGAGTACAGCGGTGCGTCGGACCGGCAACTTTTCCAACTTCCACCGCTAAGAGAATACTTTTTCTGTATCGATTCCATGCGATTTTTGACGTTACTCGCGATTTAAATGGAGCATTAAACAGCATATTCTTAACACACAGCATCCGCGCAAGAGCATATTCTTAACTATAATTTACAGATAAATCATGAATTCACGGATATGATTTACGGACAATCATGAATTCTTGAATTTTCATATTTCGAGTTTCTGCCAAGTTTCCGGGGCTGCGAGGAGTTAATATAATTGTCGTATCGGACAGACGGTCTTGACGATTTTCTTCCAGCGGACAAGACTGTCCGGCGACCGCGAGCGTGATGGAGAAGGGTCCTCCGGATGTTAGGGATCGAGCACAATGAGCGTCCGTTTCGCAAAGGACTCGATCGTTTCCAGACAGCCTTACGTAACTATCGGATCGGTTTTAATCGCCTGACACCGCGGCGGAATGTCTGTCGATATGAACGGTTCGAATGGGGTCGTTGTACGTTTAGGAACGCATCGTCGGATTGCCGGGACGGAAATAACTCAAGGAACACGGCTCATAAACTCTGTTGTGCAGCGCAATATTATTCTGCTCGTGCGTCAACGAGAATAAATCCGCGAGGGCTTGGGAATCGATTCGAGCTGGTCTCTCGTGTCTTTTACGACCGCGTTTCGCCCCCTCGGGTTCAACTTGAAACCCCGAGACAGTGAAACGAAAGCGATTTCAGTCACCTCTTTGTCAGATTTCTTTGTTCGTTTATTTTTGTTCGGATACATTGCTGATCTGATGCATTACAGCTGCAACCCAACCTGCCCGCGGCTTATTTCAATGTGATTTTTGTCTGACGTGAAATCATTTCGTTCGATTTGTATTAGAATGTTTCAGGCTGGCCTGGAGTGGGTCTGGGTTATTCTACTGTGTCTGCGATACGTCTGGAGAAAGCTAATTTTGCTCAGCTTGAGATTTCAGTATTCTACTGTGACGTTTGTCTGGCATGGATTTATTTACATTTGTCTCTGTTAGGGGAAGAACTTTCTACTGTGGTCAATGTTGGGTGTACAACATTCTACTATGGTCTGGTGACATCCGAGACTATTCGAGTTAAGTTTCTGTGTTCATTCTAGAATACTCTACCGCTGTCTGTGCCGGGTCTGAATCAATCTACTTTGGTCGCGAGCCAGATTATCCTACCGTAAATCTGGTCTAACTTGAAACAATCTAGATCTGTATTTGCTTTAGAATATTTTACTATGGTTCGTTTTGAGGCAAGATTGTTCGCGTCTGCGTCGAGTCTGTACTATTCTGGTATCTCTGTCAAGCGTAAATTAATTTACTCTAATCTGTGCCACACCTAGACTATTCGACTATGTGTATATCCAGATCAATTTGGTCTGTGTGGAGGTTGGACTACTCTACTCTGACCTCAGTCTGGCTTCTAGTAATCTACTTTGATTTCCATTACGCCTTCCACCGATCCACTGAATCTCTGTCGAGTCCAGATCAATCTGGCTCGGTCTGTGTCGTGTCTGGATCACTCTACTGCGATCCGTCGAGTGTCTGATTATTTTACTTTCCTCTGTAATAACCTGCGACTATTCTACCGTGTCTGTGTTATTTATGGATCTACTGCGGTCTGTATCAATCTTGCACTACTCCGATCTCCGTTCGACTGCTCCAACTCTTGCTTACTCTACTAAAGTCTGTCAAGGATTGAATTACTTTACTTCTGGCTGATCAGCTGCAGCTTATTCTACTGCGAGTCTAACTCGATCTGCGATCTCCGATCACAGATTTTCTACGTTATAATTTTCATAAAAGTATTCAACAAACTGTTAGGTCGGTATTAAAAGATGTCTTACTAAAATGCGACAAGGCATTATCGGAGTACAACACCGATCCAATTGAAAACTGACCTAACATTTTCAAAAAATTTATACTCGCACAACGATCCACGGATCAACCATCGACCTCTTCGAAATTGAATATTCAAGATTCGGTATCGAAGATTCAGCCGGTAAACGAAATAGTTCCAAGGCCTTCGGTGATCCTAGCGATTCAATAATCCTCCGGTGATCCAACCGATCGAGCGATCCTCCAGTGAGCAATTCGCTCGATCATCTTCAGCAGAATCACAGTTTTCGGGGTACTCTCGTACGCAGTTCGCATATTTCGATGCAACGTCTTCAAAACGTTTCGGACGAATTTGAAACACGACGATCGTGTTCCAAAGAATATTTACGCGAGATCACTTTTCTCGCCACGAGTGTTTTTATCTGGACTCCACGGTTATTTCGAGGTCTTACCAGCACTATGACCGGTCGCCGGCAGACGTCGGGTCTGCCGGACGGAATTTATGCCAGCTCTACGACGACCGCTGCACGATTTCTATGAATATTTTTACGTAACCAGACGCAAAAGACTCATCGTTTCATTGTAACACTTGCATAATATCAGAAACGACGAGTGTAATTAGTGCCTGCGGGGAACGGGAATGATGATTATCTATGCAGTCATCCGTCGCTTCTGTGAAAACGTTCAGAAAATTTCTTCATAATCCCCGGCCATTTACGCCGATCCTCGATTAATTATTTTCTACGAGCTTTCATCACGTCGCCATCGCTTTTGTTAGCCCGCCAGAGAAAATCATCCGTGGAAAAGTAACTGAATTCTCCGACTGTACGGCGGGCATCGTATTGTTAATAATTATATTTTAAATATGTTTACTTTCTTTTCCAATGATCAAATTTACAAATTTTGTTATTCAACCTCTTATTGTAATCAAAAACCAATAAATTGATTAATCTTTCTATTCTTGTACAGCGATACCGAGTCACTCTTAGAGCTTCGCAGGTTTAATCAAAAGTATAATAAGGCAATACGTTGGTTGCGCTGGACGATTGTTATTCTTAATAAAAGTCTAGAATGCGTATTGATCGTGCTGTAAGCGTCGCATTGACAATGAAAGATAAGCCATACATTTTTGCCGTACGTGCAACATTATCGTTCTATCGCGTCATCTACCAGCAGATAGTTGAGGATTTCTTCATCAACTGTTCAATAATATCAACAATTCTGCACGTAAGCCACCGAGTTACCTTGGGGAATATAGTTTACCGACTGCTTTCGGCTTAATAAACTGTTCTCTTCAGGTTATCATTTACTAGAAAATAGTTGAACTTCTTTCAGGTGTAACACTGATTAATTTAAAATTACTTTTCACTGCAAAATAAAGTTTTGCAACGAGCGAAGTCTCATGGAAACGTTCTACAATCCGCAAACTGTCGATAGTGAAAATTAAAACTTCTGTGTGGACGTGGCTCTAGAATTTGTGTCTCAAGGTTCATCGTCATGAAACGAGCATAATGATCTAGTCCACCCACTCGCAGAGTGCAACGGGCACATCACCGTTCGATATTATTAAACTTCATTCAACGGCGATGAATGGCGTCATAACGTCGTGGGCATTACTCCGAAGGAATTGCCGAAAGTTTCGCAACTTCGCGCCAGTCCGACGAAATTTGCTATCGCGGCGCATTGACGCAACGATTTCGAGAAAAATCGCTTGCGGCCCGTCCGGGCACGAGCGCGCGCTCGCGATTCTTGTTTTCTGGCCGCAGAAACGAAAGTGGTCGCTTGGCCGGATGGTCAGGACGAGATGTAATTTCGGCCGTTATTTTTTGCGAATATTTTTAGCGCGTCTGCATCTCGAGTGATTGTCTTCGGGAGTTGTTTACTCTCCCGTCTACGCATTTCGCGAGTTCTCGAACGGTTCCCGACTGTTCTCCCTTGTCCTTGCAAGATCCAACAAGCCCCATAATCAATCGTTATCGTTGAATTCCGTAAAGTGCATTCTGCAAAGAATTTACCAAGTTTAAAAAATTCTTTTGAAAATTTCTTTTCTGGATGCACAGTGAAATTTCCGTGCGATAAATGTTATTCAGGGATTCTGAAGCCGTGTTCCTTTTCGAAAGTGGGCTAAAAATGAGTAGGTGAATTTGAAAATAGTAGAGAGAATAAGAACTCTGTACTTATTAAAATGATTAACTGTGTATCTGGCTCTTGTTCCGTGCAATAAATGCAGACAATTTTTATTTTGCATAAAGATCTAACGATAAAGATTAAATTGTCGTGTGTGAAACCGAGTCTCGAAGGTCTTCGTCGAAGCGTCTCGTTCTTTTTAAAGAGAAGACAGTCCTGTTTAGTCGTAAACAACATGGTTGCCTTGGTCACGTGAGTGATTAACATTTGATATAACAGTCCGTGCAACAGAGACCGATCGAGGATTAGCTTTTACGTAAGCCCAGCGAATTATGCATGCGTTGCGCTGAAAATTATATATAACTATTTTACATACGCACCGAGGCGAATGGAAACACGGTACCGGTGTGCGCGGGATCGATCGAGATCGCAGCGATCTCACCTGGCTGCGAAGCCTGTCCATTTATTATACTATATACTAGTACGTATACTAGACGAGCAGGTTCGTGCACGATCTCATAAAACGAAATAAAGTCCTTACAAACATTAAGAAGTCAATTAGAATTCGTTACGCTTTTACGAGAGGAAAAACATGTTTTAATGTTTGGTACATTGGATTCTGGTTTTTTGTGACTGCTCGTTACGGCACGAACTTGATTCCGATGATGACCATTAAATGAGGGTGCTCTTACACTTTGAAGCATAAACGATTTCAAATTGCATTTTTCACACGATTTTTATTATTTTAAGTGCCCTGTATCTGGCATAGGGGCGAGTGTCTGTTCGTCCGTAGACAAATACATAAAAATGTATATAAATTTAGATACTGGATTAACATGATTTATCCTTGAAATTTCTGAATATATTTCAAATTTAATTCTTACCATTCGTATTTGAATTTGCAAGTGGCGATTATAATTGAAACTTGAATTTAAACTTGGCCATTGCGTATTCGATTTTCACCTATTACCGAATAAATTCGATCCTGCTATTATTAAAGAAGAATATACATCAGTCTCGTTTAGGGCTGGGTAGTTCCAGTGTTAAGCAATTACGTTCGCAAGGGCTCGGTGCGGACCATTAACATTTCAATCGGAGGACGGTGTTTGATCATTCGAATCGCATTCGTCGGTTGTCGGGACTCGGAACAAGCCCGGTAAAATTCCAAAAAACGAGTCAACAGCCGGCTCTGCCACGCGTCAGACGGTTTTAATTGCACCGGGGTTATTGCGCGGTGATTTAAGCACGGATAACAAGAAATCAAACGCATTGATACCGGCGCGGCGCGTAGATTTCGTGGAAAAGAGTCGCGCCAACCGGCTGTTTTCCGACAGGAGGATTCAGTTATCAGCGAACACGTTAATTAAGTCTCGCGCACGCCAGACACGACGACGAGAGTCGACGATCCCGACGACCCTGCAGCGTGTCCATAAAGTAAATGGAATTAGTTATCAAACGATTGTGGGCAGCAGGAGTTAAATAAAAATTCATTACATCTCTCAATAGATTTTTTTACATTGAAATCATTGTAATAATATTTTCATTTATAATTATATTTCATCCAGCCAATTTTAACAAATTAATAAAAATGCGCGGTCTACTTATAAGGGTCTGTTTTACATTCCACCAAATAAGTAATAACAAAATTAAATTCTACGTGCTCGAAAACCCCTAAAACCGTTTCTACTTGCACGAACTACAATTGACCATAGTCACATAAACAAGCTGAGAAAAATAGATCGGCACTCTTAAATCTTTGTAACCTTTTTACCGTTTTAAATTACACCCATTAATTTATTTGAGTCTATTAATAATTAACAGAGGCATAAAGTTTGTTGTGCTGTCTCCGATTCTGACACACTATGGCGACGACCTATGCGATTTTTCCCCTCCTGTAATCCGATTAGTTCGCGCAACGGATTTCCTTGGGTTTGCCAAAACTGCGAAAATTGCACGAGAAATCTGCGCGTGTTATTGCAAAAAGAACGCTTAATTGGGCGCTGGCCAACGTTGTTTCTTTCTCTCCCTCTATCCTCCAAACATGAAACGGCGTGGATGTTGGCTTCTTTGCTTGCGCATTAAGCAGAATCGCAAAAAGCGAGCTTATAGAATCCCAGACATGGCGCAGAACGCCATAAGTTGCTCTCGCTTCAAGAAACTGCGAATATATTAACTTGCTGTTTCCAACTGCACGATTCACTAATTTCGCGTCTTTTAAAATTCAACGCAGTAAAATATCGTAAACACCGTGGTGCATATAGCGTTCTGAAAAATGTATATACGCAATTCAGTTTCATTTTGTGTATCATTTTCTATCATAGGGTCACACGTTTTCGTAGTTAAATAAAATCTAATTATATTCGAGGTTTCTTCGTTCAAGATTAATAAGATTTTCAATAATTGTGCTGTACCAAATGGAAGCTAAAAGATCTTCTCACAGATAATAATCCGAAACGAAATGGTTAGATAATGCTATCGAGAGTGAGTTATTGATTTATGATCGAAGTTTCTGTCATTGCTGGAGGATCTAATAAAAAATCATGGGTCGTAGACTTCCAAAACTTGTGGAGCGATCGCTGGTAGTTAAATGGCTATCCACTGGAACAATTGCAATTCTAATTAACAATCTTACCGTTACCACAAATGTTCTTAAACCTGAAAATTTGGTTAGGTGCGAACAATTGTTCGCGTTGATTTAATAAATATCGAAGCATGTAACCGGACTACGGCCATTCGTAAAAGCGGAGATAGACATAACCGAGGACCGGGGACAGTCGATATCGCTGACGTTCCGGCGGTATTACGTGTCGAACGTGCGTCGGATCGATCGGCTGTGTTTTTCGCGTCGCAAAAGTTCAGCGAGCACGGCTCAGTGTCAAAGTCAATGGCACTTGGTGCGAGTGCCCCGTTGAATCGGGCCTCGTTAATGCATATTTACGCTGGTTTCCCGTACTCCGATAATCGTGCGCACACACAGTGTGTCCTTCCATTCGTCGCATCGCCATCGTGTCGTGTCGTTTCGTTTAGCCAGCGAGCGTGTGCGCGCACATTTTTATTATTCCTCGACCGCTCTCTTTCATTGGAGAGACACGCTTGACTTTCAGTCCCGAGCGTCATCCGGTTTCGTCAGCGGACGGATGCGCCGCAAACAAAATATTCCACGAAACGTCTGGTGATAGCGCGGCGACCGTAAAAATACGCGTCGCGTGTTACACACGACCCACCAAACTGGACGATACCCTCCCCGAATCGATAGCGTTGACAACAATCGTCCCTTTTCGATGCCCGCGATCTTCCCTGGAATTTCAATCGGTACACAAG
Organism: Lasioglossum figueresi; assembly: GCA_028455805.1. Classification (NCBI taxonomy): domain Eukaryota; kingdom Metazoa; phylum Arthropoda; class Insecta; order Hymenoptera; family Halictidae; genus Lasioglossum; species Lasioglossum figueresi. The sequence goes on from CM052191.1 coordinate 7,466,058, forward strand.
ATTTTTATTTCGCGCAAAAATCCGCTGTCCACTAATAATTATCGGATTACAATGCGAAAGATATCTAATCTTCCTTTTGGCGACGCAGAATGATTGGAAACACTATTAATAAAATTCCGGTTGGTAAAATTAGATTATTTAAATCCTTCGCAGTTGAATTAGGATTGCGGAGGGGCGAGTACGCCGTCGTACGGACTAAATTCTGACAATCACTTTCGGAAGAGCCTAGACTGCGGCTGGGACGCATCGGCAGTCTGGAAAGGGTTCAAAGCAGACTATTTCAATGCTCCTAATAATTGGCCGTGTGAAGTTCGAGAGGGGGGACAGGGCCAGACTGGTTAATTTATTTGGGTGAAGCGTAGTGAGAGTGGGGGAGGGGGGCTAAGACCGAGGGAATGCGGCCTTGGACGTGTTTGGCCCGGAGAAGCCAGTTATGCAAGATCGCATCGCGAATGACCCGCCGCGACCATCCGCTTCTTTGTGCTGGTTCCTGGAACTTGTTCGGAGATCGATTAACGCCTGCCGGTTGCGAGCCGGTGGCCTCCGGTTCCGATGATCGCGTTACCGAGAGATGCGTTCGGTTGGCTGACTCTTTTCCCAGATCGTCGTCAAGTTGATCCATACGTTACTGCGGTGTTCGAATCCGTGACCTAAGCTTTTGGACTTTTCACATTTTATTTCAACGTCGAAGCATTGTTTGACGAGGGCATGTCTGGTTTGCGTGGTTACCGCGTGTCTCGAGCAGGTTTACGAGACAACGAGGACTGTTGAGCAGGTCTAGGTTCAGCCTAGACCAGGTTAGACCGTGACCATGGATCTGTCTCTCGAGACGCAGTGGACTTAGGTCTGCCATATGGTCGGCTGGATTGAGCAGGTCTAGGTTCGGGATAGATGCGATCTGCGACTCTGCGATTCCTTAGAGCGGAGTCTAGGCTTGTTGCGGATGAGGGTAGGTGTAAAAATGAGGGGCAAGTAGCAATTCCATGTGCCGAAATTTATTATTTATTAATTTCAAGCGCCAACACTCGACTTACAGCGCTCAATTCGAGCCACACTCCGTTCAGTCGTCTCCACCGGACAAGAGAAAAAGACTTGGAGATGGGGAGATGGAACGGTTGAAGAGGTAGAAGAGATTAGATACCTCGGATATATTTTTAAGAAGAATGGAGGTCAAGAAAGACAAGTAGAAGACAGAACAAGGAAGGGAGGAGGTGTGATGAAAAGTGTATGGGGGATAGGGAAACGGTATTTTAAAGACAAATACAAGAGAAGGGAGTGGTTTTTTGACGCGCTGATATGGCCAGTGATGGCACACGGTGTGGAGATTTGGGGGTGGGAGGAAAGAAAGGAAGTGGAAAAGATGCAGGAAAGATATTTCAGATGGGTGTTAGGGCTAGAGTGGACGACGCCAGGTTCTTTGATACGGGAGGAAACGAAGAGAGAGAAAATGAGAGCGAGGGGCGCGAGGAGGGCATGGAAGTTCGAAGAAAGGTTAAGAGCTGGAAAAGGAAGTGAATGGGCCAGACAATGCTCTAAAAGAGATAGAGGAGAGAGCTGGAGGAGGAAAAAAGATATCAAAATGGGAGAAAGGCAGCAAGAAATATATAGAAGAAAGTTAGAGGAGGATAATAAGGAGAGTAGAGAGGAAGAGTGGGGAAGAATAGAGATCAGAGAGAAGGAGAAAGAGAAAGAGGAAAACTGGAGGAAGGCGATGGATTCGAGATATAACAAGTGGTTTAAAGAAATAAGAGTGAAGGATAAACCTGAATACTTGGAAAAAGGAACAAAAGAAGAGAAATGGAAAAGAATAGCACGATACAGGCTGGGGAACGAAATGAGAGGGGGAAGGTATTGGGATGAAGAAGAGGAAAAACGGTGTAGAAAATGCGGATACGAAGAAGAGACGTGGGAGCACGTGCTGGATAGATGCTCGAGAGAAGAAGGAACAGAAGCAGGGATACAAGATAAGGTGAAAGAAATACTGGCTGAGGACGGGAGGGGGGAAGAGTGGATGAAAAAATTAGACAGGGAAAGAAAAGAGATACAGGACGGAAAGTAAAAAGAAGAGAAAAAAGTGAGAAGACAAGGATGAATGGAAGAATGAGTGAGAGAGAGAGTGAATGCGAAAAGAAAGAGAAGGTATTTTATTGTAGAATTTATTATTAAGTAATATAGATTTTGATAAGAAGAGAAATGAGATGAAAAATTGTAAAGGGAACGGGATCTCTGTGTAACCCGTAAGGGAACAAATAAATATACATACAGTCGTCTCCACCAAGAGTCTCAACAACCCTAGATCCGCGATCAAACGCTAGAAAAACGATGCTGGAGCAAATCGTGTCTCGGGACCATGAAAATCCTGCGCATTGGTATTAAATCCTGAGGAGGGACAGCAAGCTAGAGGAAACAGGCGAGTCCGCGAAGAAACTCGTCCGTCTCGTCATTATTCCCGACGGGGCCGTTGCATAACACGTTGCTCGTTTCTCTGAACTCTCTTTCTCTCTCTGTCGAGGGCGATCCGCGCATCGACGTGGCCCAGCCTAACCTCCCGGCCCCGGCTCGCGCGCGTGCAAAACGCTCCTCTTCTCTCCCCTACGCTCCACGGGCGGTTCTCTTTGCTCTGCTTCGCTCTTCGCTCCGCTCTTCGCTCCGCACGTCACCGCTTTCGGTCGAGTGGCTGAATTTGTCCTGCATAGGGGGCATCGGGACATTACCCGGGTGACCTTGGCTGGTGCGGACTGCGACGCCCGACGCTGTTTGTGCAGCGCCGCTCGAGCATTGCACCTTGCTCTATCGCGCGAGGACCCGCCGTCTCTCCTTCTCTCCTCTTCCCTCTTTTAGGTCTTTCTCTCTCTCTCTCCCACTATTCTCTCTATCTTCGTCGCTTCCTCTTCAGCTCCCTTCAGCTCCCTCTTTCAACGCATAGCCGTCTCGCTTCAGCGAACCAGCTGCCAGCACCTGTCTCTCTTGACTCGAGCATCTCCTCCCACGGTCCGATATCTCTTTCTTTCTCGTACTCTTGGTCTCTCTTTCTCTGTCTGGTTCTCTCTTGCTGTCTTTCTCACTCTCTCTCTCTCTCTCTCTCTCTCTCTCTCTCTCTCTCTCTCTCTCTCGGGTCTGTCTGTTTTCGTGCGTTTATCGAGCAGGCGTGGGCAGCCGGTCTCTCGTCGACTCTCGATTACATGCGGGAACGATCCGCTTCTTCTTCTTCTTCTTCTTCTTCTTCGCTGCCGAGAGGAGTTTCGGAGCTTAGGGCCCCGTGCTTAGGCCCACGACCGGTTTCTAGAAGAGTTCAGGGACTCCTCGGCCGGGCCCACAATTTTTGGAGAGGCGCTCGGCTTGGGATGCTCGATGACGGGAAATGGAGTTTAGGTGGCCGAGAGCGAAAGTGATTGCCGCGAATAGACGGTGGATCTCTACGCGAACGCCCATTTCGATACTTAACGCTTCTGTAATGAACAGAAAAAAATGTTGTTTTGAGACTGTAAATCTCGTTGTTGAAACGAATGTAGTGATTTGATGAAAACTGAAACCAAGGTAAATGTTCTTTCGTCGACGAGATGATCTCTAGTGAATCATTACGAAGCGAGCGTGGCTGACTAGTTCGAATTTCTCGCGAAACTCGACATCCCCGCGGTGGTGTTATAAAATAATTTATGCAAATTGTGATTTGCATCATAATCCGTCGCGTAATGACGATTGAAATGTAATACCCGGCTTGGCTACGACGGACTTTGTATAATCGTTGATTGACGGCGACCTGCACACGCAATTCTAGGTGGTTACAGCGGATTGTAATTGACAATTGTAGAAAACAACATGCAATCCGATTAACAGTTACGTTTTAATCGGCGCCATTAATGCGCGATTTGATTACATGTCGCGCACAGCTCGGCCCCGTAAATTAATTGTCACGGGGCCATCGGGGGAAAATTACTTTTTCAACGTTTAAAAACTAGATTCACATTTTGATACGAATGCTAACCGGGCAGACGTAAGTTCAAATGTTAACGAGCGGATTCAAATACAAATACAAATCTCAACGGTCAGATTCGAGTTCAAACTGAGACGTTAACGGCTACATTCAAATTCATTCTCGTCCGTTAACGATCGCATTAAAACTCAAATTCAAATCTTAAAGATAGATCGCTCGTCAACCGTCCGAGCAGAATATTTTCGTAACGGTTACCGCGATTAAATCCTCTCTTATGGAGCAAGAAATGATTTCTAATCAGCAGATTGGCTGCCGAGGGTCAGCCATGTTCTCAGCGAGCGATCGCCGAGTCTGCAGGGGGACATACATGCGCTCCGTTGCATCACTGTCACGAAACAGTGAACTCTACCCGTGAATCTCCGGTCCAGTGGCAGCCGATAATACTGCGGAGTTATTTTTTCGCGGATCGTGTCGCGTATACGCGTCGCCTCGTTTGTTTTCGAGCTCGCGCAGATACCGGAGGTCGATATCGTTGTCGCCGCAACGAACGATGCACTTTGGCGAAACGTCCGGACGGCATTCCCCGAAAGTGAGATCACCGGAGCCACGATGCGACGGCGGCTGGCCCGGCGTTCTTAAGAAAACGTTCTCTCTCTCTCTCTCTCTCTCTCTCTCTCTTTCTCTCTCTCTCTTTTTCTCTTTCTCTTTCTCGCGGCCCCATATGTCTAGGCCCCGGCGAAGGTGTAACACAGAGAGATATCGAACATGCTCGTCACCGGACAACATTCTCCTCCACCTTGGTCGTGTTCAGATCGTATCTGCGACTGAAAGATAGCTCGGACCGATGATAACCTTGCACCAACCGATTTTCGTAGGTGCGGCTTCATTCGCAACGGATATTTAAAACGCCACATCGATCGAGCTGTCTAATTGAGTCCCTTGGATGTTGAGATAAGCTTGAGAGCTGTGGGTCGACTGTCTTTGAACGTTCGGGTTCGAGTATAATCGCTTCTTGATAAAATTCCTTGGCGGAAGTCCTACCTGAATAAATGCTGCTCTACTCGAATGAACACCGTTCTTGGCGAGAGCCCTACTCGAATAAATACACTTCTTGGCGAAAGCCCTACTTATACGAATACTTTCCTCGATGAAAGTCCTATTTAGACGAATACTCTCCTCGACGAAAGCCCTACCTGGATGTGTACTATTTTTAGCAGAATCCCTACACGAATGAGTGCTTTTCTTCGCGAAAGCCCTACTCGATCGCCTGAAACAAATTCTGTCGAAAGTCTCACAAAATTTAGATCGACGGTAGAAGAAATCCTTGACTGTGTACACCATTGATGTGCTTCAACTCGTTTGCGACACGGCTCGAATCTGCTCGAATCGATGGAACGGTTAAGTAACGCGGTCTCTAAGGCAAACAAGTAACTTATATTTGCGACTCGTGTGGCAATCGCTGATTAATCGAGGAAAAAGCATCGATGGCGTGTGCAACAGCCGCGGTGTTGTTCATCGGAGTGTCGATCTCGCGGCCACCAGTCACAATAAACCGCGCCGCCAGACGATTACGCAACCGTTGTTCGACAATTAATCGTTTTCCGTCCTTTTTTCTAGCTCTGTCTTTCTCTCTTTTTCTCCGTTTCTCTGTTCTCCGCGCTGGGTTCATCCGCCGCTCCTTGTCTGATTCGATTTCATCGGCCGGCTAATTGTTTTCCGGCGTTCGCGGCGGTTAACCAATCAGCGTTATCAGCGGAGGGTCTGGCTGGCAGGCTCGATTGAACGTAACGACGACGAACACCCTAATAAAGCGACATCCATCGGACGTTTTATCGCCGCACCGAACGTTTATGCACTTTTATTATACCGTGCGGTGCTAAACAAATGGCGAGCTTAAACCTAACACCGCTTTTTTACCTCGTACCTCTTGAGTCATAGAACGGTCTTTTTATTCGAGGAATATCGATACGGTGACTCACGACTACGTCCTCTTTCCACCTGACATTATTTCATTTCATAAAGCAACGTGTTTTTATATTATTTCTGCATCATAACGTCTCCGACACTGACGAAACTTTATTGGATTGCGCAACACGTGGAAATATCAGTCGCATTTCTTTTGTGCACCGTTCAATCGTTGGGAGGGTGATATCATCCCTTACAGATTAGATCGGTATCTACGTTGTAGTCGTCGTATCTTTCAAATGACGCGTAATAGCAGCGCGATAGTAATATATTACAATTTTCTAAAGAACAGAATATTCAATCTAGTAGAATTAGGAAGTAAAATCACGGTTAAAGTTGCTACATTTGTGGAGGAAGTTTTATAACGTTGTCTACAAGATAAATGGTATTTTCAATATTAAAAATCAGGAGTGTAGAACTTCCTAATAAACTTTTTCCAATAACAAATTTCAGTGTCTTGCTATTCGAGAGAAAATTATTAAGCTGCTTTTATAAATAGCACAGTCACCAAGAAATCTACTCATTGTCTTCGAACACCTAAAACGTAATCATGCTGACAAGCATTTCTGCCCGACGAAAAATCCTCCAGAAAATCACCGATTCTTACAAAAATCTGCTACGGTACATATAAAAAGTTTTCACAGACTCGATTCTCCAGACAACAAGATCCGCGGATCGTGAAAAATCGCTCGACTCCGCGTGTTTTTTTTCGCGAAGCGATCCCCGGGATGCTTCCCCGTGTCGTCGGAATCAGTTAAGCCGTCGATAACGGATCGCGTCGCGAAATTATCGTTGCACCGGCTCATGCAACATGGTTTGCAATCTTTTTTTCCGGTGAAAAGCTCCGGAGTGGCGAGATAACACTACCGGGAACCGGTATCGTCGCTTTCAGGCTGGTTATCGCGCGTTATTATTCGTCTGGCCGATCGTCGACGTCGTTGACGACAACGATGGCCGTTCTCGGCTGCCATAAGGGACTAGCCGGTGAAAATTATGCGCCTCCCGGTGGCTCTGACACAAGATGGATCGCGGTTTCGTCGCGGAAAAACAGTCGGGGCCCGGGTTCATTGGCCGTCTAGCAGCCGAGGCTGTTTGCACGCCGCTTATTTAACGCTGATTAGCGCTCGACGGGATCGCGAAATTCTTTATCGGTCGTGGGGGACTTCGTTCCTCTTTTTTTCCCCTCGTCCTATGTCCGTCTCTGTTCCGCGAACAGAGGACTCGTAACAGCGATAAACGCGAACCACGAGCAAGGACAGCCTCGAAACCGGCGACTGCAAATATTTTTGCAACGAGACACTGTGCGTTGTGAATCACATTAGAGTTCCTCAACATCTGGACCGCCTTCGCGATTTTAGCTCCCGTGGACAGGTTTTCGTGGAGGAAATTATTAGCTTGTTGACCGAGTGTGAATTTTAAAAGTCTCGCAGGACCGGCGTAATTATTGCGCTACTATTTATTTTGCGGTCACAGCGATTAGCAAGCTGACGATATTTAAGCAAAATAAAATGTTCGTGCATCGTTTACGATGCATAGCTTCCTTCTGCTAATAATAGTAGGTGATTATTTAAAATATGTTGAACCTGCTCGATTTTACCATAAATGCGTAAAATTTTCAGCTCGTTGGTATACCAACCTGACAAACAACCTGGTTAAACAATAGTGTCATACGTGACTGACGAGGTAGTCATTGTGCTAACGTTCTGACGAATTATTTGAAAATAGATCCGATAAAGATCCGCAAGCCTTGAAACGCGTGTCATTGAGAATAGCTTTGTTTTCGTATGACGCGGAGATCGAGACGATTGCGGAACAATTGGAGAAATTATTTTCGATCGCGCAATACCCGCTTTCTTGTAATCGCGCGATAAGCCGCGATTTGTAATTCCCTCGATATTGCCCCATCGCGTCATCGGGAGATTGACAATTAATGAGCTTCGATGCTCGGTCGATGACTCAGCTGTACAGTCATTTAAAACTGCCGCGACGAAGTAGAATCGAATCGCTGTTGAATAGACGTAGAAACTTTGTTAAACGTTTTCGCAAATTCTCTGAGTTTGGAAACGTCGTAACGAAAGTTAGAGAATCGTGAACTTTACGAATCCATATGTATAAAATCGTCTTCGAATTACAAGCGAAATTATTTATATTTTTACAGTATCAGTGTATTAAGTTCAAGTCTTGTTCACCAATTTTTTCAGATTTTTTGATTAGGTGCGTCGCGGTTAAAAAAATAAAAACCTCTTTAACGCTTACAATCGGCCCACAGTTTTACATTGCACTTGGTAATTATTGTCATATGTTGTCATAGTTTCGTCATAGTTGAAGAAGTGGAAGATTAGTTTCGTTTTCGGGTGGGTCCCAAGGTAGCATAATTCACACGGCTCTCGGAGTCGGTGCTGCAAGGCGCGTATCGGATTTAATTGCCGTCGCGTGGGACCCGGCGATCGGATCGTTTGAATCGCGTCCTCCTGGCCGAAGGAGTCGCAGGAATTCCAACAGCATCAATTTTTTCGCGGCGGGTCCGAGGCGACGGAAAAGATTCGCCGTGTCTGGCCGCGTCCGGCTGAGATTTACCACGAACCGGGTCCCCGTCCTTCCCGGCGAGCTTTGAACCGGGCCCCTGTAACCTCTCGCGGTCGTTCGACTCTTCTCGCGCCTTTCGGATGGCTCACCTTATCCCTGCCTTCCCCCGAACACATACATCCACTCGATTATCGTCAAATCCTTCGTCGACGGTCCAAAAGTTTTTCCGAAACTGCCCGACTCTTGGTTACATCAAAGAAACGCCATTTTTTAAGTAAATTTTGCACAACTCCATACTCCTCCTAAATTATTATCAAATTTCCCAAAAATTTCGGACAATCCCAGAGCTTGAATAATTGGCACACCGATTAAAATGTCTATATAATTCGACCGAAATTATCAGATTACTTGTTATCGCTGTTGAACGATCCATTAAAAATTCCTCAGCCATGAACTGTAACGAGCGAAGGGATGACTGAAATTATGTACGACAGAGAAGGCCTTATCACTGCAACGACAAAATAATTCGCAGCGCAAGGGGTGAGAAAGACACCCTCGGAGGATCAGTTCGAGTGCCTAAACTCTAGTCCAAAAATACAAAAGCGCATAAAGCATCGCATTCCCCCAACATTTCTCACGGCGTCTCCGTTTCCATGTCGTTCCTCTGCAAGGTTAGGCGAGAAGGGGGTGGAAGCGGGAGGGGTAGCGTCTTGATATTTATAAATATGCGTTGTCGCGTTGGTTCGGGAGCAAGCAAGAAGAGAGTACCCGAGGGGCGATGGCGTCGTTTCGGCCAACGACTAGACCTTACGAGTAGGCTGGTCGAGGTATGCACAATAGATTAATAAGGACGGACCTGAGGAGAGATCTAACAAGATCCAAAATAAGAGCATGGAATTATGAACAAAAATTGAGAAGGAAATTAGTTAAGATATGCTTCGATCGCGTCGTTTAGGCTAACAACTAGACCTTATAAGTTAGCTGGAACACGTCAAGGTATGCACGATAGATTAATAAGGAAGGATCTGAGGAGAGATCTAACGAGATCCAAAATAAGAGCATGGAATTACGAAGAAACATTGAGAGGGGAATTAGTTAAGATATTTGTAGAATTCTGCAAGAAGGGGGACGACGGAGGGGAAATCGAAGACAAGAAAGATCACCGAAAGAAATCGAGGAGTTAGGAGAGGAAAGTGGGAGTGAAGAACATGGATAATACGGACTGGCAACGTCAGGATGAAAAGGAGGCGAGAGAGCTCGCAGCTCGAGGCCCCGTCGCTCTCTGCGACTTATTCCAGGCTCCACGAATACAAGGTCAGCCGGCCACCGCTCCAGTGCAGTGGTACTAACCTCGCATGCTGCTGTGGCTGCTGCTTTGGCTGCTGTTCCTGTAGCTGTAGCTGTTGGCCGCTGCCAATGTGCTCCCTTCTTCCTCGTCCCCCTCGCTTCGTCAACAGAAACGGCATTCTCCTCTCTCGCCTGTTCTCTCTTTCTCGCTGTCAGACATCGGCCTTTTTACTTGCCACGCAGCGCACCAATCTTTTTTATTGCCCTTCCTGTTTATCGTTCTTGCGGCACCGACACTCGCGACCGCCCTGTTACGCGATTATGCAACTCCACGCTGCTCTAGCATGATGGCCGACCGATCCAGAACGCGATACATTTCTTCGTGGACCGTGAACGGTCGCCTTGGTCCCCGATTTTTCGCGAACTAATTTAAAATGTACATCTACCGATTCTTGTACGTTTCACTGCCGACGCACTTCATCTATGCTCGCTATTCTACATTTAATTTAAAAAGCTAAACGAAATTTTGTCATACGTATTTGATACGTTATTTTCAAAATCTTGGTCCGATTCAATGCCATGAAGCAACGAGTTAAACAGCTTGCTATCCGAGGAAGGAAGGGCCTAACTACCAAGGGAACGCGAAGGTAGCGGCGGCAGCGTGGACAGGGGTCGCATCGAGAGTCTGATATAAGAGGCAGTCGGTGCTAGTTGCATAATCGCATTCTCTTCGGTCGGGTTCGACTGGCACGTAGGTGGGTTGCAAGTGCGCGAGCAGGGGTACAGAACCGACGATCTCGGAGATAACACGACCGAGAAAGAAGAAGAAGAAGAAGAGGAGGAGGAAGATGAAGAAGCCCAATGTCTCGTCGAGAAAACAAGACCTGGTAGAGAGCCCGCCTTCTGCCGCTGCTGCGTTGTTGCAACGAAGAGGATCTTCCGGTGGGGGGCAAGGCGAGGAAAGGGGTTCGGGTTTAGTAGCATTGGATCGGTGACCGGATGGCCTTGTGAATATGCGCCACGGGCGAAACACGGCCCGATGCAACCGCTCGCCCGATATTTCTGGACCCGATCAACGAGAGAGAACACCGCAGACTAGCTGTTTAGGCTTCGAGAACTCCTCTCTTGCGGATCTCCTGGCCCTGTCTTGCGGAAAAAAAACCCGGTGAAAGGGATTCTGCGTTCGGTCTCCGCCGTTTATTCTAGTCGAACGTCCTGGTCGTTTGTTGCAACCTTTTTCTGCAACCACAAATCTGTGGTTGTAAGAAAAAACGCCGCATGTACGATTTCAAAAAATTTGAATCTATGCATTAATCGAGCTTCGGGCTGTAGGATTCACGTATTTACCAGAAAAGAAGTCGTGACAACAAATTCGAAAGGCTCGAAAGGATAGCGCAACGTTACCGATGTCCGGCGTGAGAAGTATTAGCGATCAAAACTTTAAACGGCAATATCCCGTAAGCGAAAGTATAATTAATTTTCAAAAACGACCATTCAGAATTACCAGGCTAGATTAATTTTGAGGATTGTTAGATCAGCAACTGGAACTCCGGCGCAACCGCGTTATCAAAGCGTTATCGCGAGTGTGGCAATCGGCCTTGTCCATTTAAAAATAAAGCACGTTTCCCATTCACGGGTTAAATATAGTTTCTAGAGCTTATCAGACTAAATATCAAGGTGGCTAGGTAAAAAAAAAAAACACAACGTCTTACGCAACATCGTTCGAGCGCTAGGTTAGCTTCACTCGAACCGACGTCTGATCGCGAACGTCCTTTTCTACTTCTCGCGAAAATTTCTGCGTGCGAGATTCCTGGAAGCTCGGCGAAGGCCACGGAATCGGACGATAAAGAAATCGTCGCCTAATCGCGTTACGCTTGCCAGGAAAAAAATCGCCGGGGACGTTGTTTAGACCCGCGAGTCGAAAACGAACGATACGGGTGGAAACGATGTCAAGGTCGCGTGCCTCTCACGATTTCAAAGTCACCGGGATGAATTCGATGACCTATAATCCTGTGATCTTTAAACGATCTTGCGAAATACCGATTACGTGTTGCAACCATTGCCGGAATATCTGAGAGACGATTTGTCTGTTTTAAGTTTATGATCGTTCTCAAGAGAAAGACTAATCTCTGGATTATTATCATTATTTATAAACTCGCGAATTCGAGCTGGCAATCTACGGTCGTTTTTTATCCGCACGCCGTTCAAAGGAGAGCGGATCTAGCCTTGATCTTGAGCGTGATTTATACTGTCTCGGCTGGACAGCTCGCCAAAAAGAAAATGCAGATTACCAGGAGATCCTATTCGACAGAAAAAAAGTCCCAGACGACGACGGCCCGACGGGAAAGTTGATCTTATATTTTAATTTCTATGTTAACGAGCCGCGTTAACCGACCAACAGAATTCGTGGATGATGTAAGCCGCCGGAATTAATGAACGATTTCATGTGCGAAAAGCCTGATGAGAATCTTTTTGTTTCTGGAACGGCGATAGCGTCGTAACGTGCAAACTAGTTTCGCGAGAATCGCAGAAATGAGTGTTACAAGTATTTTTAATCGAAGGTTGGCCAGACGAAATCAGTCAGGGAGGCTGGCGAGTTCAAAATAGATTGATGTGTTTGTTGATTTTTTGAAAAAATTACTTGGCGGTTGCGATTTTGGAGTTTCTTTAAGTGGAATGGGCCAGCCATTGCCAGACACCGAGACTATTCGATGATTACGCCAATTTTATGTGGTCGATTATTCTCAAATTTTACAATTTAATATTTGTACATTTGCGGATGTAACGTATTTTCATTTTCATTTGAGATCAGAGCACTGTTTTCGAAATTATTAACGACAAATTGGCACAGAATTCTCATTTTCAATTTCCAATTCCCATTATTAAAAAATTAATTCCGAGACTGTATCGCGAAATCTATTTTCCAAATTGTCTAAAAATTTGCCAAAAATTACAGACAATTTTCAGAGCTCGAATCGATGGCGCGCCGATTAAAATATCTCTGTAATTCGATCAAAATTACGTTTCTTTTCGCAACTGTCTGATCGCAATAGCGTTTCGCGTAAGATTCTCGGATCTCGGACAGTCTGTGGCCTCGCGGAACGCATTCGCCGAGGCTATCTCTGCGATGCAAGTGCGCCGGCACTCGTTCGTTGCTTTATTTGCAGTTTGATAAACGGTATCTGTCGTGCCGCTAATTTCGGAGCCGGTCTCGCGATAGGAATCTCTTGCCGCGGAAAAATATACGTCTCGTCTGGGCCCCGGGAATCTTCCTCAAATATCGTTCGGTATCGCCGCGACACGGGATTAATTCGGATGCAATTAATCAGCCGGCGGCTATCTGGCCCTGGACGGAGGTCCGGCTTTATTTTTCCAGCCGGCTCTCCGTGTTACGTAACCCAGTCGACGTTATCGTCATCGTCGGATCTATGGCCGATTAGCTCCAAAATCCGTCCGAAAAATACCCGCTTGATCTATTTCCTAATTATCCTCGTATTACTTATCAGCTATTTAATCAACGACCGTGGTCCCGTTGAAAGCACCGGTTCTCTTTCGATCACCGAAGTTAAACAACGTGGAACGTGGAATAGGCTTGGATGGGTGACCGCCTGGTAAAAACCCGGGAAGTGATCCCTGGGTGTTTTTTCACGTGTTGTTGGTAAAAGGTGGTTCGGATCCCACCGTAATAAACAGTAGGTCCCGCTGAAAAGGCGACAGGGAGAGTGGAAAGAAGGGAGAGATTGGTAAATGGATTTGAAACCCTGAGGGGACCAAATAATCATATCAATCCAATCACTTATCAGCTATTTAAATGCTACTGTAGGGGTCAGTCGAGGAAACTCGAAATCGTTAGAAAGCGTAAAAAACAGCTGAACACAATTTATGGTGTGCGTGACTAGACAAAGCTATTTTTGAGAGGACTGTTTAGTTTCAGAGTCTGCCAGGTTTTAGCTTTCGTTAGTTCGCCTCAATAGCGCATACGGATACCATAAATCGTGGAGGACCGAAGGACCTTCGACGAAAGGGCAGCGGACGCCCGCGTACGGGAAAACCCCACGTGCGTAAGGTCTGGAGGAAAACAGCGTTAGTTGTAAGAGATTTTCCCCTTCTCCTAAAATTCATTTAGTATAAGAAGACGAGACGACCGGGACTTAGGGTCGTTGTTATCTGAGAATCGCCCGAGTAAGTCGTCCTAAACATTGTAAGAATAATGGAGTTGCATTGTTAAAATAAATACTATTACGCAAACTAACACGGTATACAGAACACATAAAAACCCTATAGCTACAAATTGATCTTCCAGTGTTGCGCCAATCTCTGATTTCAGAATTCACGCTTGCGCTTAACAGCGATTTCTCAGTTATTATTCATATATTACATTTTCATCGTTGCTTCGACAGCAGAAGTCATCGTAGAAATTAAATCATATTTTTCCATACAGAGCGTTATCTTTCGAAAGTTTTCTTCTAGGTGTCAGGCCGTTAGTTAATTTTCTACGGTTCCTGGCTTAGGATTTCAGCCGAAGAAGCTGGAAGTTGAACGTTAGACCGAAAATTAAAGACTCCTGGGCCACCAGCGACTGTTAACCGCTAGGTCAGCCTAGACCAAGGGCGCCAAGGCTGAAATCGCGAACCTAACACATCTCCCCGACAAAAACAATTTCGATCATTCGTCGTAGAGCAGCGTGTCGAGCAAAAGCGATCGAAGCGATTCGGCGGAGCGTTGGGTCGCACGCTCGAAAACCGGGGCAAAGCGTGCGGCTGAAAGAGGAGATCCTTGGAGCGTGAATCCGCGGATGTGCAGTAGGCTGGTTACAGGCCAGCCAGGTAGGGTGAGCACGTCCCTATGACACAAGAACCTAGCCGCGCAACTAGTTGCATAATCGGCTGCATTCCCGGTACGCCGGTGCACTCTCTCTCTCTGTCTCTCTATCTTTCTCGCGTCTCTTTCTCTTTCTCTGTACGGGGTTCGCAAATGCTGTGCCGCCACCTCTCCTCGTTTTCTCGCGTCAGTCGTCGTTTGTCGAGGTTTGTGCGGAGGCGTGAGGGACGAAGCGGCGAAGAGACGAAGGAAGGGAGGAAGAAACAAGAGGGGCGGAGAGGCACGAAAAGGGAGGAAGAAGGGAGACGGAGCAACGTCACGTAGGCGGTTAGGGCGCAGTTCGCACACGCGAACACGAACTCGGATCGAGAAGAGAGGGAGGATAGAGGACACAGGATAGAGGGGTGAAGGCGGCGGAGAGAACCAGCCGGAGGTGGGGACCTAGAAGGTTGAGGTTATAATACCATTGGAGTAGTGGCCGCATGACCTTGCGTACGCGTCTAGGTCGATGAGCCACGGTCGTTAAGGCGTCGCCGGGCCGATTCTTTCGAGCCGATGCAACTCGCGGTGCAGCGAACCTGCACAATCGATTTCTTCGATACCAACGAGATGATCTCCACTCCTGTACGATTGGAGAGGCTAACCGACCATTTCTACCATTCCTGAACCATGTGTGCCGAAAGATATTTTTCCATCGAAGGTGGGTACTTCGAGCCTAACAAAGACCAGTGACCATTTCTATGATTCCTGGACCGCGTGCACCTATAGAATACAAACATTTTTCCATTGAAGATGGGTACATACAGCCCAGGGAATGCTACTTGACCATCTCCGTCATTTATGAACAAAGCCCGACAAAAATTCACGACCGTACTGTCTAGAAAGATCGATGAAGCAGCGGAGAAAGATCCAAGGCGACACATCGCGAAGGCGACGAGCTCGTTGAAGGGGGCTAAACGCCACGAAGGCGACAGCCGATAATCCACGCTCGCGTGAAATCAGGTGATTCAGAGGCTAGTTACGTGTCCAGCTGTCCGTCGTCGTGGTTTCCCATGGCGGAGGGAACGCGAGTGACACGAAAGCCTAGAAACTGGTTACATCATTGCGGTATTCCTGACTAGTGGACAGAGATTCACGTGTGCGGAGCTGTTAAACAGACACCCGGCGAGCATGCGTGAACGTTCCGGCCTGATAACGAGGGCTCCCTTCGGCACCGAGTACGACTATCGAGTCCATAAACTTAGTCTCGAAGACCTTTGACCTTGGTCTCGCGGTGGGGAGAGTAGTTTGTCCTTGCACTTCGACGAAAATGGTGCGCAGCGATACCTGTCGTCGTTAATTGCCACCTGACAAAGATAAGTGGCTCGTGGTTCTCTTTCGAAAACGACGAATTGTTTATGTCGAGCTGCGAGTAGGGTAGAACGATTTACGCTTTCGAAAGTTGTCGATATTTTTCGTAAAAAATATTATATCCGCAAAAGATTATAAATCGGGACAATCTATTTTCGGTTCGGTAAAAACCGAACAGGGACAATTCTCAAAAATGTGCCAATGGGGGAGCAGGCTTATTCAAGGACTTGCACCGAGGCTTGCACTCGGGCCAGAGTCCCAGACCCTAAAGCAGGTTCCAAGGTCAATTTCTCAGTCGACTTCCTCCTCGCAACGTCTCATTATCGTCGGCATTACGACTGGCTGGTCCGCGCAAGAGGGTTGCTCGAAAACAACCGTTGACTCTTACGCAATCAGGAGCGAGTGTGCGCGCAATGGCGGTGGGATGAGCATGTGGTATCTGCCCTCTCCCACTCTCTCTTACCCTTCCCTACTCTTCCCAGCCCACCCCTACTCTCTCTCTCTCTCTCTCTCTCTCATTCTCTCTCGTGCTCGTTCGCAATTCCAGGAATGCTCTTTGTGCCGCGCATTTTCCCCTCGCCGGGTTAAACAGCCGAGTCCGACGACCTTGATAGCGAGAGTGGTCGTCGTCGTCGTGGTTGTCCTCGTCATCGGTGTCCCATCGAGGGACCCACGTCGGTGATCCCTGGCCAGGTATCCCCGTAACCCTGAGAGAGAATTACATCCACCTACGCGGCTCTTTGTCTCTGGGAAAATTGGCACCGGACTCGCTCCATCTTCCAGCACCACGGGCCTGAAGGGGCGTTCAGGATCGATGCGATCTTGAAGCGGTAGCCTAACGCGATAGGGCCATGTAAATGCTCCCTCCCGAGGGAGGAATGCGCTCGTAAAACGGCACGGACCGAGATATCTTTGACTCCGGCGAGCTTTGGTTATTCGCAGAACCGGACGCTGTCGGAGAACCTTCGTGTTCAAGCTCAGGTTGATGGAGGATCAACTCTGCACGTGATGGAGACGTTTCGGGGAGGATCTTTGGGAAGGATATTGCCGTCGCAAACTGGCTGCCGATACTTTGACGGTTCACCGATTTGAATATTGTTGTTGCGGAGGTTCCGACGAGCGGATGTTTTCGGTAGACTTTTATTTACTTTGTCTTCGAGGGATGATATGTCTTATTTCATACGTTATCGTCCTATATTATGGAAGTCACCCTCGGGAGATGCCATTTCCCTTCTGATCAGAATCTAGGTTCAATTTCCTCGCGTGTGGGCAGTTGCATTTCTACAATAACCTTCCTTCCTGCGAGCTCACCCCTTCGCCAACACTCCTCTCAGAAGCGCGAATAACTGGAAGTATAATATTTCCCGAACCAAGAACGAAAATAGCACGGAGCGTCGAAGTATGAGAATTCTGTAGAAAAGCTTGAATTCGATGCTAATTTTATTAAAAATTTTTAACATCTTCAAACCCACCCCCCTAACAAAACCGCTGGAAACCATCCAGACCCCCGAACCAAAAACCTCGATCGACCGCTCTCGAATGCATCGCTCTCCGACCCTCTGAACAATCTACCAGGCGAAAAACCACCCCCCTCCGGTATCCGATTTTCAAGGGTTGATCGGTGAGAGACCTCTCTCCCGCGTACTGCCCCCGAAATGAAACCGAGGCCGAAGGCCGGCAACGAAAGCAGACGGTGGCGTTGACTACTGGTGCAGCGATCGAGCATGGTCGGGAGGTGGGGTGTGCATCGTTGGTGTGGGTAACACGCGGAGGGGGGGCGGAGATCGGGGGCGCGAGGGGGGTTGGGCGGCGGACGCCCTTGAGCGACGGGCAATGCACCGTGCGAGGTTCAAGGCAGAGCGGCGGTTGCCGTCGCGCCGCCGCCACCCCCCCCCCCCCGTTCTCCCCCCCCCCCCTACAACGTCTACGTCCCCGCCCCGTGCCCCCACCAGCCCCCGCTTTTGCACGTTACACTCTATCCTCGAACCTCACCCCACTTCTCGCGTCACCTTCCTGCTCGCCTGCATCGTTCGTGCTAGCAGGCTGCTCTTTCTGCTCCCCATGTCGCACTCTCTTTCTCTCTCTCTCTCTCTCTCTCTCTCTCTCTCTCTTCCTCCCTCCCTTTGTTCCTCATTTCTCGCTTTCACTCCAGGTGCAGGCGCAAGTTCCCTCTTTGTCTACTCGCTCGTTTTCTTCCCCCTTTTTTCCGCCCTCGCGCGCTGCGCACCTCGCTACCTTGGATCTTGACCCATTTTTCCAGGGAACTAGGGGACTACGCTACGATGAGTCTTGCGGATGGGGTGGGTAGCTGTGACAACGTGTGGGGGTGTACCAGCTCTGACAGTGGCTTATGCAATCTTCTAGGAGCTAGGCTCACACCTTTTGCTGCGGATCGGGGATAGGTTCGGGATTTTGCGAGTGTTCGGGGTTGTAAGAGTTGGGGGATGTCTTTGCTGTGATGCAATCCAATGGTGGGTTAAGAGGTTTTATGCACTTAAATCGTAACTTTTTCAGTGCTTTGTACAAATCAGATGTACAAGAATTGTCGAAGTTAAAGGGTGTCTGTCACCGATGTCCTTTCGCGATCCTCTAAGA